>JAQQAF010000009.1:56786552-57386552 GCA_029747655.1 Ensete ventricosum
AAGTGCCTATTGTGCATGGTTACACGATATTTATATATGAAAGGAGATTTTCTTCTAAAAGGCAATATCAAACAAAAAAATATATGTTTGATTAGACAAAGCACTAGGCAATAAGGTTGTATTTGGGAACACATTTGCATTTTTAATGTGCATTTAGAGAAAGGGGCTTGGGTGAATGTGTAGTTGTGAAATGATATGAGTGTTTGGCAGGTAATAGATGAAAACTGTGTTTTAAATGTGCATTGACGTAAGTGTTGTTTGATAAAATTATATTTCAAGTCTATTGAATATTGTATGATAATTACCCTTCTAACATTTTTTATATTTGTTCAAAAATAAATACACATTTTTCATTTAAATAAATAAATAAATAAATAAAATGAACGTATATAATCATACAAAATTTTGTGTGGCCCGTATATATAATAAATATATATAAATGAATGTATAATAATTTAAAATAAATAAATAAAATTTCAGACTTGTGTGAAAAGGGGCAACAACAAAAATCGAAAGAATGGATGAGGAAATAAGGGTTATAGTCTCAGTGATAATTTTGTGATTTTAGATAATGTCCTATGGTACTTTAGGAATTTAAAAAATTGTATTAGCATCCTGTAAATACTGAGATGCTAATATTACCCTAAGGTCACATCAGCATTTGAGCGTTTTTAATGCAACATTCAGACCAAATATGATTTTAAAGAAGTTTACCAAACACCAATTCATATTTAAAATGTGCATTGGGCCCTCAATGCACATTTCAAATTTCTTCCCAAATGCACCCTAAATGTATGGTTAAGTAGTATAAAAACAAAGTCACATAAAGCCTCCTCAAAAATATCCTTTCACAAAAAAATCATTGTTTTTCTTTTCCTCTTATCGAAATTAACTTACCCTCATCGATCTGACATATAGGCCAGGGGCCTCAATTCTATTTGCACTTTTCCTCCCTCTCCCTCCATGTCAGTCCCCCTCTCATCAATGAGAACCTGACCAACTTTGACCAATTACTAAGTTTCTGATTCCAAGCCGTATATTTCCTACATTAATCCTATTAGTTAAACATTTTTAGATCCCATGAACCCATATCACAGTTAGACATATCAAATAGGTCATGTGCGGAGAAGTTAGAAAAACAACAAGGACTAAACCTTCGATGCCACAAACTAATTTATGTAGTTGTTACTAAGATAAATCAAATAGACTAAAACTGCCCCTGAAGACAATCAAACTTCTTCAAACTTCTTACATCTAAGGTAAATTCAAAGTAGTATTGAGTTATTGACACCAAATCCTTGAGCTACATTTTCTTGGACCAGAATGACTTGAGTCAGTATTTGATGTGGAAGCTAACCTTTGTTTTTATCTTATGGGATTTAGGCTGCAGTCATGCAGCAACATGAAATTAATACCATCTCTTGATAGGCTCTCGATATCAAAACTAATGGTGTTGAATGAATAGGAACAAGTTATAGAATCACTCAATCACATACCAGCATTGTAGGTAATTTCTGAATGAAACCCACCGTATCAGTCAAGAGGAACTCGCTTCCATTTTTCATCTGTTCATTTCAAAACATGTACCATTAGAAATTCCCTTAAAAAAATAAAATGCTAGACTGATTTACATTCAATTACTAGAATAACATCTGAAACAAAAGAGATATTATTGTATAATATTAGCATAAACAAAGTTTTACTTACCGGTCCGTACTGGTGTACTGACATATTATCGGTACTAATACAGTACCAGGACCAGGCGGTATGCACAGTGCGTACCACCCGGTATATTAAAATATATTATAATATTTATATTATAAATATAATATTAATATAAATATATTAAAAGAAAAGGGGCGACGTCGCCTCGATGTTTCTTCCCGAGCAGGAGAAAAATCGCGAGCGAGGGCGGTGATGGCTCGCGGGCAAGGGCAGCGGCGACGCGCGGGCGAGGATGGCGCGAGGTATTCTTTCTTCTTCTCCTCTCTTTTCTTCTTTCTTCTTTTCCTCTTCTTCTTCTTCTTCTTCCCTTTTTCTACCTCAATCAACCGCCGACGGTCGATTTTGATAGTACCACCCGGTAGCGGGCAGCCCGTGTATCGATAACTTGGTGGACCGGTATGGGCGGTACAAATCGGTATGGAAAACCTTGAGCATAAGTAAAGCAACCTATACAAAAGAATTATAAACTAACGAAATTGAACATATACATGACAAGGGCGAGAGGTAGCTTTTTAAAAACAAAGGCATGCAATTTTGTTATGCTGTGAGCACAATACAACTGGAGAGAATAATAGAGGAAATTGCTGCCGCTGAAATAGGCCAAAAGTTGGCCTAACCATAGTCTAAAATATCTGGCATCAATGTGGCACAGTTTTTCAGCATGGCTTGGTACAAGATTCCTCATGGTAGCTGAAACTTTTATCATCAGAACAAGGTTCAATCTATGACAATCAATATATAGAATAAACTAGATAACAAGGTTCACCATACCAGAGCATACCACTCGGTGTGGGTGGTACGTATCAGTCCAACATGGGACCAGTATAGGCGGTACATACTGGTCTATCGATACACCCTACCGTACCATGTGTCAATATATTGGTACATGACGTACCGATGGCTAGTCAATACACCAGTACGGACCAATAAGATGAACCATTCTAGATAGAATAAATAGCATATATAGCTATAGTTTCATGTCTCCATATAAACTTGTTATATTAGTTGGATTTATGTACTAAACGATCAATTAAATTAGGATCAGAACTTGGACATAGGGACACTAAAAGACAAGACCTTACACCTCAAGTGGCAACCAAGTACCAACAAGCATGGGATTTAGAATAAAAATGCTGATACGATAGCCTCAGTCAATGATTTGGATAAGGTTAAAACTTAAGACCCAAAATTTCAAGCGGTAAGTGGATATAAGTTCATAACCATCAGGAACCAGGATGTTCTTTACATATTTAATGTTTTAACTAAACAAAAATGTAGCAGGGGTTATTTCGTTTGGTTTTATTTTCACGAAGCGATCTGAATGCAGGAATGTAATTTACATGCATAAATATCTATATTAAGCATAAGAAAAAGTACAGGTGGGTTTTTTATTTTGATGGTGTTTTCATAAGTATGGGTAAAAACCAGTATGGGTACTCCTTTTTGATACTGGGAAATGAGGAAATGAAATTTGAAAGGAAGATAGTGGGATTTGCTGTAAACACTCCAAGTTTAATTTCACTAAGGGATACAAAAAATTCACCACCCCAAGGATACTAAATAAGGATACATAACTCGAGGAAATATGCAAGAGATACATACACTAAATCCACCACTCTCTGGTAAACCAAAAAGACATAGTTAAGAGAGAACTAAAAGAGTTTCTACCAATACCATCATATTTTAAAACTCCTTTCTAATTCTAGAACACCAAATAAATATTTGTGCATGAAACAATCCTCCATGCATACGGTACTACGAAATTTATTGATTTGCTACTGATATCTAAGCCCTTTAATACATTCCTTGGTCATGAAGATAAGCTGAATTAACTCTCCCTTTGAAAATCGACCAAGTTCAATGAATCTGCCCACCAGACCATCTATTAATCAAACAGCCTTAACTTTCTCTAGGAAAATGCTTTTGACATGTTTTAAAATAGGCTGAAAAGTTAAGAGTCTAATCTTTTCAACTTATAATGGTACGTCCCTTAACTATTTAGCAATCAATTCGGACCATTCCATCAAGTTGGGCCATTTACGGGTTTGGAAAATGGGCTTGCAACTCATTTAGCTTATGGGATGTCATATTTGAAAGCAAGGTTTGCAATTTCGACCTGTACCGCCCGATACGGGTGGTACATACCGGTCCGTCAAGTTGTCGGTACGCGGACCGTCCGCTACTGGGCAGTTCCGCCAAAAATCGACCGTCAGCGGTTGATTGAGGAAGAAATCGACCATCGGCGATCAATTGACCGAGAAAAAGGGAAGAAGAAGAAGAAGAGGAAAAGAAGAAAAAAAGAAAAGAGGAGAAGAAGGAAGAATACCTACCACCCGCTCGTCGTCTTCGCCAGAGCCCGCGCGCCGTCCTCGCTCGCACGCTATCGCGAACGCTTTTTCTCCCGCACGGGGAGAAAGATCGAGGCGACGTCACCCCTTTTCTCTTTTTTTTATATTTTAATATATTAATATTATATTATATAATATTATATTATAAAAATATTTATATTATAGTCTAATATATCAAGCGGTACATACTGTGCATACTGCCTAGTACCAGTACCGTACCAGTATCGAGATAAACTCGGTACACCGGTATGGACCAGTAAGTCAAACCTTGTTTAAAAGGTTTGGGTTAAAAACTATCGGACAAGCATTATGGGCTATAGATAATACCATAAGATCAACAAGATTTACATGAGCTGATTGTAGCAAACTAGGCACTCCCGTTTCAATTTTGGATCAATTAACAATACTTGATGAGGTCTAATTCTAGTTTGATAACTGATGACAATAACCAACATGCACTTAATCCAAAATGATAGGTATGGATCAAGAGGATTCATAGGCTTGACAAATTCAAATAAACATACTGGTGGGTCTGGCCCAATCACATACCTAGTTCACGGCAATCAATGCCTGTAGTTTAGTAGAATGATGATTATTCTAAAGATCTAGAATATTTTTCATCAACCCATAAATCATAAGGATTGACCCAACACAAATTCCAAACAGTGGGCCAGAGCACAGTCAGTTAGCTGGTCAGACTGGTGGCTGTAACTGACTCCCATTATATTTAGGAGTATTTAATGAAGAAATTTGATCTTTTTTCATGGCTTAAAAGCCTATGCAACAGAAAATCCTTTGAACTATATTATCTAATTAGGCATACCTCAATTCCTCTAATAATACTGACATCAAAATATAAACCCAAATTACAGGATCTAAGGTACTAGCTTTGGGTCAACATTTGACATGGAAAACATAAATTTCTTCTTGGAGTATAAAATGACTTTTACAGCTCAAAGAAATACAGGTGGTTCCCGGTTCCCAGTTCCATGGTGATCTTACCTGCTTCAGAAAGCAATAGATCTTGATATATATTTTTTTAAATAATACGTCATATCAAATGGCAACTTTGGTCAAATCATAGCTACTCAATAGTTCAGAAGTGCAGGATGTTCTAGGTCCATGATCTGTGATTTTGCATCTCAGGGAAGTGGTCAAACCTTCCCTTCTGTGACACATTTTGTACCTTTTTCTCATTTCAATTTTGTGGTGTGACTATATCACATGGCCAGGATCCATATAGGTATATAGCATGACAAAGTATTAGACCATTTTTGTGTAAATCTTTAGATGGCAAAGGTGCAAATGAAATGTGGTGGTCTGGGGAGTTGATAAACATGGCGTTGTGGTGAAGCGGCAGGGAGGTGGGTGGCAGAGAATAAAGCACAGAAGTTGTTAGATTACCGAAGTTAAGGTGTTGAATAGCTACCTGTAAAGGTGGTGGATGCAAAGATGAGGGTAGCAAGACAGAAGACATCAAAACATACATGGAGAAAAGAACTAATGAAATGCCCCCCATATGGTCTACGTAGTGGAGTCACAAAGATGTAGGTATGCAAGACATGCAAGGAAAAAACAAGTATGCAATTTACCTTGTAATATGGATCTTATCTAAATGAAACTATGAAAGTGTTCTTTCAATTAATTTCATATTTTCTGTTTTGAAGAATGGACCTGAACAGGTAGATGACATGTTCTATAGAGAATCCTGTAATGACTACGGAAGACACCTCTTTTTTTTTCTTTTTTTCTTTTTTTTTGCTTAAGATGCTTCAAGTAGTAAACATTTGTTCAGTTTTCCTGTACTCTAGCAAACAGAAGCTTCACTCAATTAGAGAAGCCAAGTTTGAACTAACCGCTTAAATTGCAAAATGTTACCTGGACCCTTCTGGTAGTTGGATCTAGTGTCGCAAAAAGCTTATCCTCAGCAAGAACATCAGCTCCGGTCAGGCGATTCAAGAGTGTACTTTTCCCAGCATTCGTGTAACCAACCTAAATACTTTTTCTTCAATTTACTTCTACAGAAAGTTACAGTCACCGGTAATCATAGGTTCTTACCAGGGACACAACAGGAACAGGTACTGATAGGCGGCGATTACGATATTGCTTCCGATGTTGCCGAACAGATTCTAACTCTTTTCTCAAAGCACTAATCTGCATTGATAAATCTTTACATAAATGAATTAGTAAAGTGTAAAATTAATACCTTCAATCTACAGTATTGTAGGATGCATTGCTCTACCACAACATTTAGTCATAACCAAGCAAAAGAAGTTATAATAACAAAAAACAGGATACAATAGGACCTAAATATTTGTGTTCATAACAAGAAAAGAAAATTACTTAAAAACTGGAAGACCTTAGTAGATATCTAAAAATAATGTTTGTAGATATGGAAAATAGGTATGATATTGTCAACTTAGACAAATGCGGAGGCTTTGGTATAATGTCAGTAGGCCCAACAATTAAATGCCCTTTCCAACAGTGCTTAAAAGTGAAAAATGAAAGAAAGGTTCCATTGATGTTTTTATTTATAGCAGTGATTTTGTGGGGGAAGGACAGTCAAATTATGTGCATGTCACTAATAAAAGGCACAGGAAATTCTATAACCAATATTTGCATGGCCTTGTAAGCCCCTTCAAACCATCACATTCACTTTATAGAATATCCTATATGCAGCACTGCTTCCATCAATATAACTGGCTTGAACCACATTTATAGTACTCTCTGCAACAAGGAAAAAATGTAGGTGAGGAAACTCGACAGCTGACCTGAGTACGCAAGATACGCTTGTCCACTTCAATTTGTTTCTCTCCCATTCCCTTAACCTTGCCACCTGCCTGACGTTCAAGATGAGTCCACATTTTTGTCAACCTGGGAAGCTGGTACTCCATTTGTGCTAAAGCAACCTAAAAAGAAGATATTTATCCCATAAGTATGATAAAGAAGCCCAAACATCATCAAATATTCCATGAAAGATAAAAAACAAAACACAAAAGCATGAATCAAAAAACAATGTCAGGCTTAGAAAGGTTGGCTCAAGATTACAAGATATATAGAAAGCATGTGGCACAACAGATTTAAGACTAATGTCAGCAATCCTTAACAGATCACTCGGCATAGGGAAAGTGGAAATAACAAAGGAAACGAAGAGTTAGCTTCCGACCTCTGTGCAAAATGGACATCAATAAAAACACGTTTTCTAAAATCCTTGCAAATTTTACCCTTTGATTAATTGGGGTCTAATCTCTACATAATCATAAGGAATTCTTGTTCATGTTGACATGGGTTTTACAATATTACCCTAGGTTTTCTGTTCCATGTTCGTGTGTCGGTACGCATGTATGTACCAGACCTATGCCACTCCACTGGACCAATATGGATCCGGATGTGAGATTCAATTTTTGTGTATGTAATTGTTTTAGGATTGTTCATACACACACCAAAGATAGAAAACAGAAGATATTTTGAATTATAAATGTGAAGGAAAAAAGACAATTAGGATACTTCAGTTTTAGGTTCATGAACAAATCATTTCACTAAAAAGATATGTCCAGCTGCTGGGAATTACCTTACAATAACATAGATGCTTGTTGAGTCAATCTCCAACAATCCCATCATTGTATAACTTCTTTTCTATTTTTCTAATCCATATCTTAACCAAGGATTGACATACCGGTCCGTACCGGTGTGCCGATATTTTATCGGTACCGGTACCCGGGCGGTACGTACAGTGCATATCGCTCGGTATATTAAATATATTATAATATTTTTATAATATAATATTATATTATATAATATTAAAATATATTCGAAAAATAAACGTCGCCTCGAATTCTCTCCCGCGTGGCGAGACGTTCCATCTCCCCGCGCGGGGAGAAAAGAACCCACGGGTGACGACGGCTCGCGGGCGACATCGCCTCGAATTCTCTCCTGCGTGGGGAGAAAATAACCCGCGGGCGGCGACGACACTAGGGCATCGCGGGCGGCGATGACTCGCGGGCGACCCACGGGTGGAGTCGCCGCTAGGGCGGCACGAGGTACTTCTTCTTTTCCTCTTCTTCTTTCCTTTTTCTTCCTCAATCGACCGCTGACAGTCGATTTCTCCCTAAATCGACCGCAGACAACGGAAATCGACCATTGACGACGAAAATCGACCGTCCATGGCCGATCTTAGTGCTACCGCCCGGTAGCGGTCGGTCCGCGTACTGGTCAGCTGTCGGACCGGTATGTACCGGACGGTACGGGTCTTATCGCTCAGTAAGGAAAACCTTGATCTTAACTAGTTTCCACAACCTAATCATAAAAGTGTAGGACTTGGATTCAATTCTCATTGAGGTTTGGAAGAGTTTAGCATATCACAAGCTATTAAGACCCAAGCATAATAGCTTCACTAAACCAAAAGTAAAACTAAGAAAATGCCAGGAGATTGGAGGAGAAGCTTTAAATATAGCATTTTATAAGAAAAAAAGGATAAACCAAAATTGCCAAGACTATTGAGGACTTAAATTGAAGAGATATGATGTAAGTAAGGTTTACAATTTCGACCTGTACCGCCCGATATGGGCGGTACATACCGATCCGCCAGGTTACCGATACGCGGACCGCCCGCTACTTCGATTTCGGCCATCGGTAGCCGATTGAAGAAGAAATCGATCGTCGACGGTCGATTGAAGAGAAATCAACCGTCGGCGGTTGATTAAGGAAGAAAGAGGGAAGAAGAAGAGGAAAAGAAAAAAAAAAGAAGAGGAGAAGAAAGAATAGCTTGCCCGCGCGCCGTCCTCGCCCGCTTGCCTTCACCGCCCGTGGGTCGCCCATGGCCGCTTTTTCTCCCGCGCGGGGAGAAAGATCGAGGCGAGGTCCCCCCATTTTCTTTTTTCTAATATTTTTAATATTATATTATATTATATTATATTTTAATTCCAGGAAGTATGCACTGTGCATACCGCCCGGTACTGACAATATGTCGGTACACCAGTATCGATCTCGTACCGAAACCGACAATATGTCGATACACTAGTACCGGTCCTGTACCGGTACCGACAATATGTCGGTACACCGGTACGGACCGATAAGTCAAACCTTGGATGTAACAATAAAAAAAGTGTTAAAATTGCTCATGATATCCAAGGAATTTAATTATCTATATTATTTTTTGCCATTGTGATAAGGGTGGGCCTTGGTACAATGGTAAGGTTGCTTCTTTGTGACCTAGGAGATCAGGGTTTGAGTTACGGAAACCACCTCTTTAAATATTTAAAGGTAAGAATGTATATATTGACCCTCCCTAGACCCCGGATTAGCGGGAGCCTCGTGTATTGAGTATGCCTTTTTTTTATTTTCTACTATTGTGATAATTTGCAACTTCTCTTTCAGTAAAATTTTAAGATTGATGCTAGCACTTGTATATTATAATTTGAATCACATAAAGTAAAAACTGTCCGATTGAATCATTATTTGCTTTAGAAGAACTACATGAGAACTAATTATTGCGATCTCTAGGATCGCATCCACATAGATATATACTTTTAGTTTCCTGGCTCAAAATGAGACGAGCAACATGAGAACAAATGTTCCACAGTGAATATGACTAATAAATGCATTTTTGTACATTGTTTTGATTCCCATGAGATCCAAAATAACAAAATCAAAATGCTGAGTAGATATACTTGCCTGTAAAGCTGCTTCATGAGTTGCAGCCCTTTGGTTGAAGATATCAAGAATGAGAGCAGTTCGATCACATACCCGAACATTCCCACCAAGGGCCTTCTCCAAATTGCGCAGCTGTCTGGAAGTAAAGATTCCAAATGTTACCAGGACTAAAGCTACTATGAACAATAAACGCATTGGAACTACACTTGTCTACAGAATGATATGAAAAAAAAGCACACATGTAAAAGAAAAGAACCAAAAGAAGGCAAAGAAGGGCTGCTATTTGAAGATATTGCCTTGGAGTGTTTATTTCTTATATTAGTCATGTGCTACACAATCAGCCATGCTTGTAAACTTGTCTAATGCCCCATTTATATTAAAGAAACATCATCAGCAAATTTAATAAACAAAATTTAATCAGGTTAATATATAGCATCAGACAGCATTGGTCTTTCTTTTAACCTTAACTTAGATATACTGGATTGAAAGAAAAAGTTAGCACATCATTTCTAATACCTATCAGTTTCTCTTCCTCTAAAATGGCAAGTTCAAGACCGATTTACATTCATAAAATTTAACTAGTGGCAAAATATTAAAAAGAAAATTGTACCATCAAAACAACTTTAATATATATTTATTTGCACTTCTTAAAGAGGACATTCCAAAAATAATTAAACGCCATGAAAAGAACATGTTTTCCCATTTGACACATATTCTGCATTCCCTTTACCTATTATAATAGCTATTTTAATTAATAATATCAATTTCAATAAAGAATTTAGATTGTTCACACTCTGCAAAGCATGTCATCAAAACTGAGGCATAATGACACTTTCAGCAAACCATTGAAATTTTCTTATGGAAAAACTATAGAAATTCAATTTGCACAAATTTGTAACTCTTCTTAAAAGTTTTTAGTAATTTAAGTTCTTATTCAACTTTGCTTACTAAATATAATTATTCACTTTTCAAATTTTCTGTAATTTATAATAGTTTTGTTTTTATTCCAAATCAGTCGATTACATTTTCTTATAATTTTTTTCTTACTTTTATCAATTTTTAATCCTAAAATTGTCTCTTATCTTTTTCTCAGGATCAAGAAAACTTATTTTATTATAATTTGGCGATATTGTCATCAAACAGATACATAATCATCAGCAATTTTACCTCCACCAAGCATTATTTTTTAATTTAGAAGAATTACTTCATGACTTCCAACTAGTTTTCAGTCAAGTTTTGTTAATTGCAAAGCATGAATTTCAGTACCATGGTGTACTCACCAAATTGACCATATTAAACCATGTAACATCAAGCCAAAGCATACAAGCACATCAACTCTTTTATATATTTTTTAGTGGCATGTCATAGTACGTCATTATACCAACATATCGTTATATCACCAGAGAGTAGTTGGTATCCAAGATATAGTTCCTTATTAGAAAGTATGTCAAAATCAAAGAACAACAGTTAAAACCACACAAAAAGTCAAAGGGACAACAATGCAATTTTCTTCATACACAATGGAAAATCATGAAATTAAGCAACTAGCTTCCTATTAAATGATCGTAGACAATCTTTTATGAGATATAGCTTGCCTCATGACTCAGCTCTGCATGTACCTTTGTGCAAATATACTCAGGTGCTACCAAACTCAGTTGATGGAGATTAACGTAGAAGCTTTTAAAAGTCTTGCATTTTCAGATCATATTGAAATGATATAAACAGAATACATGTTTTTACTTTCAGAATTATGGATGTGTTTGTGCTTTAAACTGATTAAAATGCATATTTTCTTTGCAAGTGACAGTAAATACATAAGAATCTTACCCTGCTGACAGCTCATCATCAAAAATTACAGTTTCAACATCAAGGGCATGAATTGCACTCTTCATTTCAGCAACCTTGCCAGAGCCAATATATGTCCTTGGACTTGGATTAGCAAGCCTAATCAAAAGCTTTGGATCAGTGTGCATAAGTAAATCTTAAGTATTACAGCAGAAGTACCAAAGCAATATAACTGAAAGTCAAAACTAGACAGCATACATCATAGGAGCTAAAAGTCAAGAAAGTTCATTCTACCAAGAGACCATTCTGCATAAGACTATACATCATAACAACAATAGAGAAAAAGAAAAAGTGTTGAATGATATCTATTGCCAGATTCGAGATACCCATACATAAAAAAGGAGAGCCACTACACAAGATTATATAGCACTGTACGGTCTCTTGCTGCAGTTCAGAAACACACAAAAAAAGGGCAGCCAAAACAAGGCACCTGCCAACTCAGTGTCTGGGGAGACTTCATGCAGGCAGCATTGGCCCTATAAGTAAAAGAGGCTATTACTCGAATACTCTACACCAGAAAGCAAAGTAGAAATTTTACATGGTGCTAAAGCTGGCCCTTCAAAATATTCATACAAAAAGCAATAATTTGCAATGACCAAAGTGGAGGAGAATCCAGAGATCTTTGAATTTTGGCTGCATTAGAAACTGCACTAAAGGAAAAGTAGAAGACACAAGGGAAAAAGTTAATAATTGAAGTGTCATCTGGCCACTAATCCTTCTAGAAAATGATAAAAAAATCATTACCCAGAGAGAACATTAACACCACAAAAAAGTTAACACCTTCTTAAGGTTCTGCCTTTTTGTTTTAATTTCCCCAACTCAGACCCAGGTTCAAAGCATTGTTAACAAATTAAAGAACGCCAAAAAAACTAAAATTAAATTGACCAGATGGAAAGCAACCATGAATCAAAGTGCTTGAAATAACCATTCGGAAATTCCTTAAACGAAGTTTTTACAAAGCAGATGGCTGTGGCTAGTCGTGTTTTCACAAATTGTTGCTGTGGAGACATACAAGAATCTTTTTCTGAATCTCAAAGGAAGACAAATACACAAAGGTGTACAATTCAAGGTCGGCGATTTCGAATCATACCGCCCAGTATAGGCGGTACGTACCGGTCCGCCCGCTAACCAGTACGCGGACCGCCCGCTACCAAACAGTACCGCCGATTGGAGCTGTTTCTGCCCCATTACCACCCGAAATCGATCGGTAACAATCAATTTTGATCGTCGTTGACCGCTGTCGGGCGGTAACGGTCGATTTCGGGCGGTATCAACCGAGGGATGGAGAAAGAAGAAGAGGGAAAAGACGAAGAGGGAGAACCTAGAGTCTGACGCTGCTCTTCACCCGCGCGATCCGTCGCCGGCGAGTGGTACTCCTGTGCATTTAATATTAACTTTTATTTAATATTATATTATACATATATATATATATATATATATATATATCGAGCGGTACTCCTGTGCATACTGCTCAGTACCAACATACCATACCGCACCGAGGTATAGACCGATATAGCAAACCTTAATACAATTAACTATATATGACACATTGTGTGAGACAGGATCAGAAGTGAGGAAACTAGTTAGGCGTACATTTTAAACAGAAACAATTGCAGCTAAGTTTCCTTTTTCTCATGTAAGGTTAGAGAAGGGATTTCATGGCAGCTAGAAAACCTCAAGAAGATTACTATTTTAAGTATATAAATAAAAAAATCATATATATTCTGGGCCTTTATAAATGCATACAAAGAACTATCCACTAAATCAGTTTCTGTAAGAGAAGGGAACTTACTTTTGATAAGTAGAGCCAACAACTGAAAGTCCAGCAGTATCAGCTAATTGTGCAAGTTCTTTAAGTGATTCCTCGATACTGAATGTGTTATCTTCAGTACCTTTACATTCAACTCCAACAAGGTAGGCTTTTTCTTGAAATACCTACAATCTTAAGATGATAATTTCTCAGATTTAAAATGACAAAAAAATAAGAAAGTTAAATATCAGACTGCAATTAGGCATGAAACTTTACCAGAAAAGTGCAAACATAGAAAAAGAAAGTTCAAAGAAGAAAGTCTAAAAGACTTAGCGATGATTGATCTGCAATAGAACCAGCAAAATCTAGATTGCAAGTCAAGATTAGCAAACATCTTCTTACCTCTCTTTCGTACAGAAACACACAACACAACAAATGATTCCCATGAAGTAATTAGAGCTAGTTCACAAGAGCTTGTTGATGTTTGCACTTTGCAGTACTCTTTCAAATTCAAACCAGAAAGCAATCTATATGGATGTGCATAAATATGATAACTGACATTTAAAAAGAGTTGTCTGGCCACATTTTTGTGAGTAACCTGACATATCAGCTAGCAATTCATTCTCAATGGAATACTCTAGAAGGGTCAACTTGAAATCCTTATTTTTTACATCACTAGAGGATGAACTTACTAGCCATATTGATATTATTTTAAGTAATGAGAGTTTAAGTTAAATTAATTTTGAACTTACGGAAGTATACAAACCACAAAAACTAAAAGTTTTAGATTAACATTAAGACTCAATATATGAAATGTAATTAAGTAACACTATCACTAAATACATGAGATGTAATTTTAGTAATACTAAAAGAAGAACAAAGGATGTAATTATTGAATAAGAAAATTATATAAGTAAATATTTTAGGTATCTCGGATCTACTAATCAACGAGATAGAAAGATTAATAAAAACAACATTCAAAGAGTAAAAGTTAAAAGTGAAGAGAAGTGTCAAAGTTTTCTATGATATTGATTTCAAAAGGCGCTTGGGTGCTTGCTTAGGTGCTCAAGCAAGGCGAAACTGTGAACCCTACGTCGTCGCCACGACTCACCTCTGGTCCTTCGAAGGCAACTGCCACCGATGCCTACGCTCCCTACCTCCATTGTTGACACTTGTGCCCCCTCCATCGTTGTTGCTACCATCGTCCATAGATTCATTTGTCATCATCTGAAGGTTCCTCCGTCATTGCTACTCTCCCAACCTCACGTTCCACTGTCAGTGACTCTTTTTCTCGCCCTATTTAGCACTACTGTTATGGCTACATCTCAGGTGTTGAGAATTGCAGACATACAAGACAAATGATGAGGACAAAAATAAGTGCAAAAGCCTCAAGTTCATCTCTTGCCATTGTTGAAGAGCAGAAAACTTATTTTGATAAAAATAGATAAGAGGAAGAGACATATGATAATAAGTTTGAGAATGACGACATTAATTATGATGAGGATTGAATTTCATACAAAGCTTTATTGTTTTGAGTCTTTTAAATTCGATATAAAACTTTTTATTTATATAATCATATTTATCAATTATATTATATATTTTTATATTTTTATATTTTTTATATTTTAGAGTGTCTCATTTCGCTCGGGCAAGCGCCTAACGCTTTTAAAAACACTATTTTACGATTGTCAAATTCCTTAGATTAAAAAAATATATAAAATAATTGTTAGGCTACTACGATTTATGAATCCAAGTGTTGGCAATCAAGAAACAGCATGCAAAAATTTCGTGTCAAGAAAATGAGAATATTATGGTGGATATGTGGAATTATCAGAAAAAATGAAAAATAAAATGTTCTCATTCATGAACAATTAGATATAGCCCCAATACAAGACAAAATTTCAGGGAATCATAAGGAGCCATACAGGTTTTGTGGTTAGACGAGGTGAGACAATCTGTCTTAGTGGTCCAAGGATATATAAAGGGAGATCTAAGAATACTTTATCAGAAAATTATAAATAGAAATTTTGAATGCTCCTATTTGACCAATGGGATTGCCTTGTACAATGCTTAAGGTGTGAAAAGACCTATGTAGCCAACCCCAAATAGTTGGGGCACTACTGCTTGTTATTGTTATTGCCGTAGAATAGTCTATAATTAATATCAGATTTTTCTCGGATACTGTGACAGATCAGATCAGCTAAAAAAAGGAAATATTGATTCTAGAAGTGATTTGATGATCTATGACAAAGCAAACAGATCTCTTTATTCTTGATAGTTTCTTTTCTTTTGTTTCTCAAGCTATGTATATAGAGGCAAAGTTCAGTTGTTTGCTTGCTATGTAAAGATGTTTGAGTTGACAAAAGCAATTAGTATCTTTAAGGTCATGTGATCTAACTGTTCCTCCTAGTATCTAATTGTTGCATCCCTACCATAACTTCGACCTCCCCCACACTTCACCCCCACTGTCCTATAAATTCTTTCTTGATATAATCATAGATGCTCCTAATAGGAGGGTTTATATTTATATTACAATAAGTAGCAATCATGCCAAACAAACTTAATTAGGTATACCAGATAAACACCATGAGCCCAGCCCTAGTCAACTGGTCCTGGCAAGCTATTTCATTTACACAGAAAGACTCAATTCAGTGTTAAGTTCTTCATGTTTTTTTGACACGAAGCAAACTTCAAGCTGACAGAGCCAGACCCATGTAGTGTAGTCTGTTCTGTCTTGTTATTCATTTCATTCCAAATAGAAAAACATACATTTTCTTATGGAAAGTGTCCGACACTTCACTCCTGTGGGTTCAGATTTTTGGTCTACACTGGCCATTGTGTTTGTCTTAAATGTATAAACAAATATATATGAGTGGACATATATATTCTCATTTTTCATAAAGCTCCTCCAAAATATCGCAACCATAGGCCTAAAGGTATGAACATTGAACAGCATGACATTCATTCAGGCCTATAGTGCTGAATAACCAAGGACATCTCATATTTTTCTTGTATGTTCTTCCTTGAGGTGGATGCTTTGCATAGCACAAGCACAATATCTACTAAGCATCAGAATACACATGCTACCTCAACACAGAGACAACAGTTATTAAAGCCATGTACATTTTCAAATCGGGGAAGACTAAAAAAGAATGAGATTAGATGACAAGTAAAAAACCATCAAGTTATAAATATGTATAGATACTAGAACCTTAGTTTCAGCTTCCTCCTGTAGCTTAACGATATGCATGTTTATTGTTGAAGCTAATTCATGAATGAATGATCCACCCATGATATTACTCCTTCTGTGGATGTTATTAGTTACATTCATTTCACTTGTAAGCCGAAATGTCTAATGCAAGAAAAAAATAAAATGTCCTGTTAAATACTCAAAACTCATTAGCATTCTAATTACCACATGTATATCCATTTCACTTGGAAGCCTAAATGTGCAATGCAAGAAACAGTTAAATGCTTCAATAAATCTTTAGAACTCATCAATATTCTAAATTACCAAATGCTCAAACACGGTTGCTATGACTATAATAGATACTTGCTGTAATGTAAGCAATAAAGAAAAGCTGCTTGCAAGCTCCTGTAAATTATAAAAGAAATATATAACAGAAAACAAAATTGTTGTGTATCACACAAACAGCATCCACACTCCTACAAGAAAATCCATAGGTTGGCTCCAGAAAACATGAAGAATGATTTTCCATTACTCTTTTCTTCCAGGTAAATCCTTCAACAAAATGCAGAGACAGCAACAGTTCACTTATTATGTCAATAGAATGGGTTGGGCCACTCAGAACAGGCCAGTCTGCATATCGGTCTACACTCGGACCGGTCTATACCACCCATTTCACACCATTTAGGATGGTACGGCCATCATTGGTACTAATTACAATATTTTACAAACTTTGCAACATATAAATTAAAATTTTGAAGAACCTATAAGTTGGAAAGATATCGACTCATTGATTCATGTCCGCCAGGTGGAGGTATGCTTATTTGAGATGTGAACTTCAAACTCTAATGTTATGTTGCCCAAATATGTAACTCTCGAAGCCTAAATTCCATTCTATCTTTTCCATTTTGTTAATTTACTTTATAAACAATACCAAGCGTACCAGTTTAGATACTAGAAGAAGTCTTTCCTTGTGGAAAAATGAAGAAACTAGTCATTTGTATACATATAAATTTTCTGTGGATTTTACATTTGAATGTGTACAACCTAAAGTCAAATCCTAAAACGACCTAGTAAAAGGACTTCTTGGGCATCTCAGTTGCATCGGGTGATAAATAACCCGACTAAGAAGGAACAAATAGGAGATGAACAAATACAAGAACAAGGTAATGTTATCTGCATGACCGAGTATTGAACTACACAGATAAGGGGCGTCGCATCATAAGACTTGCGCTCTCCCAATCTATCATAAGATCAAACAAATTCTTCGGAATTCAAACACCAACGAGAACAACAAGAAAAAAGAGGATTGAATACACACCTCCCTCCCGTTACGCAGGGTGTACCGATCGTACCCGTCCTCCTCTTCATCAATCTTTCTCTTGCTCCTGACGGGAACCTTTCGAACCAAATCCGACCCTTCCTTGCTCGTCTCCGCCACGACGCCGTTGGCAACGACACCGTCGGCGGCTTCTTCCCGTCCATCTTGGTCTGACGCTGGAGCTCTCTGAGGATCATCAGTCTCCACCTCGCTGGATTCCTTGAGGACTCCGATTAGGCGGGCTCGCCTCATCCATGGTGTCGATAAGAACTTTATGGGAGGTACGTGGCATCGGAAATGGTGGCCGAAGCCACAGTGGTGGAAGGAAGGGTAGGTTTGGCGGTGAAGCGATCGGGAAAAATATGAGGCCGCGGCGGTGGAGGTGGCCGGGTGAGGGGTGGTGGAGAAGAAGCAGACGCTCATGGTAGAAGCTCTTCTCCGACGGGCGGTGTGAGGGTGTGTGTGTGGGTGTGTGCGTATGAAGGATAAGACCGGTAACGAAGATATATACCAAAAAAAAAAACCTAATGTTCCCCATCATAAATATCCTCCAAATGTTAGATAAAAGTGCGCGTATTAAATTATTTTACTGTAACTTTATTTAGAAGAGACTATTTTGATATAAAATTATGAGGGATTATTTAGATAAATTTTAAAATATGAGAGATAATTTTAATTTTTATGTATAATATAGGAGTTTATTTAGATGACTTTTAAAGTATGAGAGTTGATTTTAATTTTGAGCTATAGTATATGGTGTCTTTTAAAATATGGAGGATGAGTTTGATGTAAAATTATAATATGAGAGTTATTTAGATGAGTTTTAAAATATAAAAAATATTTGATCATAATAAATTAAACTTAACTTCATTGAACCTATGAGTATAATCCGAATATAACCTGTATAACCAAGAATTTTTTATTAAATCAATTTAAACTTCTCTATAATATAACCTGTATGATTCTAAAATATTTAATATTTTTTCTATTTTTTATAATTTTAAGGTTAATAAAATTTTAAATATGATATTTTTAACCATGGGTGATCGATTATAATTTATTAAATTTTTATCAAATCTATCCAAACTTTTACATAACTATTAAAATAAGATAATAATATATTTAATATATATTTTTTATAAATTTAAATATATTAAAATTTTAAAATAGAATATTTTTTGAGTTAAAAACTATGAGTGTGACTCTTTGAAATTGTACTAAACCTATCTAAACTTTTTTTGGATTTACTAGGTTGAGGTGCTCATATATTTAGTATCAAAAATTTATATAAATTTAAATTAATTAAATTAAAAATAATATATATATATATATATATATATATTATATTTTTAATATGTTCTATGAATAAGTGTAACAGCTAATCTAGGTAAAATGTGAGGCGGATGAGGAAATATGAGTACCCATGGGGACCTACCTTTAATGGGTAGAGATGAGAAAAATAAATGGGGATGGGGATGGGGATGAGAAATATTTTATATCACCTGCATAAATGCAAGACTCGGATAATTAAAGCACTTCCCACTCCATACATAAGCTATGATGCTCAGCCTAAGTCAGTCTTTTATTATTCAAATTAGCTTAGATAAACATTAATTAAATCGATTATGATTCGATTAAGAATAATTTGATTCAATTAAATTAAATAAAATATCTCTTCAATAATAACAACTCCTTTCTATAGTGTCATGAGCTACATACATCTAATCTTTAACTATCTTCATCCGTCTCCTTTTCTCTTCATTCATAAATAAATATTGATTTCTTTGACGATTGTTAACTATAAATGACGAACAATGAACGATGATAATGATTATTTGATATTATTATATGTCTTATTTTTTTCTCTTCGTATCACAATGTGCGCAGCACCAAGTAAAAACTAATATGGGGTGCATCGGGTAAAAACTACATCTTTTTGGTAAATTATCTAAAAATAATTCCAATGATTAAAATAAAATAAAATAGTTTGTTTTATTTTTTGATTTCAGACTTAATATCGTAATATTCGCGTCCATCTTATGTGCTGCATTGTAGCGGCGTTACAGAGATGCCCAAAACCCCACCTGAGGCTTTTATACGCGTCTCTCTTCGTTTCTCCTTGCCTCTCTCTCTCTCGATGAGGCGATCCTACTCTCTCCTCCGCCCCGCTTTCTCGAGCGCATGGCCTCCCTCCATCCGTCCGCCATGCCTCCGCCGGGCCGCTTCTGCCCACCTCTCGTCCGCATCGGCCCCCCACCAGCCTACCGAGCGGGTCTCCGCCATCGTCGACGAGATCTCCCGCCTCTCCCTCCTCGAGGTCGCCGATCTCACGGAGGCACTCCGGACGCGGCTGGGCGTCGAGCAGATGCCAGTCATGGCCATCATGACCCCCGGCATGGGTGCCGCCGCCGGCTTCCCTGGACCTGCCGGTGCCGCCGGTGCGGCGCCTGAGGAGAAGGAGGAGAAGACGGCGTTCGATCTGAAGCTGGAGAGCTTCGACGCGGCCTCCAAGATCAAGATCATCAAGGAGGTGAGGACCTTCACGGACCTGGGGCTGAAGGAGGCCAAGGAGCTCGTGGAGAAGGCCCCAGCCGTACTGAAGAAGGGGGTGCCCAAGGAGGACGCGGAGAAGATCGTGGAGAAGATGAAGGAGATTGGTGCTAAAGTTGTTTTGGAATGAAGTGGTTGTTAGGTAGGATCTCCTTCTCTGTCACACAATTATTTTTTGCCTAATCTGCCAGATTTTGGGATCAAGAAGATAAATGGGTGGAATGGATTCTTCATTCCCTACCTGAACATTTATTTGATGAAAGCTACACCAACTTATTTTGCAATATCATCCCTTTCTGTTCTATGGAAATGACTGAGTTTTGGGGTGAAAAAAACAAAAGTTATACAAGGAGTTGTTCCTTATTGTCTTGTCCATCTACAATGAAGCATGTGTTAGATGAAAAGTAGGCACCTTAATTTCTTGTGATATCATCTCTTAGACCAATGGATTCTTGTACTCAACAGCAAAATTTAAATGAATGGTATGATTCTTGTACTTTTTTGTGCTCATTTTTTTTACTGAACCAAGCATTAGGCAGCAATAACTTTACGTTAGTCTCCTTGTATTACCAACTGTTTACTGAATTGATAACTAAATAGTCACTCACTGAAATAATGTTATAGGGAACTTGTGTGTCTATATGGAAGCTGAAAACACTTTGTTCCTGAAGAAGTATGCCATGAGGGATCTGTTATGCCAGTTCATAAGTGAGTGATGATACATGTGCCTGTATACTGACAATAATATTGGATAAGACCTAAACCGACCTTCTTACTTCTTTTTTTTGTCATGATTTTATTCTACTACCATATGATTTCTGGAACATGTAAGATATGAGCTTTGTTCATATAATTTCTTGTTTAATTGCCACAAGATTTTATGTAGGTTTGATTAGGGGCATGTATTTGTGGATTTTATAGACCACGCTAGATCTTAACAATTTGAGTTGTAATTTGTGTGCAAAATTAATTAAAATCTGAAGTCAACTCTCGATTTTTTAATTTAAATTTGTTTAGGTGACCAGCAAATTTGAGTTACTTGTTATGTGCACATCTTAAAGTGCCATGTAAGTCTGTTGGGAAAGAGATATTGAACTGAATGCTTTCCATGTTCAGATGCATTAATTGTTTGATTTCCATACTATTGTTGTAGCTTTAAGCACATCTTGTGAACTTATTGCATTCCAAGATCAGTTGCATTAAATTTCACACTATTGTTGTAACTTGTAAGTTCATGCTGTTTTTACAATTCAGCCCCTTCTTTCCTCTCCCATGTTATGAGATAAAAAATAAACATTCATTAATAACATAAAACTTGAAGATATGTAAAAATGTATGCCTTTCTTTTGCCAAAGTCTAATTTTCTCGCTGTAAGTTTAACAATATATCTTATGGTCGTCAGAAGGCACTTACCCCTGCATCAATTGTCTTTATACAATTAGCAATGAAGAAAACAAATGACTTATTGATCATGTTACTAAATTAATTCTGGAGTAGTTTCACATGTAAAGATGAGGGAAAAAATGGTTATAGAAGAGTAATAAGGAAGATAAAGATTAAAGAGGAAAAAGAAGAGAAGTGAAAGCGGAGTTTTCTTATTTTTTCAGTTTTATAATATCAGGCATGTCACATTTTTTAATCTCCTAACAGTTCCCATAACTTCTGCTGCACTATAGTCATTACTGATCAAGGTCCTTTTTTCACGTAGTCAACCCTAATTTTTTGACAAAATTGAGTATATGTAAGTTTTTTTTTTTCCGTTAAAGTTGGACTAGTGGATAGAAACATATGATGTGTCCTTTGTGTACCCCTAAACTATCTCTATAGATGATATCATAAGTTTTTAGATGATAGAAAAACTTATCTTAAATTTATTATAAATCAGGTCTTGTGTAGATGAAAATTAAACTACACCTAATCTAAACCTAGTTGCATCGAATCATGTGAGATATACACCATCACATCCTTGTGATGCAGCTGACAATATTTGTGCTGTATAAATATCTCCATCTGATAGAGTTTTCTTTCATAAATTCATAAGAGGAGCCATCTCATTATGTAGACATTTTCAGATGTTGTCCGGTCTGCTTTTCTTTCTAACAATAAATGCTTTAATTATTTGATATACGGTAGGATTCAAGGTTTTAAATCCCAGTCTGGTACCAATTTTGATAATCTACCACGCCAGTATGGTTCTAGTGAACTGGATGGTATACTTTTGTATTGTTTGGTAGCATCAGAAAAACCAACAAAAATACAATATTGCGTAGTGTTGGACCATATGATTGGATACTGGTCCTCTGTCGGACTGATAAAATACCAATCGGTACACACTGCACTTGCTGGTATTTGAAATCTTGGTAGTATTCTTTAATATGTGGTATAATATATAAATGATTTTGAAAAATAATCTATGGTATCTTGATGATTGACTACAAGCATTGGCATTTTGATGAATGCTGTTGTACATCAACTCTTTTTCTGTTTCTAATTGTTCTTCCACGATCCACTCCAAAAAAAGGTGCAAGTTGTGCAGCTAGTTGAAATAGGTTCAACCAGAGAAAATGTGGAAGGTGAATCATCAAAAGAACCATGACATATTCTGATTCGGCTGATTAAGTTTGGATGATCACTATCAGTGCGATTAAGATTTGGACGATGGCTTCCGTTTCTCACATATCGAATCTGATGCTGAATGATGGAAAACTAATGACGAATCATATGAGTGAAAGATTTATTTATACTACAAAAGATACAAATCCTCCCTAAAAAATACATACATTTTTATGACTAAGCAAGGCTCTTTCAGGTTTTCAAGAAAATTATTGACTATTGAAAAGTATCTGATTCTTAGTTCTTAAAGGACATGTTGCTGCATCATGAACATATGAACTGTTAATTGAGAAACTGAATGTCAAAGTGCATGGAATTATTACATGCAATGAATCAGTTTGCAGAAGAAATTGATCTGGAAAATTAGTTAGTGAAATGTTGTAGGTATCTCAGGTAAAGCTAGAGTGTGTATCAATCTTTGAAGAACGTCTGACTCATAACTTCTAAGTGGCATGCTTTTATTTCATGGAAGAACTAGTATCCTAAAAAAGTCTAGCAATGGCATGTTATATTATGAGAACTAAGGTTTGCAATATCGTATCGTACCGCTCAGTACGCTCGGTATGTACTGGTCCAATAGAAGATTGGTACGCTCGGTATAGCTCGGTACCTTAGTGTACCATATATCGGTATGCTTGGTACAACACGTACCGTACCGACAACTGATTGATACGCCGGTATGATACGAGATTACGAACCTTGATGAGAACTACTAACATCAGATGAATGAGGTTGTATGAGAATTGGTATTGAAAAGATTTAAAAGGTTGGAGGTGCTGATATTAATTCTTGACAAAAGGTATCATGGCTGCTGCTGATGTTGTTCATAATATTAGCTATGGAGATTAATGCCTAGAATGATGGGCTGTTCCTTCATAGAGCAATTCAGTCACTTTTGGAATTTAATCTAGACATATTGATAAATGAGGGTTGCTTAGTGAAGCATTAACGTGTGTGAATTTATTGGATTATCCTATGAATGTTTAATATGACTATTTATTACAGGTGCACGATGCATTTGGCATTTGTTACAAAGGTGCTATCTTATTGCGTTTCTAAAGACTCTTGCCATATGCTTGCCTTATGGAACCCTTTTTTTTAAGCAATAAAAAAAGCTTATTACTTTCTACATCTGAGACTTTTTTTAAATTTATTAGGTTCATTATTTTAAATTTTTTTACTGTGGATATACTTGAGATGCACATTAGTAAATGTGACCTTCTGAAATGCTTTTTGTTTTTGAGAAGCTGCAACACTGTTCCTGCATGAGATATAGGATCCTTACAGTATCTTTCTTGTATGCCACACCAGATGAGAGTTTATTTTCTCATCATTTGCTGGATATTGTTTTTCTGGGTTCACAGTTCACCAAGTTGATTTAAAAGCATGATTGCTTTTTTATTAATATGTTATCAAAACATATAGCTTGATATCAGTAGCCATACAAATCAATTTATTTTTATTAATTTATTGAATGATACTAAGCTGAGTAAGATTGGTCTACCCCCCAATATCCTGCTGATCAAAGGAGTTGCTGAAAGCGGTATCGGGTTGATATTTAGATCCATGGTCAAGATTTGCTTTATGATGCACAGAATTGCTTGGAGACAATTAACAGTATGTTAAGTGTGATACCCTGTTTAATCTTGCACTGGAGGTAGGTGGATGGTGAGTTTGGTTTGTTTTCAAGAATTGGTGAGTTGATTACAGTAACTTGGTCTTGAGCATTTCAGGTATTGTAATCAAAGGCTAAATATATCCAAGTTACTAATTCATGTCCTGGTATTGTTGGATGACATTATAGGGGGTATTTGACAAAAAATCATGGACATTTTTCAGTGGCTAATCCGTGCATTATGAATGGTGCATTATGAATGAATAGACATTCGAAGTAGTAGTGATAGTCAAAGTGGATCCTAGTTAAACAGTGTTTCTTTTGTTGTGTTAACTGGAATACTAGGTTCGGATCATGGTTTATATAGGAGTCCTACAGGCTAGTGAAACCTTCAAGGTTCTTCTAAGCATTAGTGCATGCCACCAGCATGCTGGTGGTGCATTGACTTTGGGCAGTTCTGTGCTGAAATATTGTTGGCATTTGACCAGCTTGTGATTGGAGATTAAAAAAAAGCTTTGATCAAGATACAATGAGTTTGTGCCTACTATCATAAGTGTAAATTGATGCTATTGCATTAAAAGAACTAAGTTTTGGTGAAACCACATTCAGCCATTGGCCTTGTCTTGTGACTACTATTCAATTTCAAGCTTTTTTTATAAGAATGGCACAAATCAACTAGTTAAGTCAGATTGCCAACCTGTGGATGTAGTTTCAACTTACTAGTGTTTGCTTTGTATCGTTTGTTCACATTTTCCAGGTTGATTACTATCTCTGTACATATCTCGGTCGCATGGGGCATATACAATGATTTAGTCAACACTGATGCTACATCTTTTGTTCTTCCATTCTCTGGATAAAGTAATATTATAAAGGGCTGGTATTCTTGGATTGTAGAGAATAAAGTTAGTAGTTTCCGTTGTTCTCATTAGTAAGATGTAAATGGAAGTACACTTTCAGGTAACATTATTTGTGGGTCACTTTTGATGGAAGCACATGATTTGCTAGACTAGATTCTTTTGGAGTAAAGCTTTGTATCTGGGGAAAGTAAGTAGAGATTCATTTGTAAACACCGGTAATGGGTGTTGTTTTAGGAAACAGATAATAGGATCTTATATGAAAATTCTGTCCAGGCACAATATGAAATAGTACAGATGCAAATAGATAACAGAAATTTGCAGTCACAAAGAATGGTCTTTTAGAAAATTCTGATTTCAGCTGTAGCTACTGCTGGATGCAAGGAATAGTGGAAACATCATAGCTCTAAGTTGCTACTAGCTGATTTGTTTTGGCAAAAGCTCTGTCAATGAAAAAAGGTATTACATCCCATGTAAATATTGAATGTAGTGACATTTCTGGTAAACCCTACTAGGTTTCATGAGGTGGTCAGATGTTTTGATTTTGTGACTGGACAAATATTTCTTTTTTTTTTTTTTTTTTTTTTTGCAGAAGCTTGGTACAGCTAAACATTCAAGATGATGGCTTCTTCCCAGGGTGATGTTATCTGATAAATTTATCGTGTTTCTATCATACCACTGTGATTGACTATATGAATAAAATTTGTAAAACAATTCACAGTCAGAATTCTCCAAGGAACATATTGGACTGCAAGACATGGACCAGGTCCTTGAGTCTGATCCCAGCATAATTCTCCTACAGCTTCCTGTGGCAGCTCCCTTGGCTTCAGGTTGGTTATTTCAGAATGTTATTAGCTTAGCTGTTTGAATTATACTCTCTGATGTATGACTTTAAATTACTTTACTATAAGCCACCTCTATATAGAAACTTTGAGAATACTTTTTAATATGCTCAATAATCTATTTCCTTCTCTACTATGTTTTGTAGCAGCAATTTTATTTTATTTTTAGTTTCAAATTAAAACGAGGGAAATAGTCTAGACTTCTTTCAAAATTTTCAGAAATCAATAAACAGTGTGGCCTATCTGTCCATTCATTCAAAACCTGTGATCACTAGTCACATGCATTTATTTCTCTGTAAATTGAATACCAATGTAAAGCAAACATTCTCCTTTTTTTTCTCTCTCAAAGTTGGAAATATAATTTAATCGGAGCGGAAGAAATCCTGAGCAAGGCTTTTAGTACTTTCATTTTGTGATGAGATGACCCTTTGTGTGGGCAAAACAAGTTTCTTTCTCCTTCCATGTAATCAGGACGATCAAATTTGTCTGGTGCTAAACAAATGTTTTGAGATTTCCATCAGTTCAGAAACACTATAACTAAGTTTCAATCAGTGCAAATTTCCACCAAAAATTGTAGGTTTTGAGGTTTCATAAAATGACTTATTTCGAGAGTCTGAATTTTTTTTTTTGAATGAAAATTAGGAAGATCTTATCATAGTTCAAAATAATGGATATAAATCCTTATTTTTCTCACTTAGCGTTAGATTTAGATGTATATATCTTGAAAAATATTGTAATATTTTATTCATTTAGTGTGAAAGAATAACAAAAAAAGGTCACGGAACAGTAATTGTATTCAGAAATATTATGATTGGTCCGATTTAAAGCTGAATTAGTCTGATTAAAAATTAATCAACCAATCGTCTTTTCTGATGGGAGGGCCATTTGATCATCTTTTTGTGGACCAAATAAAAAAAAAAGAAATCACCCAAGAACGAATCATACTGTAAAAGAAATATTTTTATTTTTTTTTCAAAACAGGATTCTTTTCCTTTGTTCTCTAATTCTCCCCTTCCAGATTATGAGGACCAGTCAATTAATTAGACTCCGTCGTGGGAGAGAAGTCAAGTAGACATCATGAGTTGACCGCGTCATGAACGTTGACGAAGGCAACATCGCCGACGCGGAAGCCCAACGAAGCTGGGAAGAAAGTGAGGACACCGTCGCGAAGACGCGGCTGGTGTTCACAGTTCACCTATTAGTCCTCGGCCTTTCCCCTTCTTCGCCACAGACAGATCTCATTCCTTTGCCTTCCTCTCCTGAATCTTCTTCCGTCTGCACTGCTCTCTCTCTCGAGCTAGGCCGAAGGAGGAGGAGCAGATCATGGCGAAGTACATGGAGATGTTGGACGTGGGCGTGCGCATCGCGGCTCGGTTCCACTCTCACTGCCCTCAGACGGCGCGCTTGTATTACAAACCGCCCTCCTCCGTCTCCGACGACACCGCCCGGAACTCCTCTTCCTCCTTCGCCGCCACCGCCCATCTGGAGATCTTCGCTCGGGCTGCTGCTCCGCTGCTGATGGCTCCTCGCTCGCCAGTGGCCTGCGGTAGAAACGGCGTCGGCTTGGAATTCATTCTTGATACCGTCTTCTGAAGGTTGCTGATGTGGGAAGACACAATTTTTTTTGTTTCTTGAAAGAAATATGAGACTCAATTTTTTCTTCATGCATACAGATTTCGTGGCATGTGAGAGGGTCTTCTTTTTATTTTTATTTTTATTTTTCAAACAAGAAAAAAAAATAAAGGCGGGATTCTACTTGATCATTTGATTTTTCCCTAATATTGGAGACTAAATATAGCACAGTAAATTGCTGCAATTTTCGGACCCCTCCGGAATAAGTTGATCATGGATCAATGTCAGTATTGATGAGATAGTTTGGGGAGATGAAATGGGTTTGGGGATTTGTGGAGGTGCAGTACACGAAGAATAAGATCAAGTAAGTCTTTTTAACAGAAAGAGAAAGATGATCGTAGAAATAAACAAGCAATTTCTCATAATTTTATCCCACTTATTCCTAAATCTTAATAGCATATATCTTAGGGTTTGAAAAGAACGATCATGCAAGCTATACATACAGGTTGGTGAAAAGAACGATCTTTTCCATCCTTTAGATCACCGAAATGGATCTTTTCCGGAGTTGGAGGTGGTGGTGGTGGGGGTCTGAGGAGCACTTGCTGAAGCATAATTTGGCCTCCGGGCGTCGAAACGGCCCGACTGGATCAGCCGATCACACCATGAGAAGCGGGGGAGGTAGAGATGGGAATCGGAAGGTCTACGGGACGGTGGCGCAGCCCGGGATCACGCGTGGCGGTGGCCCTGTGGAAGCCGAGCAATAACGTTTTCGGCTTCAGTCGGACCGGGCCCGGCCTTCGTGGGGTCGGTCACCTCTTAGGCCTATTTAGTTTTCTGAGGTTGGCCTTTTTGATGAACGGACCATAGAGCACTCGATGCCGCCCGCGAACGAAGCGGAGAGGTGGAAGTGGGAAAACGCTGCCGCCGGCGCCGTCGCAGGGTTCGCCACAGTCGCCGCCCTCCATCCACTCGACGTTGTCCGTACTCGCTTCCAAGGTCTTCTTCTTCGTCTTCTCTCTCTCTATGTCTCTCGCCTCCGATCTCTCTGCTCTTCGTAGGTCTCAGACGATCTTCTCTTTCCCTTTATTAGTTACCGATGGACGAGCTTCGCATCTTCCGCTCTACAGGAACACCGCGCACGCCATTTACACTATTGCTAGAACCGAGGTTGGTTATTTCTGTTCTCCTTGCTTATGGTTTGGTTGTTGTTATTCCTCTTAAATATGACATGTTACAATGTATTTATGATGGAGCAATCATCCAAAATTTAAGACAAGCTGATTAAAACAAGAATTTTGATTCAAACGATTAGCTTAGTGGGTAATACACTTGAACTGAATAATCTGAGTAACCTTAATTATCATACTTGAGGCTTATTTGACATATCAAGAGTCAGTATTAAACAACGGAGGAGGCAGGATCTTTCAGGGGCAGCAAAAATATACTGTCTGGATGCAAGGATTTCACTATGAATAATTAAGTTGTAATCTAAACTCAAATACGTCCAAATTTGGTAATTAGTTAACAATT
The DNA here is from genome assembly GCA_029747655.1 of Ensete ventricosum. Taxonomy (NCBI): domain Eukaryota; kingdom Viridiplantae; phylum Streptophyta; class Magnoliopsida; order Zingiberales; family Musaceae; genus Ensete; species Ensete ventricosum. Next base: position 56,815,957 of record JAQQAF010000009.1, read on the forward strand.
AATCTCTCACAATGAGTTCCACATTCCTAAACTTCTTTTACTAGGTTTGATAAATCATAATCTTATTCCATATCTGATAAAATTTGGCAATCATACAATGAATTAATATGTAATAGATGACCATATTCTACCAACTATATATTTCAAACTCGGTCATTTCCAATCTGCATCGATCGAGTTGGAATAGGATTAGTCAAGGACAGTCTGATACTTCTCGTGAAAATGGGATCAGCCAATATCAATTGGGTTTGACCAGAAATCATCTACGAGTTGCTGATATTCAACGGTTTATTAGTTGCTGATTGAATAGGATTTGGGAGGCCTATCATAGGAAGCATATATTTTTTTTACCAAACTGGTTTGTGGTCTCTGATAACCCCTGGTGATTCCATCCTTGAATTTTTTTTATATTTTGCATGTCAGCATATTTTGTGCTGGATTAAAATATAATTTCTGACATTATTATTGGTTTTGGGGATTTTCCTAAGTATTTCCTTTTGTAGCTTAAAGTGGTAATTATCTTGATAACAAATTAGATGTTGCATTTTTCTAGGGCTTCAAAGGGCTATATTCAGGTTTTTATCCAGCAGTCTTTGGATCTACCATTTCATGGGGCCTCTACTTCTTCTTGTAAGTGTTGTTGGATTTTTTCCCCCTCTAGTTGATACACCTAATGTGGAAGCAACAAGATATTATACTAAATCTCTTGTAATTGTTCTGAAGCCCTTTTATCTAACTCCTGTAGTTGTTTCCTCAGTGTTTCTAAATCTCAAAATTCATAAGTTATCCTCCCAACTATTTTATGTTTTTTTCCTTTTTAAATTTGTGTCACCATCATGTTGTGGAAGCGATGTTAGCTTATGGTGCACCATGCTTGCCTATGTCCAGCATGAGTTCACCATTGAACAAGTGAGGCATTAAATTTCCTTGCAACAGAGTTGAAATGGATTTGGAATTTTGTGCTGCACTGCACTTGCTGGAAATCAGTGGCAATACGTGCAAGATGGCAAGTAAATTGTTGTGTTGTAAAAGGCACCCTGCTTTCCCCCTCTCATGGTTTCATTTGTCATCGGCATCGTCTGATGCATCGGTGGTGATCTGCCAAGATGGAGAGTGAGTTAGTATTACAGTCATGAGCACTGAAGACAGGTTTACTTTGGAAACGAAACCTTTATCATTTTTGTAATATATGTCAGGCTCCGAGTGGTTGGTTCTTAATTCCTTGTCAAGGTATCTCTCTCCTTCTAACTGAGTCTTAGCTTGAGCATTCTTGGCAATATGCTTGAGGGTTAGCAAAACTATGAACCAGGCATCAGCCATTAGTTCACCTTGAGTACTATCTGTAATTATGTTGACAACTAGGAATTACTTTTTATATTTATTTTCACTGAAGAAGTTGATTAGCATGGACAGATATTTGCATGAGTGTGTGAGATGCCCATAAGAAGTGTGCACAGATGGTATTCATGCATGTGGTTGTTTTTCTAACTGAGCTCGATGGGCCAGCCCAATGCTCAAGGTTCCCATCAATTTGGGTTTACAAGTCTTACGCTTTACCTCTAGTCACAGGTTGCAAAGGAACAACCTTACCATTTGTACCAATGCCATACCCTCTTTAATGAAACTTCTTCATGGTTAAAATTCATGTAGCTGATCTCAATATGAAAAGGCTTGTTTTCTTTGTTTTCATATAAACAATATGTTTATATCTGCATGTTTCTGTATATATACAAAATGGTCAAAACCCCAGCAGCAAAGTCTTTGGACCATCCACTAGCACTAAAGTATCAGGTTTCATAATCTACATTCCACGATGGGCCTCCAATTGCTTGTATCAATGTTTTCTTTCTTTTTACTGTCTCAGTCAGCATCTGCTGCTGGCTCCTAATTTATTGCTAAACTTTCCCCTTTTTTTAAACAAGATTTGTTTAGAAAATGCTGTTGGCTAGTTCTTCTGAAAACTTTTGCATTTAGTAATCGTGTAATTACAATAGATGAAACATGTATGCTTCTGTTGTCTTGTTCCTCTTGGATGCCTGACTTCATTGATGAATTGATGTAGTTGATTTTTATATTGTTGATTATATGGATCACTTTCTAGGCAAGAAGTTTTTTTTTTCCAGCTATAGCAGAGCAAAACAAAGGTACTTAACAAGGAACAATGAACAGCTCCGCCCCCGCTATCATCTTCTCTCTGCAGCTGAAGCTGGTGTTTTGGTCAGTACTTTAGCTGTTTTATGATCATCCATATAGTTTGCAATATCTTGCAACAGTTTTACACACTATCTTCTCAGTTGTAAATTCATCAAATAGGCACTTTGTCATGTCATATAAAATATCTTTTCTTTTGTGATTACCACAGCCAATTGATAATGTTGTGGCTCTCTATGTTTCAGAGATCAAATTAATCTTGGATAATGAATCTGGATGTAATCTTGTGTGTTTTTTTTTTTGCTTTGTATCAACTATCAACACATCATAGATGTTGATTCGACCAAGTCTTTCATATATTCAACCTATATATTAATATATCTGCCTTAACTTTGTACCATATCTAGGGATTTCTTAGTAATGCAGTAATAAGTTAATTAACTAGTTTCATGGTCTTTGTGTTTCTCTAAATTTATAATTACAGTTTTTGTATGTTATTTCATTTATACAATAGCCGGCCACCTAGGAACCTTGTGAACTCCCAAACAGAAAAGAGATGTATGTAGTTTACTAAATTATAAGATTAATGAGTACTGTTTAAGACAATGACTTGATGTAAAAGTATGATAACAATAGAGCAACAACTGCCTCCATTTGTCTTAGAGTTTCTTATGAAATTATGATAATTGTTAACATGCTCTATGTTCAAATAGTTTGTGGACTCCTTTGAGAAGTAGAGGTTGCCTCCTCCTGAAAAGGTCAAAGAAATGTCTTCACCCAACTTGGTTCTGTATCTTAGTGATTCCAGCTGATCTACCCATGCACAGTATAGAAGGTGGAATCTGTCTGGTATGGAGTTGATAGATGTGCACAGGAAATATAGTGGGTATCTACCCATGCACAGTATAACCATGAGCTTGTATTAAGGATTTCAGCAGTTGTTGTAAGAACTATATTATGATGTACAATTATATAAAGCAAGGTTCGCAATTTCGTACCATACCGACTACCAAGCTTTGCTCGGTATGGTACGGTACAAGCATACCGAGAGATACGCCAAGGCGTACGGCGCACGGTACATTTTTTATTTTAATTAAAAAAAAGAGGCAACGTCGCCTCGTTTTCTCCTCTCGACTCGGATGAGGAGAAGCCTCGGTGACGTTGCCAAGGCCTCATTCTCTTTTCCTCGTCACCTCGGACGAGGAGAAGCCCGTGGCTAAGAAGTCGTTGCCTCGTGAGGTTCTCCTCATCCACAACGCCGTCATGAGGTTCTTCGGCCGCAAACGTCTCCCTCTTCTTCTTCCTCTTTTTCTTTCTTCTTCCTTGCTTCGTCTCCCTCTTTCTCGTCGCAGCTAGGCTAATACCGCCTAGTAGCGGGCGACGACGATCAAGATCAATCGTTTCCGACTTGTTTCGGGCGGTAATGGGGCGGAAACAACCCTGTATCGTTCGATACAGGGCTACATCAATTTTATCGCCCTATAGCGGGCGGTCTGCGTACCAGTCTGCAGGTGGACGAGTATGTATCGTCTGTACCGGGTGGTACAATTCGAAATGACAAACCTACTATAAAGGGTATGCCTTAACCAATAATATGAAGACTGCCTTAAATATTTGTAGATTTCGTAAATGATTGACCAATATCATTTGGATCATCCTATATTGAACAGTGATTGCAAAAGGCGCTCGGGCGCTCACCTAAGCGCTCGGCGAGGCGAGGCCTGAGCTCCTTGCTCAATCTCCAAGCGGGGTGCTTCAAAGAGGCGCCGCCTGGGTGCCCGCCCAAGCCTAGGCGTCGGGCGCTTCGAGCGAGCGCCCGGGTTAAACCAGGCGATCAAATTAGGTTTTTAGCTATGGTTCGGTTGCATTCGTGTTAGTTGGTTCAATCGAACCAACTAATGCACCGATATCAGCTTCCCACCTCCCGCTCACGACTTCCTCAACCCTAATCTCACTCGTGATTTGACCGTCGACATTTCTCTCTATTGCCGCTGTCGCCGTTGTTGTCGCTGCTCTCCGTTGTCGTTGCTCGCCGCTATCGCTGCTCTCAGTAAGCAGCTTTCGCTCTCGGTCAGCAGCCTCGTCTCTACTCTTCTCACACTCTCCTTACATCGACTCGGCTCGACTCAGTACACTATTAACAGTATACTATTAACAGTACTATTAATATACTATTAACCAACGTTTTTCGCTTCGAGCTGTATTGCCTAGTACGAGTGGTACATACCGGTCCGATAGGATACCGGTACGCGGACCGCCTGCTACTGGGCGGTACCATCGAATCCGGAGTCTCCCCACGCAGAAACGAGGAGACGCCTCGTCTCCCCGCACAGGACGAGGCGATGCCTCCTTCCCTGCGCAGGAACAAGGTGATGCCTCGTCTCCCCGCGCAGGACGAGGCGATGCCTCCTTCCTTGCGCAGGAACAAGGTGACGCCTCGTCTCCCCGCATGGGAGAATGAGGCGTCGCCTCATTATCTCGTGGCGTTGTTCTCCCGTGATGCGAGGCAACGCTGTTTTGTTTTTATATATATATTATATTAAATTAATATAATATTATATTATATAAATAAAATATTGTATTGTATACCGAACGGTATGCACTGTGTGTACCGCTTGGTATCGGGTTCCGTACCGGTACCGAGATAAACTCGGTACACCGGTATAGACTGGTAAGTCAAACCTTGCTGTTAACAATATTGTTAACAAGATACTGTTTAATTGTATACTGTTAACAATATATTAATCAGGGTTTGACATACCGGTGTATTGAGATTATCTCGATACGGTACATGGTACCGGGTGTTATGCATAGTATGTACTGCCCGGTATATTAAAATATTATATTATAGTATATTATAGTATATTATATTAAATATTAAATATTAAATATATTAAAAAAGGAAAAAAAAACTGGCCTCGATCTTTCTCCCTGCGCGGGGAGACGTTCCGTCTCCTTACACGGGAGAAGAATCGCCTGCGGGCGAGGACGGCTCACGTGCGACCCGCAGGTGACGACGACACGCGGGCGAGGATGGCACGGGGAAATGAGGTCTTCGTCATCATTCTTCTCCTCTTCTTCTTCTTTCTTTTTTTCCTCTTCTTCTTCTTCTTCTTCCCTTTTTCTCCCGAATCGACCGCCGACGATCGATTTTGGCAATACCACCCGGTAGCGAGCGATCCACGCACCGGTAACCTGACGGACCGATTGCCAACCTTGATATTAACAGTATATTGTTAACAGTATTATATATTTTTATTTAAATAATCATATTTATTAGTTATATTATAAATATTTTTATATTTTGGTGTCTCGCTTCGCTTGGGCGAGCGCCTAAAGCCTCGGGTATTTTGGGACCTTGGCGCTTAATGCTCTTTAAATCACTGATTTTGAATGAATTATCCCAATGATAATTGCATCTGAATGATGCATTACGAATCAAAATGCTTTCTAATTTAAGACCATCTCATATCTTCATAATTTAACAATTTGACATTATGCCCTTTTGCTGAGATTTTGATCTGTTGCAGAATTAGACACATTTTGCTTGTTGACCAGTAGTTATAAAGGCAGCTAGGACAAGTGTTCAACAACTTTGCTCAATGATACATTGGGCATTGATTTGGGTGATAGGGTAATCGTGCAAAATTTGGAGGTTTAAGATGATTTTTTAAAATTCCAATCAGATCTAATAAAGGGCTTTGATTTGATTTTTTATTATGGAATTAGGACTTCTAATTGCATCAGTAACTCACAGTGCTAGCCCAGAGCCATGATGTGAGATTGGATTTATTTGTCGCTTGAGATAGAAATAAGGTCAAAATAACCTGAAAATAATGAGTTGCCAACCATGGTAAGCAGGCTGATGGTATTGGCAAAGAAAGGCTGATGGAGGAAAAAGAGGGGCATGGTGGTAGTAGTAGACAAAGAAAGCTAAGGGGAAAGGAGACAGTGAGAAAGAGATAGCTGAGGATCTTAGGTGACAAAAATAGAAGTATAGAACAGCAAATGATAAAAGAGGATTAGAAAATTGATATAGGAATTAGGAAGAGTTAACGTTTATAGCTATTTTTCCGTTGCGTATTTGGGTTCATATTGGTACACGTTGCTGGATACCACCATTTTATCTTAGCGTAATTCATGCTTGAGCTCAAGTTGCAGAGCGAAAAGACTACACCAGGGTGTAAATATGCATATCTCAAACCCTTTCTTAAAAGAAAAAGGAAATAAAGAAAGAAAAAGAAGCCCTATACTTGACCTCTATACCTTCAGGTTGTTTTGGTCAAATTGCACCCTTATTGATTTCTTTTAGTTTGGCGGTTATTTTGGTTCAAATAAGAGGACCAAATGAATATGTAGCTTATCGCACATGGTGAACTTAAGTCTAGTTATTCAGAAAAAGAATAGCATGAGGATCAGTCCGTCGCATATTTTGGTTAAGGATGTTTCACATGTGGACTAATGGATATCTTCTATAGGTACTTCAAATATGAGCTAAGAGTCTGTAGACTAATTATCTCCAATTATTTTCATTGTTTCTTTTGCTTTTGGCATAATGACTGGCAGATGTATCTTTGCTGGTGGCAAATATTATTTCCCAGGCTGTCAATGATGGTTGCAGGCAGTGTTGTTATTGCCATTATATCAGGTGATAATGAATGCTGGTGTAGACACCTCTTCTGAAACTTTGCGATTGTAGTCAGTGGACCAAGCCAGTTGATTGTTTATTGCTTGGGATTTTCAAATAAGTTCATGTAGGAAACAACAATTGTGTTAGTGAGTTCATGTAGGCAACATGTGTGTGTTAGTGTATCGTAACTGAAGAGGGATCTATGTATTGTAGCTGAAGAGGGATCTGATACAAATGAGCATAAAATTGGTCTAACAAACTAAGAGTTGATTGTAAAGGCTAAAAATGGAACTGCTCTACCAGTGTGTTCTCCCTCCCTCGTGAGTTCCTAATCCTTTCGTTTCCTGTAAAGAAAGAGGGAAAAAAAGAACAAATGAGAACAAGAAGTGAAGGAATATCCAATAATGCTCCTTGATTGTTTAAGGTTCACAGTTGTTTGGTGATTTCATTTAATTAAACTTGACTATAGTGGTCTAACTATTTTACATGGTATCATGTCGAATATATGACAGCTCTGATATTGAAAATAATGAGGATATTACATTTTGATTGCCAATTTAATTGTATGCTGGCCAACACTTATTCTATTTGATGATGCAAACTCTGTGACCAGGTATCCTTGTTTACCAATCCTATTTGGCTTGTAAAAACACGAATGCAGCTCCAAACACCTAACCAAGATTATCGGCCATATTATGGACTGTATGGTATGTTTTTTTTTTCAACTTTATTTCCATGAAGTCCAGGGATTTGAGAATTGCCAGCTTAATACATACCATTTAAGCAACGTACCTGGTATAAATAATTAAATAGTATCTCATAAATTCCTTATTGCTTGATTGTTCGATTTTCTTCCTTTTAGCAAGTCATTATTGGGTATGTAGAAATTACTTAAATATCTGCATACTTGTTATGTAAGGTCAGATGCTTTGAGGACCATTTTAAAAGAGGAGGGATGGAAGGGGCTTTATAGAGGGATTGGACCAAGTCTTCTGCTTGTATGTAATTTGCTATTTGTTGATTCTAAATCTAAACTGTTCCAGTTTTCTATATCTTTTACTGTGCTTGTTTGCTCATGACATATCATGTTTGCTTGATGTTGTGCTGCTTGTGTTTCTTTTTCTGATTTAGTGGTTATGTTGCCATACATTCCCTAATTTTTTAACATGAACTGTTAGTTCTTTCTCAGCTGTGGCACCAAGAAGTGAATAAGATCTAAATGTTCCTGTCATCCTTATAGTAAATAAATTATCTGCCTGATATTAGTCCTTACTTTATGGTTTTAAATTGCTCCATAGGGATAATAATTTCTTAAGGATTATGTCTCTTTGGTTTAATAGCTCATACTTGTAGGTTATTCTGCTATTTATCTTATTCTGACACTCAATTTGCTATCCTTTTAGATTGTGAAAACCATCACTCAAGAGACTTATTAGAATCCACCTTTGATTTAGAAGACTTTGAACTCATGCTAGACCAGTCATTTATAAATGTCTGATGTGTGTTTGTGGATTGAAGCATCACTCATGCTAGACCAGTCAAGAGACTTATTGGAATCCACCTTTGATTTAGAAGACCTTGAACTCATGTTAGACCAGTCATTTAGAAATATCTGATGTGTGTTTGTGGATTGAAGCATCAGGTCCAAGAATTGCCATGGCCTGTACCATGTACATTGTTGCTTCTTAGCATTGTTTACTTTTATTTTTTCTCTTCTCTAAAATATATAAATAGATATGGCTCGTATCACATTCTATACTCATAATATGTGAAATCATAATTATCATTTGGCTACTACACTAATTTTAGGCATCATATGATGGAGGAATGGCTAGTTATCATGTGTATGGACATAATAGGATTTCAGTGCATATTAGGTGAAAGGGAGTTTGAGGGCACATAAGACAATATTTTAGTATAAGTTTATGAGACTATGTTTTAGTCAAGGATTAGGTTTTCTGTCATGCCAAACATATGGGCAACACATATTACTCATCTAGAGAAACAAAACTAAAACCCCTACTTATTAAATATCTTTTAACCAACTTGTGATGCATTGGTTTTGACAGTTTGAATTCCAATTTTGTAACATAAAAATTAGGCTTGCTTATATATGTCTGATAAAGGAGGCATCTAAGAACAGAAGGTTCTTGTTTGCCAGAAGGTTAGTGGTCTGCATGCCAGAATGTTAGGAATTTTTTGTTGGATTTCTCACTTTTTTTGGCTCATTCAATTTTATTGACTTCTCACTTAATGGTTAATATCTGCAATTTTGCATTAATCTTTTGGCCTTATATTCCTGTTTGCAGTTGTCGTTGACTACTTTATGATGAATTATTCCTTTGATCTCTCTACCTATATTTTGTAGTATTAGTTGTTTCTGTCGCTATCATCGGCTACTTATGATGAATTTGTTCTTTTAATTTCTCCACCCATATTTTGTAGTATTAGTGGAAATTTTGATGCTTGTTTATCCTCTGTTAGGTTACTCATGGTGCAATCCAATTTACCGCTTATGAGGAGCTCCGTAAACTTGCTACTTACATGAAGGACAAAGGTGGAAAGGCAAATATTACTGATGGTGATACCCTACTGGTAATATTCTCACTAATGTGTTTAGGAAGTAGACACTATAGTTTGAATATGTACAAATGACAACCTTAGATAGATTGTGTATCTTTTGTATATTGTGTTTATGCTTGAAAATTCACTGTTTCAAATGTTAAATTTAAAATTTCTCCTTTTAATCAGATAAAATGCTCGTAAGCTTAACAGGTGATTGATAGTTGGGAAGATATTGCATATGTATCTTTTGCAAAGGTAAGTGGAGTAGATGGGATTTGACCTAGGACCTTGCTATTGATGGTCAAGGTTTTTATTATCTGACATCTTAAATAATTTGATGCTAGATATTATATATTACTTATAAATTCTTTATATTTTATAAAGAGAAGGTGTTTATGACTTCTTTTAGCTAGTCAAGGTTTTTATCAATTGTACATGACATCTTAAAAAAAAAAATTGATTCTAGATATTAGATATATCGCTTATATATTCCTTATACTTCATAACGAGAAGGTGTTTACTACTTATTTTTGCTAAATTAAAAAAAAATGATCTGTCAGATTAAGTAAACATCAGTTCCATCTTAGCTGATTGACACTTTCCAATACAGAAATTGCAAATTCTTATTGTGGTTGTGTTTTGATGATGTCAAGTGATGGATCCAAAACTTTTTAGAAAATCTCAATGATGCTGATGTGTTTAATTGGCAAATGTGCGATTTTTTGTTTCCGTTCATTCCTTTTGCAAATTGGCATCCATAAAACTAAAAGGGAAAGGAGAAGAGGCGTTGAGCGTAAAGTGTGTTTGCCTGACTACACATCTTTTACATAATTCTAATATAACATTATTGGTTTGACTCAGTTAATATTTCTTACTCTTTGACAGTTTACAATTTTGTTTATGATGTGGTTTATTGTTTTCTTGTTTACTAGAACTCATTTGATTATGCTGCTCTTGGAGCTTCCTCAAAATTGTTTGCCATTCTATTCACATATCCATATCAGGCAAGCTGGTCAAGATCAGTTCTTTTCTCTTTTCTTCTATATTCATTTTTAATGCCTAATGCATATTGGTGTTTTTGATAGGTTGTTCGATCTCGCTTACAGGTACTTTCTGTGTTATCCTTCTGTCAATATAATTAGACTTGTTAACATTTCTGTCTGACAATTAAATCATCTTGGTTCCTGCACCAAGTTCTATTTTTTTTAATCCAAGAGAAGTTTCCCAGTCTTAACTGATACTGTTGGGCTATACCGCAGCAAAGACCTAATATTGATGGAATCCCGAAGTATTTGGATAGTTGGCACGTGGCGAAAGATACTGCAAGGTGAATAATATTGTCATATCATTATTTTTTGGCAATATTTGGTGAATTGCATACTAGTAGATAACAATGAGCTCATTTTATGAATCTTTCAAGTTGCAGTCTCATTGTCTGTCTTCATGAACATTATTATTGCAAAAGGGATCAGCATGCATATTTAATAAAAGGTATTGGCATCTTGGCCTCTTTGGCATATGATGCAAGAATCTCATCACTATTCTCAGAGACAGATAAAAAAAGGGTGGCTGAGTACACTAGGCTCCTGTCAATGGAATGTTTGGGATGGTTCAAAATAAGAAACTTCTCGCACAATATTTATATATTTTGGCCGTTTCTTTTTGTCTATTTTGGAGTCTCTAGGGTCTTTATTTATAGTTGAATTTGTGTCCAAAAATCTCAACATGAGTATAATATGTGTTATTCTAGCCTGCTAGTTATTTTTTTTTACTAGAACTAGTACTTCAAGTGTTTGAAATGTCTTTTCTATTTATATGTAATGAAATTAGTTTCTAAGTCTTATTACCCCTTCTAAATGAATGAATGATAATATTTGAATAGAAAGTTGCTGCGTCAAGTTCCGTGGATGGTGTTCCAATTTTTTCTTACTATGACCCTTTTATAATAAAATTGTTGAATGAATAAGCACATAACATGTACATATTCTACTGCAGGTTTGAAGGCCTTGGAGGATTTTACAGAGGCATCACATCCAACATATTGAAAAATATCCCAGCATCTTCGATAACCTTTGTGGTGTATGAAAATGTTCTTCACATTCTTAAGTTAAACAGAAGGCACAGCTGATCAATCTAATTCCTTTTTTTTTCTCTGTGATTTCCTTGTTTCTTTTTTTTTATATTTACTTTTTTTCCATTTTCAGTGGCTTCAATGTATCAGTTCCCAATTATGCACATACTGCACAATTTTTTCCCTTCAAACGTTGATTCATATGATTTGAATTTACGGTATGACTAGCTCATGGCTTCTATGTTTTCCGTCAGTTGAATAAAAACTTAGTATCAGATTCAATTGATTATTTTGGTGGTTCCATTTTGTGTAAATAACTTCTTTTTTTCCCATATGTATGTATGGACGTAGATATCTGCATCACCTAAAAATGTTTTCTTTGGTATCATCATAACTTGTGTGATTGCCATCTTTTGTCAAATCGTTGAATACTTATTGGCCGTCAGAAGAGAAAAATTGAATGTCTTAATATGAAATTTAACTCATCATGTTCTCCTTTCAAGTCTTTAAAGTTCATCACATAACATTATAATAGTTTCTCTTTTCCCGGAGTCTGCCCTTCTATTCATTTTCTTTGAAGTTTTTAGTTTTGTATTCTTGTTTCTGTGCCTCTATATTCCTGCAATATTTGCTTGCTAAGAATGAGATCCAAGTGGATATAAAGAGGCGCTGCTACATGAAATATTTATTGATCCTTGCTACCATGTGATACAATTTAAATTAATGTTGCAATCATCTTACATATATATATATATATATATATATATATATATATATATATATATATATATATATATATATATATATATATATATATATATATATTTGCCACGATTGAGCTTATACGCTCTTGAGCCATGCACCACGACTTGAAGACCCGAGGTATGCACCTCGGTTGAGCTTGCGCGCTCTCGAGTTGTGCACCTCGACATAAAGACCTGAGGCCTACACCTCGGCTGAGTGAAGTTAAAAAGAAATCACTCTCGAGCCATGCACCACAACATGAAGACCCGAGAGCTGCACCTCGAAAAAGTAAAGTTTAAAAGGACTTGCTCCTGAGTCATGTATGAAGACCTGAGGAATACATCTAGACCAAGATTATGCACTCTCGAGCTGTGCATCTCAGCATGAAGACATGAGGGTTGTATCTCGATTGAGCCTATGCGCTCCCGAGCCATGCACCTCGACATGAAGACCCGAGGATTACACGTCGATCGAGTTTATATGCTCATGCATATCAGCATGAAACCTCAAGGGTTATACCTTAACTAAACCCCTAGAGTTACACTGCATAGGCTCGGTCCATATAAGTTGCATTTTAATTTAGAAGGATTATGTAGTGGGTTATTTTATAAATTTAATTAGCTTTTGATATATTTACTATTTATGAAGTCAATACTTTCTTTTTTAAATATATAATTTTGTTTAACAAGAATCATATCAAGTGATTTATTTCTAATTTTAAAATTTATATTATTTATCGTAAAAAACTGTTTTTTCTTTTTAAGAAATTATATTATTATATTATTACTATTAAATTGCTTCTTCCGACTAATATTCTAGTAGTCGTTTGTAGCAATTAAGTCTTTTTAAATATTTTCTAAATTATATAATTTTTAAATAACTCCTTTTTAGCTTCAATATGACTCTAAATCTTCATATTTAGTGCAATGAGCACAAGATGTTGACGTATATTTGTCTTAGATAATTTTTAATATATTAAATTCATTAGTAATTAATGTATGATCCCTTTTTATTCAACTATATTTTATACTAACCATTTTAAATTTATCATATAAATTATGAAATATATCAAGTAATTTTTCATATGATAAGAAAGTTTTGAGAGAGTAGAATACCTTATCGTTGAAAGGCATTAAGATATAATTTGTCACTTCATCAAATTCTTTTTTAATAATGGATACTCATTTTTTTAATATCTCAACTTTTTACATTCATAATATATTACTATTTCTTTCTTGTGTTCACTCTTATTATTTCATTCTCTTCTTGCTCAATATATCTTACAGTTTTTACTCGAGTAATATTATTTATATTTGGGAGCAATATCATTCATTTTCTTTAAAAGGTTTTTTTTATTCATCATGTACTTTGCATGTCAATGTATAGATCATTAAGAATCCTAGGAAGTCTTCAAAAGAAAGGTTGTTCAAGTCAAGTCTTCAAAAGAAAGGTTGTTCAAGTCTTTAGTTTCTTGGATCGTCGCTATCTTAGGATTCTATTGAAAAAATATCTTAAACCTTTATTCACCAATTCAAGGTTAGAATAGTCTTTACAAATAATTTTTAATCTATTGATAACATCCGTAAAACAGGTATATATATCACCAATAAATTTATTTGACTTTATTTTAAATCTATTAGTTCTTTCATGTGTAACTTCAAGGATATCATACATTTTATATGGTATCAGATATAAAGTCCATTAAATTCATATTTATCTAAAACATAAAATAAAACATTCATAGTTTTATCAAAAATATTATTTTTTCAAAATTATTTCATTCATAAATCAATCTAGTAGATTTTTAAAAATAAAATTCGTTACATTTCATAAATCATAATCTAAAGAAATTAATAAACTCCTCGTTTATATTTTTTAATAAGTGCAATCCATTGAATATGAGAGGATGTGTGATAGAATGTCCGTCTTGATTACTTAAAAATATAATTAATTCTCTCTTAGGTGTTAATCCAAATGAATGAACTTTGCTCTAAGTTCAATTGTTAGGTACTTAATAATAAAAATCTATTGATTAGGTTAAAATTACGAGTAAGGAGAAAAAACCAAATCACAAGTAAAGATAGATTAACTAATTTATAGTGGTTCGATCTTCCCAACCTATGTCTACTCTTGATCTCACTTCGCATGAGGCTATGAGTTTTCACTATCATTTTTTTTTAACATATGAATATCGACTACTTTTGTTATACCTTTCTCCTTTTTTAGGTTTAGGAGATAATTTTTACACTCTATCTTTATAATAGGAGGAGGGGGGGGGTGAATTAGTGCAATAATATTTTTAATCAATTTTAAAACTTGATAAAAAAAATTGACATATTTAGAAAACTCCATTAATTAGGTTAAAGTTACATGTAAAAAGTAACTCAAGAGAGTCAAATCAATTTATAGTGATTCTATCTTTCCAACTTATGGTCACTCACAATCTATTTTTATTACAGATTTTTTTTGTCAACAGATAAAAATCAATCACTCTTATTTCACATTTCTACTTTTTCAAGATTAGCAAATAATTTAACATACTATTTTTACATAAGATCTCTTACCTCCTAAAATTTAAAATTTCAACCAAACTCAATAGAAGAATTAAATTATGCTCAAAATATAAGCTCAATGAGAACTTACATGGCTCATGAATAGATAATTTATCAATCAAGCCAGAGTTAAATATTTATAGGTCCTAAGAAATTTTAAAATAAAATAAAATAATTTAAATTCTTAAAATTTTGGGTTACGAACCATAATACTATCAATACTAAACGGTACTACTATAGTAACTTTTGACACGAGCCATAATACTAGACTGTGATGATACTACTATCGTAATGTTTACATTTATGGTGGTATTATGCATTCTGTTAATTTTTTAATAAAATGATGCATTCTGTTATTTTTTATATTTATAACTTCCCTCGTACAATGATGGAGAAGTAACTTTTCCGAGAGGGAAGTGGTCATCTCGATCAACTCTTTTTTTCCTCTTCTGCGCTAGGAATGATTAGTGTGCTTCGATAATTTAATAAAAATATTTTTTTTATTTCAATCCCCTAGAATCCTAATAAATTTTTTTTTTTTTTTTTGGTGATCGAACGACGTACGTTCGACCTCATAAATTAAAGAAATTTAAAACCAGGGATTCACGTCGAAGATGACCATCGTGTTAACGTCAACACCTTATTCATGCACGTCGTATCCAACGTCGGCTGTCGAAATGTTGACGACCGAAACAATTTTAGGATCAGCTGAATCGTTGGCTTGTATGACTTGACTTTGAAGCATCCATACTTTATATATATATATATATATATATATATATATATATATATATATATATATATATATATATATATATATATATATATCTGAAACTGTTTAATCTAGATTGAGTACAGTAAAAGCTGAAGACGAGGGAGATGTTTTTGTTTCATAGGAATGAGATGGGCATCGAAAGTGTAAGATTTATTAAATAATCAGATAAAGAACTGCACTGGATGGGCTTAAACATAATCACAGCATTCTCTAATCAGTTGTAATCAGATACATATGTTTGCTCTGTCGACTCATTCACATAAAACATCATCCTAATTGCATTTCTTACTTTGACTCGTATGGTGGTTGTCTGCAACTTTCTTGGCTCCTTGTTGTCGAGGATAAGATGTGATCTAAGATTAGAAAGAGACAACGTAACTCGTGCAACATTTCCACAAAAAAAAAAAAAGAGTAAAAAAAAAAAAAAAAAAGAGTAAAGGTTATGATGCCACGATCACACACAAAAGTTTCATAGTGTAGAAGCATTAGCTGATAAAATTTTACTGGGTGTCGTTAGTTGTGTGTCAATTGGGTCTCAGCTAGTAGTTGTTGCCACCGAGATAGAAGGATGCCAAGAAAGTGAGGCTACCACCAAGTAAGCGATACTAGTAGAATGATGAGTGAGAAGAAGGGTAGATGTTGGATGCCATTATTGGGAAGAACATGCGCAGTCAAGATCTTCGTCAGTTAAATTAGTCAGCACGGCAAGTCAACGTCTTCATCAGCTAAAGAACACATGACTCCCTCCATCAACCGGTTCACGATTGAACAGGAGGTACCACGTAGCCTTCTTCTATATATACATCCGGATTCTTGAAGCATTTCATCTTGCTCGTTGAGAGAGAGAGAGAGAGAGAGAGAGAGCAGATGGCGGCTCGGATCATCCTCATTGTTGCTCTTCTTGCCCTGTCCTCCTCTCGTGCGTTGGCTTCTGATCCCAGTCCTCTCCAAGACTTCTGTGTTGCTGACTTCGACTCCAATGGTAGGGAGAATGAATGGCATGCATGGTTGATCTTTGTGCATGTAGTCGCTAATTAAAGCTTGTTCGTCATGAATGCTTGCTGCAGTGATCGTGAGTGGATTCCCCTGCAAGGATCCCACGAGTGTCACACCGGACGACTTCTACATCTCCGGCTTGGATAAGGTCGGCGACACCGACAACGATTTGGGCGCAAACATCACTCTGGTCAACGTGAACCGACTCCCAGGCATCAACACCCTCGGAGTGGCCATGTCTCGCATCGACTACGCCCCCTTCGGTCTCAACCCTCCTCACTCGCATCCACGCTCGTCGGAGATACTGCATGTGGTGAACGGAACGCTCTACGCTGGCTTCGTCACCTCCAACACCGACAAGGGCAACATTCTCATCGCTAAGAAGCTGAACACCGGCGATGCGTTCGTGTTCCCCCAGGGCCTCATTCACTTCCAGTTCAATCTCGGGGACACCAACGCGGTGGCGTTCGCTGCCTTTGGCAGCCAGAACCCGGGCCTCGTCACCGTAGCCAACGCAGTGTTCGGATCGAAGCCGCCAATTCCTGAGTACATTCTTCCGCTGGCCGTGCAGCTCACCAAGACGACCGTGGAATGGCTTCAGCAGCAGCAGTGGGTAGACATCGCTCGGGAATACTAACGTTTACTTACCATAAGGCAATAATAAAGATGGAAAGATTACTCCCATGTCATGCATGCTTGTTTGTTTTGGTTTGTTCGATAATAAAGTAAGAAGTGCTTTGAATGTTTGTTTGTACGCACTCTTGTTTTCATTTTCGAAAAAGAAAAAAAGGGATTACCTCAGTTAAGGTTTCTACGCATCTCTTTCAGAGATTGCACGAGAGCTTATGCGTCGATCTATCCAAGTGAAATGGTTCTTCTCAGAAAGATAGATGAATGCATTAAACTCATGCATGGCCGAGCTAAAATAAATCTCTTGGTTACTCGGCCATGCAACCGAATAAATCACCTAATAATTGTATTAGCTTTACTAAAAATATCATAAGGAGGGTTTTAGACTCAAGTCACTAAAATTTTTATTATTATTATAAATAAAAAGGTGGACATCATAAAACCAATCCGTCAGATCTGATCAAGACGAGACACCTGCACTGAGTGGGTGGTCGAATATTTCCTTTAATAAAGTAGCTAATTATTTATTTCTCTCTCATGTGAGTTTGACTGTAATTTGTGTGCTTCTTTTAACTTTACACCGATTAGCGTGAGAGATCAACCAGATAACTTTTTTACGTGTTATAAAATTTACTGAGTGTAACCTACATACACATTTCTAAGTGGTAATTGCTACAGACAAGCTTATTTCGTGCTAAAACAATTGTTTTTTTTTTTTTTTCTCACCTTCCAGATGTACTTATTGTTTGCTTGTTAGACGTGTTCTTAGTATATTTTTTGAACGTTTTCGTTTGACCTGCCGGTAGATGAACCAGTTGACTCGGAGGAAGATGCCCGTCAACAGGTTGTTCATGCACGCCCACTGTTTGTTACAATTTTGACAAACTGAAAGAATTTTACAGTCGGTTTGAATCACTGGCTTTTAGATGCCTTTCGTGCAACTGTTTAATCTAGTTTTGATACAGTGATAGCTGATGACGAGGGTTTTCTTTCTATTTATTACGGATGAGATAGGCATCCAAAGCGTACAACGTTTATTAACTTCGCTGGAAGAGCTTAAACGTACGCGAGATACAATCACATATTATATTTTTTATATTTTATTCATATCTAAAATAATATCTATATTTTTTTAAATTAAAATATAAGTTAATAGACATTAAAATCTAATTACGTGATATGCTGACTCACAATAAATCATTCATATAATAATATGTATAACTTAAGTTTAAAAAAAAGATCAATTTTAGTTGTTGTGATCTTGGTCATGGACTACTTAAACTCTTACGATTTTATTTATATTTAAAATAATCCTTATATTTTTCAAAAACATAGCATATAAGTTTATCATGTCAAATCTTAGTTAACATACATTGGAGTCTGCTTACGTAATATGCTAACTCATAATAAATAATCAATATAATAATATATATAATTTAAAATAAAAAAATTAAAACCACCATCAATGGCGAGAGGATCCATCATCGTGAAAGTGACCACCACCAGCAGCACCGAGTCGTTGTTGCCTAGTAGGGCGTCGTACGCACGCAACCTCTCTCATATTGGCGATAAGCTCATGAGCTTTCGGTCCTGCCTCAGGCGAATGTGCGTCGACCAGTCCGACGTTAGCCCACACAATGGTCTCTTGGTCCTTCTTTCTCTTAGGCATTTTCGTCTTTACCGCCTTCCACTTCGTCCTCTCCTAAGCTCTCACCCATCATACTTCCAACATAGTCGTTTAGCTTTCTCTCACCTCCGCCTCCAGCCTCTCCTATCTCTACATCTCCGTCTTCGTCCGTTGCTACGGCCTCCGCCACTTTCTCTTCCTCGATAAGATAGATATTTTTTAAAACTTAAATTATACGTGTCATTATATTAATAATGTATTATGAGTCAACATACCACATAAGTAGACTCTAATGTTTGTCAACTTATAATTAACATTAGTGACTTATATGCTACATTTTTTTAAAATACATGAGTTATTTTAAACACAAACAAAATCATAAAGGCTTAAATGATTCATGACCAAAGTCATATGGGCTAAAATAGCTCATTTTTTAATTTTAAAATCATATGAGCTAAAATAGATTTTTTTTAATTTAAATTATATTCATCATTATATTAATAGTTTATTATGAATCAGCATACCATCACGAATAAATCATAAAGATTAAGATGATCATCACCAAAATCATAAGGGCTAAAATAAACCTTAACCCTATAAGGGCTAAAATAAACCTTAGCCCTATATTATATTCTAGAATCGATTAGTTGTATCAATTGATTGCCATAAAAATGTTACCACCTCAAATTGATTAAACTGATTAATTCAATTAATCGATTTTTAATTTTAAATAATTTAAAAAATATACATTCTTCAAATGAACGACAATGTCATCACATCCCATCCATAAAACTGAGATGAACGATGCAACAAGTCGTAATGTCTTTTGTCAACTGTCGAGAACTCGAATGCTCTCGACAACTGTCGTAGATGACTATGGCTACCCTCCTTGACTTTTTTTCTGTTTTTGTCGAGCCTCATACGAGATTATATTTGTAATGAAGTAAGACCTTTTTTTATTTTTCTGGTAAAAGCTCCTCATTTTATTCTCTGTCAGAGCTGTTCTTAATGTTGCAAATCTTCCTCAAATATTGGTGACCAAAGTAAAATTGAATCTGTTGCGTGAAATATTTGAGAAGAACAAGTGTGCTGAATGGAAGCTGCAAATTCTAGTATGATCAGAAATCACCATCATAATTTGGATGCACTCATCATAATTTGAGATTCAAAGAATCAAGTTAACACACATACACTATGATCCTTCAATATATGGCTAAGAATGGAACAATGTCAAAATCCAAATGTGATATATATTGTCTTGGAAAAGTTATTTAGTAGATGAACCAAAAAGTTCAATCCCATAGTTTATAAGCTGGACTAATTAGTACATGGTATTTATTATACACTTGACATTTTCCAACACTAGCAAAATATAAATTGATCATGAGATATGTGTAGGAATCAATATATTGAGCATAATGATATTAAAAAATAATCACATCAAAGCTTTTATTTATAATCATATTGGATGAGGATCTGTTTTCAAGTGATCCCTTGAATTATCACATCCAATTGGATTCAACTCAACATGAAAATAGACCATACAAGCACAATGACACACTAATGTAGTACCAAACCTGAACTCTCTTAGAAACTAACAATGCTAGTATCTTGGATATCCTTAATGGAGTTATTAAGATTTTATGAGTTACATAGAACAAACCAACTTATAACTAAAACGGTTTAAGAAGGATAACAGGAATTAGCAGTTTGCATACGTATGATCTAATGAAGCGAGAAACACTTACTGGGGATGTGGTAATCTCATTCCACTGAGGCTCTTCAAGTGTTGACTCACGATATTTTCATGGCAAATTAAAATATTGATCGTCATCTCTCAACAAATGTAGGAAGCTCCGAGGAATATTTGAAGGAGGAATTGAACACTCCACTGTTCATGAAAAGGTCTCATCGTCGATCCCATTATAAGCATAGACGACAACAATACTTTATCAGTGTCGGCCTTCAGCCATTTCATGTTCTAGAGTCCGAATTGTTTTGGTAAAACCTGCTCAGGCTCGTCCGCGCAAGTGCCTCCCCAAATAAGGATGCCTTTGTTGATCCCAATATACGAACTTCAACATAATCTCCAATCTCTGGATTTCGCTTCCCATCTGTTTCAAATGAGTGTGGCATAGGGACATTAAGAAAGGAGACCTTGTGGCCTCTATCACTCTTTCCAACCAGTCCTGATTCAGGTGCCCTCTTATTGGGTCCCTCGACTAAAACAAGCTGGACGGTTCCTACTTGAGATTCGTACCTCTGCCCTGTGCTTTCACGGAAGGTGTCAATAAGTTCAGTCAGCCTCCTCTGTTTAACATTATCAGGGACATCATCCATGTAGTTCCTGTGGGCATGAGTTCTTTCCCTCATGCTATAAGCAAACATGTATGCCATATCATATCCAACAGACTTCACAAGGCTTAGGGTGTCAGCATGTTCGTCCTCTGTTTCTCCACAAAAGCCTGTTAAAGGGTCTAATGACTTTAGTGCTGGAAAACACAACTATTTCAAAAATATGAAATAGTCTGCATAATTAGCACAATAACAACATCTAAGTGATAAAATAAACATCACCGTGATGTTGAGATCTTTTAGATGGTTGATTGCAGAACTATAAAGCATAAATAGCATATTAAAAAAACAATAACATCATACCAAGTAATTAAAAATATTGTAACTTACCACAAATGAAGTCACTACTTAGTCCAACATCTGGAATGATGCCTCTTATTTTCTGCACAAGGTCCAAGTATGCCTCCCTGGTGTAACCTCGGCGCATTCTCTCGAGAACTGTTGAGCTCCCTGTCTGAGCAGGCAGATGAATGTTTTTGCAGATATTATATCTATCCTTCATGAGAAATAGCAAATCATCTGGAAAATCCTTGGGATGAGGGGAAGTGAATCTAAACCGCATCTCTGGAAATTCAGTAGAGAGTCGATCTAAGAGATCAGAAAAGCGCAGGCCCATATTCTTCACTTTGCAAATGCTGGAGAATCCTTCACTGAGTCTCCAATTTGACCCTGGTTCCAGATCACTGAGCTCAGAAACATCATTGTAACTGTTCACATTCTGACCGAGGAGCATTACTTCCTTCACACCCTCCTTCCAGAGCTCACCTACTTCTCTGACAATTGAAGAGACTGGACGAGATCTCTCTCTACCTCTGGTGAATGGAACAATGCAAAATGAACACATATTGTTGCAACCCCTCATTATCGAGACAAATGCAGTAACTGAATTGCTTGAGATCCTAACTGGACTAACATCAGCATAAGTTTCTTCAAGAGAAAGCAGGGTATTAATTCCTTTATGCCCATAGTCAACCTCATCCAGCAAACGAGGTAGATCTCTATAAGCATCTGGTCCACAGACTACATCTACCATCTTATCTGCATCAAGTAGTTTCTCTTTCAACCTCTCAGCCATACATCCTAGAACAGCTATTTTTGGAGGGTGTGTAGATTGTGACCTTCCCACAGCGACATTGCTCTTCCATTCCCTTTTTAGAAACCAGAAGTAGTTGAGTCTCTGCCAAACCTTTTGCTCAGCATTGTCTCGGATAGCACAGGTGTTGATGAATATAATCTCTGCATTCTCAGGTTCCTTCACAACTTCCTCATACCCAGCATTTTTCATGATAGACAGCACAATCTCCATGTCATTTACATTCATTTGGCATCCGTATGTTTCATGGTAAATGCGCCGTCCTCTACTGATAATTTGAGAAGTTGATACTGGACTACATATATGAAAAAGGTAAATAATGTCAGTAAAAATTTCTTAAGCTGGCTAAATCAAGCACATCAAAATAATGTAACCAAGCAAGAAAAGTACTCCAACAGCTAATGCACTTGGATTAACTCAGATTACATATTTTATAGAAAGAAATTAGAGTACATCCCCACTAGTTGTATGTTGTACACGATCTTAGACTGCAACAGAAACAACTTTAGATATGGTTATTCGATACTTGCAAAAAGCTCAGAACCATTATGGTTTCCTCCAGAAAAAACATTAGAAGGAAATATCTAATTCTTCTCTGTGTAGAATCACTACCGGACCCTGCCATCTCCATCTCCACCCGTCCTAACCTATTCTGTTCTCTGTCCCAGCAAGCAGAAAAGAGGTTTTTTTTTCTCTTCATAGGATTCTGGAACAAGATACAATTTTGTGCAATAACATGACTCAGAATGTTGTCTCCTCTTAAAAGCGATCATACTAAAACCACACAATTAATCTCCATATAAACCCGATAATAATAACTTGTCATGTAACCTATCACAACAGGGCATTTTCAAACAACCATCCTCATCAAGCAGATAAGATATGGCTACTGATGGGACAGGAAAGGAGAGCATACTCTTGTTGCACATCAGCGGTGGCGGCAGCAGCGGCCGCTGCGTGGCGAACGAAGCCGCGGCGAGAGGTCGGGGAAGGGCTGGAATTGGAGGGAAGGGCAAAGATGGAAACAGTCTTGCGGCACTGGAAGAAGGATCGGGGAAGAAGGGGAGAAGGAGGAGGGGAGGAAACGGAGGAGCCGAGGCAAGGTCCGGACAGAGCTGCGATTGGGCGGGGAGGCAAGCGGCGGAGGTTGATGCGGAGGGCAGCAGAGTGGTGGTGAGGCTGGCTCTTCCACAAAGCGGAGAGAGGGGAAAGAGGAGACGCCATCGGCGGCGGCGGCAACTGCTGCAGCGGCTGAGAGAGGGATAGGAGAGCGAACCGGATGCGGTTGGCTGCGATAGCCACAGACGGGGCTGAGTTGGGGCGGAATTAACTCGGGCTGACTCGGTGGGTGTCGTGTCTCGGGACACCTGTGTCTAGAGTACTGAGGGTGAGTTGGGTCCGAGTCAGCTCGGGATGGAATTGTTGACGCCACGGTAAGGAGTCATAACGGGTCGGATTTTGCCGTCTATGTCCAGCAGCAGTTCGGATGTTAAGTGGGTGCTGATGTGGATAATATATATGCATTTATCGTAAAACTTATCCAAACATCCGAAGATGAGAGTATATTGGTATAATGTATACTTCTTCTTAAATGGCATATTTATATTATATTTTCTTTGAGAAATATGATTGACTTCAAGATTGTATGGTGACTTGACATCCAGATTGAATTTTCTTTTCTTTTGGTTTTTCTCTTTGTGCTTGATTGTAAGATTTCTCATTTAAAGTTTTACCTATCGCATACTTTTTGAGAAAAAATATATATATATAATAAATTTTTAAAAAAATTTCTAGTATTGAGAAATTCTCATAGAGCTCTCCCAATTCTAAAAATTTTTACTAGTGACTAATTTAAAAATAATAATAATTTTACGTCTATCTCTTCTTTACTTATTGTCATTGTTGAGTCTTTGTCCCAAGTCGCCTTCGCACACAAACTCAATTACCCTCTATTTATCGCCATTGTCCATCCATGACTACTCAAGTCTATACTTGTTGCTTGCATCTTCACCCTATTGCTCTCAACCATATTGTCCATTATCTATGTCCTATCATCCTCGTAAAAATCTTGAACGAGAGGGTCATAGGTGAAAACGACAAATGACAAGAAAGGAATAATGAAGTAGAGGAAAATGGAGATGTGGGTAGTGATACGAGACAAAGACAATGGCCGACGACACATAAGGCCAATGGGGCGAAGGTGAAGGTAGATGCAACCAAGGGTAGAGGTTAGGATAAAATTATCCTTTAGAAAAGAATAGATTTTCTACAATAATTTTTAAAACTAAGAGTTTTTTTAATATATATATATAAGAGTTTATTAATTTTGATTGGAATTTTATAATATAATTAATCATAAATCACATAAATCTTTATGATTTACTCGTGTTTAAAATAAGATTTATAATTTTTTAATTTAAATTATATATATCATTATATTATATAATTTATTATTAGTTAATATGTCACATTAGTAGATTTTAACTTATGTTAATTCAGATTTGATGAGAATGGTTTATATATTACGTTTTTGAAAGTATAAGGGTTATATTAGACACGAGTAACTCATAAGAGCTTAAACGATCTATGACTAAAATTATAGGGGCTAAAATGGACTTTAAACCTAATAAATTATTAAGTTTAACGATATATCAATCTTATTCTTTGTGATTTTGATCATGGTATGGTTTAATTATCGTAAAATAATCCATATATTTTTAAAAACATAACATATAAGTCATTCTTGTGAAGTTTGAGTTAACAGACATTAGAATCTGCTTACTGTCATGCTGACTCATAATAATTTTAAGTTAAAAAAAAAAACTAAGACCATCATCAATGGTGGGAGGAGATGTCATCATGAAAACGACCACTAACAACAACACTGGGCTACTTCTACCTAATAGAGCATCATATACACACAACCTCTCTCACGTTGACGATAAGCTTTGGACCTTTTAATTCGACCTTAGGTGGATGTGCATTGACCAATACCACGCTAGGCACAAAGTAGTCTCATGGTTCATTTGCCTCCTCTTAGACTTTTCGTCCCAATCACTACCCACTTTGTCCTCTCTTACACCCCCACCTGCCATGGCTACGACATGGTGGCCCAACTCTCCTCACATTCGCTTTCAACTTCTTCTACCTCTGCCTCTTCGCATTTATCTATCAGTATGGCCTCCGTCACTTCCTCTTTCTCGACAATATGGATCTTAACCCTTTTTAAAACTTAAATTATATATGTCATTATATTAATGATATATCATGAATTAATATGTCATTTAATTAGACGCTAACGTTTGCTAACTCAGATTAATATGAGGGGTTTTTATGGTACGTGTTTGAAAATATAAGAGTTACTTTAGACACAATTAAACTATAAGGGCTTAGGTGATCCATTATCAAAACTACATAAGCTAAAATAAATTTTAACTCTTTTTTAAATTTAAATTATATATTTTATTAAACTTAATAACTTATTGTGAGCCAACATAGGAGACTCTAACGTATGTTAATTCAGACCTGACGATAATACTTATATGTTACATTTTTAAAGATGTAAAAAATATTTTAGGTATGAGTAAATCATAAGGGCTTAAATGATCCATGACGAAAATCATATGACTAAAATTGATTTTAACCTAAGAATAAAAAAGAGATAAATATATTTTATAATCGAGCTTTCTTAATCATAAAATATTATTAGTTTGAACAAATCTTTATTTTTTATCACATTGATGTGAGCATATATTGAGTTCTAAATGATGGTTATCATGAACAAATAAATGTTTTTCATGTTCTTGAAAAAGAGAGTTGATGCACATAAATCGATGACAATCCAAACTGGGCTGGAAATTGAAAATTGAGTTTGATGATGAATTTTATATTAAGATTTCCTATATAGGAGGAGTATATGGAGTGACGGGTACGTGCATTAAGGAGTCAATAAATCAAATAACATGAGATCAATCAAATGTCTATACATGTCAATCGAATTATTACTAGTTACTAAATTTGATCGACTTGGTGACCTTTCCTCTAATGCTTATGGAATTGATTTCCCAAGAAAGCTAATCTTTAGGTAAGCAATAATTAAATCATTCTTTCTGTCAGCACTGTTAGAGTGATACTTATGCAAATCGAAATAAGGAAAATAAAATTTGCATAAAATTTACATGTGTTATCATCTACTTTGGAGGTTGATTCCCCTGTCACTTGATTGCCTTTATCTTGTCCAATTCACAGCATCATATGCTGTCAGTGCAAACAGCAGAAGAAGGTGGAGTTTGATTGCATGACCAAATTATTTTTTATTGCACTGCCCAAGAATTCATTTCTCTATGGCCAACAGAGAGAACAGATGCAACCACACACAAAGATGGAGGAGGAAACATTGCTGGACCAAACAGAGTGGATGATTTGTCATGCTTGGTTCTCATGTACTTTGATACATGTGGCTTGCAATATTTCCAATGGTTTTATAATGGATATATTTATAAGAGAATTCATTTTTCACTATAGTTGATCATCTGTTTTTAATATGAACTTATCTTTGGCGAATTCCCCCCCCAAAATCAACATTTTAGGTTTTTTTTTCAGAAAATACTATTTATTTTCATATGGACTAATCTATAGGAAACTAATCTAATTATAATATTCTCACACCATGTTATAGTGTTTTTAACAATATTAGAATAACACTGTGACATAGTAAAAAAAAAAATGTTATAATATTTTTTACAGCGTTACTATATTTTCTTAGTATTACTGAAAATATTATAATATAATATAAAAATATAGACATATTTTATTTATATAATTTATACAAAAATATTATGTTATAGTATTTTTCAACAATACTAGAAAAATATTGTAACACAATACAAATCCATTGTAATACAATGTAAAAACACTATAGATCAATTCACCCTACTATTACTAAAAAATATAATATAATATAAAAAAAACTATTATTAGATCTATTAATCCTTCGGATCGATTCAATGGAAAAGGAAGGAAGAACGATATTTCAGCTATTAAGCAAAAAAAAGTATCGTTTGGGAATTATGAAAATAAAAAGCGCGCTTCTCGAAAAAAAAATCTTTTTTCAAAAAATCATCTAATTATTTTTATATGAGATTGAGTTATCAATTTTCTTATATGATGGTACAAGAAGGAATTCAACTTATCATGGTGGAATCTGATTTTTAAAGTTTTGATAGATATATTAAATAGAAAATGTGCCCCTTTTCTTGGTCTATCCTAAAGATATTTATAGTTTGCTATTAAACATGCTCATAAAAAGGGTAACCTATTAATTAACTCTGATCTTTTGGGAGTCTACTTGTATTGTTTTGGTAAGTAATACATTGTGAGATAAGTAATACATAGCGAGAAAATAAAGTAGCATCTATATTTGTAGCGTTCGCATGCGCGTGCGATGTGAACTGCGTCCGACTTCGGCGGATGTGTCTATTCTCGCCTTCCTCGTCTCTTCTCGCACAACTGACGGCGCCACCACGCCGTTATTTTTTATTAGTATTTTCTACTGATTTTATTTTCACCCGTTGATGTACCTGTCTTGCCATTGGAGAACGACGCGGCTCCACACACAACCACATCATTCGAGTCACAGGGCGGGGGCGATTGCTTCGTTGGCATGGCCGTCACCAGACGACCCGGCGACTACCCAAGTTCCAGAAGACGACCATCATCGTCATCAGCTACCGGTCACGATTGATCAGACGGCTCCAGTTCCACGCGGTTCTCGCGGGTTAACGCGTTACACGATTTAATCCTCAAGTACCGTTGTGGCAACGGAACACCCCCTCCCACAAACCCACCCGCCCACCCCCCGTGTCTTTTGCCGTCCTTTATCACTTTCTCGGCGCAATATTAACCCCCAGACGACCATTCCATTCCACAGGACAATCTTGTATTATATTATTACTACGGAGGGGAAGATCGCCAGTTGCGTCGGCATCGAATCCCCAAATCTGCTCCTCCTAGCGGATAGATGATAGAATGAGATCGGAGAAGTAGACTAGACTGTTCGGAGATATCTTCTTGATCAGTTCTTCGGCTGCTGGGTTTGATCAATCAGAGAAGGGGAAGACGAGAGGAGATTAGGGTTTGTATTTTGGGAGGAGGAGGAGAGGATGGGGGGAAGGGGTTGGGAGAGGATGCAGACGGTGCGGCTGGGTGCCGCTGGGGCGGCGTCGAGGAGGAGAGAGGCGGCGGAGCTCCGGCAAGTGTCGTCGCAGACCGTGCGGCTCGGCCGGGTGCAGCCCCAGGCCCCCAGCCACCGCACCATCTACTGCAACGACCGCGATGCCAACAACATCGCCAGATTCAAGGTCAGAGGATCCTTCCCCGGGATCTAGTTCATCTGTTTGCGTTTTTTGATTCTCATGTTTCTGCCTTTGATCGGACTCACGCTGTAGGAAGTATGGACTATTTTGATGTCTTGTTGGTGTTTTTTAGTCGACAAAGGATTTTGGGCTTGGACGATGAACTGAATCCCGACTTCTAACTTCAGTGTTAGATGCAAGGAATTTGAACTTAAATAGTGTTATGTTCTCATGGTTTTCATTGAGAAACATATCAATGCTGATTTGAGTCTTATATCTGTGGGATTCAGACCAAATTATATGCCCAATTGGAGCTTGCTCCGTACAAACTTAGAAGGTAGGTCTAGGTATGTAATTACTGCCGAGACTCAAAAGCTCGTATTATTTCCTGTTGGTGAGAGAAAACGAAGATACTTGAGTTATCGTTAAGCAGTAGAATTACTGCTGAACTCTCATTTAGTTGGAAATTAGAACCTGGCTCACAATCTAGTTCAACTTTGCTCAAGTCTCAAGAAGGAAAAAATCTAACTATTCATTTTTGGTACTCTATCTTAGGTTAGCGTCCTCACTTAAGGCCTACAAAAGCTATGCAAGCCTCCAGAAGGAAAGGTGTTCTTCTGACATGACTCCTGTAGTAGCTGCTCAACTTTATAATTTTTATAGCATAACTGACTTTCTTGTCTAAAGGTTTATTAGAAGAACTCCAATTCCTAAGTGTGGCTTGACTGTGATGACTCTGGGAGAAATCATAGGCTTGTTGTATATTTTATATTTTTGGTCTACTTAAGGAGCCTTGGATTGATCAGAATAAGGGGCTGGTTAATTCCTATGGAGTGTTGAGATTTTAGATAACTTAATGAAAAATATTTTTTTGGATGATCGACCAAATTATTTCTTTATTAGATTTCCTTTTTGTCTCTTCCTAGGTTGTTGGGATTGAGATCCTGTTTGTAGCTGTTAGTGATCTTATTTTTGGAGTGGAATTGACTGGGTCATATCTCATTACTTTATGATTGCTATAGAACCAATATAGGACATGAAATTCTGGTAATAGTGCATGAAATAAGAAATATACGTTGATGGACTGATGATCTCTAGAAAAGAACAGTTGAAATCTGTAAGTAGAATGCCTTCTTTATACAAGTGTTACTTCTGCGAAGCTAGATTCAACGAGGAAAGTAAGAAAAATTCTCCATTTAGTGAAGTACGTATGCTGAATTTAATAAAGATCTTGTTGTTGGTTGCTATTTTCAGTGATTGTATGTTTACTACTTTAGGGAGGAAAAAAGTTGCTGACATAAGAGGATTTGCCTGATTGATGTAGTTAAGGGGTCCTAGTTATGATGTCAATGAGCAACTTGATGACAGTGGGTCAAATAGGCTGCTTAAGAAAGGGAAAAGTGGAGATGTTGGAGGCCTAAATTGAGATGATCGTGTGAGATGGATAGATTTTTAGCCTTAAAACTAATGTTAAATAGGTAGGTACTGTTAGATGTACATTTAGGATAATGTCAAATGAATCAAAATAATATGATGTTGATACTGTCATCAGCCAATTGAATGCTTTGTACATATATATATCAGTGATTTAAAAAGCGTTAGGTGCCAAGATCCCAAAATGCCCGAGGCGCTAGGCGCTCGCTCGAGCGAAGTGAGACGCTTTAAAATATGAAAATATAAAAATATATAATATAATTAATAAATATGATTATTAAATAAAAATAAGATATTAAATTAAAAGAATCCAAAGTACATTGTTAATATCCTGTTAAGAGAATACTGTTAATAGAAGTCACAATGTCACATTAATAAAAGTCTCAAAATTCAAAATTCATATTAACAAAAGTATACTGTTAATATACTATTAACAATATGTTGTTAATATACTGTTAAGAGTATACAATTAACAGTATACTGAATTGTGACCGATATGAGGAAGAGTAGAGACCAATGTGAGGAGGAGATTGATTCTACTGACTAAGAGCAGGAGGTTGCTAACTGAGAGCAGCGACAACAAAACTGTCAGCGAAGAGCAGTTCCAGTGGCAGCGGAATCGTCGATGGCGAGTAGCAGAAGCGGCAGCGGAATCGTTGACAGAGAGCATCGGCAATGGTAACGAAGAGCAAAGGCAACGACAATAGAACCGGTGACGACGGAAATGGGTCGCGTTTAGGGTTAGGGGATGTCGTGACAAGAGGATGGTATATCCGTGCATTAGTTGGTTCAATCAAACTAACTAATGCAAATGCGATGCATTATTTAAACTGGGCACTTTACGAAGCGCCCGACGCTTGGGCTCGGGCGAGTGTCTAGGTGATGCCTCTTTGAAGCACGTCGCTTGGCCATTAAACGAGGAGCTCTGGGGAGATGAGGCGAGCGCCCGAGCGTCCTTTTAAATCATTGATATATATATGTATGTATGTATGTATGTATATATATGTATATATATATATATATTTATGTATATATATAATTATATATATATGTATACGTATATATGTATATACATATACAAATACATATACATATACATTCATATATATATATGTGTGTGTGTGTGTGAGGTTTTCCATATCGGTCCGTACCGGTGTACTGAGTTCATCTCGGTATGGTACAATGCTCGGTACCGAGCGGTACACACAGGGCATACTGCTCGATATAATATAATATAAATTAAAAAAAAAGGGCAACAGATCGCGCAGGCGAACCAGGGAAGAGTAGCGTGAGGGGGATCTAGGTTTCTCCCTCTTCTTCTTCTCCCTCCCTCGGCTATGCCGGTCGAAATCAATCGCCAACGGTCGATTTCGGCAGTACTGCCCGGTAGCGGGCGGTCCGTGTACCGATCAGCTGGCGGATTGGTACGTACCGCTCGGTAAGGCAAACCTTGTATATATGTATATCTATATATATATATCTTCACATATATATATATATATATATATATATATATATCTATATATATATATACATATATCTATATATATATATACATATATCTATATATATATATACATATATCTATATATATATATATATATATATATACATATATCTATATATATATATATATATATATAATTTTTAGATGGATGTCCTGGGAATCCAGGAAACTGAAGGAAAACAAACCTTATATGTATAAGTGTAACAGGATACATGCAAATGTACACAGTGAAAAAATTTGTACTTTGGCTACCACTAATCCCAGAAGTTTGGGCTTTTAGAAAGAACCCAATCTATAAATTCTGACATTTGTACTCACTGCAAGCTGGATTAGGCTTGACATGTGAACCTGAACCCACGTGCAAGATGGTGAAATGATGATAGAAAAACTATTTATTACACCTCAAATAATTATGGGGGGTGGGTTGTTGTGGGGGGCGCGTGGTGATGGGGTAGAGCCTAGGAGTAACTCATGACCTTCTCTGGTGCCATAATAAAATTTGTAAATTGAGTGACCACTATCTTATAATGTTATGCTTTTCGGAAAGGCCATATACTTAAACTCTTAACACATAGGTCACAAAAGTATTGTGTTCTGTTATGTTTCATCATAGTTCCTTCAGTTTTTGTACTTAAATGTTGTCTAATAATGTGAAACTCATTTTGAACATGGGTGTCTAATAATGCGAAACTCATTTTTTACTAAAATGTACTTTATGTAACTCATGGCCTTCTCCGATGCCATGATTGAGTGACCACTAATCTTATAATGTTAACTTTTCGGAAAGGGCATAATATTCTTAAACTCTTAACACATAGGTCACAAAAGTATTGTGTTCTGTTATGTTTCATCTTAATTTTTTCGGTTTTTGTACTTAAATCTTGTCTAATAATGTGAAACTCATTTTTAACATGGGTGTCTAATAATGCGAAACTCATTTTGTACTAAATGTACTTTATGTTAAGTGCTATCTGAAACTAGGGTGTTTACCTTCATTCTCTATTGCTATTCCTAGATTAATTTGTAGTTCCATTAATTTTCATAGCTCTATCATGTCAATTCTTTTTTTATCATATTTTTTAGCTGAAAAAGGGTTTGACTATGATAATTGATGATCACTTTTTGCTCTTATGATTGTAAGACAATGATCTTCCTGAACTGTTGTTTTTCAGGGTAATTCCATATCAACAACAAAATACAATGTTTTGACCTTTCTACCCAAGGGATTATTCGAACAGGTACTTCGATCATTAGTGTTTCTGGAGCTAGCTATGTTCCTTTACCAAAATTATTTAAAATGTTCATGTTCTTTTACATATCACATCAATTTTTTGTCTTATATCCTAAAACAATTCTATGATAACACTTACAGTTCAGGCGGGTTGCTAATTTGTACTTTCTCATGATCTCAATCCTATCTACCACACCGATCAGGTAATCTTCTTGAGAGTTTGAAATAATGTATTATGATTTATGTTGGGGATTGAGTGTACAAATAACAGCTTATACTTTAATTTGTTCTTGAAAGTTCGGATAACTGTTGTGTATTTTTAATATATCAAGTGATATTAGCCTCTAAATTGTATATATATTATCCACTGAACTAAGCTGCATACTGTTCCTGCAGTCCAGTGTCTCCTGTAACAAATGTTGTTCCTCTCAGTTTAGTTCTTTTGGTTTCTCTTGTTAAGGAAGCATTTGAAGATTGGGTTAGTAAAACACATAGACCCTAATTGTCTCTTTATTATGGTTCTTTTGTCTTTGTACTCCTAATCTTTTTCCTTTCTTGTCACTCTGCAGAAACGTTTCCAGAATGATACAGCCATTAACAGTACTCCTGTTGATGTGTTGCAAGGTCAAAGGTGGGAAAGCATTTCTTGGAGAAAGCTACAAGTTGGAGACATTGTGAGGGTAGGATTCAGAGTCTTCTATTTATTGCATAGATGACTATATGATACATGAGAGTTTGTGGCCAATGATTCTTGGTTATTATTTTTATTGGAATGTTCATTTAAGTTTTGGGTTGTATGCTTTTTAGCACAACAGTTAAGTTTTATCAAAAAGAGAACTTGTGCATAACAATATGTCCATGACCAAGTAGTGAAATATATTTCTTATGTTAGTAATTTGACTTGGTAAGCATTTAATTTAACCATTTTATTCATTATTTTTATTTTTGTATTTGGTGGATTAGACTTTTGATGATTATTTAATTTTAAAATTTATCTAGGTTATAGTTATTTAGTTTATCTTTGTGATTACATCCTCATGTTTGGATTTTTTAATGATTATTTTTAATTTTAATATTCGAAGTTAAAATTCTAATATTTACATAAACATATTTGTGAAATAACTTTTAAAATATTTTACATAAGATGATGTGATGTCATCTATTCTACATAAATGTTAAATAACAGGATTGGATGTTTGATTTGTTACTTCCCAATTGGAAGCAGGAAATGATCTGTATGGGGTTTGGGTTCGACGATCGGTCGATCTGATACCACCTGTTGGATGGAAGTTTTGGCAGAGGAGAAAGACTCGAATGAAAGAGCAATAAAATAAAAAGCGATAAAAGACTCGAATGAAAGCGTTAAAACGTTGGTTGTCTTTGTACAATACCCTTGGCAGGTTGAAGATCATTGTCGGTTTCGATCTCTCCTTTCTTGTTGCTGGAACCTCCTTCTGAAGTTTGGACAGCAAACAACAGGGATTTTGGACTTCTTACAGCAATTGGACGAAGCTATAATGCAGGGTTTCGGCTGTTGGAACTTGAGGAAGAAAGGAATGCGGTTGGAGGGCAGAATGCGGTGTAAGTTGGAATTAGGGTTGGCTGTGGGACTTCCTGCTGCTGCCTTGGGATCTTTCGAAGGGTGCTGCGCCTCCTTGGTTTTATAGGTATAGGGATGCCCAAGAGTTCTACACCTTTTAGGACTTGGAGAATGCCCTTAGTATTAGGAGAGTCCTAAGACCTTTAGGACTTGGAGAGTTCTATTGCCTTTAGGACTTGGAATTGAACCTAATTTGGTCAGACCTAACTGCTTTGGATTCAATCGAGCTCCAGTTCTGTTTAGCCACATTGGATTTCAATCGGAGTTTGAGTTGAAGTCGGGTTGAGCTGAATTGGACTTAAACTTGAATTCAATTTAAGCCAAATTCCAGTGATGCTTGAGCTGACTTGAATTCACTCTTTGAGTTTGGAGTCCAGCTTGATCTTGGTTTGGTTTAATCAGGATCAAATTGGAGTTTGACTAGAATTCTGGTTGGGCCAAATTGGAGTTTGACTTGAACTTTGCTAGATCATCCCTGATCATGGCTCCCCCAATTAGATGATTCAACTCCTGATGAATCTTTCGTTGAGGCTTCTTGTCTCTCGGTTTTGTTTTTGTCTGTTGATGTGGTCGACATTGTTGTGCCGGTTGTGCCTTCTACGCGTCGCTTTGATGGGGTTCTCCTTGTTGCCAATCATCGTCAAGGGTTTTCTTTCTCTCTTGAGGCTTTAAGCTTGCTACTGCCTCGTTTGGTTTCTCCTCCTCTTTCATCATGTTGAAGGAAGGCTGTGTTCTCTTACATGTGGAAGTGAGGGCCATGAGTTTTTGACACATGTTCACTTTTCTTTTTGCCTGGCTAGCGGATGTCTAGTCTTCCGTTGAACCCCATATGGATAAGGAAATAACTGTTTGATTTAGTTTGATAGTCCTACAAGCTGCTCTCGTGATTTATACTATGTTTCCAACTCTTGCAAAATCGGTTTTTTGGTTAAGTAGCAGAGGAAATGCACCTTGTCTAAATTTTGCACAGATGGGTGAAGTGGCCCACCTTGACTCTGGGTGGAGTGGCCCACCTTGACTCTGGGTGGAATTTAGCTTGTCTTGCGAACCAAATGTTCCCCTGTACTATATCCAGCAGCAAGTGTTATTGCCTGTTTGAGTTTAGAAATAAGAAGATTCTTCTCTTTGCTGGTTATACAAAAAAAGGAAAAAAGAAAGAGAAAGAAAAATCTAAAGCAAAAAAGTTGTAATTTTTTTCAAAGTCAAACAATTTGTTTTACTCTTGCTCAGTTGTTGGAAAACACCTAAGATCTATAGCTTATCCTCTACGAAAACATTTTTCCACTTGATTTCAGTATGACAACCCACCACTCAAATACTAGCACTTGTGGTTTGCTTCTGATATTTTAGTTATGAGGTTGATGTATTTAGATCAGATATTCCTTTTAGAATTTCTGGTTTCAAGCTGTACATGTTACTGAGCTTATGGTTGTGTGTTGACTTGGAGCAGGTCAAGCAAGATGGGTTTTTTCCGGCTGATTTACTGTTTCTCGCTAGTACAAATGCTGACGGAGTCTGCTACATTGAGGTTTTCTTTTAGCCTTTAGGATTTGAATACTTGAATACTGTGTTTTGTATGGAAAAATGATTTAACAACTAAAATGATTTGAATTATAATACCTGATTTCATCTAATAGTTTAGCATTTTCTATTTGTGATTTCAGACTGCAAATCTAGATGGGGAAACAAATTTGAAGATTAGAAAAGCATTAGAAAGGACATGGGATTACTCACTTCCTGAGAAAGCTGCTGAATTTAAAGGTTTGGTTGGTTCATTGATGAGCTCCAACTAATTGCTTTTCCACTGAACTGATTGGTTGAGTCAGAAGGAAAGGAACCTTACAGTTGATCCCTAATAGTTGAGATGCAAGGCTTCAACTAATATAATACCTGACTGAAATATTAGGTTTTTATGTTCTATTTTTGTGTGGATTCAGCAGTGTTGAACATCTGCATAATTATTTTATCATCAGATATGTTTTCTTCATTAGATGTCAACCATTATCTGGTGCATGTGTTTGGCTAATATTTGTAGAAAGATCTAGTTGTTAATTAAAAGAGCAAGATAAATTATTATTATCCTTGAAAAGTTTCATTTCTTGCTTGCTTTTAGTTTGTTCTCTATGCTTAATGATCTAAGATCTTCATATCCATAGATATTGTGTTACTCTAATTTGAACTTCTACCTCATGAAATCATGATGATTCTTTAAATGGAACGTTCCAGTTTCTACAAAACATGCTTGAGTTTCTGAAATTGTATCGATTAAATTTAGTTTCTTATATCCTGTAACTACTTCTTCAGATGTTTTGTTGGTTAATTTCTTTTAACCACTATTCTATGTAATCCATTTGCTATTGTATGTCTGATGGGATTTGTCATTTGTTTTATAACTTGGTAGGAATGCCCTCCTTAACAGTGACTGGAAGCATTGTTGCCAACATTTTTTGTTAAGCTATAAGCATATTTTACATTTGGGTTTAAACCAAGGTTTTACGTATCGGTCCGTACCAGTATACTGACATTTTGTCGGTACCGATATGGTACCAGTACCAGGCGGTATGCACCGGTATATTAGATATTTTATAATATTTTTTATAATGTAAATTATATAATATAATATTAAAGAAATATTAAATATATTAAAAAAAAGTAAATAAAGGGGCGATGTCGCCTCATCTCCTGCGCGGGGAGAAAAGTCGCCCGCGGTCACTCGCGAGCTGCCGGTGGCGAGGGCGGCGACGCTCGCGAGTGACCCACGGGCGGTGAGGGTGCACGGGGAGAAAATCTCCCGCAAGCGGCGAGGGCGCGCGGGCGAGGTACTTTTCCTCTTCTTCTTTCTTCTTCTTTCTTCTTTCTTCTTCCTCTTCCCTTTTTCTTCCTCAATCGACCGCCGACGGTTGATTTCTTCTTCAATCGACCGCCGACGGTCGATTTCTCCTTCAATCGACCGCCGATGGCCGATTTTAACGGTACTGCCCGGTAGCGGCCGGTCCGCATACTGGTCAGTTGCCGGACCGATATGTACCAGGCGGTACGGGCCTTACCGCTCGGTAAGGAAAACCTTGGTTTAAACTCTCTTTTGAACAATCAGGTAAGGTTCAGGTCTTGGTTATGTTGATCTGATCCTAATCTGGCTTATGTGATTTAATTTTACTATGATGTTCAATAAGGATGGAAGGTGAATGTGAGTGAGTTAATGGCAGAGAAGATGACTGATAACAAGGTGAAAACAGGAGGCAACTTAGTTAAGTAAAAAAGTATAATTTGACAATGGAAGAGGAGATGATTATAAACAAGGTGAAAACAGGACAGCCAACAGTGTCAAGTGAAAGGGTACAGCTGGGCCATGGAAGAAATAGAACATAGATTTAGACTTGGGATAATGAGGAGTGTGGATAGTCCTCTCAAGCAATTTAACGAGGGGGTTTTTCTTTGCTGGCAGTGCTAACTATTGTGACTTACCAGAGTAGAGGCAGAAGATTCCTATGCATTTTTAGGATCATGAGATTTGCATAGTAATGCTTTGAAAGGAACTAGATTTTTATTTAATTCCCATATATTTGTGATAGGAATAAAATTTGGGTAAGAAGCATTTTATATTGTTACCAAACCAAGACTGGAACAATCTAACATAATGAGACATTAGACAAGGTGTGCTTAAGTTGTTAAACACTCTTGCTTAACCACTTATGGTTATAGGTATTCTTACCATTTTTAGGCTTTTAGCATACTACTGAGTAGTGATGTAAGCAGAGACGGGATATACTAACATAACAATGATTAATGAGACTAATAATCCAAACTTTGTACAGAAGAATGAGGTTATTGGAACTCAAATAATGGATCAAGCTACTCAGTTTAGTGCAACCAAGAATACTGATATGGCACCAAAATAGATTCAAGTATATGATGGCTTTCGAAAGGCATATATCTAGCTATATCAAAATAGGGAAGAATGTCAAGTCAATTTTATCTTGTACAACATCCTCTGTGATCCTGAACTGCATAGTTTATGATGTAGTTGCATTTGATTGGTTTCATTTGAATCTCACATTTTTTTAGTTTTGATCATGGATTTTTGGCTTCTTTATGCAGCCTCTGCACTTACCTTTGTTCAAAAATTAACTGATTAATGGACTTTGTGCTAATACTTTACATGTTTCCTCACAATACATCTGATTGGATGCAATTGCAATCTCACATTGGTTTAGTTTCAATCATGGATTTTTGGCTTAATCATGGATTTTTGGTTTTTTATTAATCCTCTTCACTTACCATCGTTAGTAAGTTAACTAATTAATGGAATTTGTGCTAATACTTAATTTACCTGATCTCCAACTAATGCTTTGACACACTACCTTTAATGCATCTACAGGGGAAATACAGTGTGAACAGCCAAACAATTCTCTGTACACATTTACTGGAAATCTGATCATTGAAAGTCAAACTTTACCTCTTTCACCAAATCAAATTCTACTTAGAGTGAGTTCAAGCCTTGCATTTTTATTATTATTCTCCAAAATACTTGATAATGGATACCCTCTTGTATGTCTTAATTGTGGTCATACTTATTGTATTTTCAAAAATCACGTGCTTGTTTATTTTGATAACTTGTTGCCTTTTTACTTATTATTACAATGGACTTGTCATTTTGAAATTTGCTGATTGAACAATATTTCTTCTATCCAATGTGTTTTGAATTTTGATAATTTGTTGTTTTTATGTTTTGTGAGCTTGTAGTCGTTTAAAGGGAAGCTCATTGCATGTGACTGCTGCCAATGTGGGGTTTGGGACAATATAGTAATTCATGTACCATGCTAAAAGATAACCCAATATAATGTCAAGGAAGCCTTTGATAGTGAGTGCACTAGCTCATCCGAAATCACCGTTCCTTAGGAAAACTAGCAGTACGTTCTGGGACTTGGATAAGGTCTCAGATTGTTGCCGACCTGTTTCAGGCGGTAACAGGGTGGAAACAACATCGATGAACGGTACTGCCCGATAGCGGGTGGTCTATGTGCCGAACTACTGGGACCAATACATATCGCCCGTATCGGGCGGTACGACTCAATTTTGAAAGCCCTGGTTGCAACCTCGCTTAGGTCCTAAAGGACATATAAAAGAGCAAATTGATTAGTTAAAAAAATGAACGACAAACAAGTCCCGACATCTCACAAAGAGGGTAGTTTTACGAGCAATTCAACGAACACTTAGTATGTCAGAGATAAAAATAGAAAGGAGAAAACAAGAACTTTAGAAGGCAAAATCCCTGTAAGCTTTACGTGCAAACTTTACCTGGTGGTTCTAGGGTATTGAGATGGCTGATGTTTCCCACCGCATCGCAACCTGCACAATACTAGCCATGACACATGAAAATTGGGCTATTCTGAGGTCGTTTTGCCCATTCTGGTGAGCAGTTGCTTTGTAGCTTTACAAATTGTTCCTGCTCATTGTTTTTAAGCAAAAAAAAAAAAAAAAAAAAAGGCAAAACACGTTGCCAAATATATGTACAAGTAAACAATAGCGATGAACGGTCTGTTGACGAAGGTGTTGCAGGTTCGCGATGACCGTCCATGACAGTCCGGGCATATCAGTACCATATTGGTCTCATAGGTTGTTGAAACTGGAATTGGATCAAGTTTTAATTCCTTGGACATGGGTAGCAAGAGGGTATGCCATGGTTATACTAGTTCAGTAAGGCATGTACAAGTTCATTAGTCTCTCAGTCATCAATGACACTGTACATTTCTGAAAGTAATCATAATGAAGTTTTAAGACATTCTATTTTGTGATTATATAGATTGAACTGGTAATTTTGTGGTTCATAGATTAGAAATGTCTTTTGTGGAACCATCTCTAATGTATCCTCCGTGTGGCATCAATTATATGTTTTGAACTGATTCAGATGAACAGTCTACATGATTATTTATAATACAAGTATAGGCACACTGAAACCATTGTGTGTGTGCGTGCGTGTGTGTGTATGTATATATATATATACATAAATACATACTTGTAGAACAGGATTTGCCAAGAGAAATATGACAGATATATGCACTTAGATTTGCACAAGATTATATCTCATATTTGCTGCCCATATCCTGTAAGATGACATTTTATA
Source organism: Ensete ventricosum (assembly GCA_029747655.1). Taxonomy (NCBI): domain Eukaryota; kingdom Viridiplantae; phylum Streptophyta; class Magnoliopsida; order Zingiberales; family Musaceae; genus Ensete; species Ensete ventricosum. The sequence goes on from JAQQAF010000009.1 coordinate 56,856,395, forward strand.
TTTCTCTGTAGGATGATGAAACATCCTGTATAAAATTAATTTATATTCCTTTAACGTGCTTTATTTGTTGGTCTCGGAAGATTGACATTGTTGGCACATGCAATCCTTGCTCTACATATATGCGATGTCTTGTTGGGACTATGATGTACTCATGTGCCATTGGCATGCCACAAGGTTCACATGTGCTAGCACAATGGGCCTGTTCTTTTACTAATTGTGTAGTCCTCTGTCTGTTTATGGCTGTCTCTATCCATATATAGTATTGAAATTATAAATTTCATTAAGATTTCTTCTATTTTCTTGGCTGATCAACTCATTCATTTTTCTTGGTTGAACAACTCATATTGGTTTTCTTTTCCCCTGTTAGTGTAGAAGTTTTTGAGTATAGTGCATCACTAGTCTTTGAACTTTTGGACAAATTTTAGTTGTTTTCTATGGTTTTTGTCAACTGTTTCAATTATTGACTAAATCATATCCTATTATCATCTTTTGTTTATAAACCTTGACTGACAGCTGACCAGGCTATACAGTTGTACTTGACTTGCCAACTTGTTCATTAGTGTGAGCAAGAAAAGTTATTTGGTCTAACCAGTAAGAGGCAAGTTTTCAGCTACAAACAAATAAAGGAGCAATTCAAAGGATTAATGGAGAAAAATTAAGAGGAATCTCCACTTATGAACACTGTATGGACTTGGATTGCTTGGGAAGACCCACATTCAGGCAAAGTTGGATTATATCAATTGTCCATACATTAATGTTTCAAAAAATAGTATACTAATATAACAAAAGTTATGTTGGGGATTTTAGTATTGATTAATGTTTAATGACAGAAGCAATTGTGGTACTTGCAAATATTCAAGGTTTTGTTTTCTTAGGTATTCTAGAAGTTGTAGGAGAGAACCATGTTATAGACCTTTATAAATCAATCTTATTGATCAGGATTAAAATAGGAGTTGATGCTAGAATCTTTGATTTGGATCAGACCTTGGCTGATATTGTTAGATAATTTTGTGGGGCCAGTTTTTTTGAAACAGACCACACCATCTGCAATTTCCTTGAGCAATGAAAGATTACCAAGATTAGGTTGAAAGTTGGTAGAAGTAGATATTGGCTAAAGATAGACCAGCAACTGGCTGGACTTATCAGGAGCCACTAGGACTGACAGGAATCAACTCTCGACTGACACATGGCTGAGGTTTACTGACTTTGGTCATGTCCGTCTGAACTTACTGTTTTTATATAGTCCCATTATCTGGAAATGATTCAGATCTGGATTGATGAATCTCATGAATCACATTGGTATATTGTTGAGAATGTATGAAGCTCCAAACTTTTGGATATACCATGTTATTGTTCTTGATTTTAATGTGGATTTTCCTTTATTGTATTTCATTTTGTTGTTGTCTCACCAAACTATTACTGTTTATGTTTAATTGTATGAAGGTTTGCATGTGAAATTTGGTGCCAATGTGAATCGGTGCATGTACATGCATGCTTGCTTGTGTGCGTTGTGTTTCATTATACCATGCAGGTATATATCATATGTATACGTGAAATATGTATCTGAAGTTCTCAATCCACGGAGCGCTTTTACTTTTATTTAGAATGTTTCTTTCTGAAATTGTGAAATTCTCTTTTTATATAACTGTAAAAATGTAATACAGGGTTGCAGCCTTCGGAACACGGAATATGTTGTTGGGGCAGTTACTTTTACTGGCCACGAGACAAAAGTTTGTGTTTTTAATTACCCATTCTAAACAATTCCTTTTCTTCTTTTTGTTGTCTTGTTCTCTAGAGAATCAGGTTAAGCATTCTACATATTAGTTAAGGCTTCTACCATCACATGACAGGTTATGATGAATTCTATGAGTGTTCCTTCTAAAAGAAGCACATTGGAAAGAAAATTGGATAAACTTATACTTACCCTTTTTGGTGGATTGTTCTTGATGTGTCTGATTGGAGCCATTGGAAGGTAATGTTAGACTTTACTTAAGCTGTTCTATTGCTCTCTGCTATGTTATCATATGGCATCAACTATCTTGATCGTATTAATATGATCCATAAACAAACCTAGACTGATAATTTAAATGACATTGCACTTGCTGGTGGTCAAATGATAAATGAATCTGATTTCTGAGCAAAAGTTTGTCACAGTGCACATTGTAATACTCGTAAGCAAAATGTTAAAAGCATGCCACATTTTGTAGTCTTTTGCCAACACAGTAATTTGACTACTTAAGTAGGTCATTTATCACCACAAAAATAACCCATCACTTCGCGGGTATTTTATAGGTGGAATATTCTTTTTAAGCAATGCTAATCTGTTTGGTTAAGCATAAATCTGATAAATAGATTAGAGAGCTGTGATGTGGATTATGGAAAATCGATCTTGACAAGCTATTTAATAGACTTTATATTTGTCAAGATGTCTATGACAAGGGCTATAGCTTCATTGGTAGAGCATCTCGTTTACATGTCGCCAATGCTTTTCAAGCGAAACTGTAATGCAATGGACATAATTGATCATATATGGAGAATTCGATGTCTTACTCCATAGGTTTTAGGGAACAAGAGAACAATAGCCTGACAAATATTTGGTTGGGTCTGATTCAGTTGCCAAATCAAATAGACCCCGCCATTGATTTGATAGTTGATAAGGTAAATACCCACAGTGCTAGGCATCATGAGTATAAGGGCCTAAAAAGAACCTCTTTTCTTCCTATTCACTTGTAAGGTGTATGAAGTCTCATATGCCTTTCCTTTTAGTGATCATATTACAAAAGAACATGTTTAATGATAAAATGTTGTCCTTATCTTTTCTATTTTTTGAATGTAAGGTGAATGTTACTATTGTAGCATGTGTAAACATACCATTTAATAGTACAAGTAACAATGGCGATAACAAAATGCATGAAACCCACCTATTTGGAATTGCTGTGTGGATATCTTTTTCTGCTATTGAGCCCTGGAAAAAGCAATATCCTTGGTTAAATTAAGATCATTTAGACCCTCTATTTAAAGTTTCTTGGACCTCCCTCTACTTCTCCTTGCACTACTAAAACTAATTTTCTCATATTTTCTAACTACAGAATCTCTCTTTAAGACATGTCCATTATAATAATTCTCCCTTATTTTAAACATGTCGTTAAGACACATGTAACAATACTTCTAATTGTTTTAATAACGATCATTTGAATTTTGAAGAGCAAAAAAGATGCTATCATCAATGTTTCTTAGAGAGAATTTAGCATTTCATGCAACTTACAATTGAGCTGAGCCACACCAAGTTTTCCTCTGCTTATGGCATAGTTTATTTTAATGGAGCTCAAGTTCTCTCAAAATTTGATGTGAGTCTGAAATGTTGTTTGAACTTGGGTCATTATGTGTTTTGCCAAGCTAAACTTAGTATTGGCTTGTGTTCTCACCTCAGCTTAAGTTGAGGCTGGCCAACTTGACTTGGCTCAGGCTCAGTTTAGTCAACTCACTTCTGATTGTTAAAATCAACAACTAAAAATTCATGTTCTAGGTAAGATTAGAACTCGAGAACTTTTAAGATTTAAGATGATAACCAATTGAGCTAATCATTATTTTTTAATAAAAGGTAAACACAAATATTAAGATACGGATTTGCATAAGAAAATTATTCTTTTCTATTTGTAATAAGATTAGGAGCTTGACAAAGGAGATCTTTGGTGAAACTAAAAGTAGAGGTGTAGCTTTAAGAGAGAGTTGATGATGGTGCTAGGAAGTTCAAAAAGTAATTTCTACTAAAAGATCATGTTTTAAAGATTGAAAAAAATAAAAATGAGGAAAAATTTAAATGATATAAAGAGTAAAAAAAGTGGTTATTATGACAAGATATAAAGCTTATGATAATTTTTATAACAAATTAGGTACTAAAGATGGAATTGCTAAAGCTAGGGTAAGAAAGTGTAAGGATTTAAGTAATATTAGATGTATAAAAGATGAAGATAAAAAATACTTATTAATGATGATGAACTTGAGAAAATACAAAGAAATTATTTTTAAATTATTTAATAAACATTTCACGGAGGACTTAGCTTTAACAATAAACAATAGTGGTAGATTTAATAATCATAGATTTGTTTATAAAATTAACGAGATTTAACAATAAATACTAGTGGTAGATTTAATAATCATAGATTTATTTGTAAAATTAGATCTAATGAAGTAAAAGACACATTAAAAAGATTGAAATAGCTAAGAGTGTGAGGTTTGATGGTATCCCGAGGTCTGAAAAAAGTTTAGGGGATAAGTGAGTCGCTTGGTTAACTAGCTAGCTTATTTAACAAAATCATATGATTCAAAAGGATTCTTGGTGCCAATTTACGACAATAAGGGTGACATACAAAATTGTTCAAATTATAGAGGAATTAATTTATGAGCCATACTATGAAATTTTAGGAAAGAGTTAACGAAAGTAGGATAAGGCTTGAAACAAATATATTTGAAAATCAATTTGGTTTTATGCTTGGAAGATCAATCATAAAAGCTATTTATTTATTAATACAATTTATGAAAAAAATATAGGGAGAAAAAGAAAGATTTACATGTGGGTTTTATTGATTTGGAGAAAGCCTATGATAGAGTTCCTAGAGACTTATTATGGTGGGTTTAAGAAAAGAAGGGTGTATCCACTAATTATATTGATATTATTAAAGATATAGATGATAATGTAGCTACTAGGATTATAACTATAGAGAGTGTGTCTAGTGAGTTTCCTATTAGCATAAGATTACACCAAGGATCCGCATTAAGTCCCTACCTTTTCACATTGATAATGAATGAGCTTACTAGTCAATTACATAATAGACCTCCCCAGTGTATGTTATTTGTTGATGATGTTTGTCTTAGTTGATGAGGGACTAAGTGGAATTAATTATAAACTTGAGCTATAGAGGTAAGCCTTAGAAACAAAAGGTTTAGATTAAGTATAACTAATACTGAATATATAAAATGCAATCTTAGTGATTCTAAAAATAGACAAGAGAATATAGTTAAATTAGATGGATAAGAAGTCCCTTTAAGTAAAAACTTTAGGTATCTTAGATCAATTATTCAACAAGATGGAGAGATTGATGAATATATTATTCATAGAGTAAAAACAAAATGGTTAAAATGACGATGAGTGTCAGTAGTCCCGTGTGATCATTGAATACCTTTGAGATTAAGAAAAAAATTTTAGAAGACAGTTGTGAGACTAACAATGATTTATGGATCTGAGTGTTGGGCAGTTAATAAAACATATACGAAAATATATGTGGAGTTACGAGGAAAGATAGAAAAAAGAAATACTTTTATTCGTGGACAACTAGGTATTTATTCAATAGAGGATAAGACGAGAAAAAGTCGTTCAAAATGGTATGGACATGTGCTGAGGAGACATCCGGATGCGATAATAAGAAGAAGTGAAATAATTAATGATAGTGGTACGAGGAGAGATAGAGGAAGACCTAAAATGATTTTAATAGAAACTATAAATAAAGATTTAAGTACTCTGAATTTAACTAAGTATATGACTTTTTATCGATCTCAACGATGGTAAAAGATCCATAAAATTGACCCCAAATAGTTGGAACTTACGGTTTTGTTGTTGTTATTGTTGTTGTTGTTGTTGTGTAATCACATGTTTAGATATATACTTTATTTATTAGCCTATTTTTTAGTTAAATAAATAATTTAATGGCAATTTTGTATATACCAGCTATTTGTGAACTTATCATGAACCTTTGCTTACAAGTCTACAAAAAGTTTGGTCATGAGCCTGCAAATGATTTTGTTCACGAGTTTATGACCGGGAGGTAGCTAGAGCCATTTTAGTCATTTTCAAGCTTGACTAGTTGAAAAATTGAGCTCTTGAATTAGGCTCAAGCTTAGTTCTTTAATCTTGAGCTAGAGCCTACTCAAAAGCTTGGCTGCTTTCAAACAAGATCAAGTGAACCTTTCAAGAGCCGAGTACTTGGCTATTTGCAAACAACTAACTCGTCTGCGACCTTATAGCTATGATCCTTGGATTAGTAAAAGAAACTTATGCAACACTAGAACTTATCTATTGATCTTCATTTTATTTCTTTGGCCTTTATTGTGGATCAAGAATGAGTGTCATAGGTGAGAGTTTTAACAAATTCTTGCTAAAATACAATTATTTACAGTATTTACATAATAACTGAAAATTATATTGCTTTCAGGCAATTTTTGATCTTTTAGATTGCAAGAGAAAATAAGATGCTACCAGAAAAAGAAAAAAAGAAACACAGATAGCTTGATCAGACTTTAGTTTTGGCCATCCACATGTTTTTGCTAGGTCGGATGTTGAACTCTGATTAGAGTGCAATATTTACATCTGTTTTTTAATGACTATTGACAGATTTTAATTGTCTGATGTGTTTTAGCGGAATTTTTATCAATCGCAAATACTACTACCTTGGGCTTTTTGGAGACGTGGAGGATCAATTTAATCCTAACAATAGATTCGTGGTAACTGCCTGAAATAATTTACTCACAATAAATGTTCTATATGATAAATTGTTGCAATGAATCTTTTATCCTTTTTGCAGGTTGCAATTCTGACAATGTTCACATTAATAACATTATACTCAACTATCATCCCTATTTCTCTCTATGTCTCAATTGAGGTGGGATCTCCTTTTTTACTGCTATTAGCATTTGAGAATATTTATATTACCTAATATAACTAACTAGCTTTTTCATTTTCAGATGATTAAGTTCATTCAATGTACTCAGTTTATTAATAAAGATTTGCATATGTATCATGCTGAAAGTAACACCCCTGCATTGGCACGGACATCCAATCTGAATGAGGAACTTGGGCAGGTATATTTACATTGTTTTATTGTTGTTTGGTTTATCTAGCTAATATTTATTTGTTATTTCGCAACCTGATATAGGTATATTTAGATGAACTTGGATACATGAACATTGGTGAACTTTTAAGTTACATCAATAATGAAATAGTTATACTCCATGTATCACTTTCAATTAATTATAATCCATCATCATAATTACAACGAGCAGTGATGCTTATTATGTTATGACTCATTTGGCATTAGCATTTATGCAACTGTGTTACTGCTTTTGGTGCACTAATTTTGTTTTCAGGTACATAAAGTTTAGCATGTCTACCTTAGATGTTTTAATAGGTGATGTAAGTTTTCAGCTCCGGGCCATGCTTTTGTTAATAGCCTAGGCCTTCTTATTTTTCATCCGTTATGTAAGAACATGAACAGAAAAGGGTTCATCACATTCATGGCCACAAAATTATATGTGAATAATTTATATTGCATTTGGGTCTATATTGTCATAAAAAATTGCAGCGGACTGTTATGACTTGTGACCTTCAAAGTTCAAATAGTGTAGTACAATTGTTGTTTGTCTGCCATAACATAATAAAGCAGGGAAGGGGAGGTAGAAGCAGTGATTTAAAAAGCGCTAGGCGCCAAGGTCCCAAAATGCTCGAGGCGCTCGCCCGAGCGAAGCGATGTGCTAAAATATAAAAATATATAATATAATTAATAAATATAATTATTTAAATAAAAATATGATATTAAATTAAGAAAATCTAGAAGCATGATATTAAATAAATAAATATTAGTATTATTAAAATTTAAATCACAATAATATAATATTAATCTAATAAATAAAAATGTTATTATCATTATACTGTTAACAATATACTGTTAATAGTATATTAACAGTATACTGTTAACTTATTGTTAATAGCAAGGTTTGACTTACCGGTCCATACCGGTGTACCGAGTTTATCTCAGTACTGGCATGGTACCGGTATCGAGCAACGACGGTGCGCCGGTGAGGATGGCGCTGGGAAATAGGTATTCCTCTTTTATTTTTTTCTTCTTCTCCTCTTCTTCTTCTGCCCTTTTTCTCCCTCAATCGACCGTCGACGGTCGATTTCTCTCTCAATCGACCGTCGACGGTCGATTTCTACCTCAATCGGCCGTCGACGGTCGAAATCGACCGCTGACGATCGATTTTTGGCGGAATCGCCCGTTAGCGGGCGGTCTACGTACCGGCAACCTGACGGACCGGTATGCACCGCCCGGTACAGGTCCAAATTGCAAACCTTGGTTAATAGTATGTTGTTAACAATAAGTTAAACAATATACTGTTAACAGTAGATAAGCAAGGTGGCTGACTTCGAGAAAGTTGCTTACTGAGAGTAGCGGCGAGCAACGATAGCGGTAGCTGCAGTGACAGCGGCGAGCAGCGACGACGACGGAGAGTAGCGGCGGGCAGCGATAGCGGCGAGCGACAGCAATAGAGTCGGCGGTGTAATCGCGATTCGCGAGTGGGATTAGGGTTGAGGTAGCAATTATCGATGTGTTAGTTGGTTCGATTGAACCAACTAATGCGAATTCGATCGAACCAGGCTTTTATCGAACCAGGCTGATGCGTTAGTTGGTTTGATTGAACCAACTAATGCGAATTCGATCGAACCAGGCTTCCTCGCCTGGTTTAACTTGGGGGCTCGCCTAAAGCGCCCAGCGCCTAGGCTCGGGCGAGCGCCTCTTTGAAGCGTGCTGCCTGGAGATCGAGCGAGGCGCTCGGGCCTCGCCTCGCCCGAGCGCCTTTTGCAATCGCTGGGTAGAAGGCTAAGGAATTTGTGATAAAAGAACAAGAATTTCTTTTATTTAATTATTAAGTCATGCAACACTTTGTTTTGATGGTAGATATGTACTTTTATTGTTAAATTTTTTCTATGACTCTGGGATTGAATGAAATATAAGTTACCCATATTTTCAGACAGATTAATTAGTTTTGATACCAAGGTTTTCAAAATCGAATCGTACCAGACTGGTACGTAGACCGCTCGCTATCGGGTGGTACCATTGATCTAGCCTCGTATCAGACGATACAGGACTGTTTCTGCCTTGTTACCGTCCGAAACAGGTTGGTAATGATCGATTTCAACCATTGCTGCCCGCTACCGGGCGGGCCTGACTACAGCAAGGGAAGAAGAAACAGCGAGGGAGAAGGAAGAAGAAAGAGAAAGAGAAAGAGGGAGAATTGCAGTTCAACACAATTCCAACAATAATAGAGATGCTTCAGGCAGACAATTGCAATTGTTATGATATGGGATGTCTGTTTTATCATTCCAAAGAGTTTGGAGATTGTTTGGTGTTCAAACATGGACAACACTGCTGCTGCATTATTAGTTTTAGCAAAGACATAGGAGTAACAGAGAGAGAGAGAACAAGAAAGGCAGAGGAGAGGGACAGAAGGGGCTAAAGCACCATGTTATGTATATGTTAGATCTAAAATTCTGTCTTTCTTAGGAAAGTGCACTTTATTTATTACAACTGGACATATATTTCTTTAATATTTTCGGAGTCTAAATAGATACTAAGAAGGGAAGGAAGTTCCTTTTTTTATTTTTTTAACAGGGGAAGGAAGTTTCTTTATTAAGCCACCCATACATAGCAGTTAACTTCCCCCTAATTGAGAAAGTGTGAGCGAATCTAGATACTTCTATGTAATTTTTCTAATTTCAAAATAACAAAATATAGTTTTTCTATTGTTCATACATCCATGCATTTCGCCTTTTGACTTCATTTTAATTTTGCAGCTGATCTTTATTTGGTTTGATTTCTTGTTAAATCAACTAATTCTGTTGTGCACCTAGCTTTATGATTGCTGTGTGCTTTTCTTTGGAAAATCTTTTATATCTTGGTATTAGCGATGAGAAAGGAAAGAGAAGAAAAAAAAAGACTTATTAAGATCTGACAATCACAAATTCTGAACTCTCCTGGGATTCGATTTAGTTTGAATCATCTTGGATTGAAATTGCTGAAATTTCAGAACTGATGAAGCTACCAAACATGCTTGTAAATTTCAGTAAAACCACAGGAATTGCCAAAATGATCAAAAGTCAAATTCCATACCTCATCAACTCTAAATATCACTTTTGTCGAGTAGTTGTTCAATAAAAGTAATGCTCTTGATTTGGATCAGCTAAATTTGTGAAAGCTGAATACAAGTTTCTGAAAATCCTGAGAGAACGAGGCTTCTGCAAGTTCGAAACTATGAAAATTAATGATTTTATAAAGAGGCCAAAACCAATATCAAAATTGATATGGAACCATTTATCTTTTGCTTTTGCAGGCTGTTGACTTATCATATTTTTTTTTGCTTCCACTGAATAGATATTGGGTTTGTTATCTGTTTTTTGTGTTTTAATATCTCTTGACAATTATTTTTCATCATACTTGAGTATGGAAATAGCTTAAGTGGTTCTCAACTACTCGACTGTTGCACCTTTAAGCTATTACCTAATATCTGTCTGACTGCTCCTAAATCGCTTAAGTGGTTTTCAACCACTCGACTGTTGCACCTTTAAGTTATTACCTAATATCTGTCTGACTGCTCCTTGATTTAGGAGTCCAAGCTAAACTTTTAATGTCTACTCTACAAGATGAGAAACGTTGAAGCGTACACCATGGTAATTGGATCTTATGTAAGGGTAGTCACAGCAGACAGATTATTGCAAAAGAAAGAAATAGCTGAAATTTAAAATGAGAACTGAAGGCACAGGAAGGAAACATGAGACGAAACAACTGGCAATCATGCTAGACCCACTAAACCTTTTGCTTTCCACTTATGTCCAGCATTGTCGAATAAAGACATAAACGAGACTCCAACCTGCCTTTTCTTTTATTACTGCTTGAATAGATCACTGAAATATAGGATGTAATTCTTACTTTAGATCTTCTATTATTAGCAACTGAAACAGAAATAACTAAAGTAGAACTAATATTCACCTGGTTCATCTATATCAAATTCTTATCTTTCCCTAATGAACATTATGGAAAATGAAGAGAACATACTCTGATTGTGGAATTTCCTTGTCCTCTATGGATAGTTAGTACATAGGAAATTTGGCCTTGGTATGCAATGAAAGTCAAGATGCACCAGAATAAGCATAGCTAAGTCATAATTATATTTGGTGAACACATAACACTATTTGTCATACAAACAAACTTCCGTTACATTTATATTCTATTCATTAGCTTTTCACTGTTTCTGATGCTAAATCTAAGTGATTCTTGGTGTAGGTGGAATACATATTTTCCGACAAAACAGGAACATTAACTAGAAACCTGATGGAGTTCTTCAAGTGTTCAATCGGTGGAGAGGCATATGGAACTGGTATTACCGAGATTGAAAAAGGACAAGCACAACGCACTGGAAAAAAAAAGAATGAGGTATGTGCATGTCATTCTTGCGAGATGGCACTAGTAGCAATTGCCTTGAAGCATTTAGAGTTCTAATTCAATTTACTGATGCATATTTTCTTTATTTCTGCTATAGGTTAATAGGTCAGACACAGCAGTTCATGAGAAAGGTTTTAACTTTGATGATTCCAGGATTATGTGTGGTGCTTGGAGGAATGAGCGTGATCCTGAGATTTTCAAGGTAGATTCGAGGATCTTTACAAATTTGTTCTTTTGGTATTTGGTTACAGAGAATTATTTTGTTTGATTTTGTAAACCAAGTTTTTTTACATGAATGAGTTGTAGAATTTCTTGTCACATTAAAGTGGCCGCTTCTTTATTTTTCCCATATGTATGATTCATCATTAGTGTTCTTTTTGTTTACCTTTATCTTTCTCTTTTTGTGTACCCAGACCTTATTCACCACTAAGGATCTTTTTGTTAGTATTGTGCTAGGTTTTATGTATCAGTCCGTACTGGTGTACCAACATTTTGTCGGTATTGGTACAGTACCAGTATCGGGCGGTATGCATAGTGCATACCGTCCGGTATATTAGATATTTTATAATATTTTTTATAATATAAATTATATAATATAATATTAAAGAAATATTAAATATATTAAAAAAAAGTAAATAAAGGGGCGACGTCACCTCGATCTCTCCCCGCGCGGGGAGAAAAGTCACCCGCGAGCCGTGGGTGGCGAGGGTGGTGACGCTCGCGGGCGGCGAGGGTGCGAGGGGAGAAAAGTCTCCCGCGGGCATCGAGGGTGTGCGAGCGAGGTATTTTTCCTCTTCTTTCTTCTTCTTCTCCTCTTCTTCTTTCTTCTTCCTCTTCCCTTTTTCTTCCTCAATCGACCGCCAACGGTCGATTTCTCCTTCAATCGACCGCTGACGGTCGATTTTAACGGTACCCCGCCCGGTAGCGGCCGGTCCGCATACCGGTCAGCTGCCGGACCGGTATGTACCGGGTGGTACTGGCCTTACCGCTCGGTAAGGAAAACCTTGGTATTGTGTACCTATATTGGGGTGTTTATTTTCCACCATCATCCAACTTTAGATTTTTGTGTATGATTAGTTTATTCAATAATATAAGTTAATCATTCTAACAATTGGTTGGAACATATTTTTGTACCTTTACTTCATGCTAGTTCACACTATAAATTTGTTTCCATACTTGGATGGTATTTCCCTTCTAATGTATTATGGACACTTGTTTAGTTTGATTTATTTGCAACAAAAAGTTGAACTTGGTGATTATTATATGACATGCTTTGACTTAGCTGTGGACATAAATCAATTCTTGTGCTTTCATGTGTGGCAGTGTTGTTAGGATGAGTCCACTTAATAGTAACATTTGATGCCCTCTTAAAGAATAATTGAACTATTGAAGTGCAAACATCTAAAACCATGGTTCTAAATATCTCATGTGGCAAATTGGCACATGTACCAGTCTTTTTCCGGGAGTTTCGTCCATTTCAACCTTCTTTTTATTTAGGGTTCTCACTCATGGCCTCTCTATTTTTTTTTCTCACCCATGGCATCCCTCTCTCTCTCTCTCTCTCTCTGGCATTCACCTTCGACCTTGCTATGCACCACCACTTGCCACTGTCGACCCGAGTACTCTCCTCCTCTAATCCACCTTTTCCCTCTATCTTCTCTTCATATCTTAAACCTTGGTTATGTGAATTGTCAGAATTGTAGGAAGGATTAGATTCCTAACATATCCTAATTCAAAATATTTTTCTGGTGATTTGGATTTTAATGGGTATATATGAACACAAAAATATGTACATTTTATGATCAAATCCAAGATAAATATGGTTGGTATAAGAAGGTCATCTATCCAGCAAGCCACTCTTCCCTCTGATATTTTGGATCTTGTAGCCAGCATCTTGGTGTGAATGAGTATGGAGATGTGCAAAGAGACCAAGGAAAACAGACATGAGGCAATTGGAAAAAAAAACAACTTAGGAGATAAAAAATATTCATATACTGCTGTTTTAATCATCACCTCCCAAACAATTTCTAGCATCCAAAGATTATTTTGGGTTCATGTTTGGGGATGATGTTAAATAGGATTCTTAATTTTGGGACAGTTTCAAGATCATCCCATATAGTGATGATTGGTAAGATTAATTAGTTGGATTACTATCTAGTTGCCCTTTCAATGAGAAAACTAAAATAAGAAAAAAAAAGAAAATCAATATATCAAATCAATAAAAAAAATTCATAAAAAAATATTTATAGAACTAGTTGAGACCATTTGGAACCTCATTAAAACTGGTGTTTTTAAAAGCGCCTAGGCGCCAAAAGGTGCTAAGGTCCCAAAACGCCCAAGTGCTAGGCACTCTCCTATGTACCCGCTTGAGCGAAGGGAAGTGTTCCAGAATATTAAATATAAAAAATATATATTAACCTATGTTTATCAGTTCCAAACGAGGATTAACTACTCTAAATAGCGTTAAAGAGGGACTCAGAACAGTTTTAAAGAGGGATTAACCAGTGCTAAACAACTCTAAGGAGGCACTAAGAAGAAGAGTAATTGGCATATGGAGGAAGGTGGGAAAGGCAGGGCAGCAGCAGTGGAGGAAGCTTCGGATGCAGGTGGTGGTGGAAAAGGAAGCTTCAGACGAAGGTGATGTAGGTGGAGGGAGCTTTGGAAGAAGGCATTGGTGGTGGAGGGAACTTCAGATGAAGGCGTCAGTGATGGAGGGAGTTGCACGTGAAGGCAGCAGCGGCAGAGGGAGTTTTGGATGAAGGCAATGGTGATGGAGGGAGCTGTGCGTGAAGGCAGTGGCCCTGGAGGGAGCTTCGATCAAAGGCTTGGCGGTGGAGGGAGTTGAAGGCAGTGGTGGCGTAGGGAGTTGCGCACGAAAGCAGTGGTGGCGGACATAGGATTTAAAGTTTCGAAGCTTGGTCGAGCATGTGAGGGGCGGGGAGGGAATGTGGTTTATTGTTAGGGCTCTTCTCTTTAGTAGTTTTAGTTTCAGGAATCAGATCCATCCTGGTCCTAGCTTGGATCGGTATAGTTCGAGTTGCAGTAAGTGGGGAGGAGCCACAATAGGACGAGCAATCCTCATTGAGCTCGGGATGCACAACTACCGACAGAGGACCAATATAGTTTCGAGTTGTACCAACATATTGTGTGTTGGTATCTTGGTACATATCGTCAATCAGATAGGCCTGAGCACAAAATTGCTGTTTGTATTTAACTGTATTGGATTGTATTGCAAACCTTGGTTTGAATTTTGCACGATTTTGCAAAGGATGACTATAGCTTTAAACTACAACCTTATTTCTTCATGCATATGTTGTTGGCATTTATATGCTTATTTAATAATGTGCAACTCTTGATTAGAAAGTTGAAGTTGATTTATGCATTAAATTAAGCCAAATATACCTAGTTTAGATCTGTCATGAATGTAGCCTGGATCTAGTTGGATTTTGGTTGTGACCTAGGTTGGTGGTTGCTAATTTGATGTAAATTTGGGCAGATTGGGTAAAGGTCCATGTAAACCAAGCTAGAGTTATATGGATTTGTCCAAGACCTATGAAGAACTAGGCTAGGTTCAGGTGATCCTGGACTTGATTCTCATATATCTAGGCAAGTTCCATGCAGATTCGGATTAGACCCATGTAAATCTGGCTTGGATCTATATTTAGCTGATCTAGATCAACACTACAGGGATTTAAGGTCTGTAGGATTAACTAATGATATATCTCTCAACAAATCTCAATGTTGCAGATGA
This sequence comes from Ensete ventricosum, assembly GCA_029747655.1. NCBI lineage: Eukaryota > Viridiplantae > Streptophyta > Magnoliopsida > Zingiberales > Musaceae > Ensete > Ensete ventricosum. Next base: position 56,871,416 of record JAQQAF010000009.1, read on the forward strand.
ATTTATACGGTCAGCAGCTAATCATTATGATATTTGGTTTTTCGTTAATTTTGTGTATATCAACCTCTTCTCAAGTATAATAATTATATAAAAATGTGGGAAATATGTGTAGCCTAATGCTGTTTTATGAGCATCTCTTTCTTTTTATGTGAATAAAATTAGACTATCTCTTTGGACTTAACCATTACATTTAGTTACTACTACAATGTTTTGAAGTTAATCCTATTTCATGTGTAGGAATTTTTCAGATGTCTTGCTTTATGTCATACCGTTCTTCCAGAAGGTGATGAATCACCAGAAAAGATCACATATCAAGCTGCATCGCCAGATGAGGCTGCTCTTGTAACTGCTGCAAAGAATTTTGGTTTCTTCTTTTATAGGTAAGATTAAGATTGTGTTTTTTGTTTGGTTTTTCCATCTTGGGTATAATGTATTTAGCCTTTTGTCCCTTTTTAAAGTTCAAAAGTTTTAAAAACTAGTTCTGGTCCCCATACTGGAACCTTATAGGACTGTACCAATATTAAAAATATTAAAAGACAATGTCAGTACTGGTCCATACATTCAGCATTCATTGGATTTAAATCCATGTTTAATTTTTTTTCTTATTTGTTCTATTTCCACAGGCGTACACCAACTACCGTCATGGTACGTGAATCACATGTTGAAAAGATGGGAAATATACAGGATGTGTCCTATGAGATCCTAAATTTTCTTGAATTTAACAGGTAAGTATAAGTTCAAGTTCTGACCCGAGTTATATCAAGGCATTTGCTATATACGCTTTTGGTTTTTTGATAGCACGAGGAAGCGCCAATCGGTTGTGTGCCGCTATCCTAATGGAAGACTTGTTCTCTATTGTAAGGTAAGATTTTGGTCTTAAGACTTCTAGGCTTACTATTGAACGAAGTTAATCCTAAGATAGTTTAACTCTTAAGTTATAAATTATATCACAGGGTGCTGATACTGTTATATATGAAAGATTGGCCGATGCAAATCAAGATATTAAAAGATTAACCAGGGAGCACTTGGAGCAGTTTGGTTCTGCAGGGCTACGTACACTTTGCCTCGCTTATCGGGAATTAACAAATGATTTGTATGAAAAATGGAATGAGAAATTTATTCAAGCCAAATCATCTCTGAGAGATCGTGAGAAGAAACTTGATGAGGTGTGCTGGGTTGTGACTTTCCTCTTAAAACTGTTTGTGGACCAATTGTAGTTCTAATGCGCCTTATTATGTGTTTGTTGTGTTATACACATATTTCATTGAATGTCTGTTGTGTTATACACATAATTCATACATTGCACAAATGTAAATGCCTTTTGTCTGATACATATTTAAGCTATTTGATTATATTGATAGTAGGAACCAAGGTTTGCCTTATCGAGCGGTAAGGCCCCGTATCGGGCGGTACGTATCGGTCCGCCAGTTGACTGGTACGCAGACCGCTCGCTACTGGGCGATACCGCCGAAATCTGTTCCTCGTGTGCTGCTCTTCCCCGATTCCCCCGCGCGATCCGTTGCTCGCGCGGGGAGAAGAACGAGGCGACGTCGTCTTTTGTTTTTTTTAATTTATATTATATTATATTATATATATTATATTATATTATAATATATTGAGCGGTATGTACTGTGCGTATCACTCGGTACCCGGGTATCGTACCACACTGAGATGAACTCGGTATGCCGGTACGGACCGGTATGCAAAACCTTGGTAGAAACAGTACTTTTTGAACAATAAACTTAACTATCTTAACTCTTAAGTATTTGTCCTGTTTTATTTTATTTTCTTGCCCTTGACTTTCCCTTTTATTTTATTTTAATTTTATGTATCTGTAAATTATGCCAGTTGAAAGGCACATGAGAAAACACGAGTTTGACCCTTGAAATATTTATTAAAACATGGAAAAAGCTTACAACCAGCAACAGTTGCTGACAAAAGAGAGCTAGGAGTGAGGAAGACAAGAATATTCACCATGAATTCTGCACATGGAGTGACCACTATTTGCCTGTTCTCTTGAATACTACCTGTTCATAGGTGGTGAGATGGTTTATGATCTAATTTGACTTTCTAGCGTTCCTGGTTAATTGTTTTTACCATGTTATAATATCAGCATATTGTTGATATTTTGCCAAACACTTGGTATGATTGACTTAAGTGATATCTGCAACTGGATGTATTTGTTGGAAGCTGAGAGTGGGTAAATGTATTCTGCAGCAAATGTGTAACTTTTCAATTTCTTTGTTATAGGTGGCAGAGCTGATTGAAAAGAGCCTCATTCTAATAGGATGCACTGCTATTGAAGATAAGCTTCAAGATGGAGTTCCGGCTTGTATAGAAACTTTGTCTCAAGCTGGAATAAAAATCTGGGTGTTGACAGGAGATAAGATGGAGACTGCAATAAATATAGCATATGGTATGTCAAATATTATATCATATAGGTCTGTGATTGCTTCACATCAAGAACTAGATTGCTAAAACATAATTGTAGCATCTTGTTGTATAGCTATTGATATTTCCATGTGAATGTATCATTGATTCTATTCTCAAGTTGAAAGCTTGTTGAGTGATATCTATACTTGTGTGCAGCTTGCAATCTGATCAATAATGACATGAAGCAATTCATTATCACTTCAGAAACTGATGCAATTAGGGAGGCCGAGGAGAAGGTAAGATGAACTGGCCTGGATTCTTATAATACACTAACTTGAATAGTGTGCTATAAAAGAAGAATGTTGCTGATAGCATCTAGCTCATGCATTAGGGCTACATGAACCAACTACTAAACTTTCCCTTGAGTATAATTTATTTCTGTACCTTTTCTTTAAGGCGTGTTTGTCTTAAGTACTTTGCAACTTTAAAGGCAAAAAAGTTGCTTTTGCTTTGGGGAAATAATTAAGAACTTACGATACAACTTAGATAAAACCTTTGATGATATCAACACTCATTGACTTGCAAATTTGCCATCACCACCGCTTTTACCATTGCCTCCAGATATTGGTCATCATTGTTGCTGCCACCGCCACTTGCGGTTATCAACACTTCCATCAGTAGCCATTGCCAATACCAACCACCACCATCTGGTCACAGGGTCATAGCCACTATGGTAACTACTATTGCTATCACATTTTCTGCAGCCAGTATTGTTACCATGTTCACATCATTGCCAGTATTACCACAATTATCATTATCACTACTACCGTTATTGCTAGTATCCTCCTGCTCTTTATCGTAAGAACAATTAGTCTCCGAAAAAATGACCATCACTATACTATTATTGGCCATAGGATCCTCCATGATATGGTGGCTATGAATCTGATGAGAGGTCTATGTCTACATCGTAGAGGTTTTGTCACATCTGATTGAAGTCATAAACTACCTTCCCTTTCCCTTGTTTCTTGCGAGTATAAACATTACACATGGTTCCTCGAGTGTTATGTATGTTGGATGACATGCGTAAAATGTTCATTCCATGCCTTACCATGAGGCTGAGTAGATGGAACCATTGATTTGTCGGCAACGGTGCTAGCATCAGTCGAGGCACTACTGTCTACATTCTTGCTATCTCTACAAACCTCGTGAATTACTGACTGCAATGGAGAAGGTATCTCGTTGTCGGACTGAAATTGTTGCTCGTTGATTCTAAGGGATCGATTGATGCTATTGCCTTCCCCTACCCCTTCCCCTTCCCCTATGCACAAATGTGATTGATGGGTGCTATGACCTCGACTAGATTGACTTGAGGTCGTCCGACCACTGCGTTCTAAATGAGGGAATCTTCCTCCTATTGGGAATAATGTTATTCCTTTTCTTCTATAACCTCAGTGATAAAACATGATGGACATGGGAGTCTCCTACCTCATAAAGCAATAGAGCTCTTAGGTTTTTGTTGCTTCAACCCATTCCAGCATCGGTTGAGAATTCTCATTGTAGAATTGGATGTCATAGGGATTGATCTTTGGCTCCTCTAGCTCTTTATCAAGCTCGACACTTGATAACCTTAAACACATATTGTAGTGCACATATACCAGCTTCTCTAGGTGTCTATATGATAGCCTAATTGCTACTAAAATTAAGATAAACACACTAATAATATAAAAACACATCCAAATGGCCCTAATTGGCTCTAAATATGCTGTGATTAGGCATAATTACCACTAAATATACTCTAATAGTGAGGTAATGGCCCTAATGGTTCCTATAATATAAAGAATGACACTAATCAACCTCAACATGGTGTCATTAGGCCTATTACCCCCAAAATTGAGTGTAAAAGTAAGGTTATGACCCTAATTGGCCTTAGAGTATGAAGAATGATACTAATCACCATTAACTAACTAAAATTGGGAAAAATAGCTCTAATATCAAGAGAAATACATTAATCACCCCTTCATATGCTGTGGTTAAGCCTTATTGCCCCTAAATTGCTCCCAAAACTAATGTATTGACACTAATTGGCACTAAATTAGAGCTATTTTCCCAATTTTAGTAATGACACTATCCTTTATATGATGACACTAATCACCTGATTAAACCCTAGTTGCTCCTATTTTTGCCTCAAAGTCAGGCAATGGCCCTAATAGGCCATAATGGATTGCAAGAATCAACATTAAGTAGCTATAATTAGGAAAAAATATCTCTAACATCAAGAAAGATACACTAGTCAAACCCTAACTACTCATACAAAGACAAATAAAGTCTAAACATGTCAAAATCTAACTAAAACATAGAAAGATGATAAATACCTTCAATAGAAGAGATCTTCCACCAAATGTCAAGTTTGAACACTTAATCCCTCCAATTGAAGCTCTAAGCCTTCTTATCTCCAATTTGGAGGCTCAATTGAGAAAAAAGAGCAAGGAAGAGTGAGTGAGAGAGGGGGAACTTGTGTGAGTGAGAGGGAGTGAAAGAGGGGAGGGAGGAAGGTTAATCTTTAAACCAGGTCAAAATTTTCTGGCCCTAGATGTGTATCGATCGCGATCCAACCATGGTCATTTTTCGACGGTTTTGCCCAGTTTCTGGGGTGTACCGCCCAGTACACCCCTTGCCTCCTTTTTCTGCCTGAAACGGGGCGGTCCGTGTGCGGATTGCCATTGGACTGATACATACCACCTGTACTAATCATTTCACCACTTTTAACTACCTCATCCATAGGTTGATTCTCTTTCATTTTATCATCTATAAAAGTGACACATAATTATTCACAAATAAAAATGTATATGGAAGCACAAAAGAAACTTATATAAAATATTTGTTTACTTGTATAAAATACTTTTAAAGCTAGAAAACCTTATATGACCAAATGTATATGGAAGCTCAAAAGCAAAAACCAGTTTTAAAGGGAGCATATGGCGGTACCATTATATGCATTCAGTTCTTTTCACCTAATCAAATGAAGTATGTTTCTGTTCGAAAAAATTGATTCAATTATACATATTGCTACTGCCAGGGTGACCCTGTGGAGATTGCACGTATTATTAAAGACTCAGTGATTCATGATCTGAAACGATGCCTTGAAGAGGCTCAGCAGTACCTTCATATTTCTGGGCAGAAGTTGGCACTTATAATTGATGGCAAATGTTTAATGTATGCACTGGATCCAAATTTACGTGTTAATCTGCTCAACTTGAGCTTGAATTGTGGTTCAGTAGTGTGCTGTCGTGTTTCTCCTCTTCAAAAGGCACAGGTAAAGTTCGGAAGTGTTCTTCTCATTTATGCTAAAACATTCTTTGCTGTTGACTTTTGTTGTTGGCAATAACAAGGGTAGCGCAAATCATAAGGCCATGTATACATCACAAATGTTAAGTCCATTTTGCTCAGAATTTCAGTACTCCTTAAATGTTAGGAGTTAGGACTGGGTTTCATTTTCTGGCCCATTTTTTGTTAAATCCCACTGCATTAGTTTGATATTGCTTCTGGTTGTAATTCCATTTTTTGTAATCCTCTTTTCAAATATCTAATTGAATCATTTCTTATCAGTGTATTTTTCGCTTTTCTAGTGTCTGAACTAAAAGACTTTGAATATTACCATATGTTTTATTTGGTTCAAAACCCAATTGTGCACATTTGTGTTGCTAGGTTACCAGCCTGGTAAAGAAAGGTGCCCGAAAAATTACCCTAAGTATAGGTGATGGTGCAAATGATGTGAGTATGATCCAGGCTGCTCATGTTGGTGTTGGCATAAGTGGTCTGGAAGGAATGCAAGCTGTAATGGCTAGTGACTTTGCCATCGCTCAGTTTCGTTTCCTGACCGATCTTCTTCTTGTACATGGAAGATGGTCGTATACCAGGTTATGTAAGGTTGGTTTTATTTCCATGGTTCTACCCAATCTGTTAAGGCTAATAAATCATGAGTCTTATAGACTTCACCTTGCAGGTTATCACATACTTTTTTTACAAGAATCTTACCTTTACATTGACCCAGTTTTGGTTCACCTTTCAAACTGGCTTCTCTGGTCAGAGATTTTATGATGATTGGTTTCAGTCATTATACAATGTCATTTTTACTGCACTTCCAGTGATCATCGTTGGACTGTTTGACAAGGTACTTGTGGCCTACCATGTGCTCTTTATAATCTTTTATCATTCTAGACATCATCATGCCTAGTGCATCTATATGCAGTCTTTTAACCTGAGGTTTGCTGCTGTCCAGGATGTGAGTGCTTCCTTGTCAAAGAAGTATCCAGAGCTCTACAAGGAAGGAATTAGAAACATGTTCTTCAAATGGAGAGTCCTGGCAGTATGGGCATTTTTTGCCCTGTACCATTCTTTGATCTTCTATTACTTCACAACCGCTGCAAGTCAGAATGGTCATAATTCTTCAGGGAAGATATTTGGTCTTTGGGACGTTAGTACTATGGCCTTCACTTGCGTTGTGGTGACTGTCAACTTGCGTCTTCTCATGGCATGCAATTCAATTACAAGGTGGCACCATCTGAGTATTTCAGGGAGCATTTTAGCCTGGTTTGTATTCATCTTCATATACTCTGGAGTAATGACCCCCTATGATAGACAAGTAAGTTCTCGGTCATCTTTCTTCACTAGCACTTATTTATTTTTGGCTCTTATTGATTTGTTCTTGTTACAGGAAAATATCTTCTTTGTCATATATGTGCTGATGAGTACATTTTTCTTCTACCTCATGCTTTTGCTTGTCCCCATTGTTGCACTTCTTGGTGATTTCTTATATCTGGGGTAAGACTTGTTTTTGTTAATTGCTATATATAGATATTGTTGTTAGAACACAACAAGTTCTTGCTTAAAACAATTTCAATGATGGAACTTTAAATTTAAATTGACTTGTAATTTTGTCTTGAATCTTCCCAGGCTACGAATCACATACGAAACAGTCACAAGCCTCCAAATGCTTGCTTCCAGTTTCTACTGTTATTTATGTTCAATATAATTATTATTATTATTATTTAATTTAGACTACTTTTTCAGGATCCAGAGATGGTTTTACCCCTACAATTATCAAATTGTACAAGAGATTCACAGACACGAGTTAGAAGGTACTAGCAGGACGGAGTTGATGGAAGTTGGAAATCATCTAACACCAGTTGAAGCAAGAAGCTATGCTATATCACAGCTTCCAAGAGAAAAGTCCAAGCACACTGGTTTTGCTTTTGACTCACCTGGTTACGAGTCATTTTTCGCGTCACAGCAGGGTGTTTTTGCACCACAAAAGCCATGGGATGTAGCCCGTCGAGCCAGTACAAGGTCCAAAAGAACATCTCAAAGATAATTCTTTTTTGTTTCATCTAATGTAGATTTGTTTGTTTGTCATCACTAGTTAAGAATGTAAATTAGCTGTGGGTTGTAGCTTTTTCATATTTCTTTTCACGGTTTTTATTTCTCATTATATATTTTCTCATACATCATTTTGTCTGGAAAAACAAACATATATCCAATAGATTGCTTGTTTGAGTCTGAAGGACGTTAGATTCACATATTATCCCCAAGTATAGAATTCATATCATAATCATTTGCTGGTCATGCACATATTGAGGGTTTTTTTTTTTTTTGTTCTGCTTTCTACTCCTTAACCCTTTCTCTGATGCTGATCTACAATATGATTTTGGTGGTGGAGATGGTCAAGCAAGAGAATCAGGCAACTAAAGCCCCCTCTCTCTTGTTTACCATCCATCAGTGCTCAATTTTATTTCAAGTAATGACGGAAGTAGTTACTTTTATGTGCAATATAAACTACCTCAAATGTGCAGTTCCACTCTTTTTCTTTTTACCCCTTCTGGCAATCTGTGGTCGGAACAAGTTGCCATTACAAATCTTTATTTTTTTTTATTTTTTTTATTTGCCATTTGATCTTGTCGGAAGCTCTAATTTATCAGGTTTTCAACTTCAAATCTAACTCGTCCCGCTCTGGACTCATGGCTCAAATCATGATCAGCTAACCTGCGGAGGACATGGCACTTCGTGACACCCTCCATGTAGGTGGCTGTTCGGAACTTGTGAATGCTTTAGCTTTGCATGTTTTAGTACGTTGGGCTTATTCCATGAAAATAGTTTTTTTTATTAAATGTTTTCTTTTTATTTTTGTTTTAATTTGTTGCCCTTGATTGGTTCCTTTTATTTTAATTTTATTGAAAGACTTTCATTTTTTTATAGCCTTATGTTTGCATGATTTTGATTAGCGATATAGTCTGCCCATTTAATTCTTTTTTATCGTAAAAGCTTAACATGATCATATTAGCATAATATTGTTCCTAAACTATAAAACACTGTATTTGACATAATATTGTTTCTAAACTATTCAACACAATAGGTTTTGTTGACTTAGGAGTCCATTAGGTCCAATTAGAATATTTTTAATGCAGGCTTTATAATATATTTTTTTATTGTTATCAAAATATTATAAAACTATTAAAAATATTATAAATATTATAAAGATGTAAATACAAATGTTATTTTTTATTATCTCAAATTGAGCCTAGATTGATGATACTCTAAAGATGACTTATACGTCTCAGTAATGTATGAAGAGATAAATAAATTTGAAAGAAATAAAGTTTGAACACTTGTTCCTAGGATCATCTTATAATCAATACTAAATTGATCTTTAGGAATAAATAAGATGAACAATATGTGATTTAAAACAAGACTAGACTAGTGGCTAAATGTTTCAGCTAAGAAGAAGATATACACTATAGATTATAAATAACAAGTCTTTGCTGCTGTAGCTAAGTCATAAGAATATTTCTTACCTATTTATGTTTTAAAAAATTTATATTATTATAAATAGATGTAAAAAAATTTTCTTAAAATGTGCAAGGACAAGAGCAAGCCGAAGAAGGCAAAGGTTACTAAAAAGGATTGGACGGATAAAAATCAATGCTTCCACTACGAAAAATACGGGCAGTAAATATCTTATAAAAAAAGTGAAATAAAAATTTGAAGAAGCTTCAAGTATATTCATGATTGACCTTCATTTTAAAAAAAAATTATGATAATACATGAGTATTAGATACTGACAGTTCATCTCATATCTATAATTCATCGCAGCAACCAAATCTATAATTCACTACAAGTACTTGCAAGATCTAGGATATTAGCGAGAGATGAGGTGGACTCAAGGAGAAATGATACAAACGACAATTGACAAAATCACCTCTACATTTGACTGATAGAGCTGATTTTGCATTAGATACATATAACTTCATTTTTTATCATAAAAAAAATATTTTTTTTATTTTTACTTAACAAATAATGGATATAAATTAATTTTTTTATAACAATAATTGTTTATTGATTTCAAATGATGATATCAATAATAAAAAAATATCAAATAATAGTTTATTTATGTTAAAATTTATTTCATATGTAATGAATATTGGTGTGTCTAAAAGAAAGCTAGCTGAGATAAATGACACATACATATGACATTATAGGTTAGGTCATATCCATGAGAAAATAATTTAAAAGTCAATGAAGGATTGATACTTAGATCTATTCGATTATGAATCATATACAAGTCTTGCCTTCAAGGAAAATTAATTTATATATATATATATATATATATATATATATATATATATATATATATATATATATATATATATATATATATATATATATATATATATATATAATAGGTGTAGAAAAATATATCGTATATATACATAAACATCCACACTAGATGATCATGAACCATGACTTATCATATCAGGCCTGAGCCAAAAGGCTAGATAACAAACAAAAGCTCTTTGTGTCTCGATGCATCTTCATGCCCAGTGATTATCCGTCTCATTCTTATTGGTCCCGTCAACACATAATCATTCATCTCATCCTCATTAGTCCTGTCGACACCTCCACTCTCTTATCACGTCTTCTCACACAATTACAATTTAATTACAAGCATGTAGACCCAAAAATATATAAATCATAAAAATATCAGAACCTTTTTTATCGGAACCCTTTTTATGTCACTCCCTAACGCTGTAGTTAACTCTTAAGGTCATAAAAAAGAACTTGCGAGCACCTAATATAGATATGATTTTCAAAGTTTCTATTCAAAAAGAAACTTTGTATTTAGCTATAATAAATAACTCTCGCATTATCAAAGGGGCTATCCTCACTCCCGAAAACAAGTATTGTTGTGATGAGTAAAATAGTAAAGTCACTCATAAAATCATGGAAATAAAACTAACACAAACTCTCGTAAACTATAGTCTTTCGCCTATTTGGCTTGGTCTGCTTCAGATTGTGATATTTACTTTTATACTTGATCTCATTAAGGGAAGGTACAATTCTGTGAGAGATAAAATTACATGCTAGATTTAATGATAGAGAGAGAGAGAGAGAGAGAGAGAGAGAGAGAGAGAGAGAGAGAGAGAGAGAGAGAGAGGAAGGCTCGTAGCCCCAATAAATAATTACATACACAATCACCACATATGATCCATGGTCCATGATCATCTATCCAAAACATAGATAACATATACATATCAGACTAACTAAGTGATAATTAATTAAACTTTTTTAATCAATCAATTTTTGAGTAACCCTTACTCCCTCGAGAAACCTTAGTTGCCAGAGTCCTTGACGACTAGAAAACCCTAGTTGCCAAGACTCCTCAACCATGGGGAGGTTCTCCGCCCGCGGCTAGTTGGATGTAAGCAGCCCCGCGAGCAAATTACAGATAGCAAACCTTACTTCCCTTTCCCAATTTCGTCGTCAACCTTTGGCAATCAAAGCCATTGGTCGTGTGAATATTTCATATGCCAAAACATGTGCTGTCCTAAATTGAGATCGGTGGAAAAAAACACAACTAGTTTACGAGAAAATCGATTCTTCACATAATACAATTAATAACCGATCATCGCATCCGCAACCTGGATCCGATCCACTATTGGGAAACCTTAGATAACATCGCATCCGCAATGAAAAATAAAAACACAAATTATTTTCCAAACAAGATATTATCGAATCATTGTGTGATGATCGGACGTATAAAACACGAAACAATAAAACTCTATCAAGGGGGTGGTACGTTCTCGCATAGGGGAGATTGCATATCCCCTAAATCGTAGATCCTTGTCTATCGAATGAAGGAGCTCTCGTAAACTTCTCTCTAGCGGTGATCCACACAGTAGACGTAGCGACGATGCACCCCTCGTATAGTGAGTTCTCTCCTCGTGACAACGTATGCAACAACAATCAAGAGCGAGGATGACCCTCTTGTTGTCCTCTCACACCAATGAGGCTCACGGTAAGAGGAAGATGGGAGGAGGAGATTAAGAGGCCAATGGCTACAAGGGTCCAAGCTTATGACCCTTTGGAGCCCCTATTCTATTTATAGAGAGCTCCCTTTGCTAAATCCTAATGGATCCTTCTTAGTGGGTATTGGATCCTTATCCAATAACCACTGGCTTAATAGATATTGACCACTCTAAGCTCTATTGGGTCTCACTCAATGGATCAATTAAAACATGGGTTTATTAGATATCTCAGATCTAATTCTCTATTCGTCACGTCATCTACTATAAGCGTGTGACCCTCTGAATCCAATATCGAGCTAAGTGTGAGTTACACCCATCAGAACCTCTTTTGACTTAAAACTCTTTTTGATTCAATGAATTATTATCCTCATAATAATTCACTCAACTCATCGACTATAGTTGTACTAGGCCACTACATCATAGTTTTCAAATGGTACCAAAAATTAATCTATTGGACTTATTTGCCCTTAATTATCGTATATCTATAATCTCTCATACATCTAGTATCCTAGAGATCATATACTAGGCATAGTATTGTCAAGCTAATGCGTAATACATCCGAGCCTCACTCTTATCGGATTCTCCCAGAGAATTCTTTCTCTCTCAATCTGTATCGAATTCTCTCAATCCAATTAATCATAACTAGGGATTTACCTAAGTGAGATCACATAGAATATCTCTCTCATAATGTCAAGAGTAGAGATCATATACTAGGTGTGGTGTTGTCAAGCCAATACATAATCCATTTGAGTCTCACTCTTATCGGATTCTCTCATAGAATTCTTTCTCTCACAATCCAATTGGCCCTAAATAAACATTTGCCTAAGTAAAATCACACGAGATATTCCTCTCATAATATTAAGAATAGATGATCCTTTACAATTGTCTTCGTAAGGTTTGCTACTATTCCTAACAACCGACTATACTAAATCTTAAATTAGTATTAAAAACAACCAGACCTATAAATCTAATGTTAAAGAACATAATATAAGATATTCTTGGTATCTCAAGTATTGTTTATATCTCTCTTTCTCGTAAACATGGTTGTCAAATCTTTATAATTAAACACTACCATGGTTATCAAAGCCCGGTGGTGGAGCAAACCTTTCTGAACAGATCAGACCTGTAGGATGAATAATTGTTCTTGTGGCTATGGAATCAATGCTTAGGCTTCAGTTAAATGCAATAACAACACAGTAGAATTAACCTTTTTTTTTTTTTTCTTTTACGAAAGAGATGAATGGGAATTATCCAAATACAAGCAGCTATCAAGCAAGATATTACTAACAAACCTGTAAAAAGTACTTCAACAATTGAACATACTAAGTTAACAAAAGGCTACCATGGAAACTAGAATGCCTATTACTTAAAAACGCAAGAACTGTAACACCAGATGGACCACCCACTGAAGCAGTCTTGTATAAGAATCGAAGACAAAGGACATGGGCATAATTAGCGCATGGCTTATTCAACATAATTTCCTCTTTAATTCATCATAGCCACCAATCAACTACTGCCACCATAACCATCAAATGCTTAACGTTTTGATACAGTCATCTTACCGTGAGCTCCGGATCCTGCCTCAAGTTGGGTTGGGTGATACTTTATTTTAATCCATTGCTTCCAATCAAATCAGATGCTTGAACTGCAAGAATGTTCATAGTTCTCAGTTCCAAGAAGAATAAATATAGTTTTGTGAGTTCCTAGGATCACAATAGTCCACAAAGTACTCGTAAAAATATGCAATTGGTTAGTGTGCATCATTATAATTTGCCACAAGTACCAGTTCACCTAAAACACTTAGCATCATGCATTTCAAGTTCATCAGCAATGAGTCACAAATCATTATTCATCAAATGAACTATTGTAATGCTGTTATTACTTGTGCTGAAGTTATATGAGAGAAACTTCAAAAGAAAAATAAAAAAAGGAAGAAGAAGCATACCACATCAGTCGACAGTATCATCCTTCTTTTGGAATGTTCCTTTCCACTGATAAGCCAATCGCAAATCCTTCAGCATTGAACACGATAATTGTCAGTATCATCAATCAAAAACATGTTTGTTATACATGTAAAGGGAAAGAGGAAACATCAGAGAGAGACACATATCATGTATGAGCCATGATATGTATTATTAAGCCATAGAAACCAATTGCTCAAATTGGATCAAACAGGCAGGCACACTTGTAGTCTCGTGACACACAAAAAAAAAAAAAAAAAAAAACTAGGGATTAAAAGCAGGATATTTGAGTCGCTATAAAGCAAGTAACTTCAAAGCAACAATTTTGGTTCAGTTAAGAAACGACCCAACTACGGAAGTGAAGGGAAAGGACCGAGTCGCTGGCGAACCTCTCGACATTGGCGTCGTTGAGATTGCTCCCCACCATGGCCTCCCCCAGGCCGCAGCTCACCTCCGCCAGGATCTCAGGGTCGGTGTAATGGGTGACTGCTTGCACGATGGCCCTGGCCCTGCGCGCGGGGTCTCCGCTTTTGAAGATGCCGGAGCCAACAAATACGCCATCGCAGCCGAGCTGCATCATGAGGGCAGCATCGGCAGGGGTGGCGACCCCCGCCGGCGGCGAAGTGGACGACCGGGAGCCTGCCGAGCTGCTTGGTCTGCATGACGAGGTCAAAGGGGGCCGCGATGCGCTTGGCGAAGGCGAAGACCTCGTCGTCGTCCATGTTGCGGAGAGCGCGGATGTCGCCCATGACGGAGCGAACGTGGCGGACGGCCTCGACGATGTTTCCGGTGCCGGCCTCGCCCTTGGTGCGGATCATGGCGGCGCCCTCACGGATGCGGCGGAGCGCCTCGCCGAGATTGCGGCAGCCGCAGACGAAGGGCACCCGGAAGTTGTGCTTGTTGATGTGGTGCTGATCGTCGGCGGGAGTGAGGACCTCGCTCTCGTCGACGTAGTCGACCCCGATGGCCTCAAGGATTTGGGCCTCGACGAAGTGTCCAATGCGGGCCTTGGCCATGACGGGGATGGTGACGGCGCGCTTGATCTCTTTGATGAGGCCGGGGTCGGACATGCGCGCCACGCCGCCCAGGGCGCGGATGTCAGCGGGGACGCGCTCGAGGGCCATGACGGCGCAGGCGCCGGCTTCCTCGGCGACGCGGGCCTGCTCGGGGGTGACCACGTCCATGATCACGCCGCCGCGCAGCATCTGCGCTAGCCCCACCTTCACCGAGACGGTGGACGACTTCTTCGGCTCCGTCAGGGCCGCGGCATTGCCGTAGACCGTCACCACGCCGCTGTCAGACATCTTCTCGACGAAACGACCTCTGTCCTCCTCCTGGTTAAATAAGATGGAGAAGGGGATGGAAAAGGCGCCTCGAATGGCCTGGAAGATTCTCGCACTCTCTGAGAGAGAGAGAGAGAGAGAGAGAGAGGGGAGGCATTAAAGAAGACAAGCATCGGACGGCCTTCAACTCACCACATGATCTTTCCGCAGCCCTTTGATTTTGCCATTTCTGTTATTTTTATTATTCTAAATAGATAGATAAAGGAGGAATTTGTTTGTCGTGGCCAGCGAATCATACAATTTGGACTTTTTTTTTTGCTCCTTTTCCTTTTCTTTTTTTAAAGGGATTAGAAAAAAATAGAAAATGTCATGTACACACAGAAGCTATATCAGTGAATCACAAAATTCTGGGAAATTTTTTTCTAGAAAACTGACGATTTCAAGGAGAGACAGATGGTTGCAGTTATACCAATTAAAAACATATCTATAATGAATAGTATCAAGGAAAGAAATTATTAATTTGTTGAAGACTTTAAAAGAACAACTGGAAGTAGCAACGGATAGTAGGGGAGATTTATCAAAATGAAAACCATAAAATTAATGTTATGGGATTTTCTGAGAATTTGACTCTCATGATTCTTTATTATAATGTTATTTATGATACTTAACAATTACAAGCAATTAGCTATCTGACAATTAAACTCTAATTAAGCTGGCAAAACACTAATATTGAGATGTTGTACACAGAAAAATAGCTCAGCGAACCAAACAAGACCATTAAATCATGGCATAAGAAAGTGCTGACACATTTCTAGCATAATGCAATTCTATGCAATGCTGATCTATAAAGGTCATGTGTCAGCATCTCAAAATGGATCTTCAGGACATGCGCCAATAACTTCACACTAGAATCCTTGTCTTATTATAAATCAAAATACAAGACTATTATTACAAATCAATAAATGCAAACATATCATGAAGAACTGTATGATGAGACCCAGCTTGGACGAATTTAAATGCAAATGTATCTGAACTTAAGCCACAGATCAAAAGCTACTACAAGAATCATTTGGGCTTCATCCAAGTAAAATAACAGTAGAGAGTGCAGAAAGGATGACTTTTAAACAGGAGTATTCACAAGAATCCAATAGATGCAACACAAACTTTTACATGGCTTCATGTTGTTATTTAGTTACACTTCTACAAAGAATACATTAAGCCCATTTACATCTTGAACACTCAACTACTCGAGCAGTAAAAAGAATACACTGCTGTCAATAGAATGAAGTGTTTGATAAAGATAAAGAGCCCATGAAAATTGCAGGGCCTCTGTCTTTAGGCCTCCGTATTAAGTCTGGACTTGCCTTCAACAGGATATTAGAAAACAAACTCAAAGATGAACTAGATTTTGAAGGTTGGGTGAGCACAGCCAATGGCTTCTCACTTTCTCCATGATCTCGGATATCCAAATCCTCGACTGCATTGGTTGATTTGCCACAAGTGCAGCTGATCACCTTCACGAAACAAGCCTGGTGGAAAATGGACCCACACGAATTACATCTTGCAGCTTCAGCTTCCTGTAATGAAAGTAAAATTCCACCAGTCACCTGACAGGATATATTCTTTGTGGACAATAGACTGCAATGGGTTCAATCCAGGCCAGCCAAGTTTGGCAGTATAATTGACCAATGTCTAATCCTAGCTGGACATAATCCACTTGGCAGTCAAGAAAACCTAATCTGAACCAGACTGGTTTCTATAACCAACAAGACTTGTTTCTATAACCAACAAGGCACAACATTACAAGGTTTGACAGAGCTTGGATTTATGCCAGACTTGAGAAAAATGGCTAGATTAAGTTGTAATCAGGTAACCTTTAGTGTATAAGACAATGATCAAATCATGATTAACTCAACAGAAAGCAGGTAGGTTGACCATGATCAACACCATTTGAGTGGGTGCGATAATGAGTTCAGTGGACAGGATGATCCAACTAGCTTTTGTCAAGATTGCACTAGTAAATAAGGCATCAAAGTGAGACTAACCTGAAATGGAAATATGAGAGACAATGGGTCATCACAGATTTGACGAGCGGCACAAGGAACACCAGTGTCATAGCACACAAGGCACTGTTGCGTTATGTGCTCCAGGATCTTATTCGAAACAGTTTCTAACATGACAGGGAGTGCTGCCATTGTAAAGAACAGAAGAATCAGATACTGACATAGGCACTCACGAGAGCATATTGATGAACACAAGCAAGCAGTGTATCAGATTGTTGTAGAACTCAGATACCTAAACTTGTAGTTATATGCACAGAGATCGAATATGAAACACTTGCACATACGCATGTACATGTTCAGTAGCAAACAAATGCTACAACATTATCATGATAAACAATTAAAAGAGTATTTAATCTTGCATTTTTCCTTTGAAACTTCAGTGTTACACAGTGCTGACAGGCTCCATATGCGCCAGTAGTTCAAAGTTCAAGCTTAAGTTTTGCTTCCTCGATGTTCAATAATTATAAATGTGATTGACATATCAGGATTTTCTGAATAGGGACAATTTTCCTCAATTATGCACATTGTCATCAAATAGTCAAACAATTTATTACAGATAATCAAATAAAATCCTAGACTGATTTGATGTTTCATATGTTTGACTTTGTGCAGTGAAAAACACACAAGAATAGTTACAGACAAGTTTAGCAACTACTATCCTCTTTTTCTCCTCAGCTTGTATCTTTCACTCACATCAGCTATTTCTGGTAACCAAAGAATTTAATGACAGTGGAGTAGGACAAAAGTGACAAAGAATGCAGGAACCAAACAAAAAGAAAAAGGATTGAAGATAAGAAGGAAAATAGAATAAGCAAGGAACTTAACAGAAAAGAAGTTAAATAGTTCGAGACTCCTTGCCGTGAAAATTTGGCTCAAAAAATAAAATGGTCAGCCACCTTGTTTTCCCACTTCAATTTCTTCTTGCATGAGTCATCCAGAGAAAGGATAGAAGGATATCTTAAATTGAAAGAGTAAAATATGAGGATAATCAAATAGTTATCACAAAGTCCTCATTCTTCTTCTAAAATTGGAACATGGGTTCAGTGTTTGATGGAAATTATGTATGACAACAATGTCAATAGAAACTGAAATGGAGTTTGACAAATTAAGAATGTGAATTACAAGCAAATGCTCTTGCTAGATGGTTTATAATCTCACAAATTAGGCCCCATGATGCCATCCTTCTATATTGGTATATATTATATAATGTCCGACCCACTGCAACTATGCCTTCATATATTGCTTTCCAGATGTCTGCACAATAAATCTAATATTGACCAAATGCAAATAATAATGTACCTGCAAATGCCCCTTTTGACAGATCAACAAGATCTCGAAGTGCAAAAAAATCATTGCTTTCAAGAAGATGACGACGAGATCCAAAGCCTCTCTGAATTGAGATTCGAAAAGGGCAGCGAATATAAGGGAACATGGCACCTATGTTCTTTCTGATTCCCATAACATGAAGCAAAGCTGGCACTTTGGAGAACAGAAGGGGGTTGATTGCACTCACACATAGCATTGGCTGGGAAAAAAATGTGACATGTATTAGCATTTAGCATCATATTGGCAACAAAATACTTAATGCTCTTGATGTTACAAGTTTAAGAAGACTATATTATGCCTAACCTTCAAAAGAATCTGGAAATTTTTAAAATAATAGACCAGCATCTTGCCAACATCAATAATTTTTAAGGATGATATACATAGTGCAAACAATGTTATTTCCAGATTACCTGGTCATAAATGGATTCCAAATATGCTTTTGCTAACTGAGAAACTGGATAAAGAGAAAAATCCCAAAGATGCAAGATTTTTGATGGCAGAACTGACGTATCATTTGTATGGCATGTTGAACAAAATAACTGGCCAGTGTACTCGCAAAACCGTGGCCTTTTCCAACCTAATGTCTGAACAAGATCCCTCAACAATGTCTTTCCAGCATCCAAATGTTTGTGGCATCCTGCACAAGTATAGTGTTGTAATTCCAACAACTTTTGCATAGACTTTTGAGGCTTTATGTCAACAATTAGAGGTATTCTCTTCCCTAATTCAGAAATATTTTCTGGAGACTCCTTATAAGTTGAAAATTTTGAATTCCAAACCTCCCCAAACTTTATGAATGATTGAGGAACTAGAGCTTTCAACAAAGTAGAGTCAATAGCCACCTTGCCTGGGGATAAAAAACAAAGTAGAGGGCTAGGAAATCCAAAAGGATATCTGGAGTTAAGAACCGAGCGCAAACACTCTTGAATAAGAGCACTTCTATTGCTGACAACAGTTGGTGAAGCATTTCCAAATATTTTCATGGATTCTCTCTCAACAAAGGACCATTGAGAAGGAAGACTTAAACCATGGTCAGAAAACAGAGTTTTTAGCTGCTGGTAAATTGCAAAGAAATTGCGATAGCGTCGTTCAACCTCCCATTGATCATTACCACTCCACACTCTTAATATGTACACAGTATACTGCTTGACACCAACCAATCTTTCTCCAAAAGAAACATCTCCTCTTTTCTGTTTTGCTCCAATGACCTCAACCCAATCAATACTGGAAAGGTATTGAGGAGGTGGATTAATATCATCTGTGCCAGAAGTAGAAGCGGTAGAGCTACCATCTCTGAAATGATGAGACTGATGATTGGCCACAGGCCTGGTTCCACTTCCTGTATCTAACAAAATTTCCTCCATCTCTAGAAACATTTCATCGTATACATCACCAGAATCCTGTTTCTGAATCTACGTAGTAAACAATACAGTTTAATGCTCAAGAAGATGAAGGATATGCAAAAATAATTATCACCTAATAATTATGTGAAGCCACTGGTTGTACAAATTTCAGCAAAACTTCAGTGTTGGCTTGGAGGTTAAGACGGGGTTAACTAATGGCCTCAAAGCTTAACCAGCCAAACATTATATGTTATTCTGACTGAGTCACAACAATCAGATGACTGATAAAACTACACATTGAGAGTGGAGGGTTAAGAAAGCCACCTACTCTACCATGTCAATGAAGACCACTCGAGTGGTTAATGAGGTAAGTAACCAAGAAAAGAAAAGAGTTTCAGGGCTAACTCAGCTCTGGATATATAAGCTAATTTATTATGACCCAAAAACAAACAATGAAGGAAGGGGAGTAAAGGAGGGGGCAGTTATCAATGGCGTAATTGGTTTGTGGTACGTTGGAGGCTATAGTACGTCCCACATGGTGAATCTTGAGACCAAAACTAGATAAATACATTCAACATACTTTGACAAATTATTTTGGTCCGTATCTGATTTACGATTGATGGTGTCTTATGACTAATTGATGAATATTTCAATTGTCTGATTAAACTGAGGGGTGTCCATTGTTTTGACAGAGAACCGGTACAAGGTGAGAAGAACTTTGTCTTGGTACTTTCCATGAGATTTCTTTATTTTATACATTTTGCATCAATAATAATTTTATTTTGGAGTGTTCGGTTTAAGGATCTCACATCTGTATTGGTCGGTTGAGGGGCATGCACTGTTTGGACATGGAACCAGTACGGGGAACCTAGGAATAGTCCTAGTACTTTACATGAGTTTTCTATTCTTTATATATTTTGCATTAGTCAGCTCACTTGTGTGAACAATTTGATGGAGTCAATAAGCCCCTTGTTCGCTTTGCCTCAAAAGATCTTAAGATTAGACTCAACAAAGGGCCATCACTACCTAGTCTCCATCCTCAAGTCTTGCCAGAGGATAGACTTAAATAGCATCTGGAAATCTGATGACATTTCAGTATTTTCCCTTCTCCACTCCTTTGTGTCTTTCTCCCAGTGATTTAAAAAACGTTTGGCGCCAAAAGATGCCAAGGTCCCAAAATGCCTGAGGTGCTAGGTGCTCACCTAAGCGCTCACTCGAGTGAAGTGATGCTCTGAAATATTAAAATATAAAAAATATATAATACAAATGATAAATATGATTATATAAATTAAAATATGATATTAAATTAAAAAGATCTGAAGCACCAAGTCATATTATCCATCTTCTAATAACAAAAAATGTTAAAGGACTCAAAACAATAAAGTTTTGTATCAAATTCAATCATCATAATCAATATCGTCATTCTCAAATATATAATCTTTCTCTTCCTCTCGTCCATCTACATTAAAATATGTTTCCTCCTCTTCAACAATGGCAAGGGATGAGTTTGAGGCTTTTGCACTCATTTTTTCCTTCATCATCTGTCTTGTACATGTCTGTAATTCTCCAACACCTAAGGCTCTGGCCACATCTCCTCAAATCAAGCTGTCATCTTCAAATACAAGCTCATCTTCGGCATCTTGCAAGTTCGCACCCATTTCCTCCACCAACCACTCATTTAAATCATCAATGTCTTATAATGAAATTGTATCAATGTTATTTTGCACATTATGATGAGTCTTCAGTGCTTGATTATACTTTATCTAAACAAGATCATGTAAATGTTAATGCTCAAACCAATTTCTTCCCTTTGTATGAATCTATCATGTCATATAATTTTAAATTATATAAATGCATCTATTAAAAAAAGAATACAAAAATATTTTATGATCCTTGCATGCTAAAAGGCACTCTAATTTCACTCACAACACTACATGTCAAACTAAGAATTTTGATAGCTAATTGTTATAAGTTCAGGGTGAAATTTCCAAATAGACTCCACCATTTAACTCCAAAATTTATTTTATTATTAATAATAATATACTATACATGAAATTAATTATATAAATTTATTAATACCAAGGTTTGACATACCGGTCTATACTGGTACCCGGGCGATAAACCCGGTATATTAAAATATATTATATATATTTTTATAATATAATATAATATAATATAATATTAAATATTAGTATATAAAAAAAAGGGGCGACGTCGCCTCGATCTTTCTCCCCGTGTGCGGAGACGTTCCATCTCCTCGTGCGGGAGAAAAATCGCCCGCGGGCGCCTACGGTGCTCGAGCGACCCGCAAGCGGCGACGGCACGCGGGCGAGGATGGCGCGGGGAAGGGAGGTACTTCTTTCTTCTTCTCCTCTTCTTCTTCTTTCTTCTTTTCCTCTTCTTCTTCTTTCTTTTCCCTCAATCGACCGCCAACGGTCGATTTCTCCCTCAATCGACCGTAGAAATCGACCGTCGACAGTCGATTTTGGCGGTACCGCTCAATAGCAGGCGATCCACGTACCGGTAACCTGATGGACCGGTACGTACCACCCGTGCCGAGTGGTACAGATCGAAATTGCATTCCTTGATTAATACCTAGAGATGTAGTTGTCATAGATTGAATTGTCGTTGTAATGATTGATGAAGATGACAATTCTATCTTTCATTAATGATTGAAAAATAATTTTTTATACTTTTCTTCATTTCCATCAAAAGACTTTTGAATTGTCTCCTTTGCTCTATCTATAACATCATAAATATATCCTATTGCAGATTTCTTTTCATTATCTATCAACCGAAAGACTCGAACAAGAGGGCTATTTACCTTTAATATATAAACTATACGATTCTAAAAGGATGACGTTAAGATAATATCACTAGCCCTCTTGCCTTTTACTTCTTTTGCTTACTTGCTTGTCATCCATTTCTCCGAGGTAAACATGTTTTTCAGGTTATGTTTTTGACGATGCACACTCTGTAATGTCAAGAAGGAAGTAGCAAATCGGGTGACACCATATTTCACCAATTCCTTATTGCTTATGAATTCTCTCATCATATTCAAAGCCCTAGTATGATTATAGAGTAATCCAACAACAAAAATTATAATTTCGTAAGTCTTCTTGATTTCAGGAATCTTTTTAATATCCTTCAACATTAAATCAATGCAATGTACCGCACATAGAGTCATATATAAGTATTATCTTTTTACTTTAAGTAATTTATCTAAACAGATGATAACAAAATTAATAAGACTTAGGAGTCATATAGTTCTTCTATTCAGATTAGAGACAGAATAATTAAAAGATTAAAAATTCAAAAGATAAATCTTACCAGCTAACACATAGTTGCTTCAATTATTTGTTATAAATTGGACGATATTTTGTTCGCCAATTTCTTCCACAAACTTGTCAAACAAATCATATATCTTTTCTCCAGATTCCATAAAAGATGATGAATCTATTGACTTCACAAACATGATTTCTAAGGAACAGTTAACCATAAAATTAACTGTACTCTTATGTCTCCTATCGGTCCAAGTATATGATATAATAGAGCAACCATGCTTAGCCCATGATTCTTTGTGACCTTTTAATAAGTCATTTATATAATCTAAATCTTTTTTCAGTAATGAAACTCGTAACTAATAATAACTTGAAGGTTTTAATCCCCCAGCATATCTTTCAATAGCTTCAATCATCTCCTTATAACTATCTAAGCGACAAACACTAAGGGGAAGGCTAGACTAATGGAAGAAGCAAGCAATGTGTTGAATTGTTCTTCCCCTTATTTACTTATCACAAGCATCACTTATATTTATTTATCTTAATTTTGCTCATGCTTGCCCTTGTTACTTCTGTGATCCTTGATATATACCAAGGTTTTACTTACCAATCCGTACCGGTACTAGGCGTTACACATAGTGCATACCGCCCGATATATTAAAATATAATATAATATTAAATATATTAAAAAAAAGGGCGACGTCGCCTCGATCTTTCTCCCTGCGCGAGAGAAAAATCGCGAGCGAGGGAGCCGACGGCTCGCGGGCGAGGGCGGCGGCGTCGCGCAGGCAACCCGCGGGCGACGACGACGCGCGGGCAAGGACGGCGCGAGGTATTCTTTCTTCTTCTCCTCTTCTTTCTTCTTTCTTCTTTCTTCTTTTCCACTTCTTCCCTTTTTCTCCCTCAATCGACCATTGACAGCCGAAATCGATCGTCGACGATCGATTTTGGCGGTACCGCCCGGTACGGGCAGTACAAATCAGTGTGGAAAACCTTGATAGATATATATATATATATATATATATATATATATATATATATATATATATATATATATATATATATATAAAGTTCATCAGTCCCTTTTTACCTTTCTTAACAACCATGGCTTCTTTTTCTTTTTTGTCATATACTCTTTTCCCACTTGGATTGACACTTTCAGAATAATCTTCTTCTTTATCTTTAATATATTCAACATTATCCTCTAGTAAATCCCATAAGATTCGTTCCTTTGTATCTTTTTTTCAGTCATATAAGCCAGCAGCTCTTCTTTTACATAAGGTGGATACTTCTTACAGGTTGATGCATCCTTAAAATTTCTTATTGGATGCTACTTTACACAAAAAAATATCACCTCTAGTAGTCTTATCATAAAAGATACAAATAACTTAATACCGAGGAAGGGAGAAAGAGGAATAAAATTCACACAAAAAAAAAACCTATAGTCGAGTTGTATTTGCTGGAATAAGTCTTTTTGGATTGAAAACAAACAAACTCAAGATAGAACTTGCATAAAATCGCTAAATAATTCACCACACTAGTTTAAAATCATAAAGGGATATAGATAGTTTACCACCCTAAAGATATTAAACAAGGATACAGAACTATAACAAAAGACTCACTACTCAAGTAAACATCCAAGAGATACAAAGTTTAAGAGAGAACTCAAAGAGCTTCGGTCAATACCATCAAATTCTAAACTCCTTTCTAATCCTAAAACACCAATAATAAGTACTAGTGCATGAAACAACCTTTCATGCATAGGAACTACGAAATTAAATGCTTTACATCTGCTAACTAACCCATTTAATACATTCCTTGCTCATGAAGAAAAGCATCTTGAAACAGCTTTAACTTTCTACCTTCCAAACCACCCATTAATGAAGCAACTTTAGCTTTCTCTAGTGAAAATGCTCATGAGCTATCATGTTTGAGTGGGCTGGGTTAAAGGCTACAACATTGTGGACTGTAGGGAATATCATAGGATCAACAAGATCCACACAAGCTGATTGTAACAAATTAGGCACTCCCGTGTCATAACTGCAATACGATTTTTAGGATCCTTTAGATAATTGTATTTCCAAACAGGATCCTTTCTTAATTTTTTTGAAAAATCTTCTGAATTGCTTTGTACACTTATCATTAATCATGAAACCTAATAATAATTTTAAATAAATAAATATTAGTAGTGTTAAAATCTTAATAGTAGATTATCAATTTAAATAAAAAAAAATTTGTATAGTAGTTAACAATCTATTGTTAATGGTATATTATTTACTGTTAACAGTAGTTAGAGGGGGGAGAAAAGTATCACCGATAGTGGAAAGTTGTGATCCTCTCCCTCGACGATGGAAGGAACTGCACACGAAAGCAACGACGACGAAAGGAACTGTGCATGAATGGTAAGTCGTTGGACCTATCTATCGGCAATAGAGGAAGCCTCTGTCCTGGGCGTCAATGACGAAGGTAGAAGCTGCGCTAGGGTTGATGGTTCGGGGTTGCATGGGGATGCGAGGGGCAGGTTTTGCAAGTACAGTAAAAGAAAGTAGCTAGTTGGTAGCTTGCACGAGGTGCTCAACGCCTAGGTTCAAGCAAGCGCCTAGACGACGCTTTGTTTAAGCATGTCGCCTAGTCAACCCTTGAGGCACTCGAGCCTCGTCTCGCCACACCCGAGCAACTAAGCAAGCTCCTGAGCACCTATTTAAACTGTTTCTTGCTCCATTCATGTTTCTTTCTTTCGTCATTTCTAATGATGGGCATTATTATCTTGGCAGTATTCCATGGCCTGTGACATGTGCATACCAATCACCAATAAGCACGATAACATATTCTAAGAAGGAAATCATTAGTCTAACAAATACTGATGCAAATTTCAAATAAAAAATTGCCTCAAACGTCATTTCAATTGGTCATCACCTCATAGATTATCTTTCATAAATATCCACCAAACAACACCACAGACAAACAAGAAAGCAAGGAGCCTAACTACGACAAACATTTCAATATGAACAATAAAGCAAGTAATAGGCTCTTCCTTAACCTAGGGCATTTAACATGAGAAAAGAGATTGTCCATCATGAATCTCAGGCTTGAAGGTTATTTTGAATTAAAAGATGATCTGAACCCAAGCTAGTTTTGCTGAATTTTGGGTTAAAATGACCAACTTTAACCAGTTTGGTTGGTTTTATAGAGTTTCTTCCCTTAGAAGTCTTGCAAATCGGAAACACATTCTGATGAATTTACTGGATCATATCTACCAGACATAATTAGTTATATTGGATTCATGCTAATTGTTATGGTGGATTTTAAATGAAAAAAATTATACCACTAATTATATTAATGTTATTAAATATATATGATAATGTAGTTACTAGTGTTAGAACTATAAGGAGTGTGTCTAGTGAGTTTCTTATTAGCATACAACTACACTAAGGATCCACATTAAGTTCCTATCTTTTCATATTAATAATAGATGAACTTACTAGTCATGCACATGATAGACCCCCTAGTGTATGTTATTTACTTATTGTAACATATTAATTGATGAGAGCCTAAGTGGAATTAATTATAAATTTGAACTGGTGGCAATCCTTAAAAACTAAAGGTTTGAGATTAAGTAGGACTAAAACTAAATATATAAGATGCAATTTTATTAATACTGGGAATTATCAGGAAAATATAGTTAAGTTGGAAGGACAAGAAGTTTCTTTAAGTAATAGCCTTAGCTATCTTGGACTAATTATTCAACAAGATGAAAAGATCGATGAAGATATTATTCATAGAGGAAAAATAGATTAAAATGACGAGGGGGGTCAGGCATCTTATACGATCATCAGATACCTTTGACGAGGGGGGTCAGGAAAAATAGATCAAAATTATACCTTTTCTATGGTTAAACATGCTAAATGCAAAAACTAAATGTGTTTCATTCTGCTTCATTGCAATAATAAGCTCTCTGAATAATTTAATATTTTACAAACAGAAATTTTATTACCAACTTTATAATAGTTAGCAGTTACGTATGATCAGACAGGTAGCTCTTGACAATAGGTCTCCAAGCATGTAGTTCCAATAGTTTTAGGCTTTTAGCCTAAAAGTAAGAGATCTTTAATAACATCAATTTTGGACAAGATAACTGACCAGAATAATGAGCAATAGGTTTTCTTATCCAGTTTATTCTTATTATTATTATCTTTGCAATCTAGAATACAATACCTGGACCAAAGTTGTTGAATTAAAAACTCAATAACCACATACACAACCAAAAACTACATAGATTCTTAAAAGCATATACAGAAGCCAATATATCCATAAAATTAAGGTCATATATAGTTATATTACTTTCAAGTTCGTACTTCCTACAATATATAGTGATCCTAACTTCATGCTAGAATCTCGCAAGATTCTAGCAAGGGTTTTAATAAGAACCAACAAGCTTTAAGATTTTATTCCATAGATTCTAGCATTGTTTTAATAAAAAACAACAAGATTTTAGATTTTATTCCATGGACAAGATTCTAGATTCGTGCTAGAATCTCATAGTCATCTTGTGGTGCTTTCTCTCTCGCATGATAGGTATCAGAAGATATGCAAGTAAATTGCAAACATTGGTCCATGGACAATATTTTGTTCCTGGATTATCAGGAAAATGGGAAAACACAGCATTGCTATCAGCTTCTACCCACAGGAGAAAATGTCTTAGCTTCTTTTAGTGGTTGAAGAATACAAATGGAACATTCTTGCTTCCTATATTCTACAGCCAACTTCACCAGTTGCTCCAGTATGTTCCTCAGTTCAATGAGCCCATTTCTCTCTCCTCATTTTTTCCTCCACCAAGACATCAAATGCAAGATATCAGGGAAATATAACTTAGTTCAAAAGTGAGGTTTCACTGGCAGGTTCATAAGCAGAGCTGACAATTTATAAATATTTTCCAAAGCTAAGTGACATCTTCCAACTGATGGAAAGCATTAAAAAGCATAATCCAGTGTCTTCTCTGAAAGTCAAGCATAATGCCTAAGGCTATTAGCAAACATAAAAACTAAACTAGTAAGAGAAGTTTGCAGCCTAAGTGAAAAAAGAAAAAACATATTTGATATGTATTATTCACTTAACTGTTTGCAAATAAATTCAATGAGTTCTATGCGAAAAAAATAACAAAGCTTCTTCAGTGGATGCCTTAAGCAATAAACTTTTAGGTTATCTCTAGCCATATTATGGAACAACTCTATACAGAACAGTTCAGGATTAGACCTCTCAAATGTTGACAAAGTATAGCAAATGGGAGATAACTATTGATTCATTTGTATCGTAAGTAAAAGAAAATTGCATTTGCTGACCTCATCAGTTACAATATTTTCTTCTGATAAGTCTGTAAAATTTAAACTCCTGTCCAACTCCATCAGGAAACTTGAACTCTGGCCACTATTGACCACTGGCAGGGGCAAACTCGGCTTATCATAGTCTTGACCAAAACATTTTTCATGTCGAGATGTTCCAGCTGAAATAGAAGAAATCTTTATGGCAGTATCATTGTCAGCAGAAGCTGGCTCACCAAACACCTGTCTTTCTGGAGCATCATCCTCATGAACATCTGCAGCAATCCCATCACTTATTGAATAGAAATCTCCTTTCAGACCTTCGTGCATAAACTTGATCTGATCTTCTAAGGTATATTCTCCTGGAAGAAACTTACCCTTGTATGAAAGTTCAGAGTTAGGTTGATCAGTTACTTGGAATTGATGGTTCACTGCTGATACAGCCACGGCATCCTCATCTTTGGCTACATAATGAAGAGGATTAATAACATGACTGTTGGACAGTAATGGAAGATTTCCATCACCTTTTGTAGGTACAGTTTGCTGGAAATTAGGTTGATCTTGGTAAAGTGACAGAGATTGTAAACCAAGTCCACCATTTTCTCGCATAAGCTCATCCAAATCATCAGAACCGTAAGCTACAGATGAGTTCATTAGAAGTGGGTTAAGGTTGTCATGTTTAGTCTCATCAATGAACCGCAAGTTTTCACTCAGACCAGTTGCATTCTCACAATCTGTACCATATTCAAGCATCGAGTCCTCACCGTCCGAATGTTCGCATCTGGAGTGTGTATCCTCATCTGATTCCATCATCACATCACGAGAGGAAGAGCCTAAATTCCCCAAAGAACCAACCTGTTCAGCACCAGCCATCGCACAAGGCAAAGAACTTTGACCAGAATATCCGTCATCACGTCCCATCGAGATCACATCTCGATCAAAGAAGTCTACTTCTTTCCCATTACACGGCACTGCTTCCTGCTGGTCCTCAACTACCCTTAGCTGCGTGCTTTCACCCGAACGGTCGACAGATGCAGGACGCAACCTGGACCCGGTGCTGATTCTGGGCAACGAACCCATCCGATCCGACAAGGCCAGCAGATGCTGGGACGGGGAATAACCATTTTCTCTCGGCGACGTGACGGAGCACTCCTCCGAGTACGGATTGAAGCGATCCCAAGAAGCAGCGATGTCCCCACCGAGCCGACCCCTCTGGGAATTCTCTATCGCGCCACATACGTCCGAGAAATCGAGCAGGTCGGCGTAGTTCCCGACGGAGCTGCAGAGGCTGGCGCTGCCGAGCGCCGAATTGGCGCTGCAGTACCGCTCGAGCTCCGATTCCGCACCGTCGCAGGATGAATAGTTGGAGGCGGAGGGCGAGGCGTCGTCGGCGTCGGAGCCGCAGCCGCGCTGCTGGGGAAAGAACTCATCGAATGGATCGGCAGGCGCGGCCTGAGGAGATCCCGCCTCCATGGATCAAGAAGATTGTGCAAGATCGTCGCCTTCTGAGAGGGATTCAACTGCAACAGAGAGAGAGATAAGAGGGTTTGGTGCGGTTGGATCGATCGATTCGAGGAGAAAGAACAAAAGTGGGGAGTTCGCATTGGGACGATCGTAACGAGGTGAAGAAAAGAGTAGTTGCGTAACGACGTCACGTTTGTATACTGGGCTTTCTTTGGTTGTGCTATAATGGCCCAACGTATCCATTAAAGTAAAAAAGAGAACGATAAGTGGCCCAACAAATCCATCACATCAAAGAAAGAAAAAATGATAAGTGATCCTTCGATCATACCCTATAAATTTAAGGACAAATGAATGCCCTATAAAAGACCCTCCCTTATTTTTAAAATTTTCCGTTAGAGAATCCATAATTTTTTTAAAATAATAAGAATAACCTCAATCATTTCTTTATTTTTTTCCTCATCTTCGTCTCTTTTCAAACTTATATTAAACCGACACATTCTATTGAACCAACTCATTCGATTTGATCAACTAAATTCATCTGAATTGATTTCACTAACTAAAAATTAAGATCGGTCCAAAGTAAATAATATCTAATAAATTAAATTATGTATTAATATAAATATAAAATTCATCTTAAAATTATAAAATAGAAATATTAGAGAAAACAATAAAATTATCACAAAATACTAGTATAATTTGGAGGCTTTAAGAACTGAAATAATAAAAAAATACCTATTTAAAGGTTTTAAAATAGGAAATTGATCGTTTAGATTTTACTAGTCAAATTCAATATTTCCTATAAATAAAAAAATAAAAAAGGGGGTTACTTTATTTTTAGATACCACCTAAAAATAGTGTAATCTCATTTAAAAACATTAAAACTCGGATATCCTTTTTATTCCCTCAAAACATCACAAAACTACCTTCTGTAATAATATTCAAATACTTTTTTCCTCAAGTGGTTGT
Source organism: Ensete ventricosum (assembly GCA_029747655.1). Lineage (NCBI taxonomy): Eukaryota > Viridiplantae > Streptophyta > Magnoliopsida > Zingiberales > Musaceae > Ensete > Ensete ventricosum. Next base: position 56,902,153 of record JAQQAF010000009.1, read on the forward strand.
AAATTCACCTTAAATTAGTATAATTATGAAAATATGATACAATTTCAAGCTTTTAAGGGCTGAAATAAAAATAAAATATCAGTTATAAAGGCTTAAAATTAAAAAAAGGTCATTAAGCATTTGTAAGTTGTTTCTAAAGTCTCCTGAAAATTTAAGAATTTTTATAAATAGTGGATTAGGATTAAATTGATTTTGAATAGAACCTCAAAAATAGTGTGTCAGGTCTTTAAACAATTTTGTGCTTAATACTTTAGAAAATATTACCTAATAATATTCAAGTTGTTTTTTTGTCTCAAAGTGATTGTAAATTCACCTTAAATTGGTTAAAATAAAAAAAAATGGTTTCACGCTTTTAAGAGCTGCAAAAAAGGTTACATATTTTAAAAGACAAAAAAAATCTAAAAATAAATATTTAGATATTTGTAAGTCAGTTGTAAATTTTTTTATAAATTTGATAATTCAAAAAATTAAGATGTGAATTATACTATTTTTTGAAATAATTATTTAGGTCTTTGCAAGTTATTTACAAGTTTTTTTAAAAAAATAAAGAATCTTTTTAAAAATTAGCCTGTGTGTTACACTATTTTTTATATGACCCACAAATAGTGTAACTCAAGTTTCCAAAAATTTTTTGTGGTCTTTAAAACTTCAGAATACATTTTATAATAATATTCAAGTAACTTTATATTTTATAATAATATTCAAGTAACTTAATATTTTGCTCAAGGTCAATTAACACACTTGAATATGTTTTTGTGGTCTTTTTAATGCTTTCCAAAAGTATTGAGATACTAAAGCCACCAATTTTTTTTTATATTTTCTCAATACTTTAGAAAATATTCTCTAATAATATTCAAGTGTGTAACTTCACCTTAATGGTAAATTTAAAAAAGTCAAAATTTCATGCCTTTAAGGGTTAAATTAAATTTTATATATATATATATATATATATATATATATATATATTAAGCGTTTAAAATAGAAAAGTAATTTAAGCCTTTGTAAGTTATTTTAATGTTTTTTTAGAAATTTAACAATTTTTGACAAAAGTGATATGTGAGTTACATTATTTTTTAATTAAGTTACATTGTTTTTTTTTTAAAATAGTACGCTGCAGTGTCATTATAAAATTTTTCATTAAAATTTTAAAAAACTTCAAATAACACAAGCTTAGACTGTAGAACACATACAAACCTGGATATCACATTCAATGTTTCACTCAGTGACACCATTTGAACACCAAAGTCACTGCACTCTAGAAAGATATCATAATGTTGGAGAGTAGCACTTAACATTAGCTACTTTGTATAGCACAAAGTTCTACATCTGATGACCATTATCCATTGTGAACTGCATCTCATAATTTAAATAAGAAATACAAGATTATCTTCTCAGCAGGTCGCATAACAAATTAATAGTTCCTATACATCTTAAAGAAGTAAATAATGAAATGGCACAGCACAACTAATACCGAAGAACCAATATTATATATCAACTACTTTCTTCTGCTGGTGGTGATCGGCACTGAACTTGGATCTGAAACTACATATTACTCTGAGCATCTGCGTTTGGCATTCGAAAGGTCAATGGATCAGGTACCACTTCTTCCTCCGCAGGAATTTGTTTGAGCTATAAACTTGGTTCGTTAAAATTACCTGGTTGAATCTCATATTACCTGTCGCCATGCAGCGAAACATCAGTGAATTACTCAGATCATTTTGATGAGAACATGGACTCCAAATCCTTATACAACCCTCTTGACTTTGCCTTTAGGTCCCCCTTCGACTTGAAACCAGATGATGATGCAACAGAAGAAGTTCCGCTTCTCTTTGCATTCTGAAGCTCACTACTTTGACAAGTGCTGCTTGAAGGGTCATTAGGGGCTCCTGCATCTTCTCTACCAAAGCTAGCCTTTGCAAGTTCTCTTAGTTGTCTTAGCCACGACCTCTCGTTTGTACCAGAAGCTACTTGGACTTGACCGACAGGGGATACTGTAGTTCCGCTGTCTCCTTCTCCATGGCTGGAGGATGACTGCTCAACCATTTCCGTCAACAGCCTTGTTGTAGGTAGCACAATTAACAGAATTCCACCAAGAGCTCTCTTTAACCCTGACGAGAATGAGTACCCAGTTCCGCTCAGTCGAATAACTTGCTGGTATAATGCGTACCATTCGTTGGCCAGTTGTACAGTAAACATGATAATAAACATTGCCAGCATGAATAATCCAAGTCTCCTCTCATTAGCACCAAAGAAATCCTTCTCCAGTACAGCCAGACAAGCCCCAAGCAGACCAACTTCACCAGCCACTGAGATAATTTCCACAAGCTGAACCTTCCTTATGATAAAGGGCTTCTTCAAGACAAGGAAAAGGAATTGAAAGCAGGTGATGGACAAAATAATCAGGGTTGGGGTCCTAGAAGGTCTATTTGATGAGTAAGCACCAGCCAAAACTCCAAGAGAGACACATTTAACTGATTCTAAAAGCATATAGTAAATTCTGAGGATGCCAAAGAGCTTCTGGATAAATGGAGCTTCTGCATCTTCAGTTTCAACTTCAGAAGCAATTATCCGGTCTTCATGTTTTCTTTGGTTTCCCCTGCCAGGAATTTGTGTGAGCATGTGCTTTGGTGGCCCTCGGAGATCCTCAAATAAGGGGCCTAGTTTTGTTCGATTAATTGAGCTCTGTTGATCTTTCCATGCCCATTGGCCTCTTTTTCCAGGCCCTAGAGTTACACGGACGAACTCTTGGGACCAATGGAACTTCTCTCCTTCTTGATGAACTTCTTTGTACTGCAGAAGCTTACCCATTGGGATGCCAAGTGAGAGGATCAATAGCAATGACATAAGGAAAGACACGGAGACACCCAGGAGTACAGTTCCAACAACTATACCTGTAGACGTTCTCCCTTGTTTCAACAAGAGAGGAAAGTCAGTCACATAGAAAAGTGATTTTAGTATTAAAAATCCCTTCAGTTTTGCAAAATGATAAGCTATTCAAAGGTTATTTTAGTTAGCTGAAGGATAGCATTTATGTGGACTTTGTTAAATATGATTAATAAATTTAATCAATCTCTAAGATATTATAATGAGCTCTTCCACTGTAAACAACCACATTACAGTGTCAATCTAGCTATGCATGAAGAATAAGAAGAAATATGTTTTATATTTAGCAGCAGTTACCTTTAATTATTGCAGCAGACGCTTGGCATATACATGGCAATGCAAGCAGTATCAAAAATATCTCAAACCTTGGGAACACAAGGGCTCCAAACTCCTTCTGCTTTTCAAAGTTCTTCCTCAATTTCAAAATGCAAAGAATCACCACATGGAGAAAGATCAATCCACCACCAAATACTGCTAACCAGAACATGTTTCTACCAAAATACTGCCACCCGCTGCAATAAAATCAGCTAAATGTTTCAAGAAGTATTGACTTTGGTGTGGTCACATATTTAGTAAAATATATAGGTAAAATAATCTATGACAAATTCTTGTAACTTTAGGATTTTGCAAAAATAAAATCACAGAATATTGATAATATGCTTCAAACTTAGCAGGTCATTGTCTTTATTTAAGCAGGAAAAGAAAAAGAAATATAAGATCTACCTTATTTTTGGTTGACCTACCTATCTGAATTTCGTGAAATCATAATGAATTCAGCTTCAGGTTTCATGTTCTGATTCTGCAGATATACAAGTCAAAATTTTTCTAGTGAGAACACAAATGGTTACTGAGGATATTGAAGTAAGCCTGTGTAGAGAGGAAATCCTGACCTCAAGAAATGATATATATTCTCCTGGGTTAAGTGGCTTTCCATATTCAGAAGAATTCATTTCCAGTATTTGGTTTCTCACTGATGAGGATTTAAAATATAACTTGTTCCTATTACATACTTCAGAATGTGTAGCGGGTGTAGATGTGGAACATTCAAAAAATGTCTTGGAGCCCGTTTCCCATGGAAGATGAATGTATGGAATGCACCATTCTATACCCCTAGAAAATTCATAATACTCAATGGGCATGTTAACTACCAACCATCTACAGAGTGCAAAGACCTGGATGTGGCGCAAAATTCTCTGTAGAAAATGAAATACAAACAATCAGTAATCTGTATATGTGAATTCAGTGCTCCCTTCGGGAAAAGAGGACTGCAAATATCTCTCCTTTTTGTACTTAATCAGCCAGTCTACAATAAAAAAACATTTTTCAAGAAAATGTTAGAACAATCTATCAGTCAGATAGGAGTTGCACTTTTCCAATTTATCAGATTATACCAGCATCAAGGCTGTAATTATTTTCCATAGAATCTTGATACCCTATATAATAATGCAATTTATGATTAACCATCATATATTGGAAGAATGTTAAAGATATTTTTATAACTAAAAAATTGTGGATCTGAAAAATGAATAAAGTTTATTGCCTTATTGTCATGATAAGTACAATCGATATCAGCCAGGATTTTTCCAGTTTTGTCTAACACAATCTGTATCAGGCAAGTCAAAATAGGTAACCTTGGGACACAGGCCCTTGGTCCTGATAACCAACTCTTTATAGGCATCTGGACTCCACTTATGGATTAGCACACAGCTGCTTGCACTGGAGTTAGGGGCAATTATACCTTTTTTGTTTTTGTTTTTTGTTTTTTTGCTTTTGTACTTCTTGGATGTATGTTCATCTTTATGTTTAGTTGTTATATTAAGGAGTTTCAGAGGTATGTTCCGAGTAAGATTCTTATTTTCTAATCCTATTCTAGGTTTAGGTTGTTTTGAAAGAATTCTTAAGCCACTAGTCTATTTAGGTAAGATCTTAAGAAGGTATAAGATTTGCTACCTTTGAAGGACTACTTATTATAGTAGTCTCAAATGATATGTAAAGTCTAAATCCCTTAAATGTTTCTAATATCAAGTAGTCAAGTCAAGCAAAATCATATTTGTGTTAAACCACTAAGTTATATAATTATCTCAACCTATGGAAACATTAGGCCACCATGTTTAATCACATTGTACTCAATGGTGGTGATAATGATTAATTGATAGAATTTTCTAAATTAATGCATCATCCCAAAGAGCATGTTTGTCTGAGATCCATGACTTGAATATAAAGTCAGATTTTAGCTTATTGTTAAACTCTTTTTTTTGTTTTCTTTTGTACAAGCTTAATTGGAGGTTGTTATGAATAAGATCATCAAAATGAGACTTTGAATCTAGCCATCCTATTTAACCTTGAATCTTTGATATGCATGCATTACAATTTGGCATCTAATGAAAAAAAGGAGGCTGGCCCATCAACATGCCATTCATAAGCAGTAATGTTATCTACACAAGCCTATAGCTGACTAATAAGCAGTAAAAAGATATATAGATTTGGATAATATTCTGACCATGGGCACTGCCATTCATGTACTACTATAGAAATTATCAGCAAGCAGAACATCAATATTCGGAGCCTGGTCTAAAACTTCCAAATGAGTCAAATGCTAAAGTTTATGTGTATAAGAGTGCCAAGAAAATTTTACAAGGATCAGGTATAAATGTTAATTATGAACACCTCACAGGTTAAAATGTATCAACAACTTCTATTATTAATATAAGCCTGACCCTTTTTACTATTTGTTTAACCATTGTTGATATTTCTCCTATATTTTTAAAGTTTTAGAGAAAAAGGAACTCGTATGAACATAATATGTCTTCACAGAATACCGAGATAGTGGTGTAGCTTCATTTGTAACATCAAAATGAAAAAGCAACTTGATATACTGGTAAATTCTAAGTTCCAATAGCTTCAGTACTATACCAAAAGATTCCTTGATGGTTCTGAAACAAGATATGCTTTCTGTCTAGAAACTGCTCCGGAAGATAGAAGGCTTGAAGTTGAAACAGTGAGTAATGCTGCAACCATTGATGTCATTGCAAATGCAGCGGTAGCAACTAAAGAAACCAATGATGATATTGTAGGTGTGGTATCTATCACATTGAGCGAAAAGATCTTAATTGAAGTTTGCTCAGTATAACAAACTATAAATAGAAAGTAAGACATTTTATTAGCTCTTCATGTAATCATATTTAAAGGTCCAAATTGAAATATTACATTACAAAGGCATGTAGGAGTGCCGACGAGTTTGCTTAGCATCAATTCCTTTACCAATCAAATGTGTATGCATATATTTTCAGAAAAAAATGGGTAAATTATAATTTATCGCAAGAACACAATCAAATGAGTATTGAGCTATCGAGCATAAGTTATGGTGAAATATTGTTGCTTACTCTGTTAGTAAAATTTATGCAACACATAAAACATATATGGAAAAAATTATTGTACAACAATAACAACATACCCTAACATTCCAACTATTTGGGCTAATTCCATGCATCATTTTCCTTCCCACCAGTGAGCTCTTTGCTATCACTAGTTAGATCAAGAACATTTAAATCTCTTTTTACTGTTTCTGATAAAATTTTCTTAGATATCCCATATCTCTTTGCACACCATTAATCCTAATCAACTCACAAAGTCTAACCATGACATTTGCAAGCCTCATTTGGACATTTTCTTACCATTTTAAGAAATATTCTCTTATTAAACATAAACAGATGAAGAAATAAATATTAACTTAGCTCAAGATATTTGAAATGGTTAAGTGATCTTTGACTGAAAATGAGCTAAACAAAGAAGACAATTAAGTGCTTCAGAAGAAATAAAAGAACACACATGGACAAGAATTTCACTACTCCAAAAGGTCACATCAATGTATTATGCATATGCAGTACAAAGAAGTATGCTGTCATGTAAGTGGCGAAGTAGGCAATTCATTTAAAATATTTAAAAGAGCATTACAAACTAATAAATAGAAATCATGTGTGAGAAATAAATAAGTGAATATGTCATTCAAAAAATGAAAATAAACAAGTGAATTTATACTATATAGACAAATGAAAAAATTATGAAATCATATAATATACCCATCTAAGCTTAAGTAATAATTTACAAGGTAAAGGTGTATGCGGAATAGAAGTATGTCTCCTGGAACATTCATTCTAAAATCAACACTGAGGAACATTTATTTGAAAGTCCATGAAAAACAGAAAAGAGAGCCCATCTGTCAAAAATCAGACTACTCAATCTAAATCAGACTAGGACAACCATGACCAAAAAGTTCCTACCATCAACTCAACTAGAATATCAATAAATTCTTAATAGTGACCAGAAACCTTTTTCCAACTACTCAAAGAACATAAAAGTTGCATTGTCAGAAAACCTCCTATATCAACACAAATTATTTTAAATCCTGATCACCCATTGACATCAGTTTTGTATCTGTGATATTTCCTTTCGTAAGAGGAAATCATGTGTTTTGTTAGGACCTCTTTTTATTTCACTGCATCTACCAAGATTTCATAAAGCATCTGTGCCTATACTGATTCTGACTTTTTAACTAAAAGGCTGAACTTATAAGTGAGCTATAATATATTGAAGTTAAAACAGGAACAATCATCAAATGATATGAGAAATTTTTTTGATATGGAAGACAGAAAGCCTTACAGTGCTTCAGTTGTAGAATATTTGACCGGAGGTTCTTGTTTCCAGCAATATCTACTGTCTTATTTTCAGGAACTTCCACAGATATAAGACTATCATTGCCATTGATCTCAATGATGTATATGCTCATTGTTATTTCATGAAAGCTAATCCCAAAGTCAAAAGGAAGTCATCAGTAGTTTGTTTTACTTACCAACTTGTGTTAGAGCACAGAATGATAAACCTCCAAATACAGGAATTCATTAGCATTCAAATACATACCTCAGTATATATCCTCCAGAAATGCTTATAGCTGAAGAATTAAAGTCAAAAACAGGCTTCACAAACTTTATCAGCACTGGTATTTTATGTTGTCTAGTCCTCATGTTAGAAGTTGTACTTAATCTTACAGAAGGCCTTTGAGCATCTATATTTTCAGTACCAAATAACATGCATTAGACAAGGATGATCAAGTTAAAGGTGTTAAAAGTTGTCTCTAACCTTTCAGAAGGCCTTTGAACATCTACATTTATTTTATCAAATTACATGCATTGGATAACGATACAAGTCATGATGCATGGTAAGTCAGAAACATTCAAACTCATTTTAGACTTCAAAAATTATTGAAAATTTAACAATAGACAATTTGTCAGAAGTGGTCTTTATTTTGTCCTATTCCAAGGAAGGCACTTACTTAAGGTTGATTTGGATGATAAAATTAGTGGTTTACTTGTTGTTTTTTGATTAGTTGACAATTGTACGTGATGAAGGAGGCTTGAGCAGATTCCTCCTTTGATGTCCTAGGGACTTAGGGTGCATTTGGGAACACATTTGAAATGTGCATCGAGAGTCTAATGCACATTTTAAATGTGAATTGGTACTTGATGTTTTTTTTTCAAATCACATATGATCTGAATGCTGCATTGAAAATGCTCAGATATTGATGCTACATCAGGGTAGCACTAGCATTTTAGTATTTGCAGGATGATAATGTAATTTTTCAAATTTTGAAAGTACCAAATGACCTTATCTAAAATTACAAGATTGTCAAAATGATTTAGTGAGAAATCAATATGATTTATATTTTCTATAAGGTAAAATTTTATTTATATATTTTCAAAGATTGTTTTCTATTTATTTATATGATTATATTTTGTTAATTTTTTATATAATTGGGCCATACAAAAAATTTTATAAGATTATATACATGTATTTATTTATTTATTTTATTTATCTAAATAAAAGATATGTGTTCACTTTCGAATAAATAGTAAATATATTAGAATGATAAAATTGTCATAAAATATTCAATGGACCTTTGAGATACAATTTTACTAAATAGCACTTACATCAATGCACATTTAAAATACTGTTATTATATTTTATTTATTAAGTACTTAAAGCATTCCACAACTGCACATTTGTTCAAACCCTTTTCTCAAAGTGCATATTAAAAATGCAAATGTGTTTCTAAATGTAGCCTTAAAAGTTTTGTAAGTGGCAGTGTGCTAATATATACAATGAGGTTCGATTAGTTGTGGAACTGGTCCAATTAAGAAAGATATTGAAATCTGGGAGCAGATGATGGTTGGTAGAAATTAAACATGGATTTATTCATGCAACTGGAATTTTGGAATATATTTTCATACTCCTGTATGAGAAGAAAATACCATAGAGGAATGTGATTGGATCTGATGGAGCAATTGGTGTCCCTTGTCTGCTGATTATATTGTTCGTGTCACAACTTATGGTAACAACAGTCATGCCTGAAATGCTACGTACCTAAACAATAAAGGTAGTCATGGAATTAATTTTAAAAAAGATGGGTACATTATGTCAATAACAGTAGAATAATTGACATGAATATTCAAACCAACTTACTATGTAGCCAAAGCGACGGTTTCCAAGGTTATTCCTATTTGTGGGAATAAGTGAACCAGAACTCGAATGAAGAAGGCCTAGAATTTCTTCAGATGAATTAAGAACTGGCTCTGAAAATGATAAATATATTTTTAAGTCCTTATAAGTGTTAGTAGCCTCTGCAGTTCTAAGCTCGTCATTAAGTTGAAGTGACTTCCTCGGGATGTGAGTTGTCAAGTTCATGAAGACGCTCCTTCTATCTGCAAGTCGCAAATGGCAAGAGAGGATAGGTAAAAGAGCAGTAACAAGGACAACATATATGCATTTGAATTTATCCTATAGAAAGATACATTACTAAATATTGATGGAAAACTAATCAAGTAAAGCACAGCATGAACATAATTCTTGATATGGCTCAATGCTATGAGAATATTGAAAATTTTATGTAAAATGTTTCTCATTCACACCTCATAGCATACATGAAATCAAAGTGGGTGCAAAATTTACAAGTGGCATAATTATTAGGCTTATCATACAGAACTTAGCGTGATCTCAGATTTATTTAAAATCATTCAGAAAAAAAAAGCTTCCTGCAATTAATTGGAACCGTGATTTAGGAAAAAAAAAGGAATTTGATAAAGCAGATAGCATACCAAAATGCAATATGAAGCTTGAATTTGATGTCCGTTTGAAACTGTTCCCAGCACTGTCCATACAGAAGCCCTTATCCATGACCAGTACCAATCGACCAAACTGAACATCAGCTGATATACCCAGCATAAGGGTAAACACTCGGTCAGGAACAAGAACCTTGAGAGTAGATGGTAAAACATGGCCAGCTCCATAAACGAGAAGCTATAGGAAGAAGCAATTAGGTACTGAAACTTAAGAAGAAAAAAAAGAATAAAGGGAAAATGAGAGATTAAGGTAGAATAGCAAGACTAAAGCCTAATACTTGGCAACAATATGGTAAACAAGATTATAATTCAAGCAACTGAGGGTAAGTATCCAAGACTCAGAAATTCGGAACAGATTATACTGATAAACTTGATGCTGGACAGATAATAGTAAGATTATGTATAAAGATAGTGACAGGAGAGAATAAAGAAGTAAGATATCATGCATTTATGTGAAAAATGAAGAACAACATTTATTGTATAATGAACCTAAAGGGAGTCTTTGTGTTGAACTTTTTAAATTTTCTGCATACTCACATTGCATTTACTAGAAGAGCACTTAAATCCACCTCCATTGGTGCAGGGTTCACTGAAAGAAACATTTACTGATACATTCAAAGCATTTGTAAAGGATGATGCAGCAGAAATGCGTGCAGTGGGGGAAATTGTATCTGCAGAAAAAGGAGAACAAAAGTTAGAATGTATAGTGCATGAGCTGTCAAAGACATAGTTTAGGTTGGATAAATAACCACCAAGGATATTAGTAAACACGTTGAAGACATACTTCCTATCACAGATGTAATTCTATTTATAATTATTAAGTAGATAATCCTCTAAAGCAGTGCCATGTTCAGGCGTGGAAGTTACTGAATCAATCTAGCTTTATATGCAGATCTTTTCAGAGAATTTTTCAATAAATTTGTAAAATTGATCATAGAGTAGTAAACTAGGTATCCAAAGAGAAAGTTCTTGGTAAGCTGCTTATCGTGAGAGAAATTACTTGCTATGTTTATGTAACTTGCAAAAATCATCCATTTAAGGAATTTAAGACAAAACATTGAAGTCCAAACTTTATGAAGTTAGGAACTAGCATACATCCATCTTATTAGTTGGTTGCCAGATAGCTAGCAAATAACTAATAATACACCATGCTCTTAGTTTTGAACAAGATGATGACAAAGAGCACACAGATGCAAACTTGGGAATAAATATCCAGTCTTGCTAGATTCAAATTCAGCAGATTATGGCCTGTTGCACCAAGATGACAGCAATTGAAGGGATTATATTGCTAAAAATAGCAACAGTTCTGTTATCATATCAGTAAAAAAAGATGCAAGAAAATAAATAGATAAGGGAAACTAAGAAAAGAGATACCTATGCCATCCAGCAGAAAACAAAACTATTTTTTATTACTAAGAACAGCAAACAAAAGCCAGTTTTTCTCATTACAAAAACTTTAATAAGCAAACTTCATATAAGTAGATCCTAATCAATCTGGGTCTTAAAAATAAACGAAAATTATACTAGACAATAGACGTATTCCTTTGTAGGGACCCAAAAATCTCATTTAAAGTCATCAAGAATTTCGTAAATTGTCTGTCCTAATTTAGGAAACTCACCCAATACAATCTATACTTAAAATCAAGGTTTTAAATACAGGTCTATATAATGTGTCCCACAGTTACCGAGTCAACCGTAGAACGATATTGGACCAATTTTTTTAATTACTTTTTTCAGTTAAAATCGGTAAAGATTGGTAACTGGTGTTTTACCTATCAAATCGAGATTTAAATCTTAAAATGTGACTCATATGCATTAAATCACTCAACCGAGCTTTGAGAATCCATAAAGTAACTACTAAAAATAATGAAAAAGATCATTTTAAAGATATTACAAAAATAGAAAATGATTTCCAAATTCAACAAAACCAGGATTTATTTAAATATTAATAAAATCTAGGCCTGAGTGTCCAAACATATATCAATAATATAATATCTCTAAAGGCAAGTAATTAAGTTTTGGTTGCACCAATCAGTAAACAGGTCAGTATTTCTGATGACACTGTTATGGATCATTATACTGCTTGGTATATTGATAAAATACAGATCCAACTAGATTTTGAAACTAGTGTTTGACAAAGATCTTAATCTCTTTCTTTTACCTTTTGTAACTTCCGAAATACAGCATCTATTCAATATTATTTACTAATTTTCAATATAAAACTGAAAGAAGAGATGGTATTAGGAACATGGTAACTTCAAGTCAAAATGAAACTAAATTGCTCAAAGAGAAATTGGAATGACAGGGGAGTTTCTTAACCAACAGTCCATTTATAGCTAGCACAGCGAACTCTTTGAGAACCACTGATGCAGACCTCAAACAAATGATCTCCTTCAAGCAAGCCTGAGTATGTAACTTCTTTTGGTTCACAAGCAGAGGAACTGTAGTTATCTAGCTGCATTATTTTAAAACAACCATAGTCAGACAGAGTGTTGGTCAAATATGTAAATTCTTTGTTAGACTAATTGTCATAACTGATGATTAAATAATGGCGTTCATTGTTTCTTTAGTACTCTAGCTATAAATTCAAAGCAGTCATGACATGGCCATAAGATATGGAAAAACATCATATGAAGTGAGCTGATACAAATGCCTGATAGTAAGACTTTTAAAATGTTCACATAATAAATCTAGAAACAAACATAGCAATTTCTATGTGTACCATAGGATTCTAAGCACTAAAAATATTAAAATTTGCTAAACAAAATAAATTGTGATCCGATACACACCAACAAGTGTGATACAATTAGCAAATCATCTTCCTCCACCTACATCTCTTTAAATTAATCAGTTGATCACAAAATATTCCATGTCTATTTCAAATACTTTCAATTTCATCAAACAATATGACTTGTGTTTACTCTGTACTCCTTGATGGAAAATACAGTGGCATGAATGCTAAAAAATTTGAAATTATGAGCTTAGAATTGTCATTCTCTAAGTAGTTATGAATCATTATATCTTCCACATTTGTTTAAAAGTACACTCAACTCTCTGATTTCTGGGTCAGATAAGAACTCAAATTTTGGCTGGCATGAGGAATATCTTCTGAAATTTTCTCTTCTGGATGAGATAAGAATTCAAAATTTCTCTCTTAAAAGACTAAAATGCCCTCAAAATAAAATAAAAGGACAATTACAAACAAGGGCATTTCAATCATTATGGAACAAAAATGATCTAATTATTGAACTGATAGGCCAAGGTTCCATTTCTTCTTTTCTCTGGGTTCCATAACTATGCCTTAAGGGCTTAAGGAATTTGTCATGTTGCATATCATTTTATTCAGAAATCATAAAAGATATATAGTGATTAAAATTTATGGCTTTTCTTATATATAAAGTCATCAAGAAGACTCCTAAATCTACTAGGATTATGTAAATTAATTTCCCACTTATACTAAAATATATTGTGGATATCCAGTTTAAGAAGAGGGGAAGTCTTGGCATCATAGTAAGATTGCTAATTTAGTACAAGGGTGACAAGGGTGAAACAATCTTCCTCGCCACAGGATTAATCCTTCCCACACCCTGAATTGGCAGGAGTCTTATGTATCAGGTTCGTCCTTTCTTTTAGTTCCAATTCAAAGTCTACTAAAATATTCTTTTGTTCAGACTGTAAAAGGTTACCAGCATCTTCTGAAAATGCTAGATATTATTTTGTGACAAACTTTTCAACCATCTCTATAAATTTATTAGTAAACAGAATCACATCAGAGATGTTCATTGTCCAACGCGTGACTAAACTCTCTCGAGTAAAATTTGAAGATTCCACTATACTGAAACAGAGCAAATTTTCAAATTTACATGTCTAGAACACAGAGCAGAAATCACAACTTTAAAAATCTAGATATCTACCTCTCTAGTCTCGTGGCCACAGATATCTGTCTCATGTCTGAATATAAGCAGATAAGAGCTCTTAATTTTATGAACAAGTATCATCCTACATTTTTGATGCAATCCCAACAGTAAGCCTCAAGATCTATACCAATCATTTTTAAGATAAAACGTCCAAAATACAATGAAAAGTAAAGCACCTAATTACCTGGAGGACTTGTTTAACTTAAAACATGTATGCATGAAGCGAATAAGATATTCTTGAGGAAACGAGCGCTCTTATAAGGAGGATCAAAAGAGATGAGAGGCTCAAGACACCAAAAAGTTAACCATCTATTTTATCTAACTTTAACTAAGGACACAAAAGTGTCTTGTGCATTTCTATCCAAATTATTCCAGACATAATGTTGAAACAGTCTCACTTGACAAAATTCCCTCTCTCTTTAACTTGTTTCTGTAGTTGTATCCTTTTTATCACTCTGCTTCTTTTACAAGTTTTACCTGTCAAATTTTCCTAAACTAACAAAATACAAGTTGAACACCTTGCTAACATTGTATTGGTGTTGGTTTTGTGACAGTGAAAATTATTAGAACCAGAGAAATTCTTTCAAGATAGACAAAATACTTCTTTCCATGATCTGTAGCGTAACCTAGTGGCCACTAAATACTAATGCAACTTTGAGCTCATTTTATCTGTTGACATTTATAGAGCTAGAAGGGCAATAACATTCTAGAAACTCTCAAGAAAATTTTCAATCCCAAAGTAGGCACAGGAGAAATCTACCAATAGTCAATTTTAAGAGAAACGAAATTGCTGTTCACCATTATTTAGCTCATATGTTGTCTGTGATCCTGCGTAGTTCTTGGATCCTGAAACATTTATAATTCTCATAAAATTACTGCATTATAATAGTTAATTGATTCATATAATCTTTCACTCTTGAAGCTTTTACATATCCTGATAAATTGTGAGACTCTCAAGGAGAAGAAAAAGGAGTCTTATACTCTAGTCCGATATATGTACATTGACAGTGTCAAATGTGCAACCACCTTGTGCATACAAAATTACCATATCAGTTAATACAACATCCAGATTCCAGATCAATGTGCATGGGTGTGAAGAAGGGATTGAACACACGAACCATGCAGGTGACGCTGCAGCTGCGGCATGCGCCACCATTCCTCCTCTCTGTGACCTCTAACCGAAATGTGGCCCTCGACGATGCCGAGAATGCCGGTGGAGCCTCCAAGAACCTCACCGCAGCATCAGAACCAACACCAGCATGGGCTTCCCGGGGCATCAGAAGCAAAGCCAAAACGATCCAGGAGAACCCACAGACACACAGGACTCTTCTGCACCAACCCATCTCAGAGGCACCCAGGAAGGCGAGGAGGCTGCCGCTACTAGGATTTGGTGGCAGTGTGGAGTATGTGAGCTCCCAGGCCTCGTAAATGCCCCCCAAGAGGCTGTTCTTTTTGAGGCTCAAGTGCCAAGGAAACCAGTTCTGATGAGTGAGAGAGTGCTTGGTGAAACTTGCAAAGGACAGAGCTGCGCTGGTGGTGGGTTTGTCTCCGTGTGGCCGTGGGGAGACTCCCTCCCTCACCGCGATGAATCCTTAGTTTTTGTCTGCTTGAATCACTCGCTCACCCACGCTCTTCTACAGGAGAGGAGAGGAGGAATGGGCGTGGAAGTAGTGTGGTTGTATGTGGAGTATCTACTGCTGGATTCTGTGCAGGAGCCATACTGACACCTGTTTTCTCTGGTTTTTTTTTTCTTTTACCTTTTATTTAGTTTTCGGATATTAAGATACTATTGGTAGGAAGAGAATAAAAAACGAAAACGAAAAGAGAACTACCAAAAAAAAAAAAATCAATAATTAAGAATGTATTTGACAATCAACTTAAAATTAATATGATTTGGTAATTTTTTATCAAAAATAAATTTATCATATGAGATTAATTACAAGATCTTGAGTCATCCTCGCATATAAATTTTTAAAAAATTATATCCTTTTCTCACCCTTTCTAAAAACCTTAGAGAAACTTAAGAGTACTAAAAGTAAATAAGATAATTATTTATAGTAGAATCAAACCTAATTACCAAGATTTTATTTAAGACTTAACATCGAATTTAGGAACCCTGAAATACTTGTAAACTCAACAATCTTTCTCTTAGTGAGTATTTTATCAATTTTTGTGTCTCACTAAAAAAATAAAAAAAAACTTTTAGTTCACATGCCTTCCAATCTTTGTGGCTTATCCTTGTCTAATTTTTAACCAACCGATCACTTCTTTAAAGGGAGAAGAAAATTTAAAAAAAAAATCACCGAAGGATCAACGAATCCTTCTTACATCCATTAAATAAATTTAAAAAACACACAAGAAAGCCAATGTAAGATTAGTATAGTTCAACAAATCCCTACTTACATCCATTAAATAAATTTAACTCTTTACCATGTGATATTAATTATAAGATCTTGAGTTATGCTACACACATTTTTTTACATACCCTCTCATATAAACTCCTAAAATTTAATAATAATTAAATAATCTTTAAAAAATAATCATATATTTATTTTGTAGAGATAATCTTTAGAAATTATAGATTTAGATAAGATAGGATTAAAACTGAATATGTGAGATATATTTTAATAATAATATAAATAGATAAAAAAAATATAATTAAGTTGGATGGATAAGATATTATCTTAAGTAAAAGTTTTAGGTATCTTGGCTTACATATTCAATGAGATAGGGAGATAGATGAAAAATATTAGTTAAAGTAAAAATAGAATGGTTAAAATAAAATAGAGTGGTATTAGGAGTCTTATCGGATCATCAAATATACTTAAGCTTAAAAAAATTATAAAATAATTATGAAACGAATAATGCTTCATGGATCTTAGTGTTAAGTAGTTAAAATGAAAATATTGAAATGAATATATAAGTTATTATATATATATATATTCATAAATAATTAGGTATCAATTCAAATAAGATAAAAGAGAATCATTTAAGATATATGCTTAGGAAACCTATGAATACTATAGTTAAAAAGAGGTGAAATAATTAATTTTAGTAATATGAAGAGAGATATAGAGAGATCTAAAAAAAATTAATATAAACATTAAATAAAAATTTAATTATTTGAAAAATAGTTAAACTTATCATTTTTTAATCCATCTGAATAGTGATTAAAGATCGATCCTAAATTACTGAGACTTATAACTTTATTATTGTTATTTTTACTGTAATAACTTTGGGGTTTACTTGCATGACAACTTTTGCAACTTCAAGAATTAGCATGATCCATCAAAAGAAGTTAGAGGATTATTTTAAAAAACAAGAAGTAAATATTGCACAGAAATATGAATACCATTTCATCATAAAAATAATATAATGGATATAAAGTTTTTTCTTTTACAATATTATGCTGAAACAAACAAATAACTTAAGGATATAGATCCAAGTGAGATTAACATGAATCAAGATGCATCAGCTTCATAGATCCTAAAAAAATAATTTAAGAATCATTAGGTAGCAGTATCAATATAATTCAGATCTTGAATAGGGTCACCACATCCCACTGCACTTGGAGTTCTGACATATTTTATCAGATCCACCCTGGCCCCCTACATGAAACCCATATGTCTTCTTTTGTCAGATTAATGACATGCATGTGATATGGAGGAGTAATGTTAGAGCATACCTTTGTTTGTATTATGAACTAAAATGAAGGCAGAGACAGATGAAATCATTTTCCTCTCTATTAAAATGTGTTCTACATTTTTCAAAGTATAGAACAAAAGTAGGGGGCTACTCTAAATAAAGCATTTTGTTTTGTTTCAAGGAACAGTAATAAGAGCTCAGTGCACCCATGCATGTACAGGTAGATCACCTATTTTTTCTCATTTGAAAAGCTTGTGGGAAGAACAAACCAAGGGACACTGGCCTTCAATTAATGCATACCTTCTTTTTATTTTTCATGGATTTTTCTTTTTATTTTCTAATCATGTCCACCAAATTAGATTTAACCAGATCAATACTTCTTTATGATGAAGATTGTGTGATCTGTGGGGCTGCTATAAATGCCAGATTAGGTTTGAAAAAGAAGAAGAGGAGGAAGAAGATCTTTCATTCAGATTTCCCACTCAATCTAGAATTGCAGCTGTATCTCCTTGTTTTCATCCACATTTCTAACAAGCTAACCACTATAATTATTTCAAGACACCAATGTAGATTCACATAAAAAAAATATAGAGCTCACAAGATCTCAATCCCAGCAGGTTGTAATCTTGAAGAAAAAGAAAGCTGATGTGGATGATAACTTCTGGATTAAATGCTGGTTATTACTATAAACAACATCACATTGAGCCACATGCACTTTCTTTGCTCTTTTCTGATCACTGTGACAGCCTTCTTTTGCCTGTCTTCAACTACAGAAAGAGAGAGTTAAAGATAGATGTACATCCTTCACTGTCAGTCTACATCTTTCATGAGCTCCACATCAAACAAGGGATGGATGGGAAGGAAATGGCTCTCCAACTCATGGTGAGAAAGGTAGGTTTATGCTAGCTAGATTGACAAGGGATATAGTTAGATTGGGAAACCCATACTGATCATTCCTTTTGGATTGGTCCCTGGTACTGGAGCTCCTGGTCCAGTTAATGATAGCCAAAGATGAACCCAACCCAAAGAAAAGAACAATTTGCTTTGGCCATCTACCCTTGTATTTGGTTGTTGGCATCATTTATGTATCTTCATTTCATACATCTCAAGTAGAAAAGCTTTCTTGGTAGCATCATTTACTGTAATTGCAGCATATGAAGTAACAAAGTTATTTGATCTGATTCTGAGATGTACTAAATAGTTTGATCTCATAAAGTGGGCTACTTGATTTGTTCATTTGTTTTGTTTTCTGCTTCAATCACATCCAATTCTCTCAGTTCAGTAGCTTTCCTGATGCTCTTTGTTCCCCACTTCGGCTCCAAACCAAGTAGTTACAGCCACAGCATACTGACATAGCAATGGTTGTACTACAATCATTGCTCCTTTTCTCTGTCAAAAATTTCCTTTTCATTGTCTAAAATCAGGAGAAAATAATATCTCAAGAAGAATAGCATTTCTATGGTTTTGTCCAATATGTTGCCAACAAATTAAATTGACGGCATAGGAAATGATAGCCAATATATATGTGTGTGTGTGTGTGTGTGTGTTTTTGTCTACACATGAGTGCTGGATTACTGCTGATCAAAGAGAACAAAATGATACTTCGGTTTGTGTATGTCAAAGGAATTCTACTTTAATTTATGCATTTATTTATTTGATGTTTTGCCAAAATATTTTGATGGAAAGGTAGAGAGGGAAAGAGAGAGACAAATCACAGATGAATGAATAGCCTGACAGTAAATACAGGTCTTGGCCTATGAGTGAATATTTTGTCATCAGGCATGCTTGAATCTTCACACATTAAAACTCCATAAATTGCTTCATTTCCTTGGCCAAAGATAAAGCATAAATTAATAGAAAATTGTATCCCCCTCCACAAAAAAGAAGAACATATTCTGAATACTCTATTCTTAATTAATTGCACAATTTTTTAGCAAACTTTTGGCACCACCAGTTCACAGATCTCTGCAACAGATGGGACAAGTGAAGTCATACACAGCTGGGAAGAGTTAAAACTTGGCTTGTTCATATCTGGATCATTACTATTTTTCTAGTACATGATCGCATGTAAAGAATCTAATCAGCTACCACAAGCATGTAGGATTCTGTGGCCTACTTACTACCTCTGAATGCTGGTGGGTGAAATCATCTTTTCTAATTTAAATTCCTTTTGATCATTTGTTGTTTATTCAAGATTTTCGTTGACTTTATTCCTGTATACTCTTTTTCTCTGAAAGATTTGAAGGTATCCAGAAATATTTACATTGGCATTTTTCTACTGCTGAACATATCTACTCCATATGCAGAAATTTTTCGGTATTTTCATATTACATTTCTTGAGTTTTTGAGTTCATATACTGTATAAATAATTATCTGGTTGTGATAAAACCAATGTCCTGAGGAGTTTTCTCTGTCATCTAAGGCCCAAAAAGCAGAGAGAAGGACTACAGTTCATCAATGAAGCCTTACAGAGTCAGCAACAAAGCTAAGATAACATTTGATAGATCTCTCTCACAGACTTCAACACCCCCATAAAGGCCAAGAGGAATGATCTCTCTCTTGAATGATTTGAATTGAAGCAATTGTGATTGAACTTTTAACAATGGAAATTGAGCTTGGTATCAGCCTATGTTCCAATATTCCATATGATGGAAGGTTGCAATTTCTCATGGTTCTAGTTTTCTTAAATTTTTAAGTTTATTGAAGCAGCAAAAACAAAAAAAAAAAATTCTGCTTTTGCAGTACTGATTTTAGTTTTTTTTCTACCTAGAAGCATCTTTTGGCCATTTTTCAAACTTTCAAAAGAGTTTTATTATTTCAACCAAACAATTTTCTATTCTCTTTGGGACTCTCAAATGCATAAACAAATATTGGCAAAAGTCTCTTTTCAGAATGGAAGTTAGAGATCTTTGGAGTAGCTTTATCAAATTATTTTATCTTCAAATACACAAAAGCATTTCATAGAGATTCAAATGCATCAAAAAAATGTTCATCACATATTTTGAATTTTGGGTTTTTTAAATTTCCCTTATTAATAAAATACCTGACAAAAATCTCATATATGGAGTAGCAGTAAGTATTGGGGAGGGAATTAATCTGTACAAATTGGAGAGGCAAGAGGATCCTATATTTTCTTCAAATAACTTTTCAATCTAACTAATATATATATATATATATTTTAACCCAGAGCTTGATGCTTGTACATCTAAAAATGCATGAATAAGCAAACATAGTAACTGTAGATCCATGAATGATTTATTTGGATACATGAACATATTTGCAGATGCTCCATCTCTAAATTGTGTAATTTCATTCATGCATTTAGACATTACAATTAATATTTTTTGTTTTATGCTCTTATTCTAAATGCAGATTCATGATGATAATTTTTATTTTTTGCTAGCAGATATAGATGTTTGAGGCTGAGCATTCATGGCATTCACATGGCTGTAAAACCAGTGACATGAATCAAGTTTAATACAAATAGTTGGATTCATGGATCCAAATAGCTTAGCTGTTCATTGCATCCATGGATTCAAAAAAAACTGTACATTGGCTTAAATGTTTCATATAATAATACTTTAAAAGCAGCAAGTTGCATACACTGTTGCTGTCTGTCAGTAAGCACTTGCTCACTCTGAGCATATCATGAAGCAGATAAGCCTGACAGCTCATGGCTGCTTGGATCATCTTCTCTCTCAGCATTGCCTGAAACCCTAATGCCTTAAACCCAGGCTTTCTATATAAGCGGCCAACTCTCTGCGTCCTCCTCCCATGGTTGCTACCATTGCCTTTCTTGTTTAGCTCATTAACTTCCATTGTATGTATGCATCAGAGATCAGTTTTGTGTGTGGGTAAGACCATGGTTTTCTTTCAGATCATTCCTTCTCTTGCCTTCTCTTTGTTTGCTTACCTCTTCCTCCTATCTTATGCTCCTCTTCACTCTATACATTTGCTGGGGTGATTTAAAGTCCATGGTTTTCTTTCAGATCATTCTCTCTCTCTCTCTCTCTCTCTCTCTCTCTCTCTCTCTCTGTGAGTGCAAAATCTTCCAATCGGACTGCGACCTGCAGTGAGCAGTCCGACCACCTTTTGCACAGATTAAGTGTGTGCTAAGTGTCTGACCTTTAGCTCTATTTGACATGTTGAAGGTCAGCAGTCCCTTCATCTGGGATTTCTTCCAAGCTAGCACATATATCTTCAGTTCTATCAAAACAAACTCTCTTTTTTTCTTTGATACATACATACATATATACATTTTATCGATTTCATTAGTGGTATAATCTCTTTGTTTCAAAGTTAAATTTGTATTTTCTAGTGTCTTTATAATTACTTTGATATTTTATCCTTGCAAATTTGTATTTTGTTGTATCTTTATAAATTTGTATTTTATCCTTGCATAAGTTGACTTTTATCCATCCACTCTCTCTCTCTCTCTCTTATAACACCAAAGAGAGTACGTTAAAGTATATAATGCTCAAGTATTTCATTCTACAAGTGAATTTTGTTTATAAGTGAGGGAAAATATGATCTTTTGTCTACATAACTCCTTTCAAAAGAATGGTTAAGATTATTTTTACTCGATATTGGAGTTTAGCTTTCAATTGATCACAATTCCCAGCTTCATCTACCCAATTCTATCAAGTACATTAATCACCCAACTACCTCATTTATGTACAAAGGAACTCTAAATCAAAGTTATATCCATCGATTCCTCAATCATAAAGAACTTCTAAATTCGCTAAAGTACAACTTATGGCATATGAACCACTAAGACATGCTAGCGTAATGATCCATTAGTTTGTAGAAGTGACTACTATACTATTAATTTTTAAAAAAGAGTCTTTCGTCGATTTGGGATTCGGAAAGGATTAATATACATAATTTTATTCATACCGAAAAGAGGAGGTTTTTATGTGATGAAAATTTTAATCACTAAGATCACAACGAGTAATTTTATTATTTGATGGTGACCAAGATCTTTCATAAACTTGAAGGGCCACAAAAATGCTACCAAAGTAAAGGCAAAATAAAATCTTTTTATGTGATGAAAATTTTAATCACTAAGATCACAACTAGTAATTTTATTATTTGATGGTGACCAAGATCTTTCATAAACTTGAAAGGCCACAAAAATGCTATCAAAATAAAGGCAAAATAAAATCTTTTTATGTGATGAAAATTTTAATCACTAAGATCACAACGAGTAATTTTATTATTTGATGGTGACCAAGAGAGAGAGAGAGAGAGAGAGAGAGAGAGAAGGGCTTTTGTTTTTGCGAATGGAACCTTTAGGCAACGAACTAATCTTACATTTTCCTCCATTTATTGCAGACCCAAAATCTTTGAGCTTATAGAACAATCACCAAACAACATTAAACATCCTACTACTTTTACTGGAACAAGTTTTAGTAGATGCTGAGTTTTAATCTGTAAACATAGAGTTCATGGTTTTCTACATACACATACCTTTCTTAAGAGTTGATTTCAGCAGTAAAGTCAAAGGCAACACTAACTGGACATTGCTTTTGATGTTTCTCTTGATCTAATTTATCAAACAACATTTTTCAGAATTATCACAAAAAGAGATATCACTAAGCTTAGTAGTTATTGAAATTATTCTCTTGATATAATCTGTTCCGTCTTGAGGATGTATATATGTAACACAACGGAATCCATTTCTTGATCCATGTCCTTGAATTAAGAAAAAAATCCTCAGGCTTCATAGGAATGGGACAATGTCGATGGCGAGACACTTGGATCAGAAGCATTGACATCAGGCATCATACAACTGGGCAAGGGAACGGATTGGATACTCGACCTGTAAACAATCATAAGCATTGTAATTTCAAGAGAGATGCTTTTTTTTTGTCCCAAAAAGAAGATGGAATTTACTTGTTCAACCAAGAAAATATCTATCCATTTCCAAAAATATATTTTGTTATCGGGACTTCAAAAAAAGATATGGAGAGCGTATAACAAGCCCAATTCACAATCCGTGGAAAAATACAGTGAACTTTTTGGATAAGCATGTCATTCTCACACAACAAACTAGAAGCAGGAGGAACTAAAAACATCGTTGTTTGGATTATCTCTACCGTGCACACCGAAGATGTAAACGATAAGTTCCATGTGCTCCACGTAAATCCAGATTGCACAGCATCTCAAATATCTTGAAGTATTTTGCACATGCAGTTTCCAAATGCCAAACAGAAGACTAGAGTGAGCTAGATGAGTCTCAGTTCATATTCACCAGCCATTGTGATGTATCGCACCCACGGAAGGGCCTGGTATCCGCTCTTCTCAATTATTTTGAGATACCGAACCTAAGCAACCGATGTGGTAGATCCATTAACTACTGGTTCCGATACTGCAGTACATAAGTTGTCAAGAATCAAAATACCTGTATTCCAGACACTGTGAAATATGGGATCTCAAACTTCACGCGTATAGGAGCCTTCTTCTCTGGAGTTGCTTCTTCTGCGGCTATACTGGGAAGACTAAATTCTGCCCTGGACATGTATTCCTAAATGTAGCAAAAGACTGTATTTATGTCGTGAAGAAAAATTGTACTAGAATTAGATTCATGTCTCCATTTATCATCAAAAAAGGAGTTGTGCCTCAAACCTTGCCACCAGGAAAAGATTTTATTTTCCAGACCAGTGCATCATTTTCAGGTGCATATGTAGCCGAACCCATGGATGTCCGAATGTTAGGATTGGTGGCATCTGAAGGTACCGGGAGCTCAATTTCTACATTTGTTGCAGTGCTGTGTCAAAAAACCAAAGACAAACTCTTCGTAAATGGATGGCTCAAGTTATAACAGGTACAACGCATGCAATCATCTAGGACAAAATGAATGTATGCTCACACCTCCTTTCTTTAAACTGACTTCTTGCTTTCACCATGATCTCTATGCGACTTCTTGAGTGCCTCTCAATTTGAGCCTCCACCCAAATTGGAGGCTTTACCTGAAGGACCAGGATAACAAGTGTGCAAGCTATATATGACCTCAAAGCTATATACCAAACAAACATATGAACTTTTAGGATTTAATTTCATACAAAATCATAATTCCAGGTTAACCTGAGTGCTGAGTCTGTACGTCATTAGGTCAAAAGATCCATCCGGCGGTATGAAGGATATTGTCCTGTCATTCTCAAACCGTGCCAAACGCACACACCTTAAACAGATAGAATAAATACTCAATATTCATAAATAAATGTGATCGTATACAACTAAAGAGTGAAAGGACCCCCAGCACAAGAAAAAGAACCACTTACTGGTGAAACTTGATATCATCTAAATCTATAGCTTTCCCCTTGGTTGTTCGGCCTTGAGCTTCCAAAAGTACCCGGTCATTCAGCCCAAGTTTACATTCAGGCATTCCACTGCATAGATTGTGCATGATTTTCCATTGTCAAACTTCAATTCTCAATATATATGATGCTTGTTACATAATATTCTACATATGCCACATATGCTAGTGTTTTGGATGAATCAGCATGGTTCAGGTTGAGTACATAAGATTAAAGAACATCAAGAACATGTTATCAAGTGAATTTATATTTTTCAGATGGAGTACTTGAGATGAAGGGAGAACATCAACAGCACAAGCGTTTGTCACATTTGAGTTTCAGAAAAAAAAAAAAAAAAATGTCATTGTTCACAATAAGTGCACATGTTTTGTTCCATCAATTGGTATACTGGCAAAAAAACGGTAGTCAGTCATCTGTCCTAATCATTTCCAAAATGTAAGTGTAGCTGGAGTAATACAATCACATATCCAAAATTTGCATTTGATTTCTGTTACCTTAATTTCTCAGATATGAATACCGATGTTAGTGCTCTACCCGTATCCCGTATCAAGAAAACTGAATTTGTAAATATGCATGTATATTACAGAGGTAGCTATTTGATTTTTGAGATACAACTTATCTTCTTTCCTGTTGTTCCTTCTTCTCACGTTTTCTTTTTGGTTTGTTTCCAGAAAATGAAATCATGAGTTTAGTTTGGTGCTTTAATTTCTTGTCTGTAGAGTATCTATTTCACTGAATGGTGATATCAATATTTATTGTTATCCGAGTCAAATCCCTGTACCTCAGATATCTGATATGTAATCATTTGTCTAAAACATCAGAAGCATGGCAAAACGTGACATATCTTGACAGTGTGCAGATACATATCATGACAAACAAGTAACTAGAATTCTTAACTCTATTCATCATTAGGGAAATTACTTTTGGAGACAACAAAAGCACTTCAGGAAATACAGAGAAGTTTGCAAGAACTTTTATTTTTAACTCCTATTTAAACTAGGATTAAGGTTAAAAGAAAAGACTCAAAAGTGGGTGGTTAACCAACTGAACCAGCATGGTACCAGTATCCTAGTTCATATGTCAACATATACCACCAAATAACAGTAAATAAAGAAAGTACAATGAATCGCATTTACCAATATCAGGCTATAATTTTTTATACCAGGACTTGTTCAGATAAATTCTGGTTCATATCGGCCCATACGATCGAGATTTTAAACTTTAGTTAGAAGTATACTACAGCTATCTCAGGTTGTTGATAAGCGTTGTGACCTATGGTGTAGGTTGGGATCATTTTCCATTAACAAGGAGGCCAATATAAGACTATTCAAAAGGTTATGAGTGAACTTAGTGCCAAAAAAGAGAACTTTTTTTCTTAATTTATCCATTTTGGTTAGCTCTGCACTTTCTAACATTCCAAATTGCTGACAATCCAACAGCTACATGCTTGAGGGATTCTTTATAAAGATTAACACAATTGTTAAAAGAAAAAACTTCATCTGGAAAAGGAATTGAAAAAAGAAACTTCCACCTATCTAGGATCAGATAAAATGCTTATGTTGCCTAACACGAGGTTATCTAAGGTGCCTCTTATGGCCAAGTAGGTGGACTATCATGATTCAATTTATCAAATGAAAATTCCCACAAGATTAATGTTCTTTGACCAAACAGCCAATTAAAATGTAACCTTTGTTATTAAGTTTGCTCTTCCTTGGCAGGTCAAAATGGGGCTTGGGCTGATATTTGGAGTCATCCATGATTATTAGTATGGAGATGATTAACTTGATTAACAGGGCAAGTGACCTGATTTTTAGTATGAATATGATTAAATCAGGCCAAAAACCTTCCAAAATATGGAGTGATGTCACAAATATGCACCTTAACCTGCACAGGAACCAGGATCATTAGGTTTGGACCAGTGCATCATGGGGGTAGCTTAGGGCCAATCTACAAAGACTAACGTTCTGAGTGGCCTTAACATTAGCAACAACTCCCATTTGCACAAGGTAACCTTTTTAATGAAGCTATATTGGGGGAACTACCAATATTTCATTACATACGGTAATGTGTCTTGATCAGAGCCCAGCCACATTGGCTACATAAGAAGAACCACAGGCACTTATTTCAAAATCTTATTGGTCTCTTTAGAGGAATCGGGCATCTTAGTAACATGATCTCAGGTCTCAAATTAAATAAAAAATGCTTGTTGATGGGAAGCCTCTGTCAAAATGTTTATGGGGTGTTACCAACATGATCATGAAAGTGGAGTAATACTAGTATCATGATTTGTTCCTTGGAGAATCTAAGGCCAAGTCAATGATGGTAAATTTTGGCTTTAGATATAGTTTGATGCAAGGTTTTTAATCTCTACGTACCGATGTATCAAGCTTTGCTCGGTATGGTACAATATAGGGTATCGAGTGGTACACCAAGGTGTACCAAGCGGTATGCCTAAAAAAATATAAATTATAATTTTAGGTACGCCCACTACTCTCTCCAAACCCTTAGCCTTCCTTCTTCTCCTTGTCCCCTTGGCTATGGCCTTCGACGTCAAGGAGGTGGGGAGGAGAAACCCTTTAGCTGCGGCCTTCGGAAGGGTTACAAAGGTTCCAGGGTCTTCGCCACCTTCCTCGCGGCAACCTCTTTCGCTGCTCTCACCACCGCCTCCCCCGATCCTCCAGCTCCTCCTCTAAAGAGGAATGACTCCTCGTCGTTACCTCCTGGTTCTTGATAGGGGATTAAATCTTTTGTGTTGGTCGACCAATGAATTGATCGACAAGGATCGAGATCGGGATCATCGAGGGAGGGCGGTGTCGGATCGAGATTGAGAAAGGGAGTGGAAGACAAGTTCACATAGAGGTTCGGCGGGCTCAGGTTTATCGAAGACGTTGGTGACGATGCATCGGTGACTCTGCGATCCTCTTTCTCAATGCTTCTCACTCTTTCACGATGCTTCTCCCTCTTCTTCAAAAGCCCTCTTCTTCCACCTCTCGCCTCGCCGCTACCACTTGATGCCTCTCCCTTTGCTTTAATGCTTCTCCCTCTTCTTTGAACGCCCTCTTCTTCCTAGCGTCGTCTCGCCTCGTTGCAATCAAATACTTGATACCGCCCAGTAGTGGGCGGTCTGCGTGCCGATCAGTTGACGGACCGGTACATACCGCCCCAACAGAGCGGTACAAAACGATATTAAAAACCTTGATTTGATGGTCAATGTACAATACGCATATAAAAAGAAAGGTAAACTTTGTGGCATTTTTTTGGCTTGTTCAATTAGGTCGCCTAGGTCTCCATCATTTTTGCGACACGAGAGATGCCCAAAAGGGTCAAGACTGTGTAGAACAACTCTTTCGAGTGTCCTCATGAGGGTTTTGTAATTTAGCTACCTAAATGTATCCTTTTTATCCAAAAAAACTAATCTTTGTCTTAGTTATTAACATGATATCCTAAAGCTTGATGGAAAATGAGATGATGAAGTATATATAAGTATCTGAAAGAAAAATTACGTTCAAAGATTCTAATGAATCCAATACAATATCGGAGAAACATTGTAAGTTATGGCAGTCCAATATACTTACAAGTAGGACTTTAGTGAACACCTTATACAAAATAAATCAGCTCAAAACTCCACTCTACATAATTTCCAATTTCCAACTTTAACTAGAATAAGTATGTAGTAAAGTATCAGCATTCTCAAAAAGTGCAGAGTTGCAAGTGAAGTAGTTAAAGTTAAACAAAGATACTAAAGAACCAGGGGAATGATTTAATTTTCTTGTTGTACTTGAACCACTTTCGTAAATATCATTTTACTTTCAATGCGTTGTCTCATTATTGCAATTTATCCACTATGGGATTTTACAAAGGAAAAGATGTATAACTAACACTGAAAATTAATCACTTTTTCAATATTACTGCATCAATAAAAAAAAGAGTTACTTTTTTCCATTATCAGAAGCACTTACATTTGTTATCTATTAAATATTTGCATAAACTGCTTCTCATGTAGATGTGCATCACAAACTAAAGCCAAAAAGATCATTAATAAATCATATTACCGAAGATGCATGGGACATGATTTTGCATGATAATTCAAGTAGTACTTTAAAACAAAAAAAATCTTACAAGGAGATGCATAAGATCAAATTTTCCTTTCCTGATTGGACTTCCTTTTCGATCAACACAACCAAGGAAATATGCAGGAACATATCCACCATAACTTATATGAGTTTGACACCACAAAAGTTAAATTATCTTGGAAGTGTCTAGCTTGGCATGCCAATGGCTGGTATATGGCATTCCCCTCTTTACAAAATAACATTGTGTTTTAAAAAAATCATGCAGCATCCTATTATTTTTATATACTAATTTTGTGCTGTGCATGTTAAAGGAAAGACAGACAACAATACATAAGCAAGTTGATGGAGTAGGTCAGTATCTGAACTTGCTCTACTGAACATATCAAGAATTATGTGGAATCTAATTCTTCATGACCTATATCTAGTTTTACATTAACATGCATATAAAGTATCTCATCCTTCAATAGTCAAAAAGATAAAACAAGTTATAAAGTAATGAGCTTAAAATGACATAAATGGACAGCATATTCAATAAATCACATTAGAACAGATGAAAAATCCACACAACATACTCTAATTAAAATAAAAAGAGAAATCTATGAAAGAATGGTGCACCTCAAGTATGTTCTCATTTTCAATGCCCCAACAACATCTGAACGGATTATCTGACCGTTGCTGTTGACAAGAATATTTACGCTTTCAACCACATCCAAGAATACCTACAAAAGAAAGAAAGAAAGAAAGAAAAAGAACCACATTTTCCCATTAGATAGAAATGAACAGTGACCAGCAAGCATCCGTAAAAGAGGAACAAATGACCTACTTCATTTTTCTTGTACCGTATCCCTTCACTACGCCACGACACTGCATTTGTGACAGCCATTGGAGGCCTCTGTGTGACTTCCATCCTGTAGGCATCTGTCTTAATAAACTCACTAAGAATCTTAGCTTCGGTGTATTGAGGGTACCCAAAGTCCATCATTTCGTCAAGTAACTCATACTGTCCACATCACAAAGGAGATACAATTTCAAGATAGCATAATACGAAATCATAGAGAAAGAAAAGAAACTCTTCGATTTGATCAGCACTCTAATGCCTACACGATACAGCATGGGCACCAAGCAGCAGAAAACAAAGTAATGATTTTTCAAATTACCACAACAACAAAATTATCTCTTAATGATTCCTCCTCGAGCTCTTCGAAATAATGTTTAAAGACCTGAAATAAATATAATTAAAGATAATAAAATAAAGCATACACTTAATTAATATAAGATATCTACATCTACAAAAAATACTCACATCAACAACACGATGCAGGAAGAGAAGGATGCTGGCAGAATTGCAGTTCTGCCTCGCAGCTGTCATCAGGAAGACATTGTTGTGTTGGATGAACATATAACTGATTCCATCATCGAACACCACAGGCGAGTGAGACTCGGGATCGGCCTGTCACCACAGAACCAGAAATCAAGATTCTATCTTTCCTCGATAAACAAACGGGGAAAACCAAATGCAACAATTTCCCCCCAGCAGGGGTGGATCTAAGGCATGCAAGAGGGAGGAAGAAAATAGGGTTTCAGGATTCACCTCCGTCTCGATGAGCTTGGTGAAGAAGCGCTCGGCCTGGACGGCGGATACGTCGCCGCGGTAGTCCCTCCAGATGAGGACGCGGCCCTTGATGTCGAGGAGGAACAGCGCCGAGACGGCGCCCGCCATGATTTGGGGGCGGGAACTTAAAAAGTTCCCGGATCAGAAGCAGATCAGATGCGGGGGCCGGGATCCAGATCTGGCTTTACTTTCCATTCCCAAGATCCCTATCGCTCGAATTCCCTATCGCACGAGCACGAAGGGATCGAAGAAGCGGAGATCGAGACAGAGAGAGAACGATATCGATCGATACGATGGTGAGCGAGAGGGGGGTTGGCTTTCGGGTATTGTTCGAGATATCGGGCGGATGTCCGAAACGGAGCGCTTCTCCTCCCTCCTCTCCCCTCTTATTAGTGTATGCGTGCAAGAGAACGAGGCGGGGGCGAGTCGCTGGTGTCCGGTCCGACTCAGCCAGCAACAACTCGGACGGATCGGAACCCAAAGTAGACCAGATTACACGAAGACTAATAAATTTTCGATTGACCAACTCAGCACGGCGAGTTTCCCGGGTGTTTGAAATGTGACTTGCACACGAGGAAGGGGGTGTGCCTAAGGATAAATTTTTTTGACGAGTATAGTAAAAATGTAGATAATTTTTAAAGTAAAATATATTAATTTACTAAACAAAATGATAATTCTCCTGTACATAGTAATTTTAATACATGTACATAATTATAATATTGAATTATATATATATATATATATATATATATATATATTTGTACAATATGTTCAAAAGTTATATACATATAAATGTTCATACGGGATCATCTATATTATGGGTTTGCACGTACTCTCTTTTAGATCCAATCACGTGAGTATATATCATATTATATTATAATATTTTTAAATCATCGATAAAAGATATTTAATAATAAATCTCTCGTCTAATAACTTTTTTTAGCAAAGATAACCCTACAATATAGTATATACAAAATAAAAAGGTAAAATTCTATATCAAAATAATTTAAGATGCTTATATATAAATGTTAGAAACATAATAAATTCATTTACTTGCGCACTTATCATGACATATATATATGAGTAGGACATGATACATTAAACTACACAACATATGGAGAGTATTATTTGTAAATCATTTTTATTATTTTACTAAAAAATTTAAATTATTCTTTCCTAAATAGATATATATGTCCTTAATTTATAACTTAATTCTAATAAGATCTTCAGTGCTGATCTACAACCTCTCTTTTTTTTTTTTTTCGTTTAATCATTGGAGGTGACATAAAATGATCAAAAAAATAAATAATGAAAATGGGATGAACTAAACGTCCAAGAGGTTTGTGTGAAATATTTTTTTACGTTTATTATGATAATTTAATATCTTTATGGTTATGTACATTTTGTAATAATCTATAAAACATAATATTATAGATCAATTGCATTAACCTAGAAGATGTTACGTTTTGAACATTTGTAAATTAGCCAATAGAGTATGTGGGTGGTGGGTAGAGCGGATGATAGTAATAATGTGCAGGACTTTGGAGAAAAAGAAAAGAGGGTAAAAATAAAATTAGAGAGATCATGAATAGTAAATTATTATATTATTTTTTAAAGGGATTATGAATAATAAAAGTATTATAAAATACTGAAAAAAAGGTTTTTAATTGTTTTTTATATTTATCTGTGATACATGGAAATCACTGTTGGTATCGGATCGGGTGACCGTGTTATCGGGTCCGAGGACACACCTAAGTCGATGACAGAAACCGATCCGCACTATATAGCGGATGCTCGTGTTGCGTTCTTACGGTCTCTCTTCGCCATCTAATCACATTTCTCCGCCTCTTCCACGATCGACCGACCTAGAAGGAGAGAGAGGGTCGAAAGCGCTGCTGCAGCCGCGATCGATCCGGGTAGGAGATGGGGGACGGCGGAGATGATGCTGTTCGGCGACGGAGCGCAGTGGCTGATTACCGCAAAAAGCTCCTTCATAACAAAGAGCTTGATTCCAGGCTCAAGACATGTGCGTATCCGGATCTGCCACGATCAGCGTTTTCGTCTTCTCTCCCTCTTCGTTTCCTGTCTTTTAGCTGCCCGAGCGATGAATTACTTGATCGTCGTAGTTGTTAGGGTTTGGAATCTTTTTCGTTCTTCTTGTCGCCCTTTTTTCGTGAATAAAGAAATTTCTGGATTACGCGGAGATTTTTTGTTGTGAGTCTACACTTTGAAAAACGGGGGGTTTATGGCTTGTTATTTTGGTGGAATTAGAGAAAAGCTAGGATTTTGCTAGTTTTTTTTAGTAGGAGATTCATTCTTTTTTCTTGATTATTTGATAAGATGTATCGGATACTCATTCTGTCATTCCTGATGCTAGAGGTGGATTATTTCAAGCCTAGGTTTTTGTAGGACAAGGTGGGCTCGGAGTTATGCTTGTCAGTGAGCTCTCAGAAAAGACAAGAAGATATGCTGAGTAGGCAGTGAGGCGTTTGTTCTTGATTCAACTTGGTTCTGGAGGTTTAGACCTTAGAATTGAGCTTTTCTTTCCTTTTTTCTCGTTTAAAAACGGGTGCTGATTGTGACATCCGTTCAGAACGTTTAAGTATTTGAAGTTCACTACTGCAAGATCCACATGGAAATAGGAGGAATGGAGAAGACTCGAACTGTCTTGAGGTTTAGGCAACTAATTGGGGTTAGAAAGTGGCCAAGTCTCGAAATATACAAAGGGTTAAGTAGAAGCAACTTGTTAGAGAAAAGCAGTGAAACTATTCCATAGTTCCATTTTTTTTCATATATAACATGGATCAAGAGGCAGTGAAACTTCAACATATAGAAGTAGGTCTATGACTCCCAATGATACATTGAGTTAGAGAAAAGCAACATATTAGATTAGATATGTAAAGGATTTAGTTAGGAAGATGTCCATGAGAACTATTCTCTAGTAATATTCCATTTTTTTGTTTCATATACACCAAGGATTAGTGGACATCCTTCAACATGTAGAGTATGATCAATGTGATTATATATAGTGCACATCATTTGGCTTCCGATTAGTGAATTCTCGTTTTGAATAGGCATGAAAAATTCATCTAGAGGTAATTAACTATGATTCTGTGCTAATCTATGATGCAGTTTTACCTTGACAGGGAATTGTTCTTCTCTTTCCTGAATTCACTTGAATCACTTATTCCTCATACCAAGACCAGTCATATATTTAAGATACCTTCCCAAATCTTTCTAAGTTTCTGTTAGAAGAATTTGTTGCTTGCCTTTTAGAAGTCAGTATTGGTGCATGAAAGTCCCATCATCTTATGAAACTTCTGCACTAATGGACTTGGCCAATGGAAGCTTTTAATAGGTGGCTTTTCTTGTTACTTGTACTTGATTTTCCAAAATTGTAATAATTAATGCCATAAAGAAACCGTGCCCTAATGTGTACAGGGACCATGATGTGTGGAGATAGGCTGCCTGCTGGTATGATCAATATTTGCCTGTACAAATTAGCATGGTGCTTACTTCCAATCAATTGCATATTCAAACTATAAAAGTTACATATTTACATGTTATACAAATGCCTTTCTTATTTGTTCATTATTTGCAAATATCAACCAGTGAAAGCTGGTAACTAGGCTAAAATCTCAATGCTATCAGCAGCATCATCTTTTGTCAAGAATAATGGAGATAGTCTATGGTAGGAGAAATCAATATTTTATAGTTTTTCCTTAATCTATGATTAATTGCTCTGTATTTTTTGTGTTGAAAATTTTGTCGCATTAAGCTTGTATGATTAGCTCACATGCTGACTAGTCACCAGTAACATTTTGGTAGGTGATAATTTTTTGTTAACTTACTGTTATGACTTGGTAAAGATTTGAAAATTGCAAACAAACTCTTCTTACCACTATAATAATGATTATGATTGAATTGAATGCAGTAAGGGAGAATTTGAGGACCTCAAAGAAGGAGTTTGCTAGAACTGAAGATGATTTAAAGTCTCTCCAAAGTGTGGGGCAAATTATTGGAGAGGTTCTTAGGCCACTTGATAATGAGCGATGTGAGTACTATTTTTTCATGCCTTTGAATGTCCCTAATGATATATTTCTTTGTTGACTTACAGAGGTTTCTTTTACAACTTCTTCTGAAATTCAGATTGGAGATCACAAATTATTTTCTCAGTCCTGCCTTGAACAATCTACCATTTCTTGTGTCTTCCTAGGGCCATCATTTATTGCATATTTCACAAGATTGGTATTGATATTGGGATTGACCATGGACGATACAGCTATGATTGACAAGATTGATTGATGAGACTGAATAGAACTGAAAAATCTAAAGAAAATATTAGAAAAATTATAAAATATTATTTGAAATACTTTGAAGTTATATGCTAAAAATTCTTTTATATCTAGAATTAATAAAATGTCTAGTTTCATAAGTAGACATATGAAAAGCATTGTCGATCGTCTTCCCCGAATACAGGTCTTGAAGTTCACAGTGAGAAGCAAAGAATTTATCAACACAATGCAAATCCTTTGAGTTTGCTAATAGACAACAAGTTATAAGATAAGTTGGGAACATGAAGTACATAATTTAATACAAAGGAATATGAAATTCCATTTGTTCCTTTTCCTACTATAGAAAAGAGTGATCTATCAGCAACTTTTATTTTAAAGTTTCCAGGACAAGGTGTGTAGGAGGAAAACAAGTGTGAAAGGCTAGACATATGGTCTGTTGCACCTAAATTTATAATCCAAGGAGCCTTAAGACCAAAATAAGTAGACAAAGCTGTGAAACAATTACCTTTCTTAACCAAAAAACAAGATGATGGAGAAGGATTAGGATTTTTGACTGATTCAGAAACTTAAATAGTTAGTTTGTTCCTTACTGAACAGAGGTGTTTCAACTCCTTTAGAGGTGGTGGCAGATAAATTGTCTACTTGAATTCCATGGTTATTCGCTTTATCTAGAACTGGATTGTTCTTCCAGTTTGTCAGTTTTCCATGTATCTTCTAGCAAGTTTCTCTGGTGTGTCTTGGTTATTGCAAAAATCACACTACTTTGCTCTTATCATCTTCCTTCCTTTGATTATGTTGCGCAGAGTTGGCAGAAGAATTAATTTCAGTTGTCATAATAAGTGCATAATTTTTGCAACCATAGATGGAATGGAAGATCCCATAATGACTTGTTTTCCACTTTCTTCCCTCCTAACTTTGGAGAATATAGCTTGGATAGATGGCAATGGATCCTTCCCCAATATACATCCATGAACTTCATCTAGTTTTTTGTTTAAGTTTGCCAAATATTGAAGGTCTCGATTCCTCTCAAGCATTTTTATGTATCGAGCACTATCAACAGCACGTGATCACTCAAAATCATAAAAAATATCAAGCTCTTGCCAGAGTGTCTTCAAGGTATTAAAGTATTTTGTAACACTAGTATTATGTTGTTTAAGCTCTCTAATCTTGTTTATAATCTCAAATACTTGGGTTGAATTCCCCATATCTGAATATGTCTCGACCACAACATCGCATAACTCCTTTGCTGTTGATAAAAACTTATATGTTTGGCCAATTTTTGGTTCCATGAGTTTATCAACCATGATATGAGCATGGAATTTTCAGAATCCCATACTTTCAACTTGGGATCATCCTCTGCAGGTGCCGTTGTTGATCCAGTCAAATAGTTGATCTTTCTTCTTCCTCTAATATACAACTTTACGGACTGAGACCTACAAAGAAAGTTTTGTCCGATGAGTTTATGCGGTATAATCAACAAGGATGGATTGACACCTAAGCTATTCGTTGGAGATGGAAGCATTGGTTTTATCTTCTCTCCAAACATAGTAGTGTAGGTTCCTCACAAGCAAACAAGGAAGAAGAAAAATAGTTGGGGCTGATATGGAGAGTGGCAGAAGAGAAGGAAAAAAATTCAACAATTAAGGCTGAAATAAAGAAGAAAAATGATTTCTGTAGAAACTAAGCCTTGATACCATGAACATAAGATAATATAATTTTTCTCATTCATTAATCTTTCTGTATACAAAG
Source organism: Ensete ventricosum (assembly GCA_029747655.1). NCBI lineage: Eukaryota > Viridiplantae > Streptophyta > Magnoliopsida > Zingiberales > Musaceae > Ensete > Ensete ventricosum. The sequence continues at coordinate 56,938,818 of JAQQAF010000009.1, forward strand.
GAAGACATATATAGGCTGATTACAAACTGTACAACTAAAGAAATTGATTTCGCATAATATTTCATTCTAATTCATTTCCTATAATATAGTCCGATTTGATATTGATCAAGTGTTCTAAAATAGGTGATGTATTCCCTTAATCATGAGATTCAGAATTCCTTAATCATGGGATTTTCTACAGTAGTGGTTTGTGAAGAAGCTAATTCCTTTTACCTAACCATGTTCTTTGTTTCACTTGGCAATCTAACATTGGAATATGGAAGTTTGGAATAAGTAACTATGCGTTGAATAGATTTAACAAACAATGCTTTCAACCAAGGTTTGCAATATCGTATCGTACCGCTCGATATGCTCGGTACATATCGGTCAGATAGAGGATTGGTACGCTCGGTATAGCTTAGTACCTTAGTGTACCATGTGTTGGTATGCTTGGTACAACTCGGTATGTACCATATCGACAACTGATCGATATGCCGGTACAGTACGATATCGTGAACCTTGCTTTAAACTAGTCATCTCTAAAATTGAATTTATCTTTCTGGAATGGGTAAATGACATAAACATTTTTTAAAAACTTAGATGGATTTAGAAGCTTTTCATAAAAATAAGATTTAGATGTCATGATATACTTCAGAGAGACAAAAATGGATTGATATTGAGGCTCAAACTTCCATAATCCATTAATGATTTGTTCTATCATCTCTTGGCACCTTGTGATTTTGTTGTACAAAATTTCTTGTTTCAAGTGTACCCTTGGTTAATGACATTGGCTAAACTGATTGTGAACCATCTAAGTGGCTGAATATGTTTCTGAACCAGTTATTGTCAAGGCAAGCAGTGGCCCAAGGTATGTTGTTGGCTGCCGCAGCAAAGTGGACAAAGAGAAGCTGACAGCTGGAACACGGGTGGTTCTTGACATGACTACTCTTACCATCATGCGGGCTCTTCCACGAGAGGTTGAATATCATATATTGTTACATGTTCAAGGTTTACTAATATGTGATAGCATTTAGTAAAATTATTGTTGTATCAGTATTTTCTCTTATCATGGATTTTAAAGAACAAATATTGACATGCTTTTGTGTTTTGTGCTCATCACTTGGTTGCAGGTTGATCCTGTTGTGTATAACATGCTCCATGAAGACCCTGGGAATGTTAGCTACTCTGCTGTAGGTGGACTATCTGATCAAATAAGGGAACTGAGAGAATCCATTGAGCTGCCTCTTATGAATCCTGAGCTCTTCCTTAGAGTAGGAATTAAACCTCCAAAGGTTAGTATAGATATTTTATTACTGTGAGTATCTACCTTTTAAGAAGACAGAAACTTGAATATGATTATTGTCATGTTTAACCTCTTTAGACAACTCATTTTATGACTGCAGGGAGTCCTACTCTATGGTCCTCCTGGAACTGGAAAGACGTTACTGGCAAGAGCAATTGCTAGCAATATTGACGCAAATTTTCTTAAGGTAAATTATTGTTAAGACTTAAGACATTCTGCTATTCTTTTTATATTTTTAACCTTTTGATGTTCATGAGTAGGTTGTGTCAAGTGCCATAATTGACAAATATATAGGCGAAAGTGCACGGTTGATCAGGGAGATGTTTGGCTATGCACGTGATCACCAAGTAATAATCTGCCTCTTCGAATTCCTTTGACCTTCTCTTTTTCTGCTTTGCTATGTTTAGTCAATTAACTTTAAAATATAATAACCTTACCTTTTGCCTGGTTGATTTTCTATAAGATTGCGTGCATATGAATTCATCTTGCACTAAGTGTATCATGATCATGGACATGAATTGTAAATTTGTGCATCTCAGCCTTGCATTATTTTCATGGATGAAATTGATGCCATTGGTGGCCGACGGTTCAGTGAGGGAACCAGTGCAGATCGTGAGATTCAACGAACCTTGATGGAACTACTCAATCAGCTGGATGGATTCGATCAACTGGGAAAGGTATACCTCATTTTTCTAGCAATATTGTTAGTGCTTATAACTGTTGTTGTAATCGAGTATTACAAAATTTCTATTCGTTAGAGATAGTTTCGAAGTTATAGGGGCTAAGAAATGGGAACATTACAGTCTTAAGGACTATATATCAAAAGTACATGGACCCTTCTCATGGGCTTTTATCCTCTGGTCCATGAAAAGGAGACATCATTATGCTACAATATGTTTGTTTAAATGGCAACTACGATGTTACTTATAAGATGTCAAAACTCTCTAGTTAAAAGCTTTTTTCACAAATTTTCTGTCCAGATTATATATTGATATTGGACATAACTTAAATGAGAAACCCCTTCCCTTGTTATTTGATTTTCTAAATATGGGGGTTGTGGTAGTTAAGGTCAGAGGAAAGTTTTTTGGTGGTTTGACAGTTTGGAGTTGAGTTTTGAATTTATCGGTTTTGGCTGTTAAACTTTGTTAAAGATCGAGAAAACAGAAAAAGGAGGAGAAGAAGGAAAGAGAGGAATTTTGTAGATCGAGCAGCAGATTGGCGGTTCCAGCTATTATATGGAGCTCCAAGGATACTCAGATGACTAGGCAATCCACTCATTTTGTAGTAGCTAGATTTTTATTTGTGGTTAAGAAAATGCAAATTATCATATTTTAATGGCCTTTCGTCTGTATTTACATTACAAAGTATGAGCATTTTTCTATGTATGCCTGTAATAAATTACTTTATGAAGAATTGAATACAATATGTATCTTGGTTCCCAAGGAACGTTATCTTTTCCTCATGGTGTTAGGTCAAGATGATTATGGCGACAAATCGACCTGATGTACTGGATCCAGCTCTTCTTCGTCCTGGTCGGCTGGACAGAAAAATTGAGATTCCATTACCAAATGAACAGTCGAGGATGGAAATTCTCAAAATTCATGCTGCTGGTATAGCAAAACATGGTGACATCGACTATGAAGCGGTGGTAAAACTTGCTGAGGCAAGTGTGTTTTTCATCCTTGCGAAGCATATTGTGGTCACAAGCAAATTATATTTACTTCCAATTTTTGGTTCTCTCTACATGAGTTAGACCTGTTTTATGGGTAAACTTTCCATATTTCCAGGGTTTTAACGGAGCAGATCTTCGTAATGTGTGCACAGAAGCTGGTATGTCAGCAATTCGTGCAGAACGCGACTATGTTATTCATGAAGACTTTATGAAGGTAATTTACCCTTTTATCATGAAGACTAATTTGGACCATACAGGAAAATAATAATCCTGGCACAGAAGCTAGTCAGTTGTTTTCTGCATAGATTTTTCATTCTTATGCGTTCAACCTTTTCCGGTTGCTTGAAGCTAGTCAGCACAAATCATATCTTCATTTCTAATGATGACTTTGGTGATGAATGCCTAACTGAAAGTTGTCACTTGTAAACTATTTGATTGAGACATCCATCAAGCCTCTAATTTTATTCCAAGGAGTTCTATTTGATGCATATAGAATTTCACATTTCCTGTACTTCGTCATTATACCTAAACTGTTTGATAGGTGATGACAACTGTCTTGAAATTTTTTTATGGCGCTTTCACCAACATTTGCGTGAGACAATTGTTGTTTATGCTGTCATTTCTCATTTAATTATATTGTATTGGGATAAATTTCTAAAATTCAACATCTAGTTATTTTTAGAGGTTATAATCCAACGAGTTGTCTCTGCATGTGCCAGTTGATTTATGTAATATAATTAGTTCTCTATAAGATATGTAATGTACCAAGTGAGGACTCATAATTCTTTGCCCATGGCTGTCTTCAACATGGTTTTGCTAGTTGCTACAGTTATTTCTGTCAACATAAACTTGTAAACTTTGTTAATGTTGTGTTAAAGATGTGCTTTCATCCTTCAACGAACAAAAACAGATAAATATGATGTTCCTTTTTTTTTTTTAGGCCTTGTGCATTTTTTTTTGAAGTTGTAGCAGCATTCTTCTATATGAACTAGGGCATTTTTATGTTTTGAATGCATGCTTATCATATTAATTTCTTCATCGATGAATCATAAAAGGCATGATGCTAAGACATATTTTCGCATCTATTGATTTTCTCAGGCTGTCAGGAAACTCAATGAAGCAAAGAAGCTGGAATCGAGTGCTCACTACAGCGCCGATTTCGGCAAGGATTAGGTAGCCTATTAATTAATTATACCCGTCCTACGATCTTGGTGGTTTTAAGTCTCTATTGTAATTTGCTCAACGAATTGCTTAAGCTGTTCCTTGAATTAGAGCTGAACCTGTGTTTGTACTTGGAGCCCAACTGTTTGGTTCTTGCATGATGTCTGTCCTAATTTATGTGTCATCTGGAGAGGGGGGGGCTTAGCATCACACTACGTTTGTAGTTTTCATCTGGTTGAAGAACAACACTATGGGGCTTGCTGGGAATAAAATGGTACGGCAGTTGGAACGGTTGGGTCAGGTCGATGGTGTTCTTCGACAGACCCACCGTTTTGGACTAAGATTTAGAGCCGGGCATCATCTATCTATGGTTGTTGGGGTTAGGGTTGTAAGGTCATGACAAAAGGCTATGCGGATGCGTTCGGCTTATATGAACGAAGAAGAAGATTTTGAGTATCAAAGGTTGCTACTCTTTTTAATGTGAATTTATAATAACCATCCAATGATTTATGATTTAAAATACTGGCGTGAGAGGAAGTTTATCAGCGGCCCAACATGGCCAATGTCGCATTCCTGGAAACAGAAACCTATGTCTACTACTAACCCTCACAGAGAGAGAGAGAGAGAGAGAGATGAGTTTTATTCCTTGATCTACGGATTAAGGATTTTGTCGCTAGTGTGTCAGGGAGTTTGAGTGTTCGAGATACGACCCTCGAGGTTAATCGGGAGGTCAATTTTTATACCTGCGGTCGAGGGTCACTCGTACTTGGTCTGGTAATGATCATTGACGCCCTGAGCGATAAGCTCGTATTACTCCACACAGGCGTTGATTGACCTGCACAGCTCTGCATCGAAAACAACCACGAAAGCTAACCAAGATATTGTTGTCAAGTCTATTGCTAGCCCGCTACATATTGTACAAGGCATGAACAAAAAAAAAAAATGGCGATCAAGCGAAGACATTTGTATTCTTTGTTAGAAAGCTGATGAGTTGTATTTGATCTTTTCTCGGAAGTGTAGTCTTGATCTTCACGACCATAACTGGCTGGCTTTTATCGAGGGGGACCTCTAGTATTTGCTCATTGGTACTTTCATCGCATCTCGAAGGTCGACCAGAGGCAACTCGGGCTTCAGGTTCTTTAGCAAAGTGACGACCATTAAGGCAATGGCCTTAACTCTAGAGGATCACTTCTCACTTCCCCGATCCCATCTCGGGTTGAGAACTTCATTATCCGGTGGCAGGTGGAAATAATCGCCCTTATCTCATTGTGACCATCATGGTCTTGGATCTCGGCTCCCTCCCCCCCCCCCCCATGGTGACAGGTAGGGTGGTGGTGCCGAGGGGGAAGAAGGAGTCGCCGGTGAAACCAATGAGAGCCGAGGTCATTGGGGTGAGGTTTTTCTCTGGTTGAGCTTATGGAAAGCATCGAAATATAGCAGCACATTGGTAGAGCTCCTGGTGTCCACCATGACTCTTTTCACCCAAGCGTTTGCAATTTGGATCAAAATCACTAAGGCATTGTCGTGGTCAAGGTAATCTGTTTCTCCCACCTCAAAGGTGATCTCGGGCTCGTCCCTTTGTCTGGGACGCTTCTCCACAACAGCTTGGGAGTAAGCTTTACGCCCCATGGTGCTATCCCCATCGGATGTTGGGCCATCGATAATGACATCAATCTGCTTCTCGATCGATCCTTGAGGATGCAAAGAGAGCCCTCGGGATCTTTTGACGTAATGCCTAAGGTGTCCTTTATGGATGAGCTCCTCGATTTGTTTTCTTAGGTCATGACATTCCTCGGTATCATGGCCATAGTCGTGATGGAACCAACAATACTTGGATCAATATCTGAACTCGCGTGGAGTCTTCATCGGGTTGGGCGCTCTCAAGAGCCCCTTCTATTTGATTTGGAGGAAGATCTCCATCCACGATGAGTTTAGAGGTGATAAAGGAGGCCTCAAGGGTGACGACTTAGGCTAATCTAGCCTCCTCCTTAGTGGCTCCAAGGGTTGCCCTCGGGATTGCTCCGCAAGGACTCTTGTGGTCTTCGCGCTTCCCTGCTACCAATGCTTCAACTATGACATATTGACTGACGCGTTGGAGCATCTCGGTGATGGTCATCGATAGCCTCTCGACTAGTGACCAGAAGAATCTTGATGGTCGCAGGCACATCAGGAACGCCTGCATGATTAACAAGGGGTGGGCGTCGATGACTCCTCGGATCTTGGCAGCGAAGCAAGTGACAAAATGGGAGGGGTTTGTCATGCTTCTAGCTTAGGCCAAGGAGCATGGCCGCGAATGGTTTAGGTTGTGTGTTGGTCAAGAAATAAAGCTCAAACTCCCTCGCGAGCTGATCAAAAGACGAGACCAAGGATGGCCTTAGTCGGTTGTATCACATATGAGATGAACCTCGGAGAGTGGTGGGAAATGCCTGACATATCAGGGTATCAGAGGTGTCGTACAAGGCTATCTGGCCCTCGAATGCAGCAACATGCTCTGTTGGGTCAAAGCTGCCACCGTAGGCCTCTAACACTGAGAGGCAAAAGTTGAGGGGAATCAACTTATCTTAGATCTCCTAAACGAAGGGGGATCTTGTCGAGGTACCTTCCCCGATCTCTTCTTTTGATTTGTGAAATTTCCTTTGGACGTCATCCAGATTGACCATGTTAGGATCATAATAACACTAAGAGGAGGGGTGAATTAGTACTTTCAAAAAATCACGATAATTCAAAAAAGTCATTCGATAAAATTATATCGAATCAGTAAACAATAAGAAGAAAAAGCAAATAAAGAAGTCAACACCAGATTAATAGTGGTTCGATCATTCAACCTATGTCTACTCCTGATTCCTCTTCGCTTACACTACTGATATTTTTTCCAATGGGCGAAGATCAAGAACCTTTTACAACTCTTTGTCCTTTTCACATGCTCAAGTGACAACCATTACACCCCTCTTTTACAAGGATTTCCTCACACTACAAAACACAAGTTTGTATTCTCTTTTTCTTTCTCTATCAAGTAGGAAAGAGTGGAATATTTATAGGCCTCAAATGGTTTAAAAAATCAAGCCAAAATTTCAAATCCCCTATTTTTCAGGTTACTGGCGGTACTACCGTCAAACATAGCTCGAAATTTTGGGATTTGGTGGTACTACTGTCGGAATAGGTGGTACCACCACCTCCTGGTGGCACTCCGAAAATGCACAGAACAGTGCTTTCCATAGCTTGGGTAGTACCACCGCCCAGGTCATTTCTAGGTCAACAAATTTGCCTTTCATCAGGCCAAATTTAACCCTGGTTCTGACCCGATGGGCCCTAAATCAAAGCGGCATGGTTACAACCCAATACCAACTTAATTCGACTCTAAACGATCATGATTAAGACCTAACCATCTTAATTACAAATATAAAGCTATCAACACATTGTCTATCAATTCGGTATGTCTACTGATCATCCAACATTTCGTATGAACCTCCGGTGCATCTTCTGATCCGATGCCCGAACTCTCACGAAGTCTATCCTGTCGCACGCTGACCAATCTTCCGACCGACATTCAATCTTTGACATGACGCTTTTCGGCCCAACGCTTGCTTCGATATATTATCGTCTGATGGTTCAAGTCAATGATTGAAGATTTCTTGTATTACTCATCTTGAAAGCATATTAGTTCATAATTTTATCAATTGATTTCATCATCAAAATTTGAGATTCAACAGACTAAACGTGATTCAGCCTTGAAAGAATATGCTGAGTCTGATGACAAGGTATCAAGCTTGGGGCAACTCGGAGTGGTGCGTCTGAGGGCCAACGACTCTACGCTTCGTCGTCGGCCTCGGGTCTCTCGAATGCTCTTCGGTCGATTGGTGGGCATCCATAGCTTTAAGCTGCTGGCTTACTGGGAGAGGATCTTGTGGCGCGATGAAAAGAGTCAATAGGGCCATAGTGACGATTGTTGGGGATGAGTCGTCTGTTAAGCAAGTTGGGGGATGAGGGGGACGATTGTCTACATCATCCCCATCAGCACTTGGATCTAGTGGTGAGACTGAGGAACGCCTCGACAGAGATGATGGAGTGTCCTATGCTGGTACCAGGGGCGAGAACCCGGGGTCGTTGAACAATCGCCAATAGAGGCTCAGGGTCTAAGTTAGAGCGTTCCCATCCCTGTGCGGGGGAAAGGGTAGCTGCCCTTCGAGTGTGAAGGTAGAGTGGACAACAACATCTCTTCTCCAAGGCGCTCGTCGGGGTTGCCTGGTGGTTAACGGTCTTGCGATATTAAGTCCTCCTTCTAGTGCCAAAAATTTTGTGCAGCTTGTAACCGAGATGTCAAAATGACTTGGTCTGATTCGAGTGTGTGATATCGTCAACATAACTTCCCGACTGGAGAGGGTCAACGTTGGGTCAAGTCGAGATGCAACGTTCACCCTTCCGCGTGTCGAGCTTTGGGATCCTGCACACCGATCGAAGTTGGGAGGGGGATTTCCCGATTCAATCCATCCAAAGCTTAAGTCAATGTGGTGTGATGTTAGGGGGTTAGAGTGTTTGAGATCCAACCCCCAGGGCTGGTCGAGAGGTCGGCTTTTATACCCACGATCGAGGGTCGATCGTACTTGATTTATTAATGGTCACTAACGCCTCAGGCGACAGGCTTGTACACTCCGCGTAGGCACTAATCAACCCGCACGACTCTACGTCGTGTGGCACCACCTCACGTCTTCTCGAGCGACTATGTACTACGCGACATCACTTCGTACAACCTTGAGCAACTCGAGCGCAATCAGATGTCTCGTACGAGTCTGAAGTGTCACATTGACGCCACGAGGTGCCACATCGACTTTGATGTGACGACTAAATGTAGTTGCGGGGATGATGCCCTATCAAGTATCAACTATGATTTGTTGTTATACATCGAGCAACATTATTTGTTGCATATGTTTACAACAGAACCTTAAGCAAAACAGATGGGTTTTGTCCATCAGACACTAACACTGCTTTTTTATTCTGGCATAATCTTCAGGAATCTCGATGCGATGCGCACGTCGAATCAGCAAAATACCAAACTCTGTGGTGTATGGCAACGTCTGCTATCCAAAAGTAGAAATCTTATCCAACATTGGACAACTCATTCGTAAAAGGAAGAACGACAGAAGGGAAAAATGTCTGCAAAAAACATCATTCTCATCCATGACAATCCGCTGATGGCATTCGCAACTGCATCAGACATTACTGGTCCTCCTCAGTGCTATTCATCGACCACAACAACCATACTATTAAGATTCCACCTATTCAAAAATAACAAATTAGAAAATGAAAAGGACGAGTTGATACTTTTTGTTCTCCGAGCGCTGCTAGTCTTCGAAACTGAACACTCGGATAACAAAAATGATGCCTGCTAGTCTTTCAAAATTGAACGCTTAAATAACAAAAGGCGTAGGGATTTAAGAGACGGGTGCCGGACATTAGCACATCACTTTAGCGCCTGCTGGTCTTCCCAATTGAGCGCTTCCCAGAGAACAAATGCTTTGGCTTCAGGCTTGGAATTACCCTATCGGCTTCTCCCTTGCGTGCAGCCTTATTTCTCATCTTAACTGACTTTTTGGCTATCTTGAGTGCCTTCAGTTTCTGAGCCGAGTCTTTGAACCCTTCTCCAGGGGTGATTTCCCCAGGTGGCCTTGATTTTGACCTTGACCTAGATGCTGACCTTGATCTTGACCTGATACGCAGCTTCTTGTTAGACTGCTCATCATCAACATCCATGGCTTCTCCATCTTCACCTTCTTGACCGAGCGACCTCTCCCGCTTACGACCTTTCCTAGAGAGGGACCTCCCACGTGCACGATTGATGGCGGCAGTAGGGTCTATTCCCAAAGAAGAGAGCTGTCTTCCCATCCTCTCAGGCGTGTATTTTCTGTCTTTATCAAACTTCCTAGGCACAATAGGACGGCTCTCGGCAGTGCTCTTCTTAATCCTGTGCTCTTGGATGAGCAAGCTCTTCTTCCTCCTGATCTCAGCGAGCAGTTGTCGCTCTTCCTCAGTCAATTCTGCTCCATCCATCTCAAAATCTCCTTCATCTACCCCTGCATCAAGACGAAGACCCTCTTCCTGTTCCAGCTCTTCCAACCTCAGCAAGATGTCAGGATCAATGAAATCATACACATTATGCCCATCTAGAATCTCTGGCATAATGTCCTCTTTCCATCCCTCATCAGCCAATATATAATGCTTCCTTAGGCTAGCAGAATAAACACCAGCTCCACCATTCTCTTCTTCGAGATCTTTCTCAAGCTTCCTCTTTTCCTTCTCATTAGCCTTTGCTCTAGCTTCCAGAACTGCTGGAGGAATACAAGGAGGGCGTTCTTTTGTATCACGGGGCTTAGGAATTGCAACATGAAACCTGTTCAGACAATCATTGATCTTTTTTGACTTCATTTTTATCTCCACCCGCTGATTTAAAAGCCTCTCACAAGCAGCATTCTTGACAGCTATGACTCCCTCGTCTGTCATGGTACTCATAGTCAACAAGACTCCCTCATCATTAGAGTCTCCGCCTTGGGCTATTATAGTTTTGGTGGCCTCAGCTTTCATCTCCATTACCAATTTCACGTCCTCTTCGGAGAGCCCTTCTAACGGCTGCAGATCAATCTTGTTACAAACAACAATAAGTGGCTTGTTCATGAACAGTGACTTGATGCTGTGGAAGAGAGCTGCCTGCTGCTCTATGCTATAACCACAGGATCCAGATATGTCCAAGAAGAATAAGACTGCAGCCTTTAAGTGCGCCAAAGCTGTGATACTGCACATTTCTATAATGTTCCTGTCCTCAAACGGCCGGTCTAGAATCCCAGGAGTATCGATCACCTGGTAGCGGAGGTATTTGTAATCTGTGTGACCAACAAACAACGACTTGGTCGTGAAAGCATATGGCTGGACATCAACATCGGCCCTAGTGACCTTGTTCATGAAAGAACTCTTTCCCACATTAGGATACCCACAGATCAAAATGGTGCGGGTGTTCGGGTCAATCGAAGGGAGCCTAGACATATGCTGCCGTATCTGCTCCAAATAAGCCAAACTAGGGCTGATGCGCTTTATCACAGTGCACATACGACCTAGAGCAGCAACCTTCAAGCTCTTGCACCGGTACAATGAGTCTCCATACTTGAGTAACCTAACATAATCTTTTGCAATCTTCCCAATGATGTTCCTAGCCGTGTTAACCTGGCCCAGAGCAAGCTTGTAGTGGTCTTTGTTATATAGTACGTGGAGCAAATCTCCGTAAAATGGGTGAATGTCATCGAGCCGAGGGAACTCATCAATGATGGCAGACAGTTTCTCATGGAAGTTCTGCTGGGTGAACTTCACCTTTCGCATGTAGAATTCACGGAGCCGGGAGATGGCATATCCTTTGTGGACGACAGTTGGAGTTTGGCGCTGTGTGCGGGAGAGAATGATGTCGATAAAGTCCTTCCCGGAAGGGACGATAGTTATCTTTTTGAAGTTGTACTGCACCATACTCTCGATCAGTTGACTACACCAAATTCTTGTGTTTAAACCTTTTAGCTTTCCTGAAAAAAAATGCAGTCTGTAAGATATCTGATCAAGATAAGACATATCTACATCGGAGTTGACAAAATCTAAGGCTATCCAAAAACCGTGTCATTACATCTTAGTTGCATGCCTAGGTGAACTGGCAGATAACAGGAACAGTTAGCAGAACTACGAACAATTTCAAATTATAGATTACCTTCTCTTGCCAATTACAAAAATCATGAAGAACATTAACTAAATGACCATTATGCAAAACAATCATCACCAGATATCACAATTCAATTGGCATAGGGTGGCCCACAAGAAAAAGGACGCTGCTTCAGCATTTCGTTCAATTGATAACCCATATATCTGAAGTAGAACGTAAGGGACTAATTCATCAAAATTCAAATTTATCACAAGGCTCAAGTCTTGCCTAATAGCATATACCTAAATATAGATAAAAAGGAAACACAATAAGTCTATATGCCACAATCCCTGTTGTTCATATAGACCATCAAGACAGAAAAGGACAAGTTCTTGTTCCCAAAATCGCATTCGATGATCATCGTCCAAGTGATACTAATCCGAACTAAGAGATACACGGAGATTACCATCAAAACAGCAATTCTTTATCCTCTCATCATAAAAAATTACATGTAGAGTTCACACCACAGGCATGATCTAAGAGACGACCTAATCTTTTTTTTTTTTCCAATATCAATTCTCAGAATCGCATCGAAGGAAGCGGAAATCATGTCACGAGTGATTCACAAAGACAGATCAGATTCGTCAATGAAAAGAAAAGGAAGAAGAGAAATGGTATCACCAGAGAAGGCACAGCGGACAGCAGCCGCCGGAAGGAAGAGGGTTAGGGTTTTGCTCAAAGCCCCTCGTAGAAAGGTCGGGCGGCCGAAGCGCTCGCAACCTTTTATAGTGCGTTTTCGTAGTCCGAATCCACAAGACTAGCGGGTATCGGATCGATAAGGTTTTCATATCCAAAACATGAGGATCCACATAGATTCGGATCAAACACCAGATTGATACACGAGCACTCGATTGGTGTTAACGGATCGACGGTGAGGATTCAAAACTAAGCTTTTGGGTTATCGGGTTTGGGTAGTAGTCAGGATCTACCGACGGTCTCAATCTCATCTATCGAGGACAATGTCGGACGACGTGAACTGATCCGAACCCGCATGTTAGATGTGGGCAATTAACCCCACGTAGGAGAATAGTGGACATTAAAGATTTTTTTGTTTATGAAGAGTATGAGGTTGTGTTTGGGAATACATTAATGTATAGTTAAAGAAATTTTTTTATTTCTGAGTGAATATATAATTATAAAATACTCTAAGTGATTGATAATAATAGATACAAATTATATTTTAAATATATATTAAAATACGTATTGTTGGGTAAAAATTATATTTCAAAAGTATCGTTTTGGATCGTATAACAAGTGATTTTAATTTTAAAAATATTAGCCCGACCCAAAGTCTTAAAAACCCTAAAATCTATGTCCAAACTCAACGAATTCACTACTTTTCTTTTGACTCCACGACTCCTCCTCCATCCGCTTCTTAGCCTCGCACTCTTTGTTTTAGGTGTGAATCATATAATTTTTTTATTATTTTTCTTCATTAATCATCCTCCTCTTTAATAAGAAAAAAATGATGATACATGATAAGGTATATAATGGGCCACGTCGGATCCAGAACTAGCTCACTCAACCACGACATCAGGCGATGCGAGACAAATAACACAACTTATCGTCCAACCTAGTACAATGTCAGGAGCGAGCCTCGAGAGACGATGCCACTTGACACTCTCTCGTTGATCGAGGCCTCGGGACTTAGCAGAGGCCCCTCTAAAGCGATCTCGTACAGCTAACTCAACCAAAGGATATCGTACATCTATTTTTTTTATTTTTTTCATTAATCATCTCTTTATTAATTTGTATAAATCCTTTTTGTCGACTTCTATGCATTATCGTATATCATCCTCTTTAACAAGAAAAATGATTATATATGATAGGGTAGATAATGGGTAAGCCCTATCATCATGGCCACGTCGGACCCGGAACCAACTCACTCAACCACGACATCAAGCGATGCGAGATAGATGACACAGCTCATCGACCAACTTGGCATAGTCCTAGTCGACCTAGCATAGTGTCATCCGATCAATCACAGTGTTAGGAGCAAGCCTCGAGGGACAGCGTCGCTTGACACTCTCTCGTCGGCCAGGGCCTCAGGACTCAACAAAGGCCCCTCTGAAGCAGCCCCATACAATTGACTCAGCCAAAGTACTTTGCTAGTGTTAAGGGGTCGAGGTACAGTTGTCCCCCGATTGGTAGGTATAAAAATCACCCCTAGGCATGCTCAAAGGGGCTCTCAAACTCTCCAACTCTATATATTGTATACTTTAGATAATTTTGATCAGGACACTGGTTTGATCATCCGAGGGATCGCATCGGGTGCCCCCACCCTGACAAAGCCTTTGTGTATGATCCCTCGACAGGCCCCAAGAAGGAGGAGGCCGAGGCGCATTCTTGAGCAGGCCTAACTTACCTTTCCCGAGTTCCCTACCTCCTCCCAACTAACGCAGACAAGCTTGTACACACAGACTGAACCAATATATGTTGACTCATCGACCGCGGTATAAAGTTTAACAATAATACATACACTCAATGTCCCTATAAGGTATCTTTAATAATAAAATAAGAAAAGAAAACCACTATCCACTCTTGAAAATGGTTGATAGGATATTATAATGAAGTAATCTAGTACAACGGAAGACCTAGACTTTTTGGAAGTTACTATTAGGAGAAGTATGCCTTTATATACTTAGAGAAGAAATTATCAAAATTTCTTTTTATAATTGATATTATTTTAAAAATATTTAGAATGATATATGTGATATAAATTTATTGAGAATGGCGATAGCATTGGATCAAAATTTTAATACAATTTAATTAAAGTAAACAATTCACTCGAATCAATTCATTTAAAATTTTCTAAAATTATTGAGAATTAAAATTTAATTAATCAAACTGGATTAACTGGTTTTGAACCATTTCCGTTGGATAGGTCCACCATGGTTTCGATTCGGAGTAATTTATTTTAATTGAATCGAACTCTTTTTCAATTTGATTCGAATCGATTATATATATATATGATTAAATGAATTTATTGTAATCTAAAGATAATTAATCAGATTTTATTATTAAAAAATGAAATTACGTGTTAATGTTTTCCATCTTTATACTTTTTATAAGCTTTTAAAAATTAGTATATAAAATTAGATAAAGAAGGACGATGTGATGTACAAGATTCTCGCGGGTTAATAAAAGGTTGAGTGGGGTGATGGCAGTCTCACGTTAAAAATTAATGTATATGTGTTTTCTTAGGAGGCATTCATGTTCCTCATTTCGATAGTATCAAAAACAAAAAAAATCTAAGGAATCAAATTATAAATAAGCTTTAACTTTCATCCTAACATATTATTGTTAACATAAAATCTATAATATGCTATGTAAAAAAAATTTAATGTTAGCATATTACATGATAGGGTTAGTCGTGGGCCGTCCCAACTCACCAAGGCCACCTCTAGCTCAGCAGGCCACGAGAGTAATAGGAAGCCTGGCACCGACGAGCTAGCACAATTGACCGAGGTGGCACAGTGCTGATCGAGTTGGCACGACGACAGTTGAGTTGGAACGCTTATAAATAGAGAATGTTGTGCACGCCATCGTTCCACACGGATCGGATGTATGACGCCTCGACACTCGATAATGTCATATATCTACCTCACTCCAATACATCGACAACGATAAGATCAGGAGTATGAACGATAATCGACCGACGAGTATAAAAATCTCTCTTGGAAATTGGAAAAGGGGTCTCTCACTCTCTCCCTAAACTCATTTTTCCCTCTCTCTCACTCTCGAATCAATGACCCTACCCCTTTCGGGTCGAGACACTGACTTGATCGTCAGAGGGGACCATCTCAGGAGTCCCCACCCCGAGGAGGTCTGAGTGCAGGTAGACCGAGGAAGGACTTCAGGACAAAGGAGGAGCTTCAGGATTGAGGAGGAATCTAAGGTCCGTCGACCCGAGACGTGTTCCCCAGTAAACCCATCCGACCTCTTTGGAGTTTATGTCACTTCCCAACTAACATGGATGAACTTGCATACACGGGTGAAACTAAATCGTATTGACTCATCAGCCATGGTTTGAGATACACCAACATTATAGATCATAAAAATCTTTATTGGATCTGTAAGTGCCAGATAACATCTTGAATTGTAAACTTAAGATGTTGCCTGGAAGCCTGGCTTTTCCTTAAGAGCTTCTGCAGTTGTGCCTTGTGACTTTGGTAATGCAGGATTCTTCCCTGTATGATTTGATCCTTTGTGTTGTCTTTGATATCCTGATAGAAAGAAAATAAAAGTACTCATACCAATAGTTCAATTCTTCTCATATTAAAATCCTGGAGTTAATCCCGAGATATCATTTGGAAAACACACTCATGAGGATCACAGTGATCTTTACCGAGCAAGAAGCTGCAAATGACAAACTTGAAACCCTAACCTTCAGGACTAAGCAGTTCTTTCGAGATAGCTTCGACAACACGGTAAAAAGCAGTGTCACAGCCTCGGGAAGGCTTTGCTACAAACCTAAACCTTAACGACTAAGAATGTAACTTTTTAGCACTGATTTGTGCAGTACATGCAGATTTGTTTGTTCAATTCAAGAAGGCTTTTTATAAGAAGATGGTAGTGATGTGCAGCAGCTTGAAGAGAGTGAAAGTGTTGAGGAAAGTTTAGTTTATATTCAAATTCTTTAATCAGATAGATTACCTCCTTATGCTTGACATGGATTGTGATTATTATGCAAGCCTGTAAACGAGGTTATACTTTCTTTACCGTACCTCAGTACCAAATGGAAGAAAAATATCATTCGGTGGTGGAATAGCTAGTTATTGATTGCCTTGGCTTGATCATATAAGCACGATGAGAACAAGAACATATAAGGACTTTGGAAACTATACCACCTCTGGTAGCAAGAACAAAAGCTTCCAACGGTATATGATATGATTTACTTCATCCAAGAAACACATCAACAGTAATTTTCATTTGGAGACTTCGAAAGACGTTTCTGTCATTGCTGTCGATTCAACATATTCTATACTTCGATCATGAGTTTTCCAACCCCTACAGCTTCCGCAAAGTGTCTTCCTAAGAAATCTAAACTATGTTTTGCTTTCGAAATACAGATTGATACTTTTGGAAATCGTTGCAGAACTGATCTGTAGCACCGAGCACTTTCTATCTGATACTGCACTCACTGGCACAAGATCACCGTATCCACTGAACGGTCTCATCTACACCAATCTCCACTCCTCTCATATGTATGGCCAAGACTCCTGTTCATCACGCTGCGGTCGCGGCGGTGCAAACGGGTCGTCGCCGCCGGGAAAGAGGTCACCGCCCTTGACCGCTGTGAAGACGACGAGGGCGATGGTCACCGTAACGGAGAGGACGGCGAGGATGAGCATTAGGGCGTTGGGTGCTCCTCCCTTCACCTCCTGCGCGTACTCCGTCGCCGCCAGCGCCAGCACGGTCAGAGGGAACGAGTACGCCCACCATGCCACGTTGAACCGCCTCATCGACCGCTTGAACAGCGCTGGCCTTGAAACCTGCACGAGCCCATTGACGTCCACGTCAAAAACCAAAAGAGAGATCCATGCATGCGTCGACTTGTTCGACTGATGAGATGGGAGCGTGGAAAAGGGACTGCAGAATTCGAGTTCTTGACCTTCTTACCTGGACTCTGCTGCTACTTAGTGGCCTTACCATCTTTCCGTTCTTTATTGCTAACTCTATCTGCTAACGTGTGTGTAACGCAACTTTGCGTCTTCTGCACCCGCTTTAGCCTCAAGCTTTTTTTACTTTTTAACTTTAGGTCGCTCTTTTTCCTTTTCGGTGGATCAAAGCAGTCACCGAGGGAATAAACTAATGAACGTGTTGCAGTCGCATAACTCGTCTAAAGTTGATGATGCCGGATTCCAGGAAGTCGTTTGAGATGTCTCGGCAATGCATCTAAGTGTTTGTTTGTCCTTATTGATGCTTGATTCGAGCAACCGCGTCAAATAAACAGAACTCTAGATCCTATGTTCGTTTGGTTGATAGCGACGGTGTCGATCCGTGTCCTATGAAGATTTCTCTACCATTTCCGTGCCTTCACCGTCGACAAAGAAGAGCCATGCAAGAGAAGAAGTGATGGGGTGATTACCAGGGAGGCAAAGAGGAAGAGGGAGAGGAAGAAGAGCATCTTCGAGCCCGTGTCGAACGATCCGGAGATGGAATCCCAGGCCAAGCTGGCCATGCTGGGTGCGGCGATGAACAGGAAGAAGACGGGGCGGAGAATCGATGGGAGGCTGCTGCTCCCGACGAAGCGCTGATACAGAGTCACGAACAGCACGAGGTAATGCGCCATGCCGAGGGAGAACATGAACGTCGCGATCTCCTCCCACCCCATCCCCGCCGCCGCTCGCGCCCCGACCAGGTTCCCGATCACCGTGATCTGGCTCGTCGGGTTTGCCACCATCGACAGGAACTTCCTCCCCTTGGTGAACCATTGGCCGTAGATCTTCACGTCGAGCATGAGGATGGGGACGGCGAACACCCACCAAAGCACACGGTACAAGACGGCGCCCGGGTGGAGGAAGGGGACGGACTGGAGCAGGAGGAGCCACGAGATCCACGGCGCGAAGAGGTAGTTCACGCCGACGTGGTGAGAGAACTCCGCCTGCACGCAACGGAACCTGAAGAGGCAGCGGAGGCCATAGAGCACGGAAAGCGTGGCGAGGACGAGGAGCGCGACGGACCAAAGGAGGACGTAGGTGGCGGAGGGGAGCATGTGGACCACCGTGCGGAGCGCGTGGGAGTCGGTGCTCGGCTCGCTGAGGGTCTTCCAGAGGAGGGCCTGGCAGCAGAGCGACAGGCTGATGCGGAAGTAACCGGCATGGAAGCCGGTGAGGTTGGACAGAGCTTTCATGGTTGCCAAGTTGAGCACCTCCGTTGGAGCTTTGCAGGTTGACGAAATGGCGGCGGCGGCTGCGGCCGTGATAGGGAGTTGCTGCTCTTTGCCCTTCATGAGTGAAGACAAGATAAGAAAGAAGAGGAAGAAAGAACAAGAAGGTGATAGATAACCTATCGAACTCTTTGGATCTCAAAGCACAAAGGAGAGGATATATATAGATTGGAATGAGTTCTCTTTTCACTGTTGTTGCTTGAAACATAGTGATCCATGTCCCTGCCATGTTGGGCTTTGAAGGCTCGGAGAAAAAGATGGCGATTATTATTATTATTATTATTATTTGTGGAGATATTATATGGAAATTGGGTCCAGCTTTAGAATATTATGAGGTCAGTTGGCAAAGAGAATGTGTGGGTCAAAACGCACGCAGGAGGGGGGTGGGTGGGTGGGTGGGTGGCTGTGCGTACGGCCATGTGGTACACGTTGTTGGTCGACGTAGAATTCCATCATTTTTCATGTATTCACCATTTTACCATGAGAATTGCTTTTGCTACGCCATGAGATTTAGCGCGGTGAACCTGTAATTTTGGTGAAATTTTAGAATTGTGCCGGAGTCTATCAATTATTTGACTTCTGATGCTAACTTTGTAGAATTGAAGTGAAAGGGATCAATATTATTATATGAATATTTATATAAATTTTGATAATTTTTTTTCTTCAATCAATCACTTAAATCATGCAATTAGATCTGATATTCAAATTTGTAATTGAAGATGTTATTCTACATATGCATTTATTAAGATCTTTTATTATGTCTTGTAAAATTGAGCTTATGTATGTTATTGTTAGATAGATTTAATTGAAATGTCTTATGAGAGAGAGTTTGTGAGGAAGTTACTAGTTAGTCAAAAGTATGTATGTGAAAAATATGTAGTTGATGTTTGATAATTTGATCTTTGATAAAAGTGAAAGTCGATTATAATATGTTTCATGGGTTAGTAAAATACTAGATTAATGTATAAGTAAGTTGTACCGATATTATCACATTATATTACTTGAGTAGATTTGGAATAGATGTCAAGTTCTTATGGTAGATTGGTGATCTAATTGAGTTCCGCAGTAGTGATGACAATAGTTCGATATTCAGCTTAAATCGTGTATCTTATGGTTATTTTTTATTTTTGGAACTTTAACTGATTGAATTTGCTCTAAAGAAGATAATATAAGCTGACATAGATGTTCTATCATCAATGTGTCTACCCAATTGACATTAATGAAGTCATGGAGATGAAGTAATTAGTGCTTAAGAAGAAGAAGTCAATAATTAATAGTCTCTTTTAGATACCCTAGAACTTATTTTATAACAGATCAAGCTAGTGGATGATCGATACATAAATTATGATAATTTATTGACTACAAATGAGATATCTAGATGTGTAAGAGATAAGTATTGTAAGTAACTAAATATTTATAGATATTGTGTAGAATTCGAAGTAGGACAATCATAATATAATTTGAGTGATTTAGTAATAGAGAGTATGGTGACAATTTTTTTTGGTATTATATATATTTGTCTTTAATAGTAGATCTTGAATGTGCTTCTTTTGGAATAGGAAATTGCTCAAGATATGAACATTGCTTCTACTCTCAAAAAAATAGCTTAAGGTTCATAAATTTTTGATGAAAAATCGATATGCCAATTGCTTAAAGAATTACTTAATGTCTTTAGAATTATTATCTATAATGATAATATCATTCATATACACTAGTAGATATATAGTACTTACCTTTTGTTGTCATAGAAATAAGGAGATGTCAGACTTAGAGTTAATAAAGTCAATTGACGTAAAAAATGAGCTAAGTTTGATATACCATGCATGCTCTTTGAACTTGACAAAGTTCATAAATAGCTTTTTGTAGTTTACAAATATGGCTTGGATATTGAGAGTGGATGAAGCTAGGAGGTTGATGCATAAAAACATCTTTAGTTAAAGTCTCGTATAAGAAAACATTTTAATGTATATGTTAGTGATAATCAAACTCAAGACAAGTCGAATTGTTGTTAATTCAACTAGACTGAATGTTTCTATGAAGTCAACACCTAATCATTGATGAAACCCTTTTGCCACTAGACACACTTTGTATCTGACAACAAATTCGTTTGGGTTCTACTTAATTCGAAAAATTCACTTACGTACAATGATATTTTGTGTGTGATGAAATGGTACAATGGTCCATATAATATTATGGAGTAGGGTATCATATTCTTCTTATATGGCTTTATACCTGTATAGAGATTTTTGAGTTTGGGTGATGATTATGGGTTTAATAGGTTCAAGTGGAGAGCTTGTGGTAGCATGAAGGTCAAGAATTTGATGTGATTTGAAAATACCATTTTTTGGAGTGTATTGTCATGTGATGTTCATGTGTGGTGGTGTTGTTGGGAATTAGTGTAGAGTCACATACCTGATCAGGCAAATGCACTTCGATGTCACTGGGCTTAGGAGAGGATAAAGACATTAGTTGTGATGCCATGGGTATTACTTCATCCGACATTATAGGGTGAATTTGTGGAGAAGTGAGTGGAAAAGATGTAGAGGGTATGAGGTGAATTTATGGAGAAGTGAGTGGAAAAGATATAGAGGGTATGAGGTGCTACTGAATTGGAGTGATAAGGAAGTATATGTCTTAAGGAGAACTATTGGTTATCATGGTGATAAGTGTGTTTGAGGAGGTCTTAGGTATACTCATATGACTCCAATGATATATGATTGTTGTATGACTGGCTTGCTGAAAGCTTATGGTTTTGAAAGGGAAAAATAGACTCAGACAAAAATAATATGATGTGATATAAAGACTTTTTGAGTTTAAGGATCAAAACATGAGAAAACATTATATCAAGAGAGTACCTTGTGAAGATGTAGGGCTTGAATATTTGTGTTAACTTATGTGAAGCATAGTAGTATAGCTGAGAATAATATAAATAGTCAAATACTTTGAGTTTGTGAAGATTTAAGATTTTATGAAATAATTTTTCAATGATGATTGATGTTGTAGGACTGGAGTAAGTATGTGGTTAATAAGATAGAATATAGTTTAAAAAGCTGCTGACCTTGAGGCTTAGTATAAAAATACGAGACCAGTTTCAACTATATGTTAATTTTTAAAAGGCTACACTTTACCGAAAGGAGCAAGCACTCATACAAAGGTGGGCGCTCAGGAAGAGAACAACAGTCAATGAAGTTGGTGACGCTGTAAAGAACAACAACGAAGGAGACGTAATGGTCGGTGATTAGCGATTGCAGTGGCTTGAAATCTATCAATTGATGATAGATCAATACAAGAGGAGCAGTAGAGGATCGACGATAGGTGATTGCGATGGCTTGAAGTCTATCAGTTGGCACAAATCAATAGAGGAGGAGCAGTATATGATCGACAATGGGTGACTACAATGACTTTAAAGTTCGTCGGCTAGTGATAGATCAACAAAGGAGGAGCAGCAGAGGATCGTTGAGGATTTATGAAGACTGCTTAGCAAAAGACAAAATTAACAGTGATTGGTGAAAATTGCCTAGTAGAAGGTAGGCGATTGTTGAGGAGAAACAGAGAAACGATCGTCGGAGTCAGACATATCAGATCAATGTCACCGGAGGTGGTAAATAACTAAAGGACTAATCAAATCTGTTAATCTAATCAAAGCAATGAAGTTGGATTGTTATCGTTGAACAATGAGGAAACGAAAGTATTGCTCGAGGTAAGAGGAGCCCTAATATATCTTATAGAATTGAGGTGAAAGAGATTAATATTATTTATTAAGATAATAAATATTTATACAAGTTTCGAGGGAGAGATTTTTCTCAATTAATCACTCAAATCATATAATCAGATCAGCTATTCAAATATGTGATTAATCATATAAATTGATTAAAGATATAAAAAAATACAACTATTATTCCATGTGTGTCTGTATCACTATCTTCTATCAACTTTAAAAGGAGTAGATAATACATCAAAGTGAGAATAATATTTAGCTATGAGACCATACATATAGAGGTTTAAAGAAGCTATTTTTCATCTTTTCTATTTAGGATTATATATATATATATATATATATATATATATATATATATATATATATATATATATATATATATATATATATATATATATATATATATATATATATATATTCTTTGAAAAATTTAAGAATAACACATTTATCCCTCCACATCAAAAATTTATCATATACACCTTTCATACGTATTTATATAATATTTTTGGAGGGTATTTATATCAATTAAAGGTTCAATACTAGTATCTAATGAAGAATAACTATAACGGCGTATCAAGACATGTCTATTTGTTGTGAATTTTTTAAGAATATATATTCTATATATAAAATAAAAGGGCCAAGTACGGAAAATAATAATTTTGTAAAGTTATATTTCTAATTTATCATTATTGTGGTTCTTTATATCGTGGCTCAATGATGGACATGGCTTGGCTCGGTCTTGATAGGCAAGGATGACCATGTGATTACTCAGAGGGAAGACTTAGCGGAGAAAGAACAAAGTATGATGGCTCGCGTCTCCTAGGATGATCCCCGATGGATCTGGAAGTTGCTTACGTCGAATTCTTACACAACAGGTCGACATCAGAAAGGAGGATCCCAACTCAACCCCTTTGGAGCTTAAGTCAGTTTTTTTATGAGTAGTGAATTATGTCTCTCTGCATCTACTTGGAGGTGGTTTTTATACCTCTCGTATGGAGTTGACTCTCTATACACTATTGGCATCCGTTGATATTTCAGACAGGCTGAGGCGACTATTCTGATCTCATACTGTGAGGGGTTGTATCCTCACCTACCGTCGAGTGTCATTTCATATGATTTCAAACTATATGAATTTTAATGTGCATAGATATGAACGATATCAATCTGACGTTGGGGTTTGAACGTTTGGGTCGGTAGACTTTTCTTCAAGCGACAGATAGCAATCTGACGTAATTAACACCTAACATAATCCCATCTCAGTAGGTGGATAAACATTAAAAAAAAAATATGATCTTAGTAACAAAGTGATTGCTTCACAGCATCATGCTGGAAAGAATGAATGATTGTCTAATATGTTTCATCCTCTTCTGCACCTTCTTGGCTAAGCATGATGTTTTTTTTTTTATCTCGAACATAGGTGGAGTAATTGGTCAACGATGATATATCACTTGTGTTTCCCATTTCAACAGCTACTTCAAAGCAATACTTCCATCACAACAACAGTCTTTTCAGTTATTTCCTGCAAGAAGAGCTACCTAAGCCATTGAAGGCATGGAGGGATGAAGTGAAGTGGAGGGCACAACTTGAGCTTTGACCGGAAATTTAGGTATTTAGTTTAAATCTAATTTATTATTAGAAAAAAGAAAAAAAAAAGAAAACGTAAGTAAGTGGGTGGGGGCACGGCCCATTTTGAGTCAGATGACAGATGTGAACAATAGCAACACATGAATGAATGAAAGAATGAGAGAGAAAAAAAAGTTTTTGTGAGAAGATCTAATTATAAAACTTTATCATTAACCCTTGTAATAAGTTTTACAATAATAATAATAATAATATATGATTTATCCTGTGTATGATGATTTTATGTTATACTCACTTAATAATGATGATATGATATATGTACTTGATGTTATTGTGATTCTTTATTTATTCTAAAGAAGTTTTATTGTATACCTATTGTTATTATTGATGATTGTGGAGATTTGAGTGGACCATGGTCTCATGATTTTTTTTTATTAAATTTTTATGTGAAAAATTTGATGTCTCTTTTTGTGATTAATTTATTATTCTATTATTTATCTTGTTCTAATTAATATTTATTTTTAATAATAAATTAATAATTTGATACACAAAGAAAACAAAATTATTTCTCTTGAATAATTTTTCCCAACAGTATCAACTGAAGCTGTCACTGGTTAGCGTTGGCTTAGGATTACACGTCAAATTTTATCACAACAACAACAGCAACATCAATAATAATAATAATAGTATTATTATTATGATCTATGTTGAGAGAGAGAGAGAGAGAGAGAGAGAGAGAGAGAGCGAAGGATGAGTTTGCAGTATGGAGGTGTCGTTATCCCGCCGTGGAGCATGGGCGGCACACCAATTAGGGCACGCAAGGCGACGGCGCCCTTCGTGGTGGCGCTCTGCCATCCTCTCCACCGCGACGCCGGCTCACGCCAGCTGCGAATTCAACTCGACCAACTTCGCGCCGAGGAGGAGGCCACCCGCTCCAAAGGTAACCCTTTCCCTCTTCCTTCCTTATATTTGAGTACTACAAGATGGAACTGTGTTCTGTGCCATGGAGTGATCCAAAATTTGTAATTTTTATGATTTCTTGACGAGGAATTCGCGTGAGGGAACTTGGTCTTAGAACCTGGAACGAGCATATTAAGTCACGTATCATGTCTCTGTTTCTTATGTTACTATAATTTTGATTCTTGAATATGTAAAGGGTAGAATTCAAGTCCAAAAAGCAAATTTGTGGGAAACCGGCGGTATAATTCGTTTGTCTGCTGTTATATATTTTTTCTTCCTTTTGGGTATCTTGTTCAAGAAAATGTGACTGATTCTTGAGTAAGAAAGAGCGATAGATGCAGATAGCAAAGAGCAATAGGTGCCTCCACAATTAGTGTCTTATCCCAAAGTCCCAGAAAAATTGGTGACACCTGATTTTCCCCTGTTTTTGGACACCCAATTACCCTACTAGATTCACCATTGATCCATAGGCTGTACTTTGTAGCTGAAAGCCCAGAAATAATGTCAATATTGGATTCTCTCCATCCTCATAATAGATTGGTAAATTTGGCAAGAAGGAGAAATTAGTAGCCAAATTTTGAGATGACTGCCCTAAAAAAGAAATAAGATTAAAAAAATTATTAACCTAATAATTTTCCCTTCTACATTCTTGATCTCCCTTTCGTATAACATAAGGATTCATCTGGGCTCTCCCGACTCTATAGTCCTTTGGTAACACCTACGGTCTGCTAATGCTAGCAAATTTTAGTGCTCCTAATTGGAAGAACACAAGCATCATCAAACCGAGCTTTGATATAGGATGAAAATTCAGCATAAATTAGGCTTCCACAGCCATGAAATTAGAGAACAGAATTTTCTGAAAATTTCTTATTTAATTTGATTTTGTAGAATACGAAACTCAATTGCATGGTTCGATGGTTGTCTTGTCCTTTATAGTTGCTATAGTTAATTGAAC
The DNA here is from genome assembly GCA_029747655.1 of Ensete ventricosum. Taxonomy (NCBI): domain Eukaryota; kingdom Viridiplantae; phylum Streptophyta; class Magnoliopsida; order Zingiberales; family Musaceae; genus Ensete; species Ensete ventricosum. The sequence goes on from JAQQAF010000009.1 coordinate 56,964,765, forward strand.
ACAATCACGAATACATTATTAATCTTTTTTGTTTCCTTTCATGAGATTGTAATTTTGTACTACCAACTCAATCTTTGTTGCAACTTTAGACCAACCACAGGGGCTTGGGGTTTTAGCAAGATAGGAGTTAGGGGTTGTATTGGTATGACAACCTAAGGTTCACATCGTTATTATTTAAGTTCCTTGGTTCGCTCATTATTCTCCCCTCTATGTCATGTTGTTCCTCTCGGGAGAATGGTTTTGACACCAGCATAAATACAATTGTCTATTGGACCATGTTCAACCTCAGTAAATCTTGTGAGTGGTAATAATCTCATAATGTCATGACTCGATTGGATGGGTTAACCCAATCATTGACTTAATAAGACTAAAGCTAACCCCAATCATTGACTTAATAAGACTAAACCACTAGCTCAAAACATTTATGCCTAATGTCTCAATCTAATCACTAGAAATCACACCATCAGTTTGTATTAGAGGAAGAAGAGGGAGAAAAAGAGGGAAAGAAAAGGAAAGGAATAGAGAAAGAGTAGGAGGAGCATTATTGATTGCAATTACCACATGCAACAACTATAAGAGGAACAAAAGAGGTGGACAGCGAGAGAGGAGGAAGAATGAGAGCTTAAAAAGTTGGATTCTATTATTGTCATTGTTGCATGACACTACTGTCATACCACAGAAGGATAGGGAGATAAAAGGGAAGCAGAGAGAGTGAAGAAAAGGATAATCATAAGTGTCAGAATCCTATGTCACACAAGATCAAGTTTCATGTAAGAATCCTCTCCAATTTTATTTTAGTGGAAATATCCAATTCTATCTATATGAGCCCGATAACTGTCAACTTACATGGGGTCCAACAACCGACAACTACAAACTGCTAGATGAAGATTGGTTTTTCATAACAATTAGAGAGTTTCATAGCAATTTCCCCTCCCTCCTACTCTCCTCTTTCTCCTTTTTATTTTTTTAATCAATCATATTTATAAAATATGATTAAGTATTTTTATTTCTTTTTTCCTCTTTTTTATTTTTCATTGTCTAAATATTGCTTTATCTTGACCTGGTCCTTTTTTTCTGACCGAACTTGATCTTAAAATATAACCTTGGCTACGATCATTATTTTGGAGTTAGATATGACGAATTCACTATTGATCTTAAAATATAACTTGGCTACGATCATTATTATAGAGATAGATATGAAGAATTCACTATAGGCTGGTGCTTCTTTGGAGTAGCAAAGGGCCAGCCATCTCAGAAATCTGAAGTACATATTTTTAATAGGAACCACCGACGAGTTTTTTGTGTGGTTTCCTCTGCCATTGGGCATTGTCAGGTGTTAATCTAGCTACATTTCTGTTACTTATAGCTCCCAACTGTTCTTTCTTTTTCTCGCAAACATGTAAGCGAAAATCTTCTCGGGTGTCGCACTGATTGACCATATTATCAACTAGATTGAACAGTATTTATGGCTCATATGTAGATTATTGATACTCTAAAGCATTCTTTCTTGTGCCAGCCAATGCTGCACGACTGAGGCTCATGCGTCTAACAGAGGCAGCTGAGAATCTTCGAAGCAGAGCTGCTATGAGCATCCAAGTTGGAAAGGAAACTGAGGCAAGGGAGTTACTCATACAAAAGAAGAAGTTGATGCAAGCCTTAAAGAATTCAAAGAATCGCATTGAGGTTCTTGATAAACTTTCATCAAAGATTAATGAGGTGAAAATTCATAATATTGGAGGTTTATTGTGTATTTTTGCCTTATTGTGTATTAAGTTTGTTATTTTTCGTCTGATATTTCTTGTGACTACATTGAGGTGTTTGATAAATTTTCAGCAGTTATTAGTGAGGTGAAAATTCATGATACCACCAACTCATGGGCGGTTCATTTTGTATATTCACCTTATTGTTAAATAAGTTTGGTGTTTTCCATCTAATATTTTTGTTTATCACTATATTGTTTATTTTGTGGAGAAAGTATCTCTATTTATGATCAAGTAATTTTGTGTTATAGGCCTCATATGATTTCTTGAAAAGTAGTCACAGCAATAGGAATCCATGAAATTTAAGTCAGTCCGCTAGCAGGACTACACACGTGATGCGAGCTTGTATTTTCTGGGAGGACCCTCCGTGAGAACTGCTGAATTTGTAAAGATTGTAGATATAAATTAGTCTGACACGGATTGCTGTCAGAAATTACACACATGTCTGAGCCATAAACCACAAGTGATATCCTGACAAGCGTAGGTTGGTTCTTGCTTTTATTTTTCATCAAAGAGACTGGATAAGTGATATTAGTTCATTCTTTTTTATTCTTGCTTGCATTTGGATCTTAAGTTGGAGAGGTACTTGTGTTAGATGTTGAAGCACCACTTTCCACCTTATAGGTCAAAACACATCAGAATATCTGTTTCCACTTGTGGTCATATAATAATCACTACCAGCCACAATAAGTGTACTCTTTGGTCTTCCAAAGGTCATTGCAGTCATCCGCAACATAATAAGCGGGGTAGTTGGACACTGCCCTGTCATAGACTTAGCAGCTTTTGCATAAGTCGTGCAGCATCCTTGCATGTCTTGATAAGGTTAGTCTCTCCGTAAGAACCTTGCAGGGTCCCATAAGGATCTACAAAAGAGAAACAGGCCAATAGAAGCATTAAATACAAGCATACGTTTTTGCAAACAAGACAATGCAAAATATAAAGATGGACTTCGCAAACTTTGAACAGTTGTGCAATAAAGGGTCCAAGGCAGTCCGCGATGCGCAAAAGTTCCCATGCACAAGTGCCCATATGACACTACCATAGAGCCAAGCGACAAATTAACTCAAAACACGACCCATCTAGCCATGTGCCACCCGGGTAGCTCGAAGGTGCTGAGATAGCTTATTTTTTGGTGGAAAACATCCAAAATAGCTGCTAAAGGCCTTGTTTTTGGGCCGTGTTGCCTCTATGTGATGGCTGCACATATGCTGCATTTACAAGCTTGAAATGACAATAAAATGCAACAAAAAATAAGGCTGCCAAGCATACTATAATCTGTGCTGTATTTACAAGCCTAAAACGACAATAAAACCTAACCAAAATGGGGTTGCCAAGCCTATCGCAAGCTCCTTATATATTGCATAAGACATGAACAAAATTGAAAAGCACGACATACAGAGACATTTCGTCGAACACATTTCTTACGAATTGTCCATGACAACATGTGGTAGATACGAGGAGGTAAGGTTTGCATACATGTTACTTGCAGCCTAATAAAACTTCTCTGTTCTGCACCTCTTGTGCATTTAGGGCATCATCTTACATGCACATCATGGCATCTTCTACACCGGTAATCCTTTATTTAAATTATTATGGTTATTATTTCTCAAGGAAGATATTCTGGCTATTCTTTAAGGGAATCTTTTTACAGTTTCATCATATACCAATTTTGTATGTTAAATCAGCTTTATATGGTGGACTTATGTGGGAAAAAACTGCTTTAGGCAATTTCTCTGAAGGAAACACAACTAATTGGACAAGTCGCCATTCAACCTGAAGATAACATATCGGATTCCTATGGACAGATTCATTTCGTCTCCCCAAAAGAGGATACTGTTGAAGTATCAAAGTCAAAAGACCCTTCAATTTTATCAGAACAAAGTGAGCATCAAGACCATGATGCTGGAAATTATGAAAACAAACTATCTGGAGATAGTGGACAACCAACTTTTCTGGCATCTGCAAGCAGTGGCTTGTCGAATTTTCCAAAGTTGGTTGACAGTTCAGATAGCTTCCATGAGCACATTCTGGAGAATTTTGATATGCAACTTAAATTACTGGAAACAGACATCGAAAATTTCTTAAGGTCTCAATCCTTGACAGAAGAAGCTAAACAGAAGCAGATGAATGAAAAACTAGAGAAACTATCAGAGATACTCAAGGATGTACTCAGCATCAGAGAAAGGTAAGTTTTAATTGACTTGTGATATTGCTTGTAGTAGTCTCTGAGAGGTATTGATATGTCCAAAGAAGAAATATAGATGCATTAATCATACAATGTAAGCCAATTAGCATTGGCAGTTCGAGGATAGGTAGATAAGACAGTAAAACCTCATTCCAAACATTATTAAGCGATTTTATCCCTCTTAATTTGACTAGTGATATTATTCTCAACGGGACTCAAAGGCAGGGAAAGATTCCTATAACCAATTACAAATAGTTAGAATAACACTGTTAACTTTTATTGTTTGTGTAGACTGTAGAATATAAAAGCAGAAAATTCTTTGGAGAGCATTTGATAGGCTTTTGCAAAGGACATTTTGTTGGTTACTATCATTCTGAGATTGATGTCCTGCTGATCTCAGAATCGCAAGCATGGTGGAAACTAGAGCAGATGATGGGAACTAAATTTGGGAGTTCATGATGGTATATAATTTCTCATGCCTTCTAATTTCTTTTGCATTTAGTTTGCTACTTTGGCCTTTTTGGTCTTGCGAGATAGACACTAGGTATTGCATATTTAAAGTTTAAGCTATTGTGTAATTATATACAATGAGTTCATTTAGAAATTACTGCTCATTTGATTGTCCTGCTAAATTTCCCATGCAAAATAGTCAGATATGTAGAGGTGAATGACAGTGGGAAGGAGGTCATTCTTAGGGTATATCCATATCCACAAGAAAAATTTTGGTCTACTAAGCAACCAGAACTCTAAGATTATCTGCAGAAGTTTGACATGGTAATGAATTTATAAACTGATCCATGAATGCTAAGCCTCAGTGTTGAATATCAGATTTCTTTTGAGTGGCATGGCTTTTCCTTGAGCCATACTCATGCATATGAAGAATATGGCAGACGATGTGAATTTACTTGGACAATTTTGCAGTCATATGTTTTGTATTTACATTTTAGTCATTATATCTGAACACAAGAGAGTATAATTTTTCTTATTCACTCTTTTCTGTATATAAAGGAAAACATATATAAGCTGACTACAAACTGCACAACTAAGACAATTATTCTATGTAATATTTCATTCTAATCTCTTTCTTATAATATGAGCTGATTTGGTCCTGATTGAATGACCCAAAGTAGGGGATAGATTCCCCTAATCATGGGATTCAAAATCTCTTAATCATGGGATTTTATTCTCTCTCTCAAACTGGCTTGAGGATGTCAATCATTCCCAGCATGTTAGTTAGATCCTCATAACAAGATCTTTGAAGTCCTTAGGAAGAATATTTGTTAGTTGCTTCTCTATAGGAATGTAAGGCACAAATACAATTCCTTCTTCAATTTTCTCCTTTATGAAATGTTGATGTACTTTAACATGGTTTGTTATATCATGGTGCATTATGAGCAATATTAATAGTAGCCTTATTGTCACAGTATGGTCTCTTAGGAGTTTCAGTGGGTATTTGTAGTTCTTTTAGAAGCATTTTTAGCCATAAGAGTTCACAAATGCCTTGTGCTACTGCTCTGAGCTCAATTTCTAGTTCCATAAAGTTTATTAATCATGATATGATCATGGAATTTTCATAATCCCACACTCGAACTCGGGATCATCTTCGGCAAGTGTCGTTGTTGATTCGATCAAATAGCTGATCTTTCCTCTTCTTCGAATATACAAGTATACAAACTGAGACCAATGATGTTTTGTCCGTTGAGTTTATGCATTCTAATCAGCAAGGATGGATTGTCACCTAAGTTGTTTGTTGGACGTGGAAGCATTGGTTTCATTTTCTCTCCTCCAAACATAGTAGCGCAGGTTCCTCACAAGCAAACAAAGAATATAGTTGGGGCTGATCCGAAGAGTGGCTAAATTGAGGAAACTTTTTTAGCAATTAAGATGAAAGAAAGAAGAAAAACGATTTCTCTAGGAATTGTGCTCTGATACCATGAACACAGGGGAGTATAATTTTTCTTATTCATATTTTTTCTGTATACAAAGGAAGACATTTATAGGCTGATTACAAAAAATTGATTATGCAATATTTCATTATAATCTATTTCCTAGAATATGGGCTGCTTTGGTCTTGATTGAGTGGCCCAAAATAGGGGATATATTCCCTTAATTTTGAGATTATAGACTCCCTTAATCATGGGATTTTCTACTATATCATTTACTTGTTTGGTTTTAATCTGCATATGTTTTTTGGCATGTTTTTGTACCTTTTGTTTGAGTTAATCTTATGCATTCACTATTCTTTCTTGTTTATATTAATGTTTATTCTAAATGCGTATGTCTCAATAAAACTCTTTTCTAATAGATGTGTGAAATTGGGAAGTAGAAGTGAGAGGACATCCAAAGTGAAGCACTAGAAGACAAGTGCAACAAAACCAAAGGCTAATCATGTATCTTATAGGTAACTAGTCCAAGTTCATTTATTTAGAGTGAAAATTTTTATGTAAGTAGAGAAATTTTGTTGAACATTCAAGCTGATTTTGTCTTGTCACTGGCAAAATTTTATCATGTTTCCATTGTAAATAGATTCATACTTTCTCCTAAGGAAAGAGATGCTCCACCGATCATAAAAAAGGAAGGTTCATGAGCCTCCATGTTACTTCTAATGGAATGATATTATGGAAGTCAATGAGGAAAAAAGAGAAAACAAGGGATAAGGCAAAAGGGGGGGGCATACAACATAAAATAATTCAACATTCCTGACATGCAATTCATGTGGACAGTGATAATTTTAATGGCAAAAAAATCAATAAACCTTCTCATTTAACTGTAAACCCTAAATATTGTCGAAGGAAAATTGTCACTTTTCTCTAACCAGGCTTATTTAAACGCATCATGCTTTTTTAGTTGTAAATCAGTGTGATTCATGAGTATACATGTAAGCTGCATGTTTTGGAACGTATAGAGGGGACATTCATAACTGGTGGAGCACAAAGCTTCCCACCTGCTGAGTAACAATGAATATTGATTTAGATGTAGCATGTCTTGAAGAAAACACTTGGTCTAAAGCTAGTTATAATTGAGAAACCCAGCCAAAAATCTATATCTTTTGCTTGGTAAGTAGCCATGCCGAAGATGTAGACTAGATATTAGTTTTACACTACCATATTAAGATAAGGATCATGGTAGAGAATGATCCATTGTAACATTAAGGTTGTATGTTTGCACCTAAAAGATCAGACAATTGAATCTTTGGAGTCGATAATCAATGGAAAAATTCAAGAGATATTCATATCCTTAATTAAAGAAAGGTTCAACTCTAATTGACATGTGAGTTGGATACTTTTTATCATTTCAGATTTGGTTTTAAACACCATATTTTAGTATAGAATAAAGTGATATTGGCCAAGGATGATCGATTGTTATGTCGAGGCTTTATAATTGTGCTGATAAGTCTGATAATTGAATCTGTTGGTAGTGTGATAATCGATGCAAATATTCTAGATACATTCATAATATAGTGGAAGATTAAATTTTATTTGACATATTATAATTTGGATGAGTCTGTATTTTACTGATCATGGTAGCTTGGAAAGCAGCTTTCAATAAATCTAAGAATCAATCCTTAAGGAGGAGCCACACCAAGAACCTTTCCAAATTTTACTATTTCTACTCACCCCAAAACGTAAGTGAATGAGAGTGTTGTGGCTTTTGCTTGCAGCATGTTTTTTCTGTAAGTACAGCCAAACAAGGTGATCACAGTCTTTATTCCAATTACACCTGTGAAAATAAAGGTAGTTAATAGACTTTTAAGTAGCATGCTCGCTTCTGGAATTAAGATGTTACCACCAGTTGCCCATTAGGACGATATTTTGATGTTTAAGTGATAAGATGCCAAGGCCTCTTCTGGTTTAGATCTATTACTGTGTGACGAGGAAACCTTTGCATGAAGTTCTCTATGCTTTCCAGTTCCTGTCCACAGGAAACATTTTCAAACTTGTGTCATTTACTTTGATGTTTAATGAATTCCCATGTGTCGTTCGTAAGATATATAAGGATGCAGTTTGTGAACACCAAGTGCCTTGTGGTGGATACAGTTTTTGCTTGCTGAGGTGCCTACCTGCTTCCAGTAATTAGTAGAAGTGGCAACTGAACATGATCCTTATGGTGTTTATGGGTCTCTAAAGGGCAGACCAAGACAGTTCCATCATCTGGAGCGATGCAAATAGGTTTGCCAATGTCAACCCTCGACTCTCTGAGTAGCTGAGATAAATCATTCTGGACTAGCATGATCTTTTTCAGGTCAAAAATCATTGAAGTATGCGAAGCAGTCTTGAGGTTCTTAAGTTGCTATTCGCCATCCTGGCAAAATACTACTGCGTCATCGGCAAACTTGATCATATGAACTGCCCCAGTTACACATTCTATTGCTAGCCCTGAAAATAAGATCTACCCCTCTGGCCCTGCAGCAAAAGGTGATAAGGGTCAGTGAATAGGAAGAGAGAAGTTGATATTAACTGAATCACCTTTCCTTGTTTCCTTCTTGCATCTATGCCACCTTCCAGAAAATCCATGTATGAAGATTATTGCCGATTTGTTTGAACAAAGAAGAGAAACAATCTGAGTCGTTTAGCTCCAAATTTTGGAAGAACTGCAGTAGTAGTGTCCTTGGACCAAATGCCTTCTGTAAGTTCCGCTTCAGAAAGGTATGGGTTTACGCCGGAGATTCTCTCGTAATGGGTTGGATTATGTGCTGTCATGATATAATCTTCATCCCACCTTTGCTTAACAAAGGCATGTCAGTAAGAGAGGATTTTGTTAATATGTTCTCAACCTCTTATTTTTGTATTTTTCTTACAACATATTGCTTTAGATTGTCATCATTTTTTCGATTAAAATATTTGGACAGAAATATATGCTAGATAGTAGATGGTCATTTTTCATGATACATTGGAGATCATCTTTGAATACTTAAATTCAACATCTGGATATTGTAAAGAATTCCATATATATGTTCATAAAAGCCAGGAGAAATAGCATTGTGTGATTGTATCAGGTCAGTTGGATGAATGCAGATCGAGTGTTATTTGGTTCTGTAATGCAAGCCACAGCCTAAGATTCAAAATTACATACCAAGATCAGGTGCTATAGTAACCTTTTTATGACAGTTTTTTTTTTTACATTAATCACTTTACTAAATTCAGCTTGAACTTATATGTAGAGCTAAACAGAAAAAAGAGAGAGACTATTTTGGCACTCTAAATCAATCAATTATTGGTGCTCACCATGTAAGCCTTTTTGGATCTAGATTTTGGTGCTATACTTATACCTTTTTGAATATAGATTTGGATACGATGTACATGTTTTTTTCTGAATTATGTACTTTTTGCACCAGTTTTGGTAATTAATTAATGCTGGCAATTACATGCTTAATTGTTTTTTCATTGAGTTGAATAGAAGTATAAATTCAAGCTCAACCTACATCTGCTGGAGCTACATCCAATGATTGAGAATTCACATTTGGATTCTCCTAATGATTTTGGATGTCTAAAATAATTTTTATATTTTAAAAAAGTTATAAGGTTTTACCAAATTAGTCGATTCTGCGTTGTCTCCGTCTTGATTTCCCGTCGTCCGGCCATGTTGCTACCCCTGCTCCTGCTCTTGCTGTTGCTTCTCGTGGTCTTATTTCTCTCCTTGACGATCCGACTTGGTGGCGCCCACGAGCATGACGAGGAGGATGAGTCGAGCTACGTATAAAGCTTCGTCGTTTGAGTCGACGCCCAGTTTCGGCCTAGAATCGTTATCGTCAACGAATGCATCGAAGATTGGGCAGATGTTGATAGGCCACAGCTCGCCCTTCTCCCTGTCCTCGATTTCGTCGAGGGTAAGGCCTATAGTGGCGGTCCGATGATCGTCAAGGTGAGGCTGTCGTGGATCAACGTGTGTAACTCTTAATTATTTTGGATTCTGATACTTTTGAACCTTGGCACATTAGAATCTTTGAGGTAAGATGAGGATCTTACAAGTTTATCATTTAAGTTTTTATGATTTATTTATGTCTAAAATAATTTTTATATTTTAAAAAATATATATAATTTTTTTTCGTCAAGTCTAAATTAGCAGTAGTTAGAGTTTGCTTACATGATATGCTGAGTTATCATAAATTATTAATGTAATAATATATATAATTTAAGTTAAAAAAGGTTTTGCTTGTATTTAAAATAATTATTATATTTTTAAAATATAGTATATTAGTCTCTCGCGTCAATTCTAAATTGACAGACGTTAGAGTCTATTTATGTGATACGTTGACTCACAATAAATTATTAATATAATAATATGTGTAATTTAAGTTAAAAAAAGATTCATTTTGTCAAAGAATAAAAAATGACAGAGAAAGTAGTGACGAACGAAGGCGGAGGGGCAGAGGTAGGAGAGGTTGAAGGCAGAGAGGTGAGGGAGAGTCGGATCATCATGTTGTAGGTGCGACAGGTGGGGGCACAAGAAAGGACAAAGTGAGGCGGTGGGAACGAAGACGTCCGGGAGGAGGAAGATGGATCAGGAGACCTTTGCGTGACTAGCATCAGACTGATCGACATACATCCACTTAAGGCAGGACCGAAAACTCATGAGCTCGTCATCAACAGAGAGGCTACGTGCGTGCATATGACACCCTACTAGACAAGAATGGTTCAATGTTATTATTGGTGGTCGCTTTTTCGATTATGTCTCCTCCTACCATTGATGTATTATTATATTAAAGTTTATTGTGAGCTAGCATATCACCTAATTAGATTCTAATGTTCGTTAGTTCTAACTTGACAAGAGGGGTTTATATGCTATGTTTTTAAAAATATAGAGTTTATTTTAGACATGAATAAAATTATAAGGGTTTAAGTGGTCCATGATCAAAATCATACGGGTTAAAATAGTTTTTTTTTTAAATTAGATTACATGTGTTATTGTATTAACAATTTATTATGAGTTTCATATAAGTATACTATAATATCTGTTAACTCAGATTTGACGAGAAAGACTGATATGTTACATTTTTAAAAATTAAGATTATTTTAGATATGAGTAAATTATAAGGGCTTAAGTGGTCAATGACTAAAACTACATGGGCTAGAATTAATCTTAACACAATATAAATCAACGTGTTTGAAAAGTCAATTTCCTTGGCATTATTACATTTTAAACATTATGATGATTCCTAGGTAGGTACGACGACAGTGGCGCAACCAATAATTAAACCTATCCCAATCTCCCAACAATTCAACCCGTGAAAGATTAAGGGCAGTTTTTCTAGGAAATATTAATATTTTAGATATTTTTCAAAAGACACCCTTCTTTTATTTTATTCAAAAAAATCTTTAATTTAAAATATCTCTTACAATTTTCTCATCAAATTTTTTGTTTATTTTTTTTATCAGTATTTAACTGTTATGGTGTTTTCATTTGCTCGATTGCAGTTATTTTTCAATAATATTTATAGTATTTTGTTAGTGTATTAAAATATTTATAAATATTATTAAAAATACTGTAAATACCATCATATTATGACTCTTTGATTGTCTGGTCATAGATCATTACAATATCATATTTTTCGTTTTCTAGTTAGTTTGATTGAGGTTAAAAATCTATTTAGATTATTTACAATATTTTTAAGCAGACTTTATAGATTTTTTTTTGGGATGGTGAAAATATTGTGACAGATTAAAATGCTATAACAAATGAAAAAAAAAAATTGAGGGATAGTTTGAGTATTTTCAAAGTTAGGAATACTGTTTTAAAAAAATAAAATAAGAGTATTAATTGAGAAATACTTAAAATATAAATATTTTTAGAAAAATTACCTAGAGATTAATATGTAAATCTAGACGCGCAATGTTATTTTAAATAATAATATGATTTATATTTTATTTTGACTTGAGTAATTGTTTTTTTAAACTATCTCTAATTTGCTGATGATGAATATATATGATACTAAATTTTTTGAAAAAAAAATTATATTAAATGATGTGTTCATTTTAATACGAGATTTATTATTATATAATAATGCATTAATCAATCGGGATATTTTAATAAAAATAATAGTATATATTTTTGAAGCGTAATAATTCTTTAATTTTTAAATTTACAATGGTGGATAATAGAAACGAATGCCGAAGACAAAGGAGGACGATGCAGTCGCGGGGAAGCGGATGTTGCGGTGCCGGCTCACAGTCCCGCCTCCACGGCCGCGGCCCGGTGTCTCGAGGCTTAATGTCGTCCGCCGCTGGTCGTCTCTCCTCCACCGCCAGTGGATGCTGCCCTCCCCCGCCGCCCCGATCCACAGCATCTCCCTCTCCAAATCCTCCTCCTACTCCAGCGATCTCGCCCCCGCCCTTGGTGGCCCTGCTTCGACCGTAGAGGTTAGCGACTTCGATGCCCCGTCCTTCTACTTGATCCGGGACGATCTCTTGCATCCCCTGGTCAACGGCAACAAGGCGAGAAAGCTCGATGCCCTCGTCCCGCTCCTCCGACGCTACTCTGCTACCGACCTGGTGACTCTTTTTTGGCGCTTGTCTCGTCATTTGCATCAAAATCATGAATATTATTGTTTTCGTGATTTCTTTGGTAGGTTACTTGCGGAGGCTGCCAAAGTGCTCATGCCGCTGCTGCTGGTAGGATCTCCCTCTCTCCCTCCCCTTTCAAGATTTGAACTTGACTGTTGATGGGCTTTGGTGCAGCTGTTTGTTGTGCGGAGAGGGGGCTAAGGGCGCACCTGTTGCTGAGAGGAGAGCAGCCGGAGGTGCCCACCGGCTACAATCTGGTGTCGTTGATGTATGGGAGCGTGAGCTACGTCGAGCGCTCCGCATACGCGAGGAGGGAAGAGATGCTTCTGAAGCACGCCGAGTCGGTTGCAGGTGGTGAGGGGGATGTCCTCTGGGTGGATGATATTTTGAAGAAGAATTCTAGTGGTCTGAATTTGGAGGAGAGTGATAGTATGCCTATGGATGGCCGTGGAGATCCTCTTTCAGAGTGTTCAAGTGAAACCAGTTTGAGAAGAGTTGTGATTGTCAATGAAGGTGCTTGCAGTGTCGTAGGATTACTGGGTAGGCTGACTTGATCATTATCTTGAAAGCAAATTCTCTTTGATTGATGTCATAGAACGTATCCATTCTTAAGCTTGTGAATTTCAAAGTGCTTTTATTTGGTCCTTAGGTAGTATGATCATTTTATGCAATTCCTATCTAGTGTTTGTTCTATGTCGTATGAACAATATGTCATATTGCATTGGTTAATAGAGTTGGGTAGATGTATGTTGTTCATACATATAATCATATATTTCTTAGCTTACAAACTTTCTGTTAGATACATATTTTTATCAATAATAGGGAAGCATAATTTTATCAGAATCCATCTTCCTTTAATCGCTGATGAACTATGAAAGACAGTGTTCTCAAGTTAATCTATATGCTAGGTGGTTGTTACCCAAAGAGTCTGTATTGCAAACACTTTATCACACAATTTATACAGCTTTGCTAATAATGCTATGTTGTTTATCCAGCTTGTACTCTTAGTTTCCTGTTGTCAATCTACTGTTTGAGGAAAAAACTCATATATTGTCAATCTCTATATGTTGCATCTATCTCAAGGATCCAACTTTCCTATAGAACTCAACCTCTCATGCACAGGCAGCCATCATATGATTGGATATTTTCCTTTACAATCTATGCATTTATAATTCACATGGTATGCTCCATTGATAAAAGCTTTTTCCAACTTGTTTTAGTTGGACAAAGTCTGCTTATTGATACAGTTGGTGTAGTTCCTCTCTTCCTACACTTTTGCAATTTTAGTATCTTATGCATGATTCTGTTGTTGTGTTTTAAGTCTAACCATTATTACGCGCATGCAAGGTTTAAAAAACTTTAACTCGCTTTTTCTGTTTTTACAGACCAAGTAATTTAGAATTCATGTTTTAGTTGTTTTTGGGATTTCAACATTAAAAAGATAATATAAAAGAAAATTATCAACACTAGAATGAAAGTTGAAAGTAATAGAAAACAACAGGAAGTGGTAACCACAGTAGCACATTAAGAGAAATAATGTACCATTCAAAACTGAAGTATACTCTTTGGAAAGATAGATATTATTCGACTAGTAATAAACTGTTTTTCTGATAAGACCAATTTATATCTGACAATCTTTCTCTCAATAATAAAGTGCCTCATCACCAGGCTCTTCAGTCTCTTGGCTTACTTTGCCGCCAAGCACACCCATGTTGGCACAATATTTTTCCATGCTGTACCAGCGCTAGATAATGTGTCACCAACCGACAAACCGGGTGTGTCAGTAGCACTTAAATGCTTGGTTCTATATTCATGTCTAACATTGAAAAAGTACTTCAAAATTTTGAAGAAACAAGTGACTGTAAAGAGGTACTATAAATAACTCTTAACTAAAAATTTCTCTGAGTAACCATTTGTGCCTATTCTTAAAAAAACTAATTTTCTAATCAGCTTCTGTTGAAGCATACTGATGTTGTTAATTTCCCATGTGTTAGCTGCATCTTCAAATTTTTTCAATAACAATGGACATATATGCATATTAGCTGTAATGACCAAGAATATAAGTAGGTAGAAGATTTTTTTTTCCTTAAATTTTAAAAAATTGTGCATATAGTGTTTGAAAAGTGTTTTGCGGATGAGATCATAATTTATGAGAAATTGGAGAAGTAGAAATGTGAATAATAAAAGGATGAAACCAATGTAAAATATTATTATTGTTATGTTCATAATAGGCTTGCTGTATTTGGATCTTTCATGTGAATAATAATAGCATCAATTCTGACGGCAGTTGCATAGATGCAGTTAGCCTGTTCTGTTGTTCTTCTTTGCCCCCTTTAAATGATGCATATACTAATCCTGTTAACACTATTGTATCTTTTAGTGGTATATCTCTTTCTTCTATTTGCTCCCATCTACAGCTGACATTTTGTAGCTGTATATTCTTATCTACTAAGTGATATCTACAATCATAAGTCAACATATTTTTTTATACATTAAAGAATCAAACTTACAGCTCTTATTTTATCATCACTCCTATTCTCTCACATTTATTTTGTAAGAATTTGATGCTTTATACATCAACAGATGACCAGATATCTGTATCTGACTGTCTGTTCTGATTTTATCTTGTAGGTCTCATCCGGCTTGTGAAATACCTTTCTCAAGCTCACATATTTGGAAGAGATCAGAAAATTGTTCTAGTCCTAGATTCAGGTACTGGAACAACAGCTATTGGTTTAGCTCTGGGGATCATATATTTAGGGTGCGCTCAAAATCTTAGTGAGATTTTCTTTTTCCAGACATTGCTTTTCTGCTGTTCAAGTTTTAGTTATCCTGCTTTTTCCAAAACTGCCCGTTCTATTGCACCAATAGGAAACCTTGAGAGAGTTCATATAGTTTGGACTGGAAACTTATGTAGTTTTAGACATTAGAGATCAGGATTGAAAGTTTGGTTTGGATTTTGAACTCCGAGCATATGATGCATTGTTGCTTTGCTGATCTCATTACCTCTTTCGCTTAATAGACTGGTTGACAATTGGTTTATGTCATGTTCATGTCGAGTGAGATGTGTTTACTGAATATGGATTGTCAACACAAAGCCACTTGTATGATAATCGTGTCACAACCTCAAACCTATCAATTCGTCAATTTGCAACACAATCTATTCTATTTAACTCAATTTGCGAACTTAGATTAGGTCAAAAATGTAAAGGTAGCATTGCTTCAGAATCCATTTATGTTTCTTAGACAGGACATGATACACTTGCTTAACCTTATCAACAACATGATTTCCCTTTATTATACAAGCATGGTGTGTGTTTAATTTATGTAGGATAATTTAAAATATTTAATGTTTTTATTAATACTCAATTCAGATCAGCAGGTTCCAGTTATTAAGTCTGAACCCATTCTTATTTATCAACATTCTTTTGATCAAAACTGAGTTAGTTCCAAGTGAACCTGCTAGGTTCACAAGAATTATGCCTTGTGCCTATCTACTTTCATGCTGTATCATCTCTTCCTTGCTGGCCCTTCTGTAACTTTTGGGATCTGGCTGTATTGTTGCTATGTTTTTATGCTTGTATCATCATTGCATAGCATATCAGGATCTGATAGAAACTTGTTTTCTGATCACATTTCTGCTCAATGCAATATTTTCTTTTTCTTGTTTAACAGGCTTCCGTGGAGAATAACTGCAGTCATGCTTGCTGACAGCAGAGACCAGTACAAGGAGCGTGAAAAATGCCTCATATCAAATTTCAAGAGTATCTATGGGTTAGAAACTGTTGAACCTAACGAGGGAATAATTCATTGGGTTGACCGTCTTCATCCGAGGAGGTAACTTGCTTCTTTAGATTTTTCACCAATGTTTGACTACATTCTTAGTTGCATTATAATGGTCTTGGAAAAATTCTTTGCTAGGAATTTGTCATTCTAATAGTGCTTTCATTACAATAGTACTAATCTTGTTGTACCTCCATTGCATTAATGCTTTGTTTGACATTAAATTTATTTGTACAGAAACTAACTCAGTAATCATATAATGGCATGAGAATATTGTATTTGCTCAGTTTTGATGTCCATCTTGAAAAATCTGGTTATGTGCTTATAACAGTGGCTTATTGTGGTTCATGCTGAACTTCTAATAGTTCATTGGAACCAGAAGATTTCATGTTACTTTGAGAAGCGCTTAGATATAATAGTTTTTTCCTATGTTTTAAGCATGGCTTTATTAGGTATGTTTGAACTTGTTGGCATGCATGACATGACTTTAAGTTAATGATGTGGTACAGAAAACAAATTTCAGCTATACATGCCTAACATTTAGTGGATGACATGAAATATATAAAAATATGAAAAGGGTGATCTGACATGAGTAGGATGATCTTGAAGCTTTTGTCCTATTTCAAATTAGATAGATATCCATTAACCGAATACATATAGCTTGATGTTTGTTTCCTGATTTTCCTAAGTTCAGGATGCAAATTTGTCAAAAAAACAGTATTAATGCTTTGTTTGACATTAAATTAATTTGTACAGAAACTAACTCAGTAATCATATAATGGCATGAGAATATTGTATTTGCTCAGTTTTGATCTTCCATCGTGAAAAATCGGGTTGTGCTTATAACAGTGGCTTATTGTGGTTCATACTGAACTTCTAATATGTTCATTGGTACCAGGAAAGATTGCATGTTACTTTGAGAAGCGCTTAGATGCAATGGTTTTTTCCTATGTTTTAAACATGACTTTATTAGGTATGTTTGAACTTGTTGGCATGCATGACATGACTTTAAGTTAATGATATGGTACAGGAAACAAAATTCAGCTATACATACCTAACATTTAGTGGATGACATGACATCACATGAGTAGGATGATCTGGAAGTTTTTTGTCCTATTTCAAATTAGATAGACATCCATTAACCGAATAACATATTACTTGATGTTTGTTTCCTGATTTACCTAAGTTCAGGATGCAATTTGTCAAAAAAAAATGGAGTGTATTGTGTTCTTTGATTTTGTATAACCATTAACCCAAACCTACTGAGTGCTGAGTTATGGTGGAGACTTACATTGGCAATGAGCATAACCTTTAGGATAACACCGAAGGGTGTTCACTGACAGTTCCTGTAATGTCATCCAGAGGACTAGGGAATTCACTGGTAATCATTCTAATGTCTCCTTTTAGATTATTATATGTTTGCTTTTGCTGGGTGGTGAATCATTTTTTAGTGCTGATTCAGTGATTCTCAACTGTTTCGTACATTGTCCAGCTATGTGGATAGTGGAAGTGCCAAACTAATAGAACTCTGATTTCTCGTAATTAGTCACTGTTGATAAGATCAGAATTCAAGCGGCAACTTGTGGGCTATGATATTAAATTGTCAGGTACAGGAGAAGCATAGTATCTAACTTAAAAAGAAATAGTTTTAAGAGAGATGACATGTAGATAAGCCTTTATTTGAAGTAGAAAAAATTGACCGATATATAAAAAATCAAGGTTCGCAATTTCGACCTGTACCGCCCGGTACGGGTGGTACATATCGGTCCGTCATGTTGCCGGTACGCGGACCACCCACTACCGGGTGGTTCCACTAAAAATCGACCGTCGACGGTCGATTGAAGGGAGAAATTGATCGTTGACGGTCGATTGAGGGAGAAATCAACCGTCGGCAGTCGATTGAGCGAGAAAAAGGGAAGAAGAAGAAGAGGAAAAGAAGAAAAAAAGAAAAGAGGAGAATAAGAATACCTAGCGCCCACGCGTGGTCCTCGCCCGCGGGTCGCGGCGCTTTTTCTCCAATGCAGGGAGAAAGATCGAGGCGACGTCGCCCCTTTTCTCTTTTTTTTTTTTTTTTTAATATATATTTAATATTATATTATATTATAAAATATGTATATTATATTTTAATATATTGGGCGGTATGCACTGTGTATACCGCCCGGGTACCGGTACCGAGATGAACTTGGTACACCGGTATGGATCGGTAAGTCAAGCATATGCTTGAACCTAACCAAAGTTGACAGTGGTGGAGATTTGGCATTGAGGAAAAGAGGAATCAAGTTGTAAGTAACAAATGAATTATTATTGGAATTGATTAAGGAACATGAAGAACAGCTACTGGCAGTTAAATTGCTACCAGTTATCCTTGTCAATATCCTTCTAGAAAAGAACCAAATGAAGGATATACATTCTATTTTAAGGAACATATGATTTCTATAGAAACCTGGGATATAATCAACTAATAATGTTTATATAATTAGCTAATTTCTCTTAGTAGACAGTTCAACTAATAAGGATTTCTATAGAAACCTTTGGGGTCTTATCAACTAATAATGTTGATAAGACTCATTATTCTTTCCAGGAACTGCAGCATATATTAGTTGGTCTTCCAGATATTCCTTTTCCTGACTCATTATTCTGCATATGTAAGGTTTGGAAAGGTACTAAATGGTGAAATTGATTTGTGCCGGCGAATTGCTCAACAAACTGGTGTTCTTTTGGATCCTATCTATACTCTGGCTGCTTGGGAGCATGCTGTTCTCCTTGCTGATGCAGAAGCTGAAAATCATGCTAAAGTAGTGATGCTTCACACCGGTGGCACTCTTGGCTTGTTTGGATTGGCGCAAAGGTATAGATCCGACTTCTTCTCTGGGGTACCCACTGTGCATACCAGTTGATCAAGCCATTGAAGCACTATCTTTGTAGGCATACAATATGGAGAAGAGCTTAGTTGGTAAAAACTTTGAGAGTTTATTGTAATGTTTTGGAGCAGAATCTCACATTTGTCACTTACCTTTTGAGAAAAAAAAAAAAATATATTGGAAGAGTGACCTGAAGCAAAATATTTGTTTGATCTAATTGCCTAACTAATGATTGTGGGTAATTGTGTGTGGTGCAAACCATCTTTTGTTATTACTATCATGAGACATATCACTATAAATCCAATGACATGATAAGAGAGGATTTTGTTATATCACAAGCTTAACTTGCCTGTACCTCTTAGCCTTTCCCCAATTGGGGAACTTTGGAAGTTAGACATTGCAAAAGGTTGGTATACTTCAAAGGCAAGGCTAAACTTTCACTTTCCAGATGTAATCTGCAGTGATGCACAATTAGAGATGTGATGGATGAACACTCTGCTGCATACTAATGAGAAAGTGGAGTTGATTCAAAACGCTAGCGAGGTTAACTTTTCATCATAATCCATAAATCCATGGCGTCAGAATTAATACAAACATGAACAAGACGGCCAATCCATGGTGTCTAATGAAACATTATTAAATATTTTTCAAGAATGCTTCACAAAATAGAGGGTAAACTATCCTGCTTAATGCTTGGCTAGTACATGACAATTTATCATACAATGTATAAGGCTATAAACCTTTTCATCCATCAGATGGAGCTTTAACAAAGAAGAGAAATTGAACAAGCAACATGAACCAGCAGTACCCAGAAAACCCAAAAACATACACCAACATCATCTCTTAGTACCTCAGCACCTCTTACAACTTGAGCTTCCACATTTAAAATACTTCTGTGCCATGGGAGCAGGAAGTGCACTGTGATCATTCGGGCAGTTATCACTTAACAAGTGCCGAAGAGGGAATGTGTATATCAAGTTCATCCAAACTAGGATGATCATGAATGCTGAGGGAGTACTCATTAGCTAAGTGCAACAGACAAATGAAAATTAGATGTGGCGAGATATCCTTGGCAGCAGCTGCTGGGCAGTCAGTTGGAAAGTGTTGCAAAACCTGCCTCAGATAAACTGTGGCTTCACAATCCTGCTTCTGCAAATAAACACTAGCAAATATGAGATGTGAGAGAAAAAGCAACCCAGAACATATAGGAAAGGAAAAGAAATGTGAAATTTGCGGCCCAAGACTCGATCAATTAGTTCTAAAAAATGCACTAGAAATCAAACTTGAAATGACAAATGCAACCTATTTCTAACAAGAACTCAATGAATTTTAAGATTATTAATCAACACTTTAATCGATCACTGAGAAATCAAATTCTATTTTGAAATTGTGGAACTTGGTTCACAGGCTCAGCAAATTAAGAGAGGCCAATCAAAGCAGGGAGCGCTAATGTGATGGCTCAGCAGGGGTGCTAACCAAAGCAGGCAACTTGGCCCTTTACTGCAGCAATGGCTTCCATATACTTAAAGCAGGGAGAGAGAGCAAAGCTGACCCACCAAGGGTCAGCAGGGGCGCTAATCTCCTATGTTGAATCCATGAACATGTTAATTCCTCCAATACCTTATAGACCATATTGCTTTAATCTCTACAGTACACTTTGTGTCTTCCTCTTGATTAATTTTGGGTTAAGATCCATTTTAACCCCTGTGATTTTGTTCTTGAATCACTTAAGTCCTTATGATTTATTCGTGTCTAAAATAACTCTAAACATAGCATATAAACCCTTCCCGTCAAGTCTGAGTTAACAAATGTTAGAATTTGCTTACGTAGCATACTGACTTATAATAACTTAATATAATAACATGTAATTTAAGTTTTAGAAAAAGAGTTCATTTTAACCCCTATGATTTTGGTCATCGACCACTTAAGCCCTTATGGTTTTACTCGTCTAAAATAACTTATACATTTTAAAGACATAGCATATAAGTCTCTCCTGTCAAATCTGAAGACATTATAATCTACTTACGTGGTATACTGACTTATAATAAATCATTAATATAATAACATGTATAATTTAAATAAAAAAATTGAAAATATCATCAATAGCGGGATACATCGTCGTGAAAAAGACCACCAACAACATCATCGAGCCGCTGTTGTCTAACAGGACGTCGTATGCACGCAGCCTCTCCCACGTTGATGATGAGTTCAGGAGCTTCCGATCCTGCCTCAGGTGGATGTGCATTGACCAATCGATGATAAGCACACAATGATCTCCTAATCCCTCTTCCTCCTTCTGGGCATCTTCGTCCCCACTGCCTCACACTTCGTTCTCTCGTGCGCCGCCACCCACCGCACCAACGACGTGATGGTTCAGCTTTCTCTCATCTCTGCTTCTGGCCTCTCCTACCTCTACCTCTCTGCCTTCGTCCGTCGCTACCGCGTCTACCACTCCTCTTCCTTGACAAGATTGATATTTTTTTAACTTAAATTACATGTGTTATTATATTAATGATTTCTTGTGAGTCAGCATACCACGTAAATAAACTCTAACGTCTGTCAACTCAGACCTGACAGGAGGGGCTTATATGCTACGTTTTTTAAAATGTATGGGTTCTTTTAGACACGAGCAAAACTATAAGAGCTTAAGTAGTCTATAACCAAAATCACAAGGGCTAAAATTGATCCTTTTTTTTACTTAAATTATGTGTTATTATATTAATAGTTTATTATGAGTCAGCATGCCACATAAGCAAACTCTAACGTCTATTAACTTAGATTTGACGAGAGGGCCTTAATGCTACGTTTTTTAAAATGTATGGATTGTTTTAAACACGAGTAAATCATAAAAACTTAAGTGGTCCATGGTAAAAACCACAATGGCTAAAGTGGACCTTAACCCATTAATTTTTAGAAATTACAAGCTCCCTTCTAAGTCAGATTTGGTAAACCATCAATTTTAAACAGTAGACAAAAATAGCATTGTGATAGGATATAGGTGTTCTTGTATATTACCATCTCATATAAAAGTTACAGATATATCAATAGAGTAAGGCCTTGAATCATAGCTTGTTCCGTTTGGTTTGCTATAGAAATAGAAATAAAGGAGGCCCTAAGAGGAGAAATAAAGAATATAGAGATGAAGGAAATAACAAACGAAGTAGAAAAGAAAAAAGTAAGATACAATCTGACTTGACTAGAACTTGCACTTGACTCTATATGGATTCTAAAAGATTACTCTGCTGTGCAATCAGCTTGCTGCCCTTCTGTGTCATGTAGCTTTGCTTAATTTATATATTTATATTTCTATCTGCTATCAGTTGTGCATCTAAAGCATGAAAATGAACACAATGCTGATTCAAATTTATCTGGAACTATCTATTCAAAAACTATAACAGCTTGTGGTATCTATTCAAAAACTATAACAGCTTATAGAGAGAAAGAGAGAGTATAATGGAGTAACCATTTTCAATGGATGATGAGATTCCATTAGTACAGAGCCAATTCCAATGAACTTATCGAATTTTCCCATTGGAAAAAACTATTGCTGTTACATTTTGAGAAACATCATATCTGTCTGTGGTTGGAAAAGTTGTACGAAAGATACATGATAGTGCAACAAATATCCAAGCAAAGATGTCCAACTAGCAAGGTATATATTCCCCTTATAGCAAACCAACCTCAAAATAAAGAAAAAAAGACAGGACTTACCGCATTAGAGGCCAAATCTTGCATATGATTCCAGAGCATATCTTTCAGTGCATGAACATCAACTTGTTTAGATACCTTATCATATTGAATATCCACCTTGCTTACCTTCAGTTCAGAATGAACAAAGGTTAATATGAATTTTTCTTTGATACGGTACAGTTAGCAACATTTTCAAAAATGATAAAGCCTATAGGATGTACATGAGACTTCACAGCAAAGAACCAAAGAACCAACTTAACAAGAACAAGGCCTTAATGTCACCAACTACTTAGGGCCATATTTCATGGAATTAGCAGCAATACAATATTCTTAGTCTGGGGCTTCTAAAAAAATGGAAATGTTATATAAATGACTTTCAGATTGAGTGTCATGGATTAATACATTTGATGGGAAGAGATTTCAGCTTCATCGTGTTTACAGTCAATTTCTTAGGCCTCAAGTTTCTCATATAAAGTATTTGATCAAGTTTTAGCTTCATTAGCTGATAAGGTCCTCACTTCAGACAGGACATTTTAGGAAAGAAGAATATTTGGATTGCAATGTTTAAGTTCAAATTCTTCAGACATAGCAGCAAGTTTTTTTATGCATCAAATGTGATTATAGCCAGAACCTTAATTTCAGGCCTATTTGTTCACATGTTCTACAAAGAAACCTGATGAAGATGCCTTAGTGAGCATAGTGACCATCTTGCTTCTATAGATGTCCTTGGCAACCATCCACACATGCAAGAATGGCAGAACACAAGAGATGTACAGTATCCTTCCATTATTGTGGATAAGCAGTACATTGGACATACCGAAGGACTTCAATTCTTGATATTATGTCATACAAGCGAGAGTACAAACCTGGCGTGGTTGACGAACAAGACTCCCTGGATCGTCTGCATCACTACAGGCAGTCCCATCATCAAAGTTATCATATGTTGTGCCATCATTATCCCATGATGTTAATTGAGTATAGTTCTCATCATCTTGTCTTGGCTCATCTGTGCAAACATTGTTTAGCAATCAAAAGAGAATCTAGACATAATTTGCCTATTACAAAGCAAAGACTAAATTTCATTTTAGTATGAAAAATAAAAACAATAAGGCTGAGAAAAACAAAATAGTTAAAATGATTTATGTGGTAGTTGGCTTCTTATTCACATAAGAGTTAATAAACCTAATGGTGTTAATAGATCACTTATCTTTCTCTTTCAGCTCATGTCTCTCTCATCTAATTCTTGTTGTTCCACTCTTTTTTCCGGAAGTCTTTCAACAAAGAGTTAATAAACCTAATGGTGTTAATAAACCTAAGGACAAGAAATAAGGATTAGCAGGCATGCCTCAATGTTATGAGAAGAGAGAAGTTGTATAAACTTCTTAGGAAAAAAAATTCAGACAGGTATTGCAGCATGTGTAAGCGAAGTACACGATGAGAAGTAAAAACTTTGTATGTGTAGGCATTCTCTTAGGTGCTTCAATTAATCATTTTTGTTGGCTTTATATACCACAATTCTCATTTGAACCAAGACAAAATTCTTTGATATATTTCATAATTACAACACAATCGCTGATCGTCGTTTTAGCCATGGAGAACTACAGCAGCAAAGTGCCATAAATAAGAGAAGAATTTCAATATATTAAATACTCAACCACACTACAAGGGGAAGAAATTGAGAGTCCGGATTTATGAAAGTGATGCATCATAATAGTCCACATGTTATGAGGGAAAAACAAAACTTACCAGATAACTTTCTTCCTTTCTTTCCTAGACACTAAAAAGAAGTTGAAAGAATTGTCAATTAAGACGGATAAAATGTTTTTTGTGGAAACCAAATAACTTTTAACACTTCTACTTACCATAACATTAGGAAGTAAAAACAACTTGACAAGACTTTCGGGTCGGTAATGACAATCTTCTGGTAGTGTGATAACAACTGTTGCCTTGTTCACAGGTAAAGTTAATGATTTTGGATTCTTGGGAGGTGCAAAGATATCTGAGATATCATTTTCCAACGATTTTGTGAAATCAACATCACGAGCTTCCTTTCGGTTCCTTGGCTTCCTGTTTACTATTTCTGAATTGGTATCGGGTGGTTGAACTTGTTCAACACCTACAATAATTTCTTTGAAATAACTGAGCTGGCCATACCAAGACTGATAAAGTAAAAGTAAATCAATTCTTGGGTATCTACCTTTGACTTTTCTATATTTCCAATGATCAGGTCCTGCCCAAGCATTTGATTTTGAAGTAAATCCCAAGCCTAGAGACAAGAAATCAGCGATTTTCTCAAACTTTTCTTCCACAATAGGACCACCAAAGGTGCAGTCAAAATCCTCCTGTGTAACAACGCAAATATTTAATAATCATATTCTACAAGTTTAGCATAATTTGCAAAACTTGCCTCCTGATGGCTTGCAAAATTCGGGTTTGTGCTAGTGGAGTTGTCATCAACTATGCTCAACTGATCATCATGATCAAGGTTCCAAGGTCCACAATCATCATCAGATGCATTTTCATCCAGCTCTATATGGTTGTTCTCAGGCACATAATCGTCAACCAATGGCACTTGAGCTGAACAATTTATATCAGGTGACCTACGATTATCTTCATCAAACTGATTAACAATATCCCTCAGTGTTGGTGAAATATCATTAGTTGCAGGCATATAAATCATCATTTTCTCAATGTAATCTGCATTAAAAGAAGTGTTTTTTTTTCAATTAGCAAAACCTAAATAGTCATTAACTTCACAATATAAGTACTTCATAACATTTATCCATACCTTTAGCAAATGAAAGATCAATAAATTCAGGTTTGTCATTTTCGATTCCAGATGACATGCTCTTTTCTGGGCACTCAAATGAATCAAAAAGTACACGACAGCCACCATAAACTCCAAGGTTGTTCAATAGAAGACCCTTAGCTCCACCTTCATCAAATTGTGCAGAAGTCTGATGATAAAGAGGATCAACAACGAATGCCACTGAATGTAAGATTCACTAAATTAGTTTCAAGTTAGATATCAAATAATTCTTGGATTCATAGCAGAAGCATTAAGCGTTACCATCAAACTTTTTTACATTAAGGGCCTCGAAAGATGATTCCAATGTCGACAGAGGTGACATCTGCAGTTATTAAATGGGGTGAGCTTAAAACAACATCCTTAAAAACTAATTATTATAGGAAATATAAGTACCTTTCTTTCCAGGTCCTTCTTAGAAAGGCCATCTGCTTCTGCAGTATCAATGTTATCAACTGTTTCCATGTTATCTGCCATTGGATATTGTAACATCGGTGACTAAAACACTATTAGCAACTAAATCACTAACATATTTTACCCTGAATTCATAAATAGTTACAGAAGAGGCAATGATGGATGATTTTCACAATTAAACTAGCATATTTAGATGTGGGATGAGTTTGAAGTTGTTATTTGTGGCTTCACTCAGACAGAAGGAAAGCAAACTCTAGAGTTGGCATTTCATTGTTAAAATTTTTTTTTTCTGTAATATTATTTAATTCTGCTTTTCAGTTATCTGGAAGAGAAAGGAATCATAGGTTCGATAACAAAGAATGAACCAGCCATGTTGCTGAATTTCTCTTTATCAATAAGCCAACAACCACAATGCCTAATAGGAACTGTAGCAATGCGGACACAGGAGCTAGGCTGCTAGAGGGAAACAAAATAAACCTGATAACTTCATCAAGGCCTTGCAACAATGAACGAGGCATTAACACTGTATCCACTTTCTAAAATTGTTCTGAACTTTCTTTTCTATAAGAATTTCTTCACATAATGATAGCTATTAAGCTAATTGCTTTTGAAATTTTAAATAGCATACTTGACGAGAATGCTTTTAGCAATCAAACACTAGAGTCGTCTGATTTTTAATCGTTTTAGCTATGAAAAGGTCTAGCAGCAGAAGATCCTAACCATTATCTTCTTCTCGGCCAGCTCGATTGATCCCTCCAAGAACCTTATATGCCTCCGAGTGCACGGAATCAACTCTCATTGAGTATATCTTCACCCCAGCTTCCAGAGTACAACTTGCCTAACCAATTTTACATTCAGAAAAAAAGATCCGTTTTACATGCCATTAAGATGGCGAAAGATTAGAAACTCATTAAATTCGAGGAGGGAAAGGGGGACCTTTTGGAAATTGGTCTCGTCATCGTCTCCAGGACTAACCCTTATGATCTCACTGAGATGATCTATGAGGCCCAGCTCCCATGTATTTTTCTGGTTAATTTTCTGCATAAAAAAGCAATTTTTAAATTAAAAGGATAACTCAAAAGAAGATGCGTAATCAAGAAAGGAAAACCGAAACCCTAGAACTTTACTTTATCCAAGGGATAAAATGACAGTGAAAAAACAAAAAAGAAGAAGAACTGATCCAAGCAATGTGAATCGAGAAGAAAGAAGACGGACGTTCTCGCTGGCGAGCTTGATGCAATTATGAAAGAGATCCATGATCTGGCCGCGGTCCATGAAGTCGCTGGCAACGCCGGAGGAGAAGGAAGGGTTGGGGGCGGAGGACCTGCGTCGGACGGAGGCGGCGCGGGCGGCAGCGCGTGCCTGGGCGCGCTCGAGCTGGTCGTCGTTGGAGCCGAGGGGGAACGGCGGGGACTGCAGCCGGGAGGCCATCGGGGTCTTCGGCGCAGCCGTCCGGGGCGCCTTGGACAGCGGAGTGCGGTGGCCGCAGTCATCATCGCCCATTTCGAATGGATCGGAGCAGGGCGGTGGCTCTCGGACTGGAATTCGAGTTCCCTCTCTTTTCTCTTTTCTCTTTTTTTTGTTTTTTTTTCTCTTTTCCCTGTGGCGGTTCTTGTAATTTCGAAACGATTCCGAAACACCTGATGATACATGGGCCGGTCTAAGATTTTTGGGCCGGGCTACGAGTGTTGACCTGTGTTAGGAACATTGTAATTTCAAAACGGCTGACGATACACGGGTCGGGCTTATGATTGGGCCGGTCAAACTTTATTGGGCTGGGCTACGAGTGTTGGACTATCAATTCTCTTGTTTTCACTTGTGGCAGTTGTAATTTCAAGACGATTCTTCACGTTCGATACGCGTGACGATACACGGGCCGGGTTCAGTATTGGGCCGGGCTACGAGCGTGGAGCTCTGTGGGTAATCTTTGCCATCAACTCTGTTTGTGTGTGTGTTTTTTTTTTCTCTTTGGAAGAACAAAGGAATTCATTTAATTCATGATGTCACACAAAGTTCAGATTCAGAACTGAAGTCCTTCTCAATCCAACAGTGAAAAAAATCTTTGACTCTAGCAAAATTAGTCAGCTTCTCTACTACATATCATTATAACATCTTAGGCTTAAATCCTACCTTAATAGGTTATCTTTTATTAAAATTATATATATATATATATATAAGAAAAGATTTAGTAATAGTAAAAATTCATTGTTCCTCTTGCCTCCTAGATGGCTCTGACATAGATCTAAAAAGAGAAAAGAGAGGTAAAATACATGCATAACTTACATGTAGGACATCGGATAAAAAAATATTTTATTAAATCTCGAGAGCGATTAAGGATGGATAACTTTTCTCATAGTAATTTTCACAAAGAAATTTTGATCTTAGAAAGTCAAGATTCTCTCTCTAAATATCAATATTATTACCTTCCTCTAGCAATTTTCTAAAGCTTCTTTTATAGAAAGTCCAATAAGATTCGATATTTTACATTAAGAATGTTTAAACACATGATATTATCTTATTGTGGGTTTGAGCCCAACGTCTTATTGTGCTCGATTCTTTTCAAACATATAAGATATATATTTATATCTAAATATGATACAATCGACATGATATGTTCATTCAAGATAAAAATAACACATCGGAGAACTTGATATACCCAAAGTGTTGTTTCATTACATGTGATGCATCTGTATGAGACAAAGAAGCATCGTTTCGTCCCCTTACGTGCGATGTGTTAAATATATATATATATATATATATTATCTTAAAAATCATGGATAATATAGTATTTAATTTTAATAACTAAGTAGGAATGTAAAAAAAAAAAAATCGACTTGCGTGGGATGGTAGGCAATAAGGAAATATACATAATTAATTCATAACCACAATTCATTAATTCCTCCCCATGGTTTTTAAGATTAGTGCATGTGTTTGATTGGGAGTCGGGGTCGGTAATCAATCTGGTCCGTCCATCAGGAATCATCATCCATCATCGACACGCGTCGAAGGTTTCTCGATGATTCGCACGGGCGCAACACGTGGTTTCCAACCCTTCCCGTCGCCTGGAGTCGTACTTAAATCGCTCGCCTTTCCATCGTCGACGACGATCTCATCTCTTTCTTTGCAGCAGCACCGACTCCGCCCCCTTCTCTGCCGCCTGGATATCTTCGTGTTCGCATCGACCCGATCCTATCGAGAAGAGGGAAAAGGGCATATCACGTCAGGAAGTGGTTTGATTGAATCCGATCCGATCGACATGGATCTCGAGCTGAGGGCGGCTCGGGAGAAGCTGGAGAGGGAGCAGAGGGAGCGCAAGGAGCGGGCCAAGGCCAAACTCGAACGGGAGAAGCGCGCCAAGGCCGAGGCCGCCCGCCAACGCGACGCCATCGAGGCTGCCCAGCGTTCCAAGCGCCTCGACGCCGCCCGCGCACAACTCGAGGTCTCATATGTCTCTTCCCCTTCCTCTGTCTGTGTATGTCTTTCAATGTTTATTTCTTGCTCAATTAGGTAAAAAGTTCTCTTCTTTCACGTACGCTTCACTGTTGGAATATGCATAGCATTGGTAACCCAGGTAACGCATATTTCTATTCTGGGGAAGAATCTGGTTCCTGTTGTTGATCCAAAGCTCGTGTATTTCTTGATCTTATGGGCACAATTTTTGTCTTGGGGTATGTTTCTGAAGAAGTTGGTCCTTTAGAATGCAGATTATGTCAAAGTTAACAATTAATCAAAATTGCAATTGTTTGTTAACAGAAGAATAGACGTCAAAGTTTGTGGAATTTGTTCATTCCACAATAGAAGTCTTTCTGGGGTTTTAAAACATTATAATTTTGCCTGGTTGTTGGTCATTATCCGATAGAAGCCTTTCTGGGGTTGTAAAACATGCTTGCTTATAGATCGTAGCCACGTAAATAATCTTTCTTGAATTTGTTCAACTTGCAGAGTCTTGTAAAATTTAGGAAAACCAGAAGTCACCAAAAGTTTAAAGGGCGCAATTAAATGTTTTGGGCCTTGGGATTTGGTTATGGTTCAAATCTATGATATGATCATCTGGAATCCTTAAGGTTTTGGATATGATGATTTTGTTTGAAGTTCTGGATCATCAACTTCAGAGGACGAATATTTTTTTATTTGTTGTGTTCTTTTTAGTGATGTGGGTAGTAAGAACGTATTCACTTGAAGATTCATATGCCAAATATAATCAATTCTTTGTCAATAATTTTGGTCTAATGGCTTGCTGATATGATCTGCTTTTGTTACTTTACATATAAAATTTCCACCTTCAGCATTAAATGCTTATCATCATAAATCAATTCCATCTAGTTTTAGACTCTCTGACTCTTTTGCTTAGTGTGATCCTTTGTATGCGTGCTGGTTTAACTGATCAAATTTATTGCATCACAAATTCACCATGTGGTGGCTTGTTGTGATGCCCGCTTGCTGTATCAGCCTCTCTCTGCATGTAGAATGCATTTACTTGATTGATGAATTTTGAGGAGTAAATTAGAAAATATGTTGAGAATGCCTAATCTTGTCTTTTCATTGCCATCGAACAATGCTAATGTGTATTTTTTTCTGGTATGACATTTTTCCTTTCAGTTCTTTCTTGCAAGCTTCTTTCAGATGTTCTTAAGGTAAAATCTAATACTTCTTTCAGGCAGAACGACAAATGGAAGAAAGCATGCTTCGTGGAAACGGAGTCATATTTTCCCATACACTTGAAGCTGTACCTTTTAATGGGTATGGAGATAAAATCAAATTACCACCTTCATGCTTTAAAGAATTGTCTGATCAAGGGGCCCTGGATAAAGGTCCCATGTATTTCAGGCTGTCAATAATTAACGAGTTGGTTCCATTAGATAATAATGCTACTGACCAAAGAGAACATCAAGCAACTCATTCAGGAGTTTTGGAATTTACTGCAAGGGAGGGTTCAGTGGAATTACCTCCACATGTATGGAGCAATTTACTTTCTGGTGTCAGTTTAGATGTTCCTCTTGTCGAGGTGCGCTATGTTAGCTTGCCCAAAGGAACTTATGCAAAATTACAAACCGATGGGATGGGCTTCTCTGATATTCCAAACCACAAGGCTGTACTTGAGACAACTCTACGCAGACATGCAACACTTTCTCAAGGTGATATCATCAGTGTCAGTTATGGGGAACTGAACTACAAGTTAAGAGTTCTTGAACTAAAACCCGATTCAAGTGTTTCTGTTCTAGAAACAGATATTGAAGTTGATATAGAAGGACCTGATTCTGCTGTAGAGAGTAATAGGAGTCAGCACATGCTTAGACCACTTGTCATGGGAAAGACTGAAGAAGGAATTGTTGAAGAAGGAAATTTTAATTATTACAAGTTCTCTATCGAGGATGCTATGAGTGACAAAGTTACATCTGGTCAGATGAATGTTGAAGTAAAGATTGAGGCAGATCCAAGTGATGGTGATACCAATGTATATGTATCAAGGCATCCATTGATATTTCCAACCCAGCATCATCATGAATGGTCATCTCATGAGATGGGTTCGAAAGTTTTGATAATCAGACCGAAGGATCCAAGCGCTGTTGCTGGTACCTATAGCATTGGTGTCTTTGGTTTTAAAGGCATGACAAAGTATCATATCTGTGTGGCTTTCAAAGACAATGTTAAGCAAAAGATTGGGGGTTATGCTACTGCTTCCTCGCAAATTGACATGGAATCTGTTGAATGCCGAAACTGTAAACACTATATATCCAGCCGCAGCATTTTACTCCATGAGGCATATTGCATTCGACACAATGTTCTTTGCCAACATAATGGTTGTGGTGTTGTCCTTAGGAAGGAGGAAGCAGCAAATCATATGCATTGTGATAAATGCGGACAAGCCTTCCAACAGGGACAGATGGAGAAGCACATGAAGGTGTTTCATGAGCCACTCCATTGTCCATGTGGAGTGATACTAGAGAAGGAACAAATGGTAGGTGACTTGTATGCTGATTTTTCTTTTCTTGTGTTCTCTTAACCACCTGTTTACAAGATTTTGTTGAGCTTCGTTCTACATCTACTTCAACAACAGTCTGCATATAAGGCAGCATGATTTTCTTTCTTGGCTTGCTTTTCAGTTCACATTTGCTGTTTTCTGACTAGTTGATGGTTTACATTCCATGATCTCATTCTTTTATGATATAAATATTCATTAAATGGTTAATCATGATATTAGAGCTTGTTGGTGTTTGTCTATTTACTCTTACATTCTTTGTTTCAAGGGTTGAACTATTGTATATATCAATTAATGGGCTGGCATTTACCTATCTCATAGCCAACTTGGATGTATGCTGAGAATTTGACAAGGTTCAGTCCAGTAACATTTGTATACTGGACAATTTAGCTTCACTTAAATCCAGTACCACTTTAAAACTCATCTTGTTGCCAGTGTAAGCAAATTGGTACTGAATATTTTCTGATATTATTGCAGTTAATTTTTATTTTTTTTGGCATCTGTCTTTTTTTCTTTCTCTTTCTTTCTTTCTTCTCTCATTAGTTCTCTCCCCTTCTCTTCATCCACCCTCCATGTCTTTGTCGCTGCCTCTCTTTCTTCTCTTGTCTCCCTGTTTTTCTTTTATTTGAGGATATCGACCTGTACCGATTGTTGCTATGTTGATTTGCACTGGTGTTGGTCCTGGATCAAGATTTTAAACCTTACTTTCTTCCTCCTTTCATTTTAGGTTTCTTCTTTTGAGTTTTCATAGAAACTTTTGCTATTACCTTGGCATATTAAGTAACATCCTAAATATCCTTTGCTTAGTTTCACCACTAATTAATTTTGAAAAGGATTCTCATTCTAAGTCTGTGACCCATTGAATTCGTAAAAAAGAATTAGAATTAACAAAACCAGCTATCCTGCAACCTTCCTTTTTTTTTGTTATCCGCTTTTCAGCCTAATATGTCATATGGTTATAATGAATTTCTGGAACAGTCCTGAGTTGATAATTTCTTTATTTAATCTGTTTTCTATAACAAGGAAATGAGTCTGACATTCTACAGTCTAATAGTTAGATGTACGATCTGTGCCTGCATGTCAAAATATGATGGATTGGGAACTAATATTAGTTGTTTGTCATTTGTGGCAGGTCCAGCACCAATCTGCAATTTGTCCTTTTCGTTTGATCACATGCCGTTTTTGTGGAGACATGGTGCAAGCTGGAAATACACCAGCAGATGCTCGGGATCGTCTTAGAGGACTGTCGGAACATGAGAGTATTTGTGGGTCCAGAACAGCACCATGTGATTCATGCGGGCGCTCTATCATGCTGAAGGAAATGGACATTCATGTGATTGCTGTTCATCAGAAGAGCTAACTGCCCGACATCTTTTACATCTTAATTCACTTTGGATGCTCATCTCCAAGGTATAAGCCACTTCAGTTTCTGTGTGCCTGGTGTTTCTGTCACCCTTTGGATTGACATATTATCATAGCTGAAGTGCATTTACATTATATGTTAGTGTAAAATTAGATTCCTGATTCCCCTTTCATGGTTTCTAATTACAGCATTTCATCTATCTTGGTTATTGTTATGTTATAATTGGCAGTTTGAGAAGTGTAGATGCACTTGCTCTATGTGGAAATAAATGACCTCGACAGTATTTAGATAGTGAGTTTCAAGCCCAAAATGCCAATTCTGTGCTGCTGATTAAACATTTAATCTTCAAAGAACTCTTCAATTGCAACTTCTAAAAGTTTCTCTTCCAAAATCATGATTCTTAGACTGTTCTATAACTGTCAAGCTGGTTTATGGCATTCAGAGTGAAATTTACTTTGCAACAGGAACGTCCGAAGCCATTTTTTTTCTTGTTTTATATGCCTATCGAAGATCTTGTGAAATTTTCCTTAAAAGGAAATTAAAAAGTTAAGATTTCGATTGGTAGAGTTAATGGTATGGAAGGTAGATCTATCTATATAGGGTGGCATTGTTTTGTAATTATTCAGAGAAGATGCTTACCGATTACCAAATCCCAGGTCATAGTTTATACATGTATTGTACGTCGCAACATATCATACGATGTATAAAATATAATATTGTGTCATACAAAACTTATAAACTCTCATACCATATGATGTCATCATATATGTATGCATATAATATATTTTTTATTATAATTTATATATTTTTATACTTATAAAATATATACATTCATAGCTCATATCTAGCTCTTGACAAACATATAATTTAAAATATATTTTTTTAAATATATTATGAATATGATAATTCATATGAATATTATTTTATAGTGAATTAAACTTATATTTAAATTGATTGAACTAAAAATTAAAGATATCAATGAAAGATTACGTTCTTTAATGATCAAGTGTGTTATGGTGCAATACACCTATCAAATTGGGAGCATAGAGTCATGAGTACATTATTAAGAATGATGTCAACATAAGCTGAATGTACCTTAAAGTCTATGGTTGAATCCCATTAGATCTTATTTGTAGTTTTTTTTCTTGTTTTATTTACTAATATAATTATAAGAATGCATCAACTTCAATTCAGTCTAATTTGATTTGACAAAGATGATATTTTTGATCTAAATCTCAGTTATATATCTGGATATTTTTTAGTATAACACTCCTCTTTGATTTTTTTATTGTTTGTTTTTTTATTACTCCATTCATGCCTAAGTAGCTTATTATCCTCTATATATATATATATGATGTACTTAAACTTTTTAAGTTTAATAATATTCAAACTTATTCAATTCTTGAGATTTACTTAACATCAATTATACTTCTAGTCACTATATGCATACTTATTATCATAACTTAGCCTCGTATTTAAGCCTGCTACTATCACACTTTGACTTGTTGCATAATGTTTAAAATAAATAATTAATGGTTACAAATGTTCAACCAACATTAAATAGAACACTATGAATGATATTTTTGGAAAGCATGTACTTCTATCTTAAAAGCAAAAAATATGAACATGTCATTGATCATATTTATGAAGCATAAATATTACAAATCATATCACTAAGTGATGGTAATATATACATATTATTTATGCTTTTATTGATATGCTAGTTATAGTTCAATATGTGTGTGACTCAAGCACCGTAAATTCTATTAAAACAAGAAGAAACATGATGAGCCCTCAAATGAGCAATCGGGCTTAGTGAATTTAACATCATATATTATCATCGGATAACAATAAGGTCCCAAACCTTGACAGACTTAATCATAGAAATGACATGTGTAGATATTGAGGTCGAAATTGAATCATGGATTCTCCATATTAATGAATCGACTACTTCACAAAATGAGCATAGGCCAAACCCTTGGCAACTATATTAGAAGAAAAAAAATGGAAGCATTCGACATTCTAAGAATCACAATCACTAACAATGGAATATAATTCAATAATACAAGTTCAAAGACTTACGTGAAGGCTTTGACATTCTAGAAGATCCAAAGAAAACAAAATTAAAAGCGAAAAAAACTTAGGTGGGCAAACTCCAGAGTCATTGAACTACCCCAAAAGTATAAATTGAAGAATCTTCATTCTGCCTTGCCTATGGAATTGAAATTGTGAAGTCATTTTTTCAACCATCCAAACCTAGACTTATGGTAATACCATGTTAGAACAAGGCCTCCAAGCCAAACTATATGATTGATGAAGTTTGAACAAAAGCACATCTCTACAACTTGGCACATAAATAAGTCATAGTGAGGCCATACAACTCAAGTATGTCCAACTTGAGAAGGTCTATATTATGTTGTTGATAAAGTTCGATTAGGAACTTACTGACTCCAAACCTTAGGTGAGTCAGATATTCCACGGACTTTAAACATAATGTATCTTAGAAAATATTATCCATAAGATAAATTCAAAAAGAAATATACTAAGAACAAGTTATAAAATGTTATTTTCGTTAATGAAAATGATGTATATGATGCTCAAGAAGTCTTTTAAAGATAAGTAGGAAATCCCAACAGAGAAAGAGAAAAAAAAAAAAGCAAAAAGTATAAAAAAGAATAAACAAACTGACTCTTAAATTATTACTACCACATCTTCAAGAGATATGGTCTAGAGTGATAGTGGAGGGTTGATAATAGAAGTCTCAATGGAATCATGTGTTAGGATCATGGGCTCCATGGTTGGTCCTTCTTCTATTCCAGTAGGGTTACCTTAGGAGTTATCTTCATCTTCACCCTAATTGGCTCTCCTTCAACCTCTTTGTCGAGTTTAACTTCACCTTCTTCCATATGAGCTAAAAAATTTATTACGATCGTCAATTCCATCAAATTTGATAAAAGATACTACGTGTTACCAGTTGGGTGCCGAGCATTAGGTCTTCGAGAAGGTTGAGCTCAAGGTAGCCAAAATATATTCCGGAGATCATGAGCTAATACCCAAAGCTGAAAGAGTTGAAACTCAATCGGGTAAGCCCTTTCTCGAACCCCAGAGATGCTTTGTACTTCACCACCCTTCGATCTTTATCTCAAAGTGGTGAGCTTCCACAACTTATAATATTTTGGTCAACCCCTCTAGAGCACATTGGAGGGAGGTGATCTCGGCTTGGAGTGAAGATGTCTTGATTTGAGACTTTAAGGTTATTTTGCAGTATTTAGCACTCTCGACTCTCGCTTCATCGACTGACTACTTATATACTTTTAGTTAACTTTAAAGCTAGATATCCTTTCTTAGTGGGGACATGATAGTTGAGGCATCTAAACTTGGATGATTAACGTTATCATGAGGTAATGACTCTATAGTGAAAGATAAGAAACGAGTGAAGAGAAACTAATAGTAGAATGAAGGTAATCGAGTCCCGATCGCTTACCATGAAGGTGTGTTTATCGACGTCTGCGATGAAGTCCTCAATCGACCTCATATAAAGGACTTTTGCCAAACTTGAGTTCAAAATGTTATGGTTCCACTATGCAGCCTCATGTGGAGCCTGCTAGGGTTGGTTAGTCCCTTAAATCTCCTAGTTTGGAGTAAGGGAACCCTCTCACTCCTCGAGCCAATTTGGCACTGGCTCATAACAAAATGAGGTATGCTCAATAGAGCAGACCCCGAACACGCTAGTTGATAACAAATATCCCAAGCAAGCCGAGGAGGTCGAGGGCCTCTACCACTCTGGGTTGGGACTTATTGTTGTTATTGTTATCGTTGCTCATCCCACCAACTCCCCCCAGAGTGAGGAGGTTTGATGGTTCTCAAAGACCAACCCCCCAAAGAGCGGTGAGGGGAGCCTGATCTTTAGATCGTGTCAACGATGTCGCTTTGTCGATCCTTCGTTGTTAGCTTAGTGGAAATAGTGGTTAGAGGTCAAAGCCTGCTTAACTTTGTAGCTATAGCAGACATAAAGGAAGTATGTCAAACCCTAAGTCCAACATCGAGTCTAACAATGCGACCAACAAAACCCAAAATATAACCTCCAATAATAGTGCGACCAATATGGTACAAAACCTTACTTTTGACAATAAAGTGATCGACACGATCCAAAGTAATTCCTTCAATGACAATACGATTGACACGGCTTAAAGCACTCCCTTTGATAATAACACGACCAACACTATCCGAAGTACCCTTTGTAACGATAATACAATTGACATAGTCCAAAGTATTCCCATCGAAACGACCCAAAACTCTAACTTAAACAATGGAAAGGCAGCGACTCCTTTAGCATGAGTGTCAGCATATTTCTTCTTCTTAAAATTTATCTGCAAGATAAAAGTAACTTAAGATATTAAAAAAAATATTTTTATCTTTAGAATACATTAATTGAGATATATATAATTCGATATCAGCAATTCCCAGACCAAAGTAACACCAATGTGTAGATGGTCAGTATGGTTCAGTACTGCACGGAACATATAAAAAGAGGAAGAATAGAGGGAAGAATGAGGAGACAAGAAAGAAGATTAAGAGGTAGAATAGAAGAGGAAGATAAGTAAAAAAAAATTAAAAAAAAAAAGAAGATACATGTAAATGTATCATTTATTGATTGATACAAACCAGGCTGGGATTCTGAAGTAATTTGGCCATCATTATTTTATTGTCAAAATGCTGACTAATTTGCAACCCTAACAACATTAACAAACCAAGAAGGATTAGGTGGGAGAGACTGTAAGTGCTATGTAGGCACAAACAAAGTTATACTGTCAAGCATATACAAACAAAGTTACAAAAAAAACATAGCATCATGGAAATAAACACGATCATCAAATTACAAATTGCTTCAAGGTTTCATGAAGAAGATCAAGTATATACCTCAATTTTATACTGTCAAGCATGCAAACTACATGACTCTTTCAAATGAAGGTGAACTTGTCATCATATGCTCAGTAGTGACAACATATATTTACATGTATTGCTTTCGCAAATAACATTAGACAACGATACTACCTCACAAGATTTACAGGACAGCTTTTGCTTCTACTTACTCCTCTCTGGGAATCCAGCGGCTCCACCACAGACTTTTCCTGCTTCTGTTCAGCTCATCCATGCTCTCATTGAGAGTTCTTATGATCTTCCTTTGCACACGAAGGATGGACGCAAGTACATTGCGCTGAGGATTACCCCTCTTTGGCTCCCTTTCCTGTAAATTAAATTGTAGTTCATTCTAAATAAATACTATGTCAATTTGAGTTGAAAAAGTATTAGTTACGCAGCATTGATATACTACCAGTTTATTAAGCCATTTGTGTCCTGTGATTTAGTTGAAAAGCATTGATTAATTAGTATGCAATGAGATAGACAAGTTGAACTTAGTGCTAGCTTTTCCCTCATAATTATGATAACTCAAATTAACCTCCAAAAATTCTATATTGCACACATGGAATGCTATTATTAGCTTATGTTGTATAATAATGTTCAATTAAATATTATAATTACTGTACTTACTCTCAGTTCCTGAAGTTGTGCTTCCGTGAAGCCTCCTTCTGATGCTGTCCCTGACTTAGCCATACGCTTAATGACCCAATTGGCAGCTTCACTGTAATCCTTTTGTGTTGCACGGTACTGTTGAAGCCTCAAGTTTTGCATTAGGGACAGCCCAAGAAGACCTTCACGTTTGAAGTATGGATGAGCTAAGGCAAGCTTTGCACTTGTCCTTTGTCGTGCTTTGTAACGGACCATGGATGTGAGGAGCTCCCAGCCGATACCCCCATCTAAATCTAACAGTTCAAAGCCCTTACGGAGATCTAGACCAGCACGAGGTTCCACTAGATTTCTCCAAGCATTCAAATCATAGTCGCACCTCTTCAGCTGACGGTTGAATTGTATAAGACTGTTGTCAGTTCGTAGTGATGGAAATGCCTGGAAAAGAAAAAACATGAGAACAAGTTAGTCACACTATTTTAATTTGATTTAGAAAATGTTCTTTAACAAAATCAACAAAGATAACATTCTGGCTTCTAGTTAGATCCACAATGATGATCGAAGAGGACCGAAGAATGGGATTCTGAGATGAAAATGAATCTGAACCAAACAGTAGAACATGGAAGCAACCATTATTTTTATCTGACTAGAGTACTTACCATTTGCAGGAATATAAGGCCCACACTGTAAATGTCAAATCTGTCAGGCAAATTCAACTGTAAGAAAGAAAAACACCATAAAAGATAAACTTTAACCTTCTGGCAAAAGAATTTTATTACAGAATAAAGAATAAATTTTTGCAGCTTGATGAACCAAAAACACCTGCCACAAGACTGGAGATAATGCTGTAGCTACTGGTGCTGACGGTGCAGATGGTGTTTGTGTACTCATAATATACTGCTCAGGAGCAGCATACCTGCAAGATGTAGGTAGGTAAGCATTAGAGTTTGAGAAGTACACAAGTCATAAGAAATGAGTTGAAATTACAGCAAGTGAAAGAAACGGATGATTTAGTGACCAGATAAGCTTTATAAGTAAAAACACAATATTTCATTCATATACACAGCTTCTCTTCTGTTCAATCTTCAAATTAGAGACCATACCTAGGTTCAGAGAAGATGAAATGCTGAGTCGGAAAACTTTCAAAAACAATGTGATCATGATCAATTGGAAAAAAGAAAAAAAATGGTCAAAAGGTAAGCTGGTGACCTTGTAATTAGTGAAAATCAGTGCTGTCAAGATGAGCTTAGGCGCTCAGGTGAGGAAGCACCTCGAGGGGTGCTAGGTGAGGCGACTTCAATTAAGCACCACCAAGGTGAGCACCTCGGCTGAGGCATGGATGGTCAAGCACTTGTCAGGAATCTCGACCGAGCTTCTAGACCCTAGCCACTTGCACATGACCTTCTCCTTGTCCTTTTGTTCCATATATATTTATTAAAACTTAAATTCGTTTTTAAAAAATTAATAAAAAGAAAAAATCGACTGGAATATCAAAGATTACATAATCTATGGTATATGAAGTATAATAACATCATTAGTTGTGGAACAGTATTGGTCGTATCTGTCCAAATCATATTGATGATACATATGAATGGTTGGTTGGAAAATGATGCCAATATTAGGTCCCTGGTGATCACAATTTTAAATAGAGTGATGGAACAAGGATACTTGTTAATTAAAGAAACGATGAAATCAACTGAACAACAAGTAAGACGAGTAATAAAAGCTAAAACATCAAGTTTAAGGATAGTAAATTCAATGCACAAGAAGAGGGAATTAATTATATGAAACAGAATGGCTTGAGGGATATAAATAAGTGGTTGAGAAGATGAGAAAATAGATGAACTTGATCATGAATTAGTTTGATACTTACACAATTATTTTTTGATTGAGTGCCCTACAGATGGTTAGGCTTCTGTAATTTGGTGTTTAGTAATATTTATGCTACACATGTAGTGATATAAAACCAATAGTTTTGACTGTTCTTGCTTTAATGATTATTTTTGTCCTTATAATTTTTTATTGACGTTCTTGCTATACATACTCAGGCAAGATGCCTAGTGCCTTGAGTGATATAGGACCTTGGTGCCTTATAGTGCCTGCATTATATGAGCAGTTGGCATCTATACAGGTATAAGGTTAGAAGTATGATCTCTAATGCATGCTTCTCAAATTGAGGAAGCGATTAAGCATCCAAATAATATAAATTGAAATTACTCCTAATCTACTTTATGTAGCATAAGAGAGGAGAGAAATATAGAGTCCGAGCAAAAACTTTAAGACTTACAAGAATGTCTATGTAAAATGCTATTAGTGCTCTAATCTTACTACGAATCCAAACTAGCTTATAAAACTCCATAAGACTACACAAAATTAACCGAAACTACTCTTTAAAAGAGGACTCATACAGATGCATTAAAGTTTAAGGGAAGTTAAAATGGTGGATGACCTCTTTCTTAGAAAGTTCAGGAGCCACTCTTCGGTCTTAACTATTTGCAGTTTTTATGGATAAACTTACAGAATGTCAACTCATATTCTAGGTGATGTTTCATCGTTAAGTTACTAGCTAACTAATAAGAATTATATAAACTTTAATTTAGTACCAAGAGAAGGTTTTCGGAAGCCAAGAGCTTAACATTAAAAAATATAAGATAAAGCCATAATATACAAAAAAAAATTAAGATTGATTCACATATTTGATATGCATGGTGGAAAGAACTGCAGGTACCGTGGGTCCAAAAGAAATTCCTTAGGGATGTAATTTATCCCAACTCGCAGATCTGCTGCAGCTCCCAGATCAATGATTTTGAAGGTACGAGCCCCTGCAAAAACACAATTGATCGGATACCATGTTAATATCAGATAACATAATTTGTCAAATTTATACATCTATACCATGAGTGGCGACAATTTCTACCTTCAGAGAAAATCACATTTTGAGGCTTAATATCTCTGTGGACAATCCCAGTTGAATGAAGTCCATCTAAAGCAAATAAAAGTTGCCTCATGATTGTTTGAATGATTTTGTTCTCTCTTTCTAACCCTTTGGGCAAATCTTGAACTTCTCCAAGAATCTTTGCCTCTACCTAAAGCCATTTACATTAAAAAAAAGACAGCTGGTACATATCAAGGCATGTGAGAGAAGCTGTAAAGAAAAATCAGCTATGAACAAACTAAGCCAACTTCATAAGTTAACAATGACTAATCATACAATTCCAGACTAGTGTATGATCTTTAAGCCTAACCTTAATAAATGAGTTACAAAATGTCTTGAATTTGCAAATCAGACAATGTTGTGAGGAACTTCTTTTTGTTTAAATTTTTTTTCATGTAGTAACCCTTGCCTAAGTTCATTTAACATTATGCTGCTTCTAGGAAAAAGAATATGAATTTTTAGGAAAACATAAAATCATTGATGAAACATGGCATTCATAAATGGGCATCTTCTTAATTTTTATTGTTGACATTGCATAATTACTCAACACTTAATTAATATTCAGAAAGTAGCAGCATGACTTGGTTAATCTTTTTATATATAGATAGGAAACTGAAAAATCTATCAAGGGGAGAAAAATAAGGTGCTAGGAGCAGTATAAGCCAAAACCAATCTAGTAGTGACATTACTGGTTTATGATATTTAATAGTAGTTTCTTAAGTCGACAATGCAAAGGAACTCAAGCGACCCAGATCTTGAAAATCGAGACATTTCAGCTAGAGCACTTTGAACTGACTAACAATTTCAAGTCTTGACTGTGTTAGTTTGGTCATCTTTATTAATTTATTGCAGCATTGTTTCCTTGACATATACTAATCCTAATGTTGTTGACTGAATGGTCATTACTAATAGTAGGAGATGAAAGAAAGGGCAGATTGCTCTAAAGCTACTTGAAAATTTATTCCCAGAAATTCGGATTCAAGACTCATTGATCTAAGCAATATCCATCTACCTTCAGATAACTATACTGATTTTTATAAAAGGGTTGCTTTAACCACAGGCAATGCCTAAAGAACAATCATCATAGCACAGTTGGCTCACTGATAATCTTCCTTCCATAATTTATGTAAAATTAATGATATAGAAACATGCAAGTTTAATTCTTGAGCTGTAACAACAGTTAGGATCCCATGGAAACTTAGATTTCTCTTCTTCTTAATTGGCCAGGGTCACCAGAACATGGGTTTAAAACAAAGTAAAAGAAATAGAAAGCAATAGTTTTAAAGTGGGACTGACATTATAAGGGAACTCTTTGCTTTGAATGAGATCCGCAAGAGTATCTTCACCCTCAAAACGCCAAATCATCCAGTATTCACCTCCTCCTCTCCCTTTGGATTTGCTCTGAAAAGAAACATATAGCAATTGTCATAACAATCAATCTTTGACAACCTTATCTAAAGTAAAAAAACATGATTATCGATGGAGTCACAGAACAACACCTCAAGAAAGCCGTATAGGAAATCTGCACAACTATTCGTGCAGGCCCGCCGCACGCGCTCATTCATCCATATCTCCACTGCTCCATACTCGGTGGCTTTTTTTAACACCAAATCACCTTCCTTTTTACAACCAAAAGAACAAGGATTAAGACAATATCCCAACAACAAAAGTTAGGCCGACCACGACCATAACTCAATTGTGCGCACTTTATTTATTCTGAAATCTTTATAGCCAGAGTAACAAATCAAGATTCCAATCAACCATGAAGGCGTAGCGGATTCCAAAAAACATAATTTGATCAGAGGAAAAGAAGGGGAGCACACCTTGATCGAGGGCTTGGGCTTCGCCAAGGAGACCTTATAGACGACGCCAAAGGCGCCTTCGCCAAGCTTCTTTCCCAGAACGAAATCATCCTGCAGAACAGAACCGAGTGAAGTGACCCCGGGCATCAGAATTCGGAGGTGGAGGTCTTGCGGAAAGAAAAGGCGTGACCTTGCGGAAGGTGGGGCGAAAGATGCGCTCGACGAAGGCAAGGACGAACATGTCAAAGAAGCCGGGGGCGACGCCGGGGGTGGCCCAGAGGTAGGAGACGGCGGCGAGGGCGAGGGCGACGCCGGGGGCGGTGAGGGTGAGGCCGGTGGAGCGGGGAAGGGTACTGCGGTAGATGATGTCGCCGCACTCCATCACGGTGCAGGGGAGCCCCACCCCCACCCCGACGAAGAGGTCATGCAGATGCGCCACCGCCCTCACCGGCGACGCCGCCCTCCGGCCGCCCGGCAACGCAGGCGAAGGCTGCCTAGGCGGGCCGCTGCGGCCGAGGCACCTATGGCCAGAGAGAAAGGAGGAGGAGGAAAGGTCGAGGCCGAGGCGGAGTGGGCCGGCGGTGGCCATTCTTTCTTACGATTCTGTGGCGGTTATGCGAACGTTAAGAAGCAAGCGAGCCGAGGAAGGATTGATTTTTTTTTTTTTTACCAAAAAAATAATTATTAATCATGCATATCATAGATGTATGATTATTTATTTATTTATTTATTGGCTTATAAATATGTGATTATTTATTTATTGGCTTATAAATATGTGGCCACAAGTAAGCCAAAATTGGTGGGAAGGCAAGCAACGGAAGTAGTGAGAGGAGTATGGCATGTGTGGTTGAGAGGGACTGTTGAGAAGGGAGAGTTCCTTGTGAGAGCTTGTGGGTGTCATTGCTTTGAGATTTATTCTAGCTTTTAATTTCTTGTAATTGTATGAAAGAGATGTGTCATAATATCTACAAAGATTTTGAGCACAGATGAACCAAATCTATCATCACTGAGCAGACTATATCTCAACACATGGAAGTCAACCAGCAAATAATTTTAGGATAATTTTGGTACTACAATAGCTATCAATATTTCTTATGATTAATTAAAAATTATATTAAAATTTGTATGCTTATGATGTTGAAACATTTAATCTTGTTTCTTTTTATATCATCGACGAAAATATCATAGGATTTATCACTGAGTATGTATTATCTCACTTTGACTTATTACTATATAAGTATAATATAATCGATGATGCA
Source organism: Ensete ventricosum (assembly GCA_029747655.1). Classification (NCBI taxonomy): domain Eukaryota; kingdom Viridiplantae; phylum Streptophyta; class Magnoliopsida; order Zingiberales; family Musaceae; genus Ensete; species Ensete ventricosum. Next base: position 57,009,633 of record JAQQAF010000009.1, read on the forward strand.
AGGAGAAACAAGATTAAATGTTTCACACTCATCATATTATGGAGGATAATTTATAATTAACACTATTTATTAGGCATAGAGGAGTTAAATTTAGATATAATGGCAACTTATTGGTAATCTTGTTATCATTGATTTGATTTAGGGAGATGCATTAGCAACATTAAAATTATTCCTTCGATTAATTAAGGTATGTGTTAGAAATTATATTTTTCTACATTATGTTTGTAATTGGGTTAGGAAGGAAGTGGAAGTTGACCTCATCATACTATAACATGGGAAGAAGCAGCCACAGAAAAATGAAATCTGATAGCCAACTCAGGCTTGTGTTTGACCAACCTTCAGAGAAACAGAGAATGCGATTTGTTTTGTGATGCTCTAACAAAAAGTTTCGCACTAACACAATGGCAAAATGAAGAGAAAACAAAGGAAGATGGATGGTGTGATATGTATCTCACAAGCCATTCTTGTTGTAGTGATCCCATTATTTATTTCCCTTCCATCCAGATTCAATCACAGGAAGCCAAGTCAATGGATTGTGCTCACAAACATGTTTGAAAGAGCTCATCGTTTCAAACAATCCACCAAGTAGAAAAAAAGTGATACGCCATGCGAGTAGAACAATAGGTGCATTAATCCCTTCCTGAGATCCCTTGACAGAAGTTAGAGACAATTTGATTGCCTGCCCAAGGCAAGAAAAAAAAAGGAGGAGGAGATCCCAGGAAGAAGAAACAAGACCAAGGTCATCATCCTACTCTACAGATTTGCCATCTCTATGTATATGTACAGTGAGAGATCAGCCAAAAACTCCACCACCACCACCAGTGAATGGCAGGGAAAAAGGAAGAGAGGAGACAAAGAGGAGGAGATGGGTTGTCGGCTAGTCATGCCAGCAAAGGAGCATGACGACGCAGCGCCTTATGATGTAGAGTTTGGCCTTCTGCTCTCTCAGCATTCTGCTGAGTCCTCCTCCCCTCTGGGACACTCTTCCATGGCTGCTCATCTTCATGCCGCCCATGGAAAGCTAATGGGAGAGTTGCACCCGTCTTGAGCTGCTCTTGCTGGTGGCGGCAGATGGTTGCTGAAATGGCTTGCTGTCCAACGACGAAGGGTTGAGGCTTTTTTTATAGAGGGAAGGGGGGAGGGGGGAGGGAGGAGGAGTGCGCAGGTCCAACATCCAAAGCCGCTGTCGACTCGAGGAACAGCGAAGCAGGCATGCAGGAGGAGCGTGCATGAGCTGCCACCACTCGAGCATGTGTACTTCTTCCCCACTTCACGTTGCTTGATGAGTTCCCAGGGGACAAAGCTCTCAATTCTTGTGCAGTTTACTCCACCTCTTACATCTTTGACCATGAGAGTGTGCAAACAAACCAACAAGCTGAATCATGAGGGAGAGAGATCTTTGTAGAATCAGGTAGCAGAGGATGGCGGAAATGATTTTGTTGGAGAAGACTTTGGTTCGGAGAATCTGATATTGTTGGGGGAGAACAAGACATGGAATCGATCTGGTGTGGATGAGCAGCAGAGGACCAGTCCAGTCGACCAGTGGTGGGGGATGTGTGATGAACACGCCATGGCCACTCGAACTAACATCAAAGCAATCATTCCACTTGCTTCCAACTGCAGATGAGCCATTATTAGCACTGGAAAGAAACTAAGGACGAAACAGTGCTCCTAACAACTCCAGAAATAGTGGATGATCTTTACCTTCTTCACCATTCACAGTGAGATCCGACAACTCATCAGCTGTTCTAATTGATAAAACTAAAGCAAGCAAGGCAAGCTCGGAAGGAAGTCTTTGTTTACTGACTCCCAGAAAAGAGAGCTCACAACCCCCAGCAACAACAGCTGGAGAACACTTAGCACTTGCATCAATGTCATTAATCTAACAACAATTTGACTGCCTTCCCCGACAGTGTGAGGACAGTGGTAATCGTTCTAAAGTTTTCCTGTGGAACGAGGGGATTAACTTCTCCCTTGAACGGAAGCTGTTTCTGGAGTTCGATGAAATCTACCGAGAACACTAGCTTGGTTTAAACAGCATCGTTCGGAAGGATGTGTTAGCCGATTTATTTATCGGCATATTGACAGATTAGTTTAATGTTGATGATACGGGAATGTATGGGATTAGTTAAATATATATATCGACATAATGCCTATCAATAACTTTGCTCACCGATCTACCAAGACTTGATACGCCTTTACCTGGAATGGAGTGAAGTAGAGCAGGGATGCCAATTAATTCATCAGTTCCTTCACACTTCAACAATTTGAGAGTAAGTATTGTTTGACAAGAGACAAGTTCAGCAATAACTTCGCATTGGAGAGGGCCACATCAAGCAACTGTTGCAGAACCATGGGGAGACAAGCTTTTTTTTTTTTTATTCTTCTTCTTCTTCTTCTTCTTCTCTTTCTGTGAATAAGAGTGTTCATGCTATCAGACTACCCATAAATGGCACAAGACACAAAGTGCTGTTTGATTGCATCTTGAGGGAGAGATACAAAATTGCTTGTTGATGCTGGCACATTATATTATACAATGTTGTGCTGAACATGTCTCTTGAAAGCTCAAAGTACAGTGTTTTCATGTGCCTGTTTATGCTGTAGTAGAAACAAATAAAACATAATTCACTAAAAAACCTCATTTTTACTCCTGACAAGCACTGAAATCTTTAACTCATCTATTATGATCTTTCTCTAGTTTTTGGCTTGTAGCTCCTTTGATATATGTTCTATTTGCTACTTGCAATTTGACTTGTTTCTAAAGCATGTTTTTAGTCTGTAATTGTGACTGACTGCCATCAGAATTTGGACTAAATTGCTCTGATCCCATAAAAATCTAATCACCACCATCTTTCTAAAGGTGTGATTTTTTTATTTTTATTTTTTTTGTAATAACAAATGGTAGGAGTTCTATTTATAGAAGAGATGGCGATATGCGCTTGCATGACTTGAATTGAATTCTTGGTTGAACTTGATGGGTTCAAAGACATAATCTTTTACTATCACAAATCATAAAGCATTTTATATAGCACATTGATGGATGGTTCTATCATTCTTGGAACCTTCACTAAGAAGCTTTGCAGTAGATACTGGATTTACATGAGTTACATCTATCAGTGACAACAGATTACATGTGTGTAATCTGTTTAAACTCTTAATTATGTTCCACAACCAAAATGCTTGCAGTATAACAAGTAGTGGTTGATGGAACTTTTTTAGCAGCATTTATATATATATATATATATAATTGCATCAGGATCTGCACATACAGCTGCATACTGACAAGAGCTGGCATACTTCACTTGCAACAATTCTTGTTCGATTACGACTACTACAAGATTCCACCAATTTGCTTTCCTTTGTCCACATCTGAGCTCCCAAACCAGTGGATTGCATGGCACAGTCAAACCCCACACCTCTTCCACTAAACCTTGAACCCATTTATTTAGTGCAGAAAGCTATGCTTTTTCTTAGGTCTTAACAATCTAATACCTACAGGGAAATGTCAGAGCCTGTCCACTTGTAATATGTTTTGTCATGGAAGAAGAGTTGTCTTCTTCTTATTGCATGGTGTCTGTGTTGCCCACACTGTCCCTCAAGAGTTCAAGTTAAGAAGGTTTTCCTATTTGGGCACAAGTATCACCCCAAAGTTGACTTTTAGCAGCATGTCTGCCCCTGCCAATTTTGCCATTCTTGCTGCACGTTGGTCAAACATCCAGGTTTCATCACCAATAAGAAACTCAAAAATCAAGCAACTTCTAATACGTTCAAGCTGAAGGTTGAATCTGTATACCCAGGGAAACAGGTGCAGATTTGATAGGTTTACCTGCACAGATCATTACTGGTAATCGTAGGAGACGGTAGAAAGAATTTGATTGTGTTCATAGCTAGTTGACTTGTGTGATTTCTAGAAAAGTTCGGCTCATCTCACTACTTGATAGATGATTAATTGAGCAACTATGATAGATGCGTATCCGAGTGCAACATTGAACGCTGAAGCATGAAGCAATTCAGTCAGGGCTCTTAAATCCTTGGAAAATTTTTGAAAACTTTACAACACTGGTGGGAACTTGCAGAAATAGTTGCTGTTTAACCCTATAGGTAAGCAGCTGATACAAGTTTTCATCACAGAACAGTTGTCCTAACCACAACACAGTCCCTTTGGTCGTCTCCCTTAGGATGATATGGTGATGCCATTTTGCAGAAGCCAACCTTCTAATATGCAATGGGAAATCAGAAATCATCTTCTGAAGCTCAAAGTAAACAAAAAAAACACAGAAACATATAATAAATGACATCAGGTTTCCATGGCAACTCTCCAAAAGTTAGTGGATAGCCTGCCTATGATCACCTGAAATTTTAGAAAGAAGTCATGATACTACTATTCTTAAAGTTCTTTTGAAACGAGTACCTGGAATTGAAGAAAGTTTCAGCATCTAAAAATAGAGTACTTGGAATTTAGGAAAGTTTCAGCAATGAATCTGTAGGTCAGACAGACATGGGTGGTGAAAGAGCATCCAAAGAAAATATTTTCAATCTCATCAGCTTGTGTTATCACAAAGGAAATAACAATGAACAGCTGCTATGCCCAAAGTGGTAATATACGTTGAAGTAGATTATAAAAGAAACAAGCGACAGGATCGATAGTTTCCAAAGATTAGATCATAATTTGGGTTGTTCATATCAGGGGCATACCAAAATGCCAAAAGAACAATAAGCAGTCTTGGTTTATGGTTGTCCCTTAAGAGTCAGAAATGTAGATCCATTTGTTGTCATCGGGAGATACCGATAAATCCACATCGCAATCATAATAATACCAAAAAGATTCCATAGTTCAACCACATCCCATTGGCTGTTAGAAATGAAAAAGAACACCTTGAAAAATTCATGAATCTGATCCACATTAACAAAACTCAAGCTTTAAAGATGGTGGAATGTCAAAAACCCGACTGTCATTCAAAATATCAATGGAGAGGTCATCACATGCCGGAAAAGACACCAAGAGCAGTTGACATTTATGGGGTCAAAAAGGGAGACTGCATCATATTTGGCATTAACAAATCTACCAAATCTCATCTCCACCTAAAAAATAATTAATACTTCTTCTGGATTGAAGAGTAGTAGTACACTATAAGCAAGTAGAAGATTCTGAATACCAAGGTCACTCACGGCCTTAGGAGTAGTAACGTTATCCTAAGCAAGGAGCCAAACAAAGTCTCTAGCATTCCTATTAGTATTATTCAACATAACCTTCGACATCCATGAGAAAACAAGGAGGTCAGTCGGAGAACAGACAATAAATGATTTAATCAGAGTGATACGGCCCACTTTAGATGAGAAATTAAAATTTCAAGAACTAAGCTTTAGCTAAATGAAATGAATACATCGATAAACGTCTCAAGAAAATCATGGTACCAGGATACTTAAAAAGGAAATTCATCCTCTTTAAGATTAAAAAAAGTCACAAATGACAACTTTGATAGATTCACTAGTGTCATAGGAAAGAAAAAATGAAGACTTCCTAAGATTGATCTTTTGATTAGTAATGCATTCATAATTATCAAATATTAGAAATGATCCTATGAGATTTCCGATCAATACACAAATAAAGAAATATGTCATTAGCATACATCAAACGAGTGAGATTGTATTTATGTCTAAAATAGAAAGAAGTAAGTCTACCCTCACTAGTAGCTTTAGAAAGCACAACAGAAAGCAATTGAATATAAAGATAAAGGGATAATGAGTCACTCTATCAGATACCTCTCATCCCCAAAAAAAATTACAAGGGTTCACTATCAATGAAACAGACCTAACATTAGATTAGGTGGTGGGGCCGATTAATATACTATTATTCATAGGATGTTTGAGTTGATTTGATTAGTTTATAAGACTAGAGGGATCTAGTGTGACAACACCTAATGATGAACATTTATCCAACATGATTCATCCATAAAAATCGATTTATCTAGTTTATTCCATAGCTAGTTCTAAAACTTGGAAGTGAATCATCATCTCCTACTGAGATTTTTGGACAGGAAAACTCCAGCCATATGGCTGCTCTCTTTCAAATGTCCAGAATATCATCTACATAACTGAACAAATCATGAGAAGTTGGCAATTTAAGACAATTAAGCTGGAAGTTTTGACAGACAGGTCATTTTAGCTTTCATAATATGAAAAAGTTTTAATTTAGCCTGGAAAATAAAGACTGTTTGAGTTGTCACCGAAGGATGCTGCGGGGATTTCCCGGCTAAGCATGACACGTTAACTTGCAGCAGGTCTTCTTCATGCATATCTACAAAGCTTGCTAGCTTTCTGAAACTTAAGTGGACTAAACACAGGAAAGTACAAACTAAACTAGTTCACAGTTTGTTGCAGTAATTTGGATTCATACAGAAAAAAGATTGATGCAGCATATAGGGTAAGCTGGTACCAATGTGGCTGACGAGAAGGGGGAAAGCAAACACGAGAAAGCAAATCCATACATATACAGCTGAAGTTGGATTCTGACGTAGAATGGGCGTCTAGAATATGCGAGGCCCAGGAATAGACAGCAAATTTTCTTCTACTTTTGCCGTATTTATCACCTTGGACCTGATAATTCAACCGCATGAAGATTGTCGGTAGAATCAATAATCCATTCAGAGCTGCGGTGAGGGGCCAATTCAAACTCCTGGCGAACCACCTCCACTTTCTGCCACTCCTCCCATCTCTCGGCAAGACCATCGCCTTCGAGCATCCTCACGACTTCTGACATTTTGGGACGATCCACAGGGGAGCCTTGTGTGCAGAGCAAGGCAACCTGGATAAGTGACTCCACCTCCACCTCTATGTAGTTATTCTGAAGATCAGGATCCACCAGCAGCTCTAGCCTTTTCTCCTTCAGAAGTCCTTTCACCTAAAGCAGCACAAATTTTTTTGAGATATTAATACTCAGCAGTCAACTTGAACCCTAATGAAAGAGCTCCAATATTCATGAGCATCAAGTGCTCTCGACGAGAGTTTCAGTGAAAGAATTTGTCATTTGAAGTGAGACATACAGGCATTATCAAGATAAACTTGTCTGATGTCAAACTCAATGAATGCCATTCTTGTGAAATTGAAGGGCATCCGGTGTCAGCAGCATGAGGACGTTGACATACAGATGCATTAATGTTAAAACTGCATGGGGCTACCCTAGGGATGTTAGAAAGATCTATAAGAGGAAACAAAGCATGTGAATGTCCCATGTGTCAAGGGGCTGATCAGTAAGAAACATGGAAGATACTTACATGTTGTTTGGATAATGCCAATTAAGAAACTCACCGCTATTTGTTTAACCATTTAGTTTTATCAGACTATAAACCACCAGAGACATAACAAAGCTTTTGAAGGCTTTGGTCCAAAGACAATAATGTTGCAATCAAATAAATAAAAAGGATATGCAAACCATGATTTAGAATGAGAAAATCTTACCCAGTCAAGCAACATGACATCATCATCATTTGCAAGCCTAGCAAGATCGAAAGCCCTTTGGCCAGTAATGAGCTCCAAAAGCATGATTCCATATCCAAATACATCAGTTTTTTCTGAAGATTTTCCAGTGGACAAATATTCAGGAGCAATGTGTCCAATTGTTCCACGGACAGCAGTTGTAACATGTGTATCCTTGTAGTCCATGAGTTTGGCCAGACCAAAATCCCCCACAACAGCCTCAAATTCTTCATCTAACAAGATATTAGCTGCTTTGACATCACGATGAATAATCTTTGGATCACAATGATCATGCAAGTATGACAAGCCCCTTGCAGCTCCCAGTGCAATTCGTCTTCGAGTTAGCCAGTCAAGCGGAGGTTGAGATGGAGGTCTCTCTACACAAAATTTAACAGTTTTAAGAATGAGCAGAAATACGATAGTTGCACTAATCTTATCCCCAGCAAATTACTAAAACGGAAAGATAAGGATATCAAGAAGTTAAATATTGGTTCAACATCGGTTTTGGTAATCTACCAAACCATCCGGTATTGCCCAAAGAAATAATTGACCAATACCAGACCGTACGTTCCAACACCAATTGTTGGCCGGACCAGCAGATACCGGTTGGTACGCATCATACAGACTAATATTTGAATTCATGAAGGATATAGTCAACATTTCACACACAAGAAAAAGTGAAAGAAAAACAATTTTTTTAGACTGCTGGAAGTGGCATATTGCCTACATGGAGCATGGAGGAAAAGGTACCTCTCAAGCAAGATGCAACACTTCCATTAGCCATGTACGGGTAGACAAGCAACCGTTCAGTTGGTGTCATGCAAAACCCACGAAGACGAAGCAGGTTTCGATGTACTGCCATGCTAATCATCTCAACTTCTGTCTGAAATTGAAGCTCCCCTCCTGGTGTCCGTTCTTCTTTCAATCTTTTTACTGCTACTAATGAACCATCTGCAAGCCGCCCCTTGTAGACCTTCCCAAACCCACCTCTACCAAGAATATTTTTGTTGCTGAAGCCATCAGCAGCAACTTGCAATTCACGCAAAGAAAACCTCTTGAGCTGGCCAAGATTAACTTCTGGGTCTTCCTCCGCTGCATAACACAAAACGTAACATATGAATCGGCATTCACACTATTATCTACAATGCAACAACTAAACTAACCAGGTACATCAAAGAAATTTTCTTGTGGTTTACGGCGACGCCACCATGCAAATCCAATTGCAGGTGCTGCAAACAGCAAAGCAGCACCAGCTGCAACTCCTCCAGCAATTGCTCCCGTGCTGGAGACACCATTTCCTGCTGAAGTGACAGCTAGCATGCATTAGTTCCAATGGTTTGATATTTTAGTTTTCCTATTGCTAATAGCTTGTCTTAAGTAAATATCATGCAACTCAAAAGAATGCTTCCGAAAAACCACTAATCCATTTTTGTTAGTCTTGAGGTCAATAGAGCATGCTAAAATATTTTTTACACTAACCTGTACCACCTGATATCACCAGAAAAATAATAAAAAACAAATATCAACAATAACCACTCTTTATAGTCTAGTACCAGGCCTCAGTTAGACTGGTAAACATCAATCAATACATAACGGTCCAGTCCGTACTTGAAACCTAAGATGATAAAATTTTGCTCCCAATGAACAAAAATATAATATTAATCATATAAAGTGGGTACTAGCTAAGGCATTTAGGCAAGAGAGGGCATCGGCTTGAAAAACTGAATGGCTTGTTGGGAGGTGGAAAGATCTACCTTAGAGTATAGAGTTTAACCTATACTCTAAGGTAATGGCCATCTCAAATGCACATAGAAGGTGAAGAGCCAAAATGAAATCAACTTGAAGCTAAGTATATGGTCACACTGTTGAGTAATTAGCAAAAACCATATATAAAATGTTAGTGTTGCTAAGACAAGAATGATGAGATAGGTGTAAAGGTTTGCTATGTGAGAAAATAAGAGATATTACACTAGTGAGCAATTAGGAAGAGTTTCTGAACAAGTTCAAAGGAGACTTGTAGATACAACATTTGAACAAACACGTCACTTAAAATTACTCATAAATGATGATTGCAGAAACATGAGATGACTAAAAGAGACTAGATAGCTGTTGCTTAATTAGTGATATTGTTCTCAACAGATGTCCATGACAGGAAAAGATCTAACATCATTGTAATTGACCAGAATAGTTAGCACTTCTGTTTCTTGTTATTATAGAGTTGCGATAGAACTCTTTTGAGCCCAGCAGAGAACCATATTTCTCTGAAGAAATGCAAACTAATTATTGCATCATTCACAAAGAAGCATATAAATAGGCAAGTGTTCCATTAAATTTCTTAACTAAATACATGAACAAAATCAGGCCATTGTTCTGGCATAAGAATCTATTCCTTAATTTTCACCTTGTGAAGTTATTGGTGCAGGAGGATTAAATGGAGGTGGTGGAGAAAATGGAGGAGAGCCTGGACAAGGCTTTGTGGTACCCGATCCACATAACAGAGGATTGTTAGCAAAACTGCAATTTTGTGCATATGATGAGTACTAGCAGCATCTCATTAAAGCTTTCAGAATATCTACAATGTAAACTAGCAAAACACCTGATGGGAGTGAATAGGGAAAAAGACCCAGTTGATGGAACTTCTCTTGATAAGTTGTTGTTTGATAGATCCCTGAAAATTCATTTTAGTTCACATTATGAAAGATCGATCCCCAAAGAAAATGACACAGGCAAAACTTTATATGCATCGGAACAACTTACAGAACTTGGAGTGAGTTGATGCTCGTCAAAGATTGAGGAATTTGACCTGACAAGCTATTGTTATTAAGTCGACTACCCTTCCACAGAAATTCCCAGAAACAATAGATTGTGAGAGGCCATAGTGTACTTGTTCAACAATGTTTTTGACGGAATAAGAAGAAACTTAAAAATTGTTACAGTCAACAATATCTATTCCCAGTATAAAATGAATAATATATGACACAGGCATGATTAAAAAAAAATTAATCAACTACTACATTTTCATATGCTGGAGAAATACAATGAAACAAAAACAACTACAGAAGGAAATTTCTATAGTCCATGTTGGTTTCCACCTTTCTTTTCAATGAGGGAGATTGATTGCTCCATTTGATTTTCTGATTCTTTCATTTACCACAAATTTGCCACAACTTCGTCTTTATGCAAGTCATATAGAGAAAGTATTCTTTGTTCTATATCCTATTTGATGCAATGTAGAGGGACACTGCTGGTTCCTTAATCCTTTGCCTTGAATCTCAAAGGCAAGCAACAACTAATCATCAAGCCCAAAGGCAACCCAAATATTTATTTACACATGTATATCGTGTCATTAGGTGTAAACAATATAAATATAGTGACACACAGGGGACAGCATCCAGTTGTGAACAAAGTACAGAACCGATTTAATTGCTTTGTCAATCGTTACAATTTTATTTTGCTGCATTATTTATAACATGATTTTATGCTTCGTGATAGGACAAGTTAAATTCAATAAGAGGTCAGATGATACTTGTTTTAAGTTAGTTCACAGGGGACAACCAATCAAGGTCAAGATATGTACAGATGAGGTCATCCACAAGATATACTGCTGGGCAAACACATTTAGTTGAGCATCCTAGACTAACCCTTGTATTTATTTTCTTTTATTTCATGCTCCTGTATCTTTTTCAAGTTACTCAATACTAAAAAATTTGAAACTATATAACTGGGAAGCATAAAAGATCGTCCTTCAAATTCTTCAAGTTCTTTCTTAATCTAAGCTGTATGGTAAGGTAAGTCTTATAGCAATAAGTAAATCAAATATGCTATATTCTGTCTCCCACCTTCTAATCATTAAATACATACGCCATCTATGAAAAGCACATGGTGTTTATAGCTTCAGCAATTCAAGCAAATAATTATCCAAGAAAATGATGATATAATGCCTGTTTGACCGCTGCTAAATCATACTTCTTGGAAGTACACATATGTTACAAGACATGAATATGGGAACTAGATACCATTTGTAACACAAAAATCTAAGCTATTTAGTTTTCAGCCAGTACCATCTGTTTGGCCATTTATTATTTTCTCGACAATATTGGACTAGACACCATCACACTCACCCTCATGTGAGAGCCTATTTCAAATTGGTGACCACACCTCCCACAAATAAACCAAGAATTCTGTACATAACTGTGAACCAGATGGTTACCTTGGAATTAAGCACTTTGCTAGTGGCCTAAACATTTGCATCATGGTAGCATACTCCACAAAAAAGAAGTATAGCCCCTCTATAATGCCAAGGGGATAAACAGCAGTGTCTAACACCGCAAAAGGCCAAACCAAATCACGAAATCTAATACCACTTTGTTGGAGAGATATTTGTCCAAGCACCACGAAATCAACTAGATCATGACTATGATAATCGGACACTGATAGAACCAAGTCTATCATGACAAAGGCCAATACCATATATCAATAATTATGAGACACTTGCCACTAAGGTTTTTAATTTCATACCATTCCGCCCGGTACGAGCGGTACATACTGGTCCACCAGCCTATCGGTATGCTGACTGCTGACTATCGGGCGATATCAGATTTTTGGCCTTGTATAGGGCGATATGGGCTTGTACCGGGCAATAACGATCGAAATTTTGACTATTACCGACCTATACCGAGCGGTAACGGTCAAAACCGACAGCTACCAATTTATAACGGTTTTCAAACAGTCAATTTGACTATTAGAGGCATCCTAAAGGGTTTTTAAACCCTTTTCTCCCCTTCTTTCAATCCATTTCACTCTTACACTCTCTTAAACTCTCTCAAACTCATTTTTACTCACATTCTCTCTCTTAAACTCATATTTTCACTCTCCTAAACTCAACAAACAATGTTTTGTGGATTGAATCAAATTTAGGAGACTAATTTGGGAGGATTAAGAGGAAGAACTTTTTAATCAAGAGGTATATATTCTCTTTCTAAATTTTTGTTGATTTATGAGATAATTAAGCCTATTCTATGTGATGTATGACTTAATGTCTAATATGTTGTTTGATATTCTTTATTTCTTACTTAAAAACCCTATCCTAACTTTTCTTTTTCTATTTTTCAGGTATTTTTGGAGGGTTTTATGCCTATTTTTTTAAGTGTACCGCTCAATACGTTGGTACGTACCTTACGAAGCAACGCTTGGTACACTGGTATAGTACGAAATTAAAAACCTTGCTTGCGACCCAAAGAAGTGTATCATTGAGTCCAACTAGAAAAACCAATTAATACACATAGTACAAAATCGTATTTGAATCCGTATTCAAAATAACAATGCCTTTAGGATTCTTAAGGGATACTTCATATATATTTCTAAATCTTTTGTTCACCTGAGAATTGTTTTCTAATTACATTAATGGTTAGTGATTTTGATTCAATGATTGTAGTTCATTTATTATTTGTTCCTGTTTTCACTATAACCTTGACATGCCATGATACGAAAAACAATATGTTGATAAATAGATTAAGGCTGCTTGTTCCTACTTATTATCATGATCAATCCTGACCATATATTGCTTTTAAGTAAATATTGGACCTTGACATATGTCATGCTGTATATATTTATAAACAAGGAATCATATTGTGGGTACCCCACGGCCAGACAGATACAAGTTAGGTCCATTCCAGCACACAGACACGGCATACCGTTAAACAGTACCAATCTGCCAGGGAAGGGAGAAAGGTGAAGAAGAGGAAGAAGAAGAAGGAATAAAGGGAAGGAATAAGGAACGGGAAGATCACAAAGCACAACAAATGCATCATGATTAAATATTGCTTTATGAAGATTCTATTATTAACTGAAAATGATTGTTTGGTTAGAAGCTTTGACATAATGGTGACATTACCCATTTTGTGACCTAGGTACCAAAGGTTAAACTCATGGAAAAGTTTCTTTTGTTGCATGGGTGAAGTTACATATACATTCATTCTCCTCAAACCCCGTACATGGCAGGAACCTCATGCACTAAGCCGCCTTTTTTAGCAATCACTCATCAGAATTGCTTGGTGAATACAATGATATGAAATAAGTATGCATAATGAACTCAAAAGTGGTGTAAACCTCCAAAGTAACAAAGATTAATGTCACCTTCTGAAAAAGTTGATCATCATTCAAGACTGTCCTTAACTATAGATCAATCAAGAAGCACAGTTTCAGCATCTATGTGCCAAAGCTAGCATGAAATAGTTGACCACAATTTTTTGATCAACCGACAACCTAGCATTAATGTGCCAAAGCTGGCACCAGGCTCATAATAAATATTTAAATTACCAATTAACATCTAGGAAAATCTATCTTTGCAGATTAAGCTCAATAACCAAATGAAAGAGACTATGACAAAGAAAAGATGAAAATCCGTCTCAAGAAACAAATGCCAAAGAGGTAACAGAATAAACCCCATCTGATAAGAGACTTGCATAATATCAAATAGCATGTTGCTTAGCAGAAACAGGCAAAATGTAGCAGTAAAGAAGCCAATGCTTTCAGCAAAATATGAGCTGCTAAAAATAAATAGTGAAATTTTTATGTTAGAAGTTTCTCATAGTACAAGAAGCAGCAACAAAAGACTACATCTAAGCACCTGGTACTGCATTTGTCAACAGAAATCAGCTAGGAATAGTAAGCTCAACTTCTAATATATCACAGTATCACCTACGAAAACATATGCAGAAACTGGTAACATTTGCCATAGGCAGGTGATATTTGTTTTACTTGTCCTCGTCGATAATTAAGCAAACAAAAACCCCAAAGTGATTTCTAATTTTCTATAATTTGGTCATGCAAAGCAACATTTGTGAAAGAATAAGTAGATAATAAAACGGCATGCCAAATAAATGAGACAAAAGGATGAGTTTCATACAGGAAGCGGAGCTGCGCGAGGTTCCCCAGTGTTTCAGGTATTACACCAGTGAAATTGTTCAAGTACAGATCTAAGCTCACAAGGTTTGTCAGATTCCCAAGTTCAACAGGTATTGTCCCACTAATGTTATTACTGTAGATTTCCCTGTCATGAATGTTTCTGATCAAAAACAATAAGCCAGAAATTCCTAAAAGAGGTAATCTAAGGTTCTTACTGAGAGCAGTGCTCAACATATTATACTAGTTTTACCATCAGAATATTATAAAGGTGCCACCTGAAGCAATGTTGAGCTACTACAATATGAAAACAAAGTTGCAAAACAATGTGAAGCTTGAAAGAGAAATTCTTTATGCCATGTGTGTGGCTTGTTCATTTCATACTGATTTTAAGCTTTTCTGACAATAAATCAAGAAAAATATTGGTTCCAGTATCACTATTATCAATCTGTGTCCAGATGTGATGATGAGCCCAGAGTTAAAAATGCATTTGTGTCAACAATGCATGTATCAGCAGTTTGTGATTCAGTTAATGGACTGGTAAAAAGTTTGCCCCGGAAAAGATCCAGTTGATGGCTTTTAAAGCAATTGAGATTACTAGCATTTGGAGCTTTACAAATTAAGGTTTGAGATGACTAATACTTTTAAAGTTCAGACATCAAGGTTCAAAAGTATGCTTCTTATCTCAATTGCCTCTAAGAGGTGACAAAGAACTGTCCATCATTCCACTTAACTAATTAAGAGCAGCCAATGGTTTTCTGTCAATGATAAGAATGACAGAAGAAAGAAAGATATGTATGTTTTCCCTTGTTGCTCAACTTATCTAACATTTTTTTGTTTTTGGCTCCATGCGACTGCATTCAAGCAGCTACAGGCATGGAACAAAGAAACAGAGCTTAAAGTCTTGAATACCACATTAAACTCTGGTCATAACAGCAAACCATACTAAGGAAACTCTTGAAGATATTCAATTTTGGTGAAATGCATTAAACTGGTAAAAATTTATAGACTATACAGATGAAAGTAGCACCTGAGTAAATAGCCATCAATTAAAAAGCAGGTTCTTCCAAATTTATTTGGGCCAACTTCAAAACTTCAATCCTCAACCATCCTGTGAAATCATCATTTTCTCCAAAACGAGCTTTCCACTTCACTGTTCTATGAAGATGACAGATATTTATACAATATATGTGGTCTCTATGAATCTTCAACTAATATCCTTATCCATTTTTGTTGTCCCTTTAAGATTGGGACCAAATCTTCTCTCATTCTGTTTTTAATTAGAGCCAATAATGAATTAGATTGTCATCTATCTATGGATTTCATTAGTCATATCCAGTGACAATTACAACAACAAAGCCATAGGTCCCAACCATTTGAGGTCAACTACATGGATCTTTTGCCGCCACTGAAATATAAAAAAACAATATGTTTAGTTAAGTTTAAAGTACTTCCATATTTATTTATAGTTTCTATTAAAGATTTTTTAGGTCTTCCTCTACCTTTTCTCATACTACCAACATTAATCATTTCACCGCTTCTGACTACCACATCTGGATATCTCCTAAACACATGCCCATACCATCTTAAACGATTTTATATCATCTTATCCGCTATCAAACGAAGGCTGATAGCTGGGATAGTCAGAATAGGGTCAGAGAGTAGATGCCTGAAGCCGCCTATAAGTAAGGATCAGATTCCGTAGTGGCACAGGCCCCAACTCACAAACAGGAATTTCCAGTCCAATGACAATTATAAGACATAAATTTAGAGAAGGTATAAACATGAAACAGGCCAACCCATTAACAACTCTACCCATATGTATGAAAAGAATGGAAAGAATTTTCTTAAAGCAAATTAAAGGGTCAAGGGAAACTAATTGTTTTCAGATAAAATGTCAAATTCTCAAAGGTGGATGATTTTTGGAATGATAATTATCAAATTTGACCTTCTATTAAATCAATATTAAGACAAACTTTGACCGCCTAGTAATTTAGACATTCAATTTAGCATGGCTTTTATGATACATAACCAATATGAGAAATCCTGATTTATGCATTATTAACAGAACAAATAGAGAAATCAAAATATTACTATAATATAAGATTTTGAAGAACTTTAATAAGCAATTAGTTATGGAGTTTGCATAAGACTTTAGAATATGCCTGAAAAGCTCCTGTTTTATGCATTACTAAAAGAAAAAATAAAATTGTTTCTAATCTTTATTTAATGCAGGATCAAGCATTGGCAATCATTATCATTGTCACTACATCATCCACTCCTACAAGTTCAAACTCATATCCAGTTCTTCAAATTTGAAAATAAATGCTTCGATTGTCATCCAACCAATCATTTGATGGTGAAGATCATGTAATAAAAATCTTAAATAGACACAAAACTTCTAATGACATGACTCTTGGATTTTGACTAATTCTTAAAGGTTAGATCACTAAATCCAACATCCCATAATGAAAAGCCACTGGTGCTTTGGAGTGATTCACAGTTAGTTGATTTAGCTGCTAAAACAACTAATCTCAACCGAAAAAAGAAACTTGGAGATTTGGGGATTAGAAAGAAGATATCTAGATGAGGATATTAGCTTACTCATAAAACCATGTAATAAACTAAGTCCTACCATCATATCGTAATTTTGTTCAGCACAAAAGATAAGATCCTATTCAAACAAGGATGGTTATGGCTTACAATGAGCTATGGCTCATACAATGTGGTATAGTGAGAGTCCTGTAGAATTATATCAATTAATAACTAAGTTTTCTTTAAATATTTTCATGCTGTTGATAATTCAAACAATGATTAACTAATTATTGATGGTATTGAAGGTTCAATTCATGCTAACTTCCACAATCTGCACATTACTAATGCATCTCCTAGGATAACCATTATGAATTGACTTTAGAAACAGTAGGTATGTCAAAAAAACTGACCATGTAAAAGCTCCTGTTGATCAACTAGGTGAAATGTAAGACATCATACAATACATCAATTTTTCTAGAACTTCTCGGACCATCCAAATAACCTGTTATTTTGGGAGTCCAGCAGCAAAATGAAGGAGTTCTTAGAAGAGGAGGAGACGATGAAAAAAAGGAGCAAGAGGAGAAGTGGAGTTTTGGCTCAGGGGCTCCCAAATTGGTCCATCTCCATCCTGTAGCAAAAGAAGATCTCTCTCTCTCTCTCTCTCTCTCTTCTGATTTATTTCCCATCAATACCAGGAGGCATATTGACTAGTATTATAGTACTAACATCACATCAGTCCAATGAAAGGTGGAATTTCCATACAGATCAGCATTCAAACCCTGCCAGACACAAAATATCACTTTGATTTGACTAGGTTAATGAAAACTAGAGATAGATGACCCACACTCTAGGATACTTAAATATAGTTGCTAAAGATATGAAATGTCCTGCCAATATTCCATGGAAGGAATCTTCTACCTGAATATAAACATTGGCGTTCAAGTTACAGAGTGACCGCCAAGTTCCTTTTCTTTGAGTATCTGATTGTACCTAAAGATTTTCTATGCCTCCATTGAGAATTCCAAATTATCAATGTAGTCAACAAGTAGTACTATTTATGGTATATTACTATGTAAAACTGCTACATTGATCGTTCATAAGAAAAAATAATGAGAGATTTGAACAAACAGCTAGAACTTACAGGTACTGCAGATTTTTTAGTTGACCAAGTTGAGGAACCAGTTGACCCGATAATGCTGCATTTCCAAGATCACTGAAAGAAGTTCACACAAGCATCATGCTACAAACGAGGATAACGATTGTTCCACAGTGCTATATGCTGAGCAATTGTTTACTTACACTCTAATAACACTATTTTCATTGTTACATGTAACATGAAACCATGTACATGGATTCACAAGAGTTGGATCCCAACTCTGCAAAACATTGTTTGGATCATTGAGATTTGTCCTTAAACTATGTAATGCATCACCTGTTAATTAAGAACACAAAACATTAGGAACTAGTATGAAAGCATATAAAGACTGTATAGGGAAAGCTAGTGAAAAAGATCAAGCATTGGAAAACTAAAACTGAACAATCTTTAACAATGAACAAGAAGATAACTCGTGCTGGAGACTCTCTGCTAATTCTGGTTAAGTTAGGAAAGGAGATGGTCGATCATGTCTTTTACTACAGGTAACAAATTTAGAAAAGCCTATTTTAAGTTTATTTTTTTTCAATTAACATATTATTACCTCTAAAAGATGACTAGCAGCTTAATTAACATGTTTATCAGCAGAACCGGAACAATCTCACGAATTAACATTATAAAGCAAAACTATTATCACAGCACATCTTTTATCTATGAGGTTCAACGAATCTGAAATCCTAGTAGGAAGTGACAGTTAAGTAAAGATTTAAAATAGCAAGCAACAGATACATGTGACACGACACGCATGGACAGAGATGCCTCCTCATGAAGCCATATTCCTTGAATCTGCAATCTTCTGCATCCTAAAAGTAAGCGCAGAACAAACTTGACTGGGTCAGGAAACTACTATTACAGGATCAAGCCAAAGTAGGAAAACCTCGAGCCAATTCCACGTCACAGTGCTTAAATGAAGCATGAAAAAAAAAATCTAATATCCAATAGTTCACCTTCCAAATAAGCAGGAAGAAAAGGAAAAGATAAATATGCACCTAATTCATACCAAAACAAGCTAAAACTATCTCGCTCCCATCAATAATAAGAGAGATGATTCCATTGCAACAGCAGAGCGCTTGCAACGAGAAAATCATATCCTCAGCTAATAAGCATCAAAATCCGAACATGAGAGAAAGATCATACCTTCCAGGTTCGCGAGAACCCTGGACAGAGGGCGGAACACCAGCAACAGCCTTAAAACCCAAGGGATCACGACTCCCCACTCCATCGTCAACATTCCTCCACGGCGGTTCCGGCCCTATTCGAGATCCATCGGAAGAACCCTAACCCCTTACCCCACAAAATAGCTCAAATCCCCCACCATTTCCGAAGAAGAAACCACCAATCTGATCTCAAATCAACCACATGGCAAAGAAGCTAGAGACTCGACGAGGATCCAAGGTCGACTTCATAGCGGCACCACCCCCTTCCCTTCTCCCTCCCTCTCTCCCCACTCCCACCTGTGCCGAGAGCATCCATACGTGTGTATCAAAAACACTTCACCAACCCGTTTCCGAGGTACCCGCAGCAACAACCCGCCTCGTTAGGAGATGAACCGAGCGAGGGTTATAAAAAATGCCACTGCTAACTATATAGCACAGCGCAGGTATATCGTAAGGGTGACCGACTACAGAGTACAATAGAAGATTGCTCTTTGGTTGGCTTTGTAATAGCAAGTCCAAGAAGACAGTACCGTTGAACGGGGAGAGAGCAGCTGGGTGATTCGAGCCACCATTCAGCCTTTGGATTGGTCTCATGTTGAAAGCGGATCATAAGTTTCCAATTTATGTTTTGACACGTAAGAAGAAAAAGCTGTTTTGCCTTCCGTGTAGCACAGGAGAACTGGCACTTCTGGGCACGTGTGGTTCGGTCAAGCCCCGTCCCCTGTGACAGGATTTTTTCCGTTCCGACAAAGGACGACGTGTATTCGGAATCATATTGTATGCTGACGAGGACGGGAGCGTGTCGGAGGGCGACTTCGCGCTGCTATGTAACGGGCCGATACGAAATGAGAATTTTAAAGAATTTGCATAACCCTAAAATAAATATGAGAAGAATATTGAGATAGATCTCTGGATTTAGATAGATAGAAAAAATAATTTTTATTTATTTATAAATAATTACTTATAATTGTGTTGGATATGATATGAGATAGTTAGTTTTAACGAAATAATTAGATATAAATTATTTATAAATAATAATTTGATTGATAAGGAGCTCGATAGACCGCTGTAGGATCATAAGTCCAAGATTAAATTTCATCTTTATCACTTATCTTTTTATTAATAATATTTATAAATAATTTTATTAACTAAAGATATTATTTAGATAATTAAACCTTAAGATCTACTTGTAATCAAGTTGATTCGCACGAAGTAGATTTAGTGTGAATCAACTTTGACAAGTGATGGGGTAAATAATGGGTTTACCCAACAATCTCGAATACATCAACCCTAAAGTCACGTTACTTTAGCCACCTCAATCCTTCCCAGACTCCTCGATACCATCAGACCGCATCGGCACCTGGTATAGCGCAATCGACCTGATACAGTGTCAATCGACTTGATATTATATCAATCAACTTGACATAATTCTCGTCGATCGAGGTCTCAAGAACTAGCAGAGACAGTGACTGGCATGGCATCATACGATCAAGTCAGTCGAGGACGTCGCTAGTATTAAGGAACCTAGTACGATTATTTCTAGGCTCACAGATATAAAAGTCACCCTTGAGAACAGCACATGTGGCTCTCCCTCGAACTCTCTCTCTACATATTGAACTTTTCAGGCTATCTTGATCAGGGCACTGACTTAATCGTCGGAGGGGTTGCGTCGGGTGCCCCCACCCCGACGAGGTCTTTATGTAGGATCCCTCGATAAACCCCGAGAAGGAGAAACTCGAGGTGTGCTCCCGAGTAGACCAAATCGATCTCTCCCCAGCACCCTACCTACCCTCGAGACGCTAACGAGCTTGTGCACATAGGTAGAACCAAGACGTCCTTGACCATAACATAAAGACATATAACAACAAATATAAAGATATATAACAACTAGTGAGTCAAATAAGATCAAAATGAAACGATATAGTCTTCTCACACCCAAGACCTTCTGTTTTCTCATTTTTTTTCTTTTTTTTCTCCTCCTCTCACTTAAATAGATCAAATTCTAATTGTTCATTAATTTTTTTTTTTAATAAGTAGGATGATCTCGAATCCTCATTCTATCTTATACATTATTATCAAATAAAATTTTAAAGTATAAAAATATATCAAATTAGATTTTAAATCTTTAAACTTTGATAAATTAAGTCTGATACATCACCATCATCAAATTAATGTTTTAATGTTTTAGATATAATCAAATTAGTTTCTATCTTTATTTTTCCCTTTCTTCCCTATATTCCCTCTAGGTCTTTTTTTTTTTTTTTTTCTCTTTTCACATCCCTTCGTTTATTTCACTCCCTCAATGGCTTTTCTCCTTTTCATTTCTCCATATATTTTTATTTGTCGGCTGAATGAAACCAATATTCCTTTTTCCATAATTTAGGTTGCATTTGTTCCATCAATCCACTAAATTCGAATGAAAAAAATCCTTGAAGTACAATAAGTGTTTGGTAAAAAAAAAAGAGCTAATTTTCTTTGTTTAGTTATAAAAAAAAACCCACTTAATAATGATTTGCATTATAGTCAATAGAAGAATTAATCTAAAAAAACCATTAAATTTGATTTTAAAAAATGCCTTTAAAATCATCATAGATTAGAAAAGCCATTCTAATCACAATTTAGATAATATTTTTTTTTAAAATAAAACAAATTATCACATCAAATGGCATGTTTAATGCTTATACGTAGACTCAAACTTAAAGACATCTTATTCGTGCAATATTACATCAACTCAGATGTTTCCATCATATATTCTTATTATGGTGAACGACAAGATTGATGATAATATTACACTTGAAGTATTACAGTCAGTTGTAATACCAACAAAAAACATGAGAAATCTAACTAAAAACCCACCAAAAATTATATAAATGAATTAATTTACTATTTATATCATATCTGACATGTGTGGTGCAACTTTGAAATGATTTGGATAAACTTGATGTTGTTATAGTCGAAATTAAACATCAAACGTAATCAGATTATAGGACACAGCTGCTTGCTGGTGTGGGGGATAGAGACACACTTACTATAATAGAGGAGGAAGCATACAAAATAATCTTCTTCAAATTAGGAGATTTATAACACCTCATATATCGTACATACATAACTAACTATAATATCATTCTGTCATATTTCTTATATTATAAATAATAATATAGTAGAAAAATAGGTTAACTCTAAACATATTAGTTTGCTAAACAAATGAAGTAGTTTTTTTTAGTATATAGTTGTTATCACATAGGGACCATCGACACTGATGAGTCGATCCGATTGATTTACAATTGAAGATGCAAGTTGTTCCTAATAACTCCTTCGTTGATGAGGTATAGAGAGCCTGCTGGGGAGGTGATTTGTCGGGATCAATCTAACCCTTGTACGATGAAGTCAGGTTGGAGAGTCGAATTGTCCCCGTTGCTGAACCGCCTCTTGGTTACATCTTCGAATGACATCGAGAATCCTGCACAATTGGTTTGTGTCGGGAATCTCTCATCACGATCACTCCAATGCTTAGGTCAGCGACACTAAAAGATAAGTTAATAATGAAAGTGAGAGAGTCAATAGCTCTTGACTGCTTGTTTGTACGAGACTTGTCTTTTATAATTGGGAGTTGATTGGGTGAAGCAGATGTGTCTCTAGCAAAGCTCCTCTTACTTGCATGGTGGAGATATTTAATGTGAGCTTGGGTCTAGAGATATTTAATGAGAAATTTAAGGAAACTTTTACTTGTTAATATAATGTGGGCTTTAGAAAGGCATTTACTTCTTAATATCATAGTTTGAATTAAGTTATTATTATTTTACTTAATATTTCTTTTAATTATTATATTTTATGATATCTCACATAGCTTAGGTCATTTAACCTTCCTTTTAACAAGTTTGATGAATCTATAGTTAGATATAACATTCAAAAGATTACTCATCAAATTATTTCATAATTTTGAACTAGATTAAAGCCTGAAATTAGAAAAAAAAAAACGTTAATCCCATATGTTATTGACTCTCTAAAACATGCGTATTAGAGATTTCGCCATATACACAAGGTCAATAAAAATGATAAGTCTTTTAAAACTTCAAAAATACTATTTCGACTTAAATCAATTTAGTGATCCAACCAACCATTAGACATACAAAAAAGATAACAAAGGAAAAATAACTTTGACGGGTAAATAAAGTTATTATCCCTGTTAACCAACATTATATTCCCATTCCCAATAAGTTTGCAACTTATTAGAGATAAGATTGATGTGATGTTCTTCCATCCTTTCAGGACAACCATGGGTCTTTGACGTGAATGTGACCAATTTTTTTATCGTACTAACACTTACGTATTTATACATGAAGGAAAGAAGATTATATTAAACCCAACTAAGATGAATAAAAACTCACAAATACCGCATAAGGATAAACCCCTTAAATAAAAAATATTTTGAATATAAAAGCCAACAAGAGATGAATGATTATTTATGCTTTTGTGCTATGGAAGCACAAAAGATCATTACTTGAAGGGTCTTAAGACCATTCCAAGGAGGTTGATAAGAATCTTAAAGAATTTAAACATCTCACCCCAAGAGGAATTGTCAAATGAATTGCTCTCAACATGCTATTGACTTAGTCCTAAGATCAACTCTTTAGTCCTAAGATCAACTAAAAAATGTAAGTAGATGAACTCCTATGGAAAGGTTTTATTAGAGAAAGCTTAAGTCCTTTTACAATCCATTATAGTAGTTAGAGAATATGTGTAAATGATTGAACCATAAAAAAAAAAAAAGAAAGAAAGAAGTATATATATTTGATACTTATACTTGATGACATGTTACACATGATGGCGAGATCAAAATATTTTTTTCTTTCAAAATTGATCTAAGAATTGGTTATTATCATATTTGTATTTGTCAACAAGATGAGTAAAAAATAGTTTTTAAAACAAAGGATAGTTTATATGAATGATTAATCATGTCATTTATGAGGGTTATGACACAAATATTTTATCCCTTCATTGGTTATTTTTTTTATGTTTATCTATTTTGATGACATTCTTATATATATATATATATAGTGAAGCCAAGGATGAACATCTTCTTCACCTTCCCCAAGTACTAGAGGCCTTTAATAAGAGAAAAATTATACATCAACTCGAAGAAATGTTCATTTCAACAATTACATGTCATTTGTCTTGGCTTTGTTATCTTCTCTAAGCTAGTTATGAGTGACCTCGAAAAGGTTAAGGCTTTCAAAGATTTAGCCTACCCCTATAAATATTCATGAAGTTAGAAGTTTCTATCGTGTAGCTATATTTTATTATAAATTCTTTCGATCTTTTTAGCACCATTATGATAAATTTAAATGGACTAAAGTTACCTCTACAACCTTTAGTAAGATAAAAGAAAATATGAGAATAGAAATAATCATATTTTTTTATCATTTTAAAATATGCATTCTAAATATATAACATAGAAACATAAGTAATCGAGAACCTAAATATTTTAAAAAATTATTCTATTATCCAATATATTAAAAATTATATTTTGGAAGAAATTGTCCCAATAATTATTGGATCTAAACGCTCCCCTTAAATCAAATTCTCGCACGAATATTGAGGCGTGATGAACATACACTTCAAATGTCCCGATCACTTCCGCTCCGTCGTCTTCGACTTCCCCAACCTTTCCTCCTCGACACCGATGGCGGTAAGAGCACCGATCTCTCTTCCCCCGTCTCTCGCCCTCCGCCTCCGCGGCCGCAGCTCCTGGTTCGACTCCCTTCTCCCCCTTGAACACCTGAATCAGCCGCTCTCGTCGCGGCCTCTCGTCGCCCGCGCCGCCCTCCCTGGAAGCGGTAGCTTTGGGTCCAACGGGCCGCACGCGCCGTCGATCTCCCCTTCTTCCGCCTCCTCCGCCATCGATTTTCTCACCCTCTGTCATCGCCTCAAGGTCGGGAAGATCGATCTATGTGTTTGGTCGTGATCGATTGGCTTGTTGATCTGTTTATTAATTGTTGTTGGAAAGAATTGATCTTTCGTTCCTCTTGCAACGAATGATTAGCTCGCTAAACAAGCAGATCTCACAACATTTTATTTCACAGCTCATTTTGTGCGAATTTTCCAGTCATTGGGTTATAGCTTACCATTGTAGGGTATGCCGCAGTTTGCCCAGGAATCCTGCAAAAGTGTTGCTTTCGTCAACCATATTGTGGCTGTGTATTCTTCTCTTTTTGATGTGTCGTAAGTAGATGATGCGTCAAACCTTTGATTTCTGATAAAACATGTATTTAACACTTGACAGATTATTTTATGAACATGAAAAGGGTGGGAGGTTGGAATACATAGCACAATGGAAAGTTAGAAAGCAAAAGAGGATGCAGAATTCTTAACTATCTATATTTGTAGTCGTCAAAGCAATTCATTTATTCGTTATCATCCTATTTCTTATTTTTGAGGTTGTAGAGATTACCTTTATACTTTTCTATTTTCTCAGATTATAAAATTGTGCCATATTTATTGATTTTGTGCAACAAATTGATCTGGAATTTTGTCTTTTTTGACTAATCTCACAATGTCAATACTGAATCTAGAATTTCACTTTGTGAAGTTTCTTGATAATATATATATATATTTTTTTGTTTTCTAGACTACAAAAAGAAAAGGATGGATCAACCATGGTATTAACCATCCAGAGTCTATTGCTGATCACATGTATCGTATGGCATTGATGGCTTTAATTGCTGGTGATATTCCTGGTCTTGATAGGGAAAGGTGAAACATTTATCAACTTCTTTGGCAGCAAAAATGTTTAAATTTAATTTATCAAATCAGTTGATACTTGCATCTCATTGGTTTATATATTGTAATATGTTTGTTGTTAATGTCATTTGGTAGCTTGGTAAATAAGATACAAATTGCCATTGGCCATTAGTTTACCTGTACTTGTTATATTTTTCTCATTGTAAATCCTTGAGATGTGCCAGAGTGTTTCCTCCAACAATTACTTTAATATGAAGTGAAATGGTCTCCCAAAAGACTTAATTGAGAGAATAATAACTGTTTCTGGAGAAGTAGAGATAAAAAGAAGCTTACAGTGTCTTATTGAGAGGCTAATATTGCCCAACATGTAAACATACGAGACTAACCTTAACTTCTGAGTAATGTCCCCCTTTAACTATTAAGTAAAGCTTACTGTTTAAGTCCTAGTTGATCACTTATGTTGCCTTCTTGGATGACCAAATACCTTTGGGTGATGTTGAGGGCATTGGTCTTATGAGAATCCATACTCTCCATCCTGGCTATTCAATTCAAGATGGTCTGGACCCTTACTTGTTGGCTAACAGAAATCCACAACTCCTTTTCCTTTGACGAGGAAAGACTCTATGGATAGGGCTGTCTAGCCCTGCCAGCTATTCCTCTTTGTATGGAAAGGGCTCAAGAGAGCTCTTGATAGTTTTGATCAGTAATAAAAGATAAAGTAATAGGAGCAAACAAAGTGATAAAAGAAAAAGTAATAGAATGGAAAAGACTAGGTAGGCATTAAAATATCCAAGGACGATATCAATGTTCCTTGGATAGTTTTGATCAGTAGCGTTTCCACGATTTTAAAGAGTGAGAGTAGCGTAGGTTTTCAGGTGATAGTGCAAAATAGACCAAACTAAACAGATATGCCAACTATAGGCTTCAGGTAATAAAAAGTCTATCACCATGCAGCCGGCATCCCAGCTCTGAAGGGGACAATTATGGAAATTTGCATGGATTCAAAGACTAATATGCCAACTACACCTACTGTTTCATGGTGTATTGATCATATTGGTCAATACTGGCATATGAAACATTTTTTTCTGTATTCTTTAAATTGGACTTAGAACCTTGAAGCTGAATGAAGGCATGAAACCAGACCATGGAAGCAAAAGGATGATTGATGAGAAGATGACCAGTTGTCTTGTTTTCTTGTGTAAAAGTTGTAATCATGATGTGTGATAATCATTTGGTTAGAAGCATCTCCTTAGTGGGAGCAAAATTCTTCTAGAGAATAGGAGATTTAACAGGCAAGGGCCTAGGAGAGGTAACTGGCAGGTTGCCAAAGTAACTTGCATTCACATGCGAATAACCTCAGTTGTGTGATTTGAGATAAAGGAATCACAAAGTGTCTTTAAGAAGTTCAGCTGAGGGATATTTATGACTATTAATGTTCGTGCTACTCGTGGTGGTATGTTATTCTTAAAGTACCTTTTATGCACTTCCTTTAAGAAAAGAAGTTCTTTTCCATTTCTCTGCTAGTGTACTTATGTCTATTTTAATGAGCCTTGTTTGTTTAATAGGTGTATGAAGATCGCAATTGTGCATGATATTGCAGAAGGTAATTGACCATATCTTTTTTTTTTGTTCTTAAATTATGAATATATTAACTTTTGATAATGAAGATAAGGTTCATCCAGCTGTTGGGATTTGTCTTTGAACACCTCCAGCATGTTCTATTCTTTACCATGATCTGCCTATTTGTTTATTTTGCGCTTATTTAGTTGTCATTTTCTTGGGACCTTTTGGTTTGCCAGCTATTGTTGGTGATATCACACCATCAGATGGTGTGCCCAAGGCAGAAAAGAGTAGACGTGAACAAGAAGCGTTAAATGAAATGTGCAAAATCCTTGGTGACGGATTGAGGGGTATAAATGCCTATGGATACTTGATAATTTCTGTGCCTGAATAGGATTTTTTTTATAAACAATTCTACATCCTTTTGCAGCTAATGAGATACAGGAACTCTGGGCAGAGTATGAGAACAATTCTTCTGTTGAAGCTAGCCTTGTGAAGGATTTTGACAAAGTATGTTCTACCTTGCATGTGTTAAGCCTTTGCATTTGCTTTGACTTAAGAGGGCGTTATATATATTTTTTTAAGTTGATTGATTTTAGTGTGATTTTTTAAAATCCAATTGTCTACATCATGACTGATTATGACTATGATTGCAAGAATGTATACATTCATGTATTATTATACTATTGCATTTTAGGTTTCATTGTATTGTTCAAAATGATATATGTAGTAAAAAATTTCCTCCGTGCGATAAGTATATCATTTGGCCTCAAGACTTGTCTTGATGAAGCTACAAATATTATTCTATGGCTGTTTATATCCTATTTCAAGCCAAAGGATGGGTGAGTATGTGTGGAAGCTCGTTTCATTAAGAAAATGACTGATACAGAAAAATATAAAGTTTAAGAAAAAAGACAATTAAGTATGACAAAAGCCCAGTGATCATAATGAAGGAATTTGGTGGTAATGAAAAGTTCTGGAAAGAAAGTGAAGAAAGAACAAATATAGATTAAAAAGAAGGATAGCAATAAAAAATGACAAAAGCCCATTGATGTTATGAAATCCTTGAAAAAAAAAGAAGTTTCCCTTTTCTGTGGAACATTGATCCTTCAAGAGTACCACCATAAGGGTCATTTTGAGAATATCACTTTCATCCATCCTTATGTCTTTGAATAAACTTGTATTATTGAATTATGGAATAGTGCAACATAGAAGCATAATAACCTGATCCCTTCTGCATCCCCCAAATTGAAGCTTCCCTAGGATAATCGAGCAAAATAGAATGTCAGTAGCACTTGTGATTGAACCCCAGGCCCTATAGCCAAGGGGCCAAAAAGAATATGTAGCTAGCTTGTGGAGTCAATGAGTTTGGAACAAGTAGGACATAAAGGATCAGATTCCATCCCTTCTTGGTGAGTTCTGAAGAGTAAAACTATTTTTGCCTCACAAGTTTTGACCATGAGGCAATATAAAGTTTGGTGTTGAGAAGGCCGAGTGAATCTTTTAGGAATTAGTGTTAAGTCATAAAATGCCACCAAATTTGGAAAAACAATACAAAAAAACACATATAAGACATTGGAGTCGGCTTCCACAGAATCAAGTCATGTTTCTCTAAAACCAAAGTCCTGTGAGAGAGACAAAAATAAGATGAAGTTCTTTGAACGCCAAAGATGAGAGTTAGTGGCAAAGGCAAAAGCCAGAGAGACAGAACACTTTACTCTGATGCCTTAAAGACCATGGCACGGGCTGTAGATATGCATTTTCAATTTTAGGTGTATTTGTCAAACCTATTCTGGGTATCTCATATGGAAGCAGCGGTCATTGCAAGTCATTATTGCAAGTAAAGGCAGGAAACAGTTTCTGTAAAAGAAGCAAGCACTGTAAAATAATTGGACAGGAGGATAACTATGTTTTACTTTAGAGATTGGTGTATCATTGTAATTGTTAGAACTAATATCTAGCAGACTGCAATTTGTTTGATAAGTTTTGTTGCAGCTCACTGTGATGGAAATTTCTTGCATATTCTATTTGCATGACTACACAAAGACATTGTATCTTAGTTTTGCTCATATTGAATACTTAATCCTTCTTGTCCTGCTTGTTCCTTCTCTTCTCATGGTTTAATTAGTTCCTTTTGCATTTTGTTCATGGATCTTCAAATTAGTATGACGCCTACTAATGGCCCAGATTCTTACATTACATGAATGTTGAAAACCTTTGTTTGTCTTGCCACTTCTCTCGTTGTTGCCTCTAGCTTTTGCTTTTTTACTTTGTCATGGACAGTGAGTGCCTCGTTCAACGTTCAGGCGGCACGCTTCAAAGAGGCACCGCCTGGGCGCTCGCCCGAGCTCAAGCGCCTGGCGCTTCGGGCGAGTGCCCGGGTTAAATCAAGCGATTGAACCAGGTTTTTTGGTTTGGTCCGGTCGCATTTGCGTTAGTTGGTTTAATCGAACCAATAAAGCACCGATATCAGCTTCCTAGCCTCCCGCTCGCGACTTCCCGAACCCTAACCTTACTTGCGATTCTACCATCGACATTTCTCTCTGTTGCCGCTACTCTTAGTAAGCAGCTTCCGCTCTCAGTCAGCAGCCTCGTCTCTACTCTTCTCACATCGACTCAACTCAATATATTATTAATAATATATTAACAGTAAATTAACATTATACTATAATAGTATATTAATATTATAATATTAATATCATATTTTATTTAAATAATCATATTTATTACTTATATTATATTTTTTTTATATTTTAGCGCCCCGCTTCGCTCGGGCGAGCGCCTAGCACCTCGAGCGTTTTGGGACCTTAGCACCTAGCACTTTTAAATCACTGGTCATAGATTTTCCTATTTGTTAAGAGGTTTTTAAGTTACTGTTCATAAAAAATAGCAATAGGGTACAAGCTCTGCTTATTGTTGTTTTCTTTAGATATAAGTCAGTGGAAATAAGAACTCTGAATCACAGCCAAATAGGTACCTTTTCTGTCTCACTTGCTTAGGTCAATTCTCTCTTCTATCTTTCTCTCTTTTTGTCCAAATAGATATATGTTTGTTAACACCAAGAGCTGTTCCATTTTGTCATGTTTTCCTTTTCCCATTGGCTACAAACAATGCCTCTCATTATGATAGTAAATATATGGGGTCATTGGTGTGTGTCATAATTGATAAATTGATTCACCATTCTATTGTACTCTGCTTCAACTGTATACAATTAGTTTATCAGGATGGTCAGAGTTACCAAAATTGGATCACCTTGTTGTGGATAGAGTGCTGACTGTTAATGTAGATCTACATGTGTTACTTGTATATGTGGCCAATATATTCTTTTAGTTATTTGTCAAGACAAGACCTAATTGCTGAACTTTAATAGGCACGTCCAACTAACCCAAATCTTAAGTCCAACTTAATGATAATAACCTATAAACTAACTCAATGCTTCTCTTACTTCTAACGTGAGACCAAACTGGAATGCGATAATCTCCTAATCTAGTGCTTGACATCCTCGTCAAACGTAACTTATAGTGCAGAGTTGGGTGGCCTTGTCCACTAACCCAAATCTTAAGCCCAATTTGATGGTAACAGAAGTATCTACTCCTATGAACTAACACAATTCTTCTCTCACTTTCAATGTGAGACTAAACTGGAATATCATATTCTCCCCATCTTTTACTTGACTTCCTCATCGAAGCCGAAGGCGTAACTTATTATAGTTCAGAGTTATGTCTAGTTGACAGCATGTGAGGACTGGCTTAGTGGTAAGCTCCATTGCATGATGTGCCTCTAGTCCCATTTATGGTTACCTATTTTACTTGGGTTCATTTATTATGGCCAGTACTAGGTTCACTCTAATACTAATTGTCATCATGTGACCTAGCAGCAATTTGATCCATTTAACTCATTTAATTGCTAGTAAATAATTAAATATACATGTAGACTGAATAGTTATACAATTCATTATTGTTCTGGAATTATTTACAGCTTTATCATTTTTGTTTTGAACACTTTGATATGCAATCATAGAATCTTTAACAGATGCAAATTCTGGTGAATGTTTATAAAGTACTTTTTATATTTTTCCACCAATACTTTTATAATAATTTTCTAAATTCAGGTGGAAATGATTCTTCAGGCTTTGGAATATGAAACAGGTATATGCTTTTTGCATCTTGATCGTCCATAAAACACATTTATCTTATGTGTCCATAATAAACATAAGATCATCTTGTAAAATAGAGAGTGTGATCACCTTTTTATTTGGTTTGAAATTTATGTCAAAATGCATAGAGACACATCATCTTGTAAAATAGGACCACATATCATAATCTCATATTCTTTGTAACTTCTACTATATTTTCATTCTCAATTATGTTCTTGTATGTGGTTTGAACTTTAAGTCCATGGTGTTGAATCCAACAAATTAACTAACTATTTAATCAAATAGGATCAAACCTAGATAATATTGTTTTAAACTTCAACTTAAAGTTTTGACCTAATCCTTGGATTATTCCAAAATTTTTCCAATTTACAGCTACTTGCATATTATGGTTTGACCTGTTAGTTTGATGTCCTCATAACTGTGAATTTGATTGGAGCTAATTGAGAAGTAATTTAGATTGTACATATTTGTTTTGTAGATTGTACATATTGACAAGTATATTTGATATGTTGTCCTCTGATAATTGTTCTATTAAGTCCTATTGTACTTAACCCTTTTGTTGGTCAATGATTAATGCTTATTTGAGAATCTTTCAAATAGGTTATTATTGAATTTAATGTATTATCTATGGCTACTGTTGAGTTCAATCCCCAAAATCCTTTTTTTTTTTACTCTTCTGGTCTCCGAACATGAGATTTCTGAAAATATTTTGCTGAATCAGTGACACCTAAACTTGTTATGAGCAATAAAAAAGATCTTTTGGCTCTTAGTTTGACTAGTGATATTATGTTCAATATAGCTGAGTGGTGGGAAATGATCTATGTAACTCACGCTAATAATTTTAGGATGGCTTCTTTTTGTAATAGCACCTAAAGCAAGTTGTCTGTTCAGTTATCTAAATTTGGTATTATGAAGTATTTCTCTGGAGAACAAGATATTAGAACAATTTGAAGGTTCTTGATTTTAATTACTTGTATTGAGTACCAGAAAGTATACTTTTTTTCAAGGTATGCAATTTTCGATTTTCTCCCACTTTATATCTGTATCCGTATCTGAACTATTGTCCTTACAAGTCTAACATCCTTGCAGAACATGGAAAGGTCTTGGATGAATTCTTTCTTTCCACTGCAGGTAGTAAGAGAATATCCGTATCTGAACTATACTTTCTTTCTGTTACTTGAATCTTGCTCCGAGCAATCAGCATCATATGGTTTGTGACCTTCTCTGACTTACAGGTAAATTTCAAACTGATGTTGGGAAGAGTTGGGCAGCTGAAGTGATATCAAGAAGAAACAAGAGGTTGGGTGAACTGGCATAACTCAAGTGAGTTCTCTGTAACATGATGTAGTTTCCGGAGACATTGTCTTGCTGGTAATTATTACTACCAAGCAACAAACAAGTGCTAACCAGCAACCCTGCTTCCCACTTGCAGAAGCCTCTCCATGCCCATAAAGCTGCTGCTTTGCTGGTGCAAAACAAGTGCCTCTTACACCATGGCTAGGTAAGAACTGGGGATGGACTCGCGACAGTTCAGTTGGCCATGGAGAGTGTTGGTGTTTTAGTTCAGCATTTTTGTCTCTCAAAAAAGATATCAGAAATCATCTTGTTTTATTCAAGAAAACATTGGGAGTGGAGCATCATAACCAATGCTTAAATAATCTTCTCCTTGAAGTAAGACTTCTCCACCTTGGTGCATTTGTAGGCTTTTGATAATTTTCATATTCTTGCACTTGTTAAATTGAGAATTAAAAGGTTTAATGTCACTTGAAGTCAGGCTGAACCAGATGGGTCTTTGCTTAATGATGATGTCTAAACCAAAAAATTTGAAGGGGACACAAGAAAACCAATAAAATCCCACATTCAATCAATTGCTTAATGATGTTACTGCTTTGTATACTGGTTCAAAAATATTGGAATGCTCATTTTATATACATGATGTGATCCAGAGACCAAACCCTTTATCTGAGCAGGAAATGGTGTAAAAGATAATATAAACTAAATTTAGATCCAAATAAAACAAGTCAACTTAACCATCCAACAAGAACTGTGTAAACTAAGTTAAGGATAAAAAGTTTATCTAATTGAGTAGGATGAAAAGGGTCACTGCCTTGGTCCATTGTCATATTATAGTGGGATTGGATATGACAACATAATTCCAATTGTGTTGAAATTATTCAAATTCACTTGTACCAATGCAATTATTTTTGATCGATTAGTTTATTTGCATAATGTATTTTTACCTTATATTTTTAGTTAGTTATATTTTCTTTATATTGAAAAAAAGGACTCAGAACCAGGATGGTGTGAAGCCTCTCTCGTAAACAGAATTAGTATTTCTTGTTTGATGATATCGAATTATATGATGTGATATTGATCCTTCAAAAATATTTCCTTGCCAAGGCTCTACCGTTGGTGTCGGCTGGATCATTTAATGGGTCGAATCGGGATAAATTTGCTCCGTGCGCCCTTATAGCCCGATCTAATCGGGTGGGACCCGATAAGAAAATTAAAAGAACGAAAGCCCGTCTTCTAAGCGAATCTCCGTTCCACCGCTGTCTCTCCGCGAATTCGTCCCTCATCGACGAGAGAGAGAGAGAGAGAGAGAGAGAGAAGGGTGAGTTTCGATCCGTGGCTGGGACGGCTATGGGCGAGGAGGAGGGGGATCCGCAGCGGCTGAAGACGACCGCGGCGGCGGCGGCGGCGGCGTACGACTACGACAACGATCCCCGATGGGCGGAGTACTGGTCCAACATACTGATCCCGCCCCACATGGCCGCTCGATCCGACATCGTCGATCACTTCAAGCGCAAGTTTTACCAGCGCTTCATCGTACGCATCTCCAATCGTTTCACTCGTTTCCTGTCCGTAGCAATCGCGTTCGGTTTGGCTAATTCGCACCCGCCCATCCGTCGTTCTTTGATGCCTAAGCCGAGGCAAAGATCGTGCAATGGCAGTCCTTTCCTGCGATCTGCTTGTTTGATCTCAGTTGCATTAGAAATAGATGAGTGTTCATAAAGTAGGTTTTTATTAATATGCTTTTCTCTTGCTCGATTGTAGAAACTGCATCTTTGTTTAAGATATCGACATGTTTTCTGGTCGATTGTTCGTTATTCTGATGAAAGTTTTGATGTGGTAATTTAAGATATCTTTTTGTGTCTTTATGTAGCTATTTTTTCTTAGTTCTTTCCCTAGGAAACCGAGTCAGTTATTATTCTGCTGATTTGCTTTGGAATTTTAGCTTTTCAAGGTCAAGTGTAAGCTTATTTTCTTATTCCTTGAATATGTCATGTTCTGAATGTCCAGTTTAGCTTTTGTGTCAACATCTAACGCCTTCAGCTCCTTGACTTTGTCATCTCGCTTCTTCCTTCCTAGTTTGTTGTAATTTTATGGGTTTCATTCAGCTTTTATTGTACACCTGGTGGTTGACTTTAATGGATTTCATTTTATTCTCATGGGCATATGAACCCGTTAACAATTTTGTTCCAAATGATTCTCAAGTGGTGTTTTGATAGACATCAAGTCTTCGTTAGCTATTATGGCAACTTGCTGAGTCTATTGGATTTCATATGGAAGGAAGCAGGTTTTACTATGACCTGTCAGGAGGAATACAGTGATTACAATCCATTTCTGTTATTGACTGAAGTTCGACAAAGCGAGGGGTTCCCAAATGTTCAAATTTTAAAAATATGATCACAAAAATAAAAATGACACATTAAATTGCAATCATATAAAGCACCATATTACATTGTTCAAATCTAATAATAAAAAAATATCAAAACAAAATAAGATTAACATCAAATTCAATGATTGCCATAATCAACATCATGATTCTCAATGATCATCATAATCCTAACAATGTACCCTCCTCAAGCTGGTGCAGGAAATTTAACAAAGTGTATGAAATAAAAATAAGACATAGGAGATCATTAAAGGTGCAAGAAATAGGAGATCATTTAACAAAGCTGTTGTCGTACGTATAAACTGAGAAAGAGGAGATGGAGAAGTAATCGACAGAGGAAGGTGGTGGTTAGGGCGAAGGAAAGTGGCAATCAATGGCAGAACGAAGCTAGTCAACAATATAAACTCACACGATGGAGAAATGAAGTGGCACAGGGCGGAGGAGGCTTATGTTTTGATGACCTTAGGGAGGAAGAGACTCACAATTTGATGGCACAGGAGTGTATATATATCAGTTTCTCCAATCATCTATGTGATACCCTGTTGCAGACTTTTGTGTAAATCAATACAAATGTTGTCCAATTACGTTTGCGACCATTAGATGTTGTCTACGAAAGTACACGGACGATAACCTTCCATAAATTTGGTATGCCCCTTCAAATTGTAGCCACCACTCGATTAGAAAAGATATAAATAAGACTTTTTTAGCATAACAAATAATTGATGTCAAATATAGTTTATAATAACTATATATATAACTTTTCCTCATTATGTTCGTATTGTAACGATATGGTACAGCTACAACTTTGGAGAATGAATCAATTGTTTCTCGAAATAATTGACCCTCCATAATAGCATTGGTGCACTAGTAGTGTTTGGCAAGAGAGTCGATATATAATACTTTTTAGTGCTAACAATAAATCTGATCGCAAGATTATATTGAAGTTGA
The DNA here is from genome assembly GCA_029747655.1 of Ensete ventricosum. Classification (NCBI taxonomy): domain Eukaryota; kingdom Viridiplantae; phylum Streptophyta; class Magnoliopsida; order Zingiberales; family Musaceae; genus Ensete; species Ensete ventricosum. Next base: position 57,045,941 of record JAQQAF010000009.1, read on the forward strand.
ATGGTCGATTTAGATAATACGTTGCAAGACAAATAATTTCATTAGTAAGAATTTTTTAAATATTTAAAATAATGAATACACTAGATATGAATTTACTTGCATTATGGATGTCTTGGTTCATATGAAATTTGGTCTTGCGATTGATGATCTGTAAGTATTGATCAGCCATAGAATAATCTGTAAATGCTTTCTTAACCTCATTTCTTTCATCAATCAGCATATGTCTAAGATAAGACATTTGGGAATGCTTGTCCATATCGACCATACGAATGACAATATAAAGTGGTTTTACTCATATTATAATTTCATTTAAGGTAATTCAAGATCTAGAAGAGAGAATAGTCATTTTCACCTTTTTTTCCATCATTCGATCTCGAATAACTAGAATTGGACCATTCTTGTGAGGTGACCATTGCGTGAGGTCCTACCTATTTTGGCAGTATTAACTTTAAGATAATGAAATTTGTAGTATACTGAGTGACTCTCAGTTAGAGTATCTCATAATTTTTATACTTTTGTATCAAAAAGTGGATCGAATGATGATTATATATGAACTTTATGATCCACTGTGCTCGAGCTACACACTCGTTGACTGATGGTAGCTCGTTGATATTTTTCTGCATTATATCCATGCAATGGGTTGCACATGGAGTCCAAAACAATGTTTTTTTTCTATCAATTGTAAACTGGTCTTCTTGAAATTGGCTTTATTGTCGGTGATTGTCTGGATAATGTACTGTGGTCCGATCTCCTCTACTATGGTGTCCATTAGGTTTTTCAATATAGTTTTCATCTTGAATCTTGTCGGAAGCATTAACTGATTCATGAAAACCTACTCGTTTGTTGCAATACACAAAAAATTAGTGATACTTATTTTTGTTGGCCCTATCCAATTGTCACACATCAGTGTGATCCTATATTCGTCCCACTACCTTTTGAAGGAACCTTGGGTTGTGTTTGCTGAAATCCTGTGGAATTTTGCAATTGCTTTCCCAATATTTCGCTTTTTTTTTGTATACGCAATGTCAATTTGTATCTTTTTCGTTGTTGTGGAAGATAGACTTGTGGATCAATATCAATAATATTTGGTGTTGACCTCCTACCAAATCCTCTAATTGAATCACGGATTCCACCGTGCCTCATGCTACCAAATTAGACTCAATCGAGGAAGACAGTTGGCTACCTCATGCTGGTCAACCGTTGGATTCCTTATAGTGTAGATCTAATATCATTGCCATGCTCTCATTATGAGTCTGGTTATCAATGCCTCATTGCTTTTTCGTACATGTACTAATGCTCCAATGATGCACGAATACCAACTTTAAGATCTGAGTCAATATTATCGCCACAACTCTCATATTCGTCATAAACTGATTCTTGCATAGTCCTATAGTATTCTTCCTTTGCTTTCGCCTTCTTTTTCATTATATCTTCCATTGCCTTGTCTTGAAATGATTTACGGACTTTCGTCAAATTTTTTTTACATTTTGCAACATCAGGATATCTGTCGACTAGCTACATCTTCACTTGGGTGATTCCTCCACCTTTGTCGATATAGTCAGAATAAATGTGTTGCCAATGATGATGGTTCTCGTTCATCTTTCGGGCATGATCCTAAGCGTCATCATATGCCTGTTCCTTTGATGCCATATTCGTACCAAAATTGAATCAAATAAACAAGTCATGATTAGCCCTAATTTAAAATAATAAGGTGCAATTGTACGTAATTATCCCTACTTTGTCACTCTAAACATGTCAATCTACCTATTCAACATTAAATGCATAGAATTGACTCAATATCATTAAATTTATCATTAAATATATTAATTATAATATTAAAAACTTAATTAAATCCTAATTAACTATATTTTACCATTATATATATGTCAAACACCCTAAGAAGCATTAAATATATAAATTTGATTCAATATAGGTTAAATTACGATGAAATCATCATTAAATACATTAATCACACTATTAATATAGTTAATTACTCCCTAATTATTTCTCTTTTATCATTATAAACATGTCAAACACTCTAATAGGTATCAAAGATATTTAATTGACCTAATGTGAGTTAAATTTCGATATTATCATAATTAAATACGTTAATCATATCATTAGCTTAATTAATCTTTAACTAGTTCTCTTTCACCGCTATAGACATGTCAAACACCCTAATATGTGTTAAAGACATTGAATTATTCAATATGGGTCAAATTTTGATTATATTATTATGAAAACCACAAATCATAATATTAAAAACCGTAATTAAAATATAATTAAACCTATTATACCATCACAAACATGTAAATCACCTTAATATGCATGAAATACAAAGCTTTGACCAATTAAGTGTCTAATTTTGAAAAAATCAGCATCAAGCACACTAATCATAATATTAAAGGCCTTAATTACTTCTTAATTTACACTATCCTACCATCAAAATATGTCAAACGGCATATTAGACATTGGCAACAGAATATATTTAATCATCTCATAAATCAATTAAAATCTACCCTTGATTAGAGTGTTCTTCCTTTTAATCCTCCCAAATTTATTCCAATCCACAAATCACAATTTTATTGAGTTTAAGAGTGAAAATGTGAGAATGAGAGAGATGCAAGTGAGAAAGAGTTTCAGAGAGTAAAATGGGTTGCAAGAAGGGAGAGAAAAATGTTTAAAAATCTTGTACTTTGGTGTAAACGACCAAATTGATTATTTGAAATAGGACAATCTCTGCCCTTGATTGGTAATGGTTAAAATTTGATTGTTACCAACCGTTACAGGTCAGTAATGATCGGATTTCAATCGTTATCGATCGGTACAAGCCTCATATCACTCGAATCGGGGTCATGTAACGTGTGTCGCCTGATACAGCATATCGTTCCCCTATCGGATTGGTATGTATGACGATCCTTGGGTGTTAACCAGGTTTGTGTAGCACAAGCATGGTAATAAGAAAGAGAGGAAATAGAGAGAAGAGAGAAAGATAAAGGCCGCGGGCCATCACACTTAACACTACATTAATAATTCTTCTTAATGTTATTGATTACAAAAATGATTAGCACCCTTATATATAATATAAGTTTTTGACCCTAGCAAGGTCATGAGATCGATACCTGCCTTCACTAATTCTTGACAGAAATCATTACATGCTTGACCCTTAAGCCACCTAAAGAACAAAACAAATCATTGTATAATGATATCTTACCCTAAATAACTAATTGACTACTTCTAATTTGACTTAAATTAGTAACTTGTCTTCTAGGACTCTCTTCTCAAATAAATCTGTTCAAACACGTTTAACTTGGGTAATTGATAAAATAGACCTAAAGATCCAACGAATAATTCAGAAAAAAATGAGTAGACTACCTAGGGGCTAGAATTAGGACCCTAATTTGACATATTTTAATCACTTGAATCACATCTTGGCATTATCATAAATTTTTACTATTAAAATTGACCTTCTTGACTAGGGCTTTTACCGATTTGAAGAGAAATGCCTCTTGAGGAGCTTATTGAGTAGATGTCATAAATGATTTGTATTAGCTTGTAACAACCTATTCCTAATATTTGTGGATACCCTACATGCATGACTATAGGATGCAACCTTGGAGTTTATTATTGCTATCAATAATATTATAGTGGAAAAGTGGCAAGTTTGAAACATGTTAACTTGCTAAACAAAACAACATGGTTTCTTCTGTACATGGGTGTTTGATAATTGTATATAGTTGTAAGCACCTAACCATAAAAGACCACACATGTATATCCTATCTAGAATTTATATACACAAAAATGTCCATATGCCATCTATATTTGCGTTGGCATTGGTCCGTACTTGCTCACCTCCCTGCCCATCACATGGGTGTGGTAATAATATCCCTATCTACAAAATAGAGTCTTCATATTTACAAATTTTATGTATAAAACTTTTCATGGTAAGCTCATCTTCTCATGGCCTCTTTACCAATGTATAACCCCGTAACATGTATAACCCCTTAACATGATAGATGCATAATAAAGAGATAAAATTCTGATTTAAAGTAAATAAGAGTGCACATGTGCAATAGTAGGTCATAATACATGTAATAGACAATTATGGTTGATCCATGAACTCCCACATCATGGATTATAAGATATACATGCATTCGCACGCTACGTGTCATAATATATACATGTACTTCCACATCACACTACCACAGATTTAGTTGGAATTGTCGACGTTATGAGACATCCTTGTGTTATCTGTCTGTAAAGGATTAGCCTAGAAGCAACCTCGCTCAGGTCCCGAAGGACATGTAAAAGAGCAAATTAATTAGTTTAGTAACCCAACAATAGATATGTCCCAATGTCTCGCCAAAGAGGGTAGGTTTACAAGCAATTTAGCAAATACTTAATGTGCAAAAGAGTAGAGAGAGGAAGGGAAAACGAGGACTTTAGAAGGCAAAAGAAAAATCGTAAGTCCACAAACGATTGCTCATTGGGTGTCGGGCGCATTGACAAGTTCTCGTAGGTTTTACGTGTGAACTTATGAATCCAATCAATGCCCAACACCACCCTAAACCCCTATCCAGCCTTGGTGCAATCCGAGGGGATCCAAGGGGTTGAGATGGTTGACATTTTACTCTGCACCATATCTTGCAAAAAACAAGCCATGACACAATAATTAAATGGTTGCTCTACAGCTTTGTAAACTATTATTGCTTATAGTTTTCGAGTAAAAACACACCAAAACAAGGTGGAGCATGTTGCCAAACAAATGATAAACAAATAAAAGGGACAAATGGTCCATTGATGAAGGTGGTGCAAGCGCGCGACAGTCGTTCGTGATAGCATGTCATACTGCAATAGCTTGTACCTTTGATTTGTTCATATGAATTGACCTTCGCCGACTCGGTGCCCAAGAATAAAATCTTTGTCTGGGCAAAGTAGCACTTGTCCCTTTTCACGAACAAAGTATTCTCCCTAAGAATCTTGAAGATTGTTCGTAGGTGCTTGACATGCTCCTTAAGAGTTGGGCTGTAGATGACGATATCATCCAAGTAGACAACCACAAACTTGTCCAGATACTCCATGAACAGTTGGTTTATAAGAGTGCAAAATGTGGTTGGAGCATTGGTTAAGTCAAAAGGCATCACCAAGAACTCGAACACTCCATACTTGGTCACACACGTAGTCTTTGCCTTGTCGACTTCAACTATGTGCACCTGCTAGTACCTCGATCGAAGGTCGAGTTTTAAGAAGTATTTTGCTTGGCCTACTTGGTCACATACGTAGTCTTCGCCTTGCGGACTTCAGCTATGTGCATTTGCTAGCACCCTAATCGAAGGTCGAGTTTTAAGAAGTATTTTGCTTGGCCTAGTTGGTCGAACAAGTCTACGATTAGCGGGATACTTATTCTTCACAGTGGCTTTGTTTAGGGCTCGATAATCAATCAGAGGCTACCTTCTTGTTTCGTTTGGAAGAGAATTAAAACTCTAATTGCTACTTTAGAACTATGGATGAGACCATCGCTTAGCAGCTCATCTAACTACTTCAGCTCCGCGAACTTAGGAGGGGCTATGCAGTATTGTGGTCTCGTTGGAGGTTTCATTCTCGATTCCAGCTTGATGCGATGATCCACGCCTTTGTCTGGACTCTGGAGGCAGAGTTTTCGACAACTCGAGTGGCATAACGTTTGCAAATTCCTTCAAAATGTTCACCACCACCCCAGGTTCTTGGGTCGTTACCATATCTCAAGTGACTTTAGTTTCACTGCAGCTACGAAAGTTACTTCGCCCTTACGCACCCCTTTCTTCAATTGTAATGCACTCACAATGTATTTTTGAAAGCATGTTTTGAATTACATGATCGGTATGAGCTAGCTATAAGCATGATGTTAATGTACGCATGGCATAGGTTTAAGAATATATGAATTGCAATAAGTATTGCACGCATGTATATATTATGACATGTGGTATGAGATTTCACGTATATGTTATGACATGCATTATGAGAGCGCACATATGTGTTATAATGTGTAGTGTAGGAGTACATAGATATGTGATGATGGGTGATGAGCGTATAAGTATGATGTGCAATGTAGGAGTGCACGTATATGTTATGACGTGTAGTGTGGAAGTGCATGTTATGACATGTAGTGTGAGAGTGCACGTATCTATTATGACGTGCAGTGGGACTGCACATATATCTTGTGATATATGATGTGGGAGTTCATGGATGTTTCTATAATTGTTTTAATGCGAAATTCTAGATGCAATAGTTGAAACCAAGGTTTGCAATTTCGATATTTACCGCCCGGTACGGGCGATACATACCGGTCTGCCAGGTTGCCGGTACGCGGACCGCTCGCCACCGAGCGGCTCCGCCAAAAATCGACCGTCGACGGTCGATTGAAGGGAGAAATCGACCGCCGACGATCGACTGAGGGAGACATCAACCGTCGGCGGTTGATTGAGCGAGAAAAAGGGAGGAAGAAGAAGAAGAGGAAAAAGAAGAAAAAAAAAGAAAAGAGGAGAAAAAGAATACCTATTGCCCGCTCGCGGTCCTCGCTCGTGCGCCGTCGTCGCTCGCGCGCCATCGCCGCCCGCGGGTCGCGGGCGCTCTTTCTCCCACTCGGGGATAAAGATCGAGGCGACGTCGGCCCGTTTTCTCTTTTTTTTCTTCAATATTTTAATATTATATTATATAAAATTATATTATAAATTATTTATATTGTATTTTAACATACTGGGCGGTATGCACTGTGCATACCGCCCGGGTACCAGTACCGTACTGGTACCAAGATGAACTCGGTACACCGGTACGAACCAGTAAGTCAAACCTTGGTTTAAACATCAATTTTTGACTGAAATACATTTACCATAATTGTTTTTCCCCCTCTTATATGGAATGTTTCAAGACCTTTTTTCATAGTTTCTAGATGTCTGATAGCCTACCCAGGCTGTGTGACAAGGGGAAATCCTTTCTCTCCTAATGTGAGTTTGGTGATTCCTGTTTTTGGTTTAATCCTTATCGAGCAGTGAAGAGGCCTTATCAAACTGGAAGAGGATTGATCAGTCCTGGTCAGCTGAGAACTGAGCCATTAGGATCGTTTCACCTGATCAGGTGGGCCTCGGAAGATGATTTAAATATTCAGAGCACAACATCGTGATGGTTACCATGTTTTGCATTCTTCATATATGGCATCTCCAGGATAGACTTCAGAAGTTTAGGCACTTAATTAATAATGATGTTCTTTTAAAATGCTTTGAAGATGAGGATAACACATGATTTCTATGCTACCCATATTATACCGATCTATATCTTACTTTAAACTGTATCAACATGTCTATCAATTTTCTGGTATCTTTCAACATTTGCATGTTGAGGTGTATCAAACTGACTTTACCTATTAGCTCATATTGTTTGGATGAGATCCCAGTACAGGTACCAGGACTGGTACTTCAAACTGTGGGATGACAATTTGACATTGCTATGCTAAGGTGAATTATGCTTAAGGTTCATATCATTATTTGATGATTATTGATGGGGTTTAAGAAGCAACTGAAGAGGAAATTTTCATTCTTGTTATGAATGTTGCATAAAATCCAACTCCAACCAGATCTAGAAGCGTTGGTTGTCGGTAGAGCTACTTTCCCTTTCCAGCTGTGCTGAAATCTGAAAGTGGCATCTAATTGAAGTTGTTATTTGCTGAGGTTATTCTTGTCATGTTTGATTGCTGAAGTGTTGATGCATTTTAGCTTCCAATCTAATGATCATTTATGTAGAATCAGAAGCATGAAATATATATGGTTGCACTTATCAACAAAAAAGATCTGGTATGGACCTGATTCAGATGGTTATGAACCAAAACTACCCACTACATACAATAATGACCTAGTTCCCTAACCTTTGTGGTGATAGGATGTACCCCATATTGGTGTCATTCTCTTTCAACAATTTATTTGACTTAACTTTCAATCCAAATTATGACACTATTGATTTATCTTAACTCTTTCTTTTTCTTTGCCTCTTTCTTTCTTCCTCAGTTCCATATAATGGTTAAAATTTAAAACTCTTCCCTTTCTCTGCCCTCCTCTTGCACACAAGGCAGACACTCATGCACTTAAACACATGTAACCATGCATGTGTGTTACACATGTGCCCTTCACAAACTTATACATACATGCTCAGCAATGGGTAGAGCCACCTAGATATCTAGAATCCAAGAATGATGCACTATGCTCAAACCACCTCCAATATATTGCCTGCATCATTTTCCTGCAACAACGGGCATCCGGCTTCAACAAATTTTAACTTTCCTTTTACAAGCAACCAGCTCTATTTAAGTCTTAAACTAATTCTAGCAGTGAACATTTCTTTCTTATCACCAAACAGCGACCTTTTCTAATGTTAATTGCCTGCTGCTCCGCTACCTTATGTTTCCAGTGCAGCCTCATTGTCAAACATAGTGTTTCAAACTCTGAGGAATTAAGCAGTATGGACAAGATCTTTGACCACCTTTTAGTCGATTTGGACACCTGTTGGCATCTTGATGGCTTGCTGGTCATCAAAATTTATAAAGCCAGATTGAATATGGATTAGCACATTCATTCTGAATCTATGATGCCCATGAAAATAAATGCAGACTGGTGTTCTGGGGAAACAGAGATTCTCTTCCAGTTAAATGATTAAACTTATCCAAGACAGGAACTCTACCTGTTTTAGTGGATGGTTTCCATAACTTTTTTAAGTTTATATTTTGGTAATCTTGGCTTAACTGAAGCTATATATCTATTACTTTCATTCTGATGGTTCTTAGTTTCTCTCAAATTCAATTGATGTTGCAAGTTGTGTCCAGAATCCAGTTCTACAGTTGTTCTTTTCATGTTCTGATATCATAATTGGCTTTCTAGGATCCTGACCTTGTTGTGGAGGCAATGTCTTCAACTAGTTCGTCTCAGTCATCAAGAGCCTCAGACAGACCTTTATCACAATCAGCTCAATCATCAAGAGCGTCAGATAGACTTTCATCTCAGTCAGCTGCTCAGAATGTGAGGCCACAAAATTCAGGTGGATAGGAAAAAAAAAATTCCATTTCTTATTTGACTAGAAATTCTCAGATTTTTACAAAGTATATCTAAAGTATGATTTTGGAAAAAAGAAAATATATCTCCAAACTTCAAGCATGTTGTGCAGGGTCTGGTAGTGGAAGTACTGGAACAGCTGCATCAATGGGCAGGAATGCTAATTCATTGAGGCTAGATCAACGACCTATACATGTTTCTGCCAATGCTTGGGTATATAAAACATTTTCTATCCTTACTTTCTCTCCTGTTTAACTGTACATAAAATACAATGATATTGTAGTGTTTGACTGCTAGAATTGGTTGCTTTCTTTTCAAGTATTTCATGCTGATCTTAATTTTCCATATATGACATATTTGATATTTCTACTAATATGTTTAGGCTCTCAAATTTGTATTTATATTGCTGTTTCATGCTGATGATATTCCACAAGCACTCTTGCTAATGAACTGTTATATCTTCACTAGTACTTCAAATACTGCATAAGTTTATATATTTCATTTTGAAACTCGTCAAATAAGAACAATGTTGTGCAATTAGCATGGCATTGCAGAATCGGTTGCTAATTAATGAATAATGTCATCGTTGCTTCTAAGAGGAGTATCGTTTGATGTCCTCGTTGGACAATATTATACTACCTATAAGTTCCAAGGGAATACAAAGAAGCAATTGAATAATTATCTCTATTGATCAAGGCCGGACTTTAGTTTGCATTGCAAAATATTCTATTATCCTGCTGAAAGAGAAATTATGGCATGAATAGTAATGTTGTTCACAAGATCTTAAAGGTCTATTTAAACCTGATTGAAAGATTTTTGCATTAGCTCCATTCTTACATAGGAGTGGCGAAAAACCTAATGCTGCAAAGAAGGTAGGGGGGGTTCCTTCAACTACAGCAAACTTCTTGTTCCTATATTTCTCCTGTTGCTTCTTGTAGGACTCTTAGATGAGGTATGGATCTGACTGCTAGGTTTGTGTTTGCATTGGCCATAGGGTTCCTGATTAGTAATCTCTGTTCACTTTTAGAGATCAACCAATAGGCGACCATGTATTCCGGTCCACAGGGCTCATAAACTGTATTATATTAGAGAGAGATCAGATAGAAATTATTTACATTGGCTTACGTGTCCTTAGGACTCCTTAGGAATATTTTGTGGGCTTTTACTAAGTTTTAACTTGGTTCTACTATACCATAGTGTTCTAAGGTCTCTACCATAGATAGAGCAGGTGAACCTTAAGTTGTCATTATTGATTCCATGTTTCTCACAGAAGCTGGTAACATCCATTTAATTCGGTAAAAGAACTTGCGATTCTAAGCCGAAATCAGGTGTTTGTTCCTGTACACTTGTGTTCAAAATTGTGCTTATCTGTGAAAATGCTTCTGCCACCATTATGGGCACATATAAATGAGCTACTTTACCGTGGTATTAAGTCTTACCTTTTAAAATGTGTGGCCTAACGCACAAGGCTCCCACCAATGCATGGTGTGGAAGTTGATGTTCACAGCATTTATCTCATCAAACAAAAGAGATTGTATGCTCTATCAACCTTCTAAGGAACAATAGCAAAAATGCTTATTTTTTATTCTATTAAGTTGCTTTTTGCATATTGTTGTTCATCTGCTGTAAATTATTGAATTATGCTCATATCAGGTACTAGTGGTTGTTGTGCTTGGGATGCTTCCAGTTTTACCAAGAAATCTTTCAAACAAGGCATATCGTTTGTCCTTAGTGGGTACTGCTTGTTCCTCGGTTTATTCATTATACACTCTCTATGGGGTGAGTTTTAGATAAGTCATTACAGTTTAAAACCTTGAATCATGTAGTTTGGTTCTAGTTGCATTAGTCAAGCGGTACACTTTACCATTACATATTTATCTTCTATTATCTTTTTCCCTTTACAGAAACCAAGGGCATGGAACCTCCCTGCTATCCAAACATGGTTTCAGACATTGATCGGAGCAAAGGATTTTATTCATTTGATATATTGTACGACACTTGTTACATCACAGCTACACTTTAAATGTGAGTTACTTGAATTTGCTGTTCTTTGAACTTCTTAGTTAGTGGAACTACATAATGTTTCGAGTCATTGTCATGGTTTGATGTTGACTAATATCCTTTAATGCTAATTTGCTTGACAGTTGCTCTCATACCTGTATTTTCTTGGGCTCTTGAGCATGTGGCCAAGTTTCTAAGGCGTAACTTTGCACATTCTTCTTTATACAGGTAAATAAGTTTATCTTTGAGACATTGCTTGCTAGAGACAATAGTGGATAAGCTGCTTGATTGTTCTTCAATTTTTTCAACCTCATCTGGAGCTTTAATCGTCTTCTAATTGTTAGACAGAAAAGGAGCAATAATTTCCCATGTACTAAGGTCATGAATAGACATGGATGATATTAGACACTGGGTGGGAACTCATGTCATGGCTGCATGCTGTTTATAAGAGATATATCGTTGATATAAAGGCTCACAAGCACATCAGCAAGGAAGTTTCACTATTTTAATCACAGTACTAGACTACTAGGGATTAATTTCCTGATCGTGGTTTAAGTTTTTGCTGTATGCAAACCTCTAGTCTGAACTTAGTTTTCTATCAGATGAGTATTATGTTAAACATATCTTAATTGCATACAAGAATTATTTATCATGTGGTACTAAAACATTTACAGCACAATTTTGGCGATGCATTTAACATCTCAATTAGTGTGGTTATTTTCAAGCTTTGGAATGTTCTGGGAGTTATTTCCTTGATATATAGCAGGTGTCTGTTGAATGCACTTGTAGTATTCATTGAAATCTGTAGTGCAAGCAGAGCATCATTTTGATGCTGACATGCAATCTGATGATCTGATTCATTTGTTGCTAAAAAGGCCTAGCAATTTGTATATTCTCAAGCCCAACGTAACTATTTGTTTGTTAAGGATATTATTATACTAAATTAAGTTCAAATGCTTATTTGAAGCACGGAAACATGTAATTATACTGTCATTAAGCTATATACTGGAACCAGCAGAATAATTCATTGAAAATAGAAAATAAAAAAAATCATCGACTTCTAATATCTGAAAAGTGGATATAATTGGTAAAAAACTTTTGCTATGTTTAGATCGAGGTTTGCAATTTTGTGCCGTACCAACGTATCGAGCTGAGCTCGGTATGGTACGATACAGGCATACCGAGCAGTACGCCAGGGTGCACCACTTAATATGCTTATATATATATATATACTCGGTGACGTTGCCTCGTTTTCTTCTCCCGATGCGGATGAGGAGAAGCCTCGGTAACGTCTCAGAGGCCTCCTCTTTTCCTAGTTGCCTCAAACGAGGAGAAGGCGACGAGGAGAAGACCGTGGCGAAGAAGTCACAGTCTCGTGAGGTTTTCCTCATCCGTGACATCGTCCTAAGGTTCTTCGGTCGCAGACGTCTCCGGCCTTCGGCGAAAAACGCGACGAAGAAGCCGAGCCGTCGGCTCGCCGTTAGAGGGTGGCGTTGTACGAGGTTCTCCCTTTTCTCTTTCTCCTTCCTTCTTCCCTTGTAGCAACCAACCTTGCTGTAGCTAGGCTGATACCGCTCGGTAGCGGTCGGCGACGGTCGAAATCGATTGTTATCGACCTGTTTCGGGCGGTAATGGGGTGGAAATAGCCCCGTATTGTCCGATACAGGGCTAGGTCAAGGGTACCACCCAGTAGCAAGCGGTCTGCATATCGGTTTGCTGGCGGACCGATACGTACCGCCCATATGGGGCGGTAAGATTCAAAACGGCAGACCTTGGTTTAAACCAAGGTTTTACATACCGGTCTGTACCGGTGTACCGACGTTATCTCGATACTTGTGTACCACCCAATATATTAAAATATTTATTATAATTTTTATATAATATAATATAAGATTGTATTAAATATTAATATATTAAAAAAAAAGAAAAGGGGCGGCGTCGCTTCGATCTTTCTCCCCACGCAGGGAGACGTTCCGTCTCCTCGCGCGGGAGAAAAATCGCTTGCGGGCGAGGGCGGCGACGGTGCGCGGAATGTCTCCCCGCACGGGACAAAAATCGCCTGCGAGCGAGGGCGGCGACGGCGCGCAGGTGAGGACGACACGGGGAAAGGAGGTACTTCTTTCTTCTTTCTTTTCCTCTTCTTCTTCCTTTTTTCTCCCTCAATCGACCGCCGAGAGTCGATTTCGACCTCAATCGTTCCGATAACCTGGCGGATCGGTACGCGAACCGCCCACTATCGGGCAGTACCGTCGATTGGGGCTGTTTTCACCCCATTACCACCCGAAATCAACCGTCGACGCTCGATTTTGAGCATTATAAGCCGGGTTAGGGAGAAAAAAGATGGAGAAAAAAAACCTAGACTCCGTCATCCGTTGATCGACGGGTGATTTTTCTTCTCCCCGTGCGGCGAGAAGGAACAAGGCGACGTCGCCTCGGCAATGTCCCCCCTTTTTATTTTTTAACTTTATTCTATATTATATTATAATATAAATAATATAATATATATATACCAAGCGTTATGCTTGTGTGTACCGCTCGGTACCAATGTACCATAATACTATACCGAGTAGAGCTCGGTATGTCGGTGTGGACCGATACGACGAACCCTGGTTTAGACTATAATACATGAGAATAATGATAATCAATTAGAGACTTGTATTAACAACGAGGACATATTTTTATTATGGTATTGGAAGATAAAAAAACCAAGTAGGTTAGATATCATTTTGGATCATAAAATGAGTTTATCTTCCCCCAGAAAGCACTTTTAAGTATAATTGCAGATACCTAATACATTATATACAATTTATCCTTATGTTATGGTGGCACTCATCAATTGTAGGCACAAAGTTTGGAGCCTTTGCCATGCCTGCTCCTAACTTTCATTGCACAAGGCTATGCTTTTCCAATTCCTCTTTCTTGCTACAACATGATGAACAAAGAATTTCTCATGTTCATGGACTTAAATAATGTCTTATCTACAGTGGCATGAACAAAAATTTTCTCATGTTCATCAAACTGTACATAGGAACATTATGTTTGATGTATGTCATAATTTTGTTAGTTTCTTCGCAAGTATGAGACTAGTTGTCAAGATCTTTATATCTAATACAAATTATAGCCATACTTTATTATTTGATTCTGATTTCTGAAGTGCTTGACCTGCTTCTTCAGAATAAATGATAAGAACAATCAACTAAAGTAATGGTTACTCATTTCATGAACAGGAAATGCTTGGAGGAACCTTGTTTGTGGGTAGAGGCAAATGGAACTACATTGAACATTCTAAGTTCAAACGCTGAGATTGGATTGGGCTTTCTTCTAGTCATATCCGTATTCTCGTCAGTTGATCTACATTACTCTGTTGTTTCTACTTTTTAATATTTTCAAAATCTGATGCATAGGATTTCAAATTTTGTTGATGCAGGTGGCAGCGTAACATTATTCAGACATTCATATATTGGCAGGTTAGTTCTGTTGGCTATAACAATGCAGAACTAATCAAGAGTACTTTTAGAACTATGAACAGTTGTATCAAGGTCAATGCCATGGGCAGCCAGCCTATTTTAATTCAATTACTTTGATTGTCTTATTGGTGCATTTTTAATTTGGGTTGTGTTTCAAGCATAGAGAAGAAAAGATAACTGTTCTAAATAAGGTTTGACTTACCGGTCCGTACCGGTGTATCGACATATTATCGATACCGGGTATGGAACCCGTACCGAGCGGTATGCACAGTGTGTGCCACCCGGTATTAAAATATAATATAATATTTTTATAATATAGTATTATAAAATATAATATTAAAAATATTAAAATATAAAAAAAGGTAAAGGGGGCGACGTCACCTCGATCTGTCTCCCTGCGCGGGGAGACGCTCCATCTCCTTGCGTGGGAGAAAAGCGGTCGCGGTCGCGTGTGACCCGCGGGCGGCGACGGCAGGCGGGCAAGGATGGCGCGCGGGCGAGGTATTCTTTCTTCCCCAATTCTTCTTTTTTCTTTTCTTCTTCTTCTTCCCTTTTTCTTCCTCAATTGACCGTCGACGGTTGATTTCTTCTTCAATCGACCGCCGACGGTCGATTTTTGACGGAACCGCCCGGTAGCGGGCGGTCCGTGTATCGGTAACCTGGCGGACCGGTATGTACTGCCCGTACCGGGCGGTACAGGTCGAAATTACAAACCTTGGTTCTAAATGGATTGGTAGGCAAGAGATATCTCTTTACCAAGGATTGTAATTTCGATTTGTACCGCCCGATACGGGCGGTATGTACCGGTCCGCCAGGTTATTGGTACGCGGACCGCCCGCTATCGGGCGGGTACTGCCAAAATCGACTGTCGGCGATCGATTGAGGGAGAAAAAGGGGAGAAGAAGAAGAAGAAGAAGAAGAGGAAGAGGGGAAGAAGAAAGAAGTACCTCGTGCCGTCCTCGCCCGCGCGCCATCGTCGCCCTCGCTCGCGAGCGATTTTACTCCCGTGCGAGGAGACGGAATGTCTCCCCGCGTGGGGAGAAAGATCGAGGTGACGTCGCCCCTTTTTTTTCTTTTTTTAATATATTAATATTATATTTAATATTATATTTATAATATTATAATATATATTTTAATGTATCGGCCGGTACGCACTGTGCATACCGCCTGGTACTGGTACCATACCGGTACTGAAAAAATGTTGGTATACCGGTACGGACCGGTAGGTAAAACCTTGCTCTTTACTGATACTAAGGATGAAAATGGATTGCTATGACTTGGTAATGGAAAAACCATATCTAGTCTGTTAGCATTCATTTTTCTCCCTAAACCCAAACAGCCAGCTGTCACCCTAACTATTGGTATCTTCGCTGATACTTAGGATGAAAATGGATCAAAACGATTTGGTAAGAAAAACCATATCTATTTCGTCAGCAGACATTTATATACAGATAGTAAAAAAAATACTAAATTCTATATGCATATTTGCTGAAAATGGACAAGGATGCAGATGGATATACAACTTGCATTTGGATTGTATTTTAGGCAGATGCAATGGAAATAATACATAAGCCGAGGCTAACATCGATAGATAATTAAGAAAATAGTTCAAATCAATCAATCATTAAATTTTTGGAAAGGAAAATTTTAGAATAAATGTAAAAGAAAAGGATTGGGAGAAAAAGAGAGAAAACTGTATATAACAAAAATCAATTATATAACAACTTCCTTAGGTTAGCATAGGTTGATTAAGTTTGGATACTCAAATAAGGATAGGATCGAACCCCATGTTTGTA
This sequence comes from Ensete ventricosum, assembly GCA_029747655.1. NCBI lineage: Eukaryota > Viridiplantae > Streptophyta > Magnoliopsida > Zingiberales > Musaceae > Ensete > Ensete ventricosum. Next base: position 57,062,279 of record JAQQAF010000009.1, read on the forward strand.
CTTTTAAGACTTATAGCAGACTTGGATACAGATGGGCACACTTCAAAACCATATCCGGCCCCTCGCAGATATGAAAATGGTTTCAAATGGATATTTTGCAACCCACCTTTCACCTTTGATATTTTCTCCCGTCATCTCTTATCTGAGTTGAAGCCATTAAAGTTTTTGTAGCTTGTTATCGGTGTACTCCATCTTGACTAATTCTCTCCTCCTTAACTGTAACTGCAGCTGCTGAAGCTCATGTACCATGTTCCTGTAACTGCTGGTTATCATCAGAGTGTGTGGGCCAGGATTGGTCGGACTGTGAATCCATATATCCATCGCTATGCTCCTTTCTTAAACGGCCCTATATCTGCAGTTCAGAGATGGTGGTTAAGGTAGAAGGAAGAAAGGCATGAAACGGATAGGAACGCGAAGCAACTTGCAGGATTTTGTTCTCTCAATCTTGAAAATCTAGTTATGGTGGACGATAGCTACCCTCTGATAGAAAACCACAGTTGGTAAAACTGAACCTAGGAGGTGATTCTTGATTATTGGGCTTGTGCTGTGGCTGGTTACAGGAGTTTGTCGATTGCCATGAACCCATTTTGTGATCGTCTGCCATGCCAGTAAATGGGAGTAAGAAAATACAGCATACTTGGTCATATTTTACTTGGCACCAGAGTTTGAGAACTCATTTTTGAGAGTCCACCTGATTGCATTGTGTTTCCTCCTCTATTGTTCTTATTTTTTGTTCATTGGTGCTGGTGGTGAAGTAAGTCCTCGAAGCAGATGATTGCCATTGCTGTCGGTGTCAAGCTGATGATGATGATGCCCTTAACAGCTGATGATTATGTTTGTGTATGAATATGGCTGATAGAACTTCTGATGTGGAGCGAATGGTGGTGTATTATACGCTAGTTTTCTATCTCCAAAAGAGAGGAAGAGTGGTGAGTTGGGAGACCGTTGTTGGCTTAGTGTGTGTGTGTGTGTGTGTGTATGTGTGTGCATTTTTGTTGGAGAAGGCTCTTCATACAAGGCTAGTTTTTTTGGTTTGCAATGCGATGGACAGGGGGGGATAACAAGGTTATGAGTTCTTTTATGTTATGTTGAATGAAGAGCCAAAAGTTAGCAGTAACACAAGAGTATATAGCTTGTTGGGTGATGTGGAAACAGGCCCTTCTGGTTTTGGTGAATTATTTATTTTGAGTCTGTTTGGTGGTGTTGGGAAAATTTTGTCCCTTATGGGGTAAATCTTCTGAATACAGTAAGTAGTATGGGAAGGTCACCTGCCAAAAAAATTGGTTTGCAAGTCACGCTCGTCCAACTTCGCGTGGCGTCGATCACTGTTGAGATATCCTCTTTTGCCTAATGGGAAGCAGAACCTTTGTTTAACCTCAGCAATTCGCGCTTTGTATCTCCACTTGAAGTGGTGGTTTTAATAATGATGGTGAACATAATAACAACTATTTTTACTATCTCATCCCTGTTCGTCGCAGAACTAACTTTTTTCTTTATTATTATTATTGCCTAAGGGTCCATCTCTTTTGATACTACAGGTGTTTTAAAAAAAATTTAGGTCAGCATTATATATCTCTCTCTGTGGATCATTTTCCCAATACCCCCCAACTCACTACTACCTCCCAACACTCGTGGAACCCTCTCTTTGCCCTTTAGCATCAAGTTGATGTTAGTTTGATGGGGGGATGGTAAAAGCCTTACCTTAGCGTTGTGTTACACTCCTTTACGATCTGGTCTGGGAGTTGATATGGCTCGGTCCAATCCCGAGTGTGTAAGGTCATTCATGTGGCTTCCTAGGCAAGGATGGTCGGTGTTTGATTGGGTCGAAATGTCGTCTGTTGGGTCGACCCGAGGTAGTGCTAGGAGTTGCTCTTTCACGTTAGATTCTTGTACACAGACCGAAGTCATGAGGGAGATTCTCGACTTGATCCGTCCGAAGCTTAAGTTAGTATGAGGTGGAGTTGAGGGCAATTTTCAAGTGTCCTTAGTTTGATCCCTTGGCGTTGGCCAGGGGATTGGCTTTTATACCTATTGTCGATGGATAGACCGTACGCGATTCGTTAATGGTCATCGATGCTCCAGGCGATCAACCCATATACCCCACACGACGCAGACCAACCTGCATGGTCTCATGCCACATTATACTGTCTCCTGCATTCCCAGATGGTTCCGTGCTATGCAACACCGTCTTGTACAACCTCGAGCGATATGGGCATGGGCCTCTGTCTCGTTTCATGCCAAGGTGCTTAGCTCAAGAGAGAGTCTTTTTTAACTCTTACTTATCAAAGGTGCGACCCTCAAGTCTTCTGCACCGAGTGCATAGCTAGGGGGAGTGCGAAGGCTCGTCCTAGGGGTAGCGCTCGATCATCTACATCGAGTGCACAACTAGGGGGGAGCACGAAGGCTCGTCCTATGGGTAGCGCTCGATCATCTACATCGAGTGCACAACTAGGGGGGAGCACGAAGGCTCGACCTAGGTGCAGCTCTCGACCTTCTAAATTTTATATCGATGTGCTTGGCTCAGGAGAGAGTACTTTTTAACTTTTACTCATCTAAGGTGTGACCCTTGGGTCTTCATGCCGAGTGCATGGCTAGGGGAGCGCAGAGGCTCGACCTAGGGGCAACGCTCAGCCTTCTTTACCAAGTGCATGACTAGGGGGAGCGCAGAGGCTCGACTTAGATGCAGCCCTCAACCTTCCACTAAGTGCATGACTAGGGTGAGCGTGGAGGCTCAACTTAGGTGCAACCCTAAGCCTTCTATACAGGGGGGAGGGGAGGGAGGGTGAGACTAGTGCTATATCAAAAAAAATCAAATTTGAAAAGTTTGATCAATAAATCAGTATCGAAAATATGTTTAACTAAAAGTGCAAGTAAAGATAATGAGTGAAGTAAATCAGTAAGTAATACGTTTAACCAAAAGTGCAAGTAAAGATAATGAGTGAAGTAAATTAGTAAGCAAGAATAAAGCAAAGCAGGAGAAGGATGCAAATTGATTTATAGTGGTTTAGTTGTCCCAACCTACGTCCACTCTTGATTCATCTTCCCTCGAGGCTACTGGCTTTCACTACTGATCTTCTTTCCAATGGGCAAAGATTAGTTACCCTTATTACAATCCTTCTCATTTTAACAAGCTCGGGAGAGAATCTTTACACCTCTTCTCCTTTTAACAGGGTCAGGAGAGAACCTTTACAACTCTCTTTTACAAGTGACCTCAACCCTCTTACAACATAAAAATACTTCTAAGCTCAAGGAGGAAGAAACTCAACCAATGCTCAAATATAGTTTATAACACTATTAATCTCAAGAATTCTTGCTCCATCAAACAAGTATGAGTGGGGTATTTATAGACTTCAAAAGACTTCAAAGTTGAATAGATCCCTATGCACAATTGTATTGTCATTGGTTGGATGTCACCTCCTAATGGTGTCATCAAATTAAACATGAATAGATCTTCTACTTCGCAGATGGGAGACATAGATTTCAGTCTACAATGTTGGAGTTTGAATTATTATTGGGTGATAAAGAATATTCTAGTATTGCCCAACTAGCAGCCACCTTAGATCACACGTGGTGCCACTCTAGCCAAAGTATCACATGTATCTCAAAGCAATATAGAACGACACAGATCGATTCAGGAACGACTGCATCCTGAAGCGACATAGCTCCGCTCAGAAGTGACATAGCCTAACTCCGAAGTGGTGCTCAGCAAATCCACGCCATTTGAAAATGCATGAAACAACACTCCCAAGCAAGGATACAACCCCACATGACATGAGTTTGGGAGGATGGCTCCAAAATAGACAAACTGCCCACCCGAAATATCGATGGATGCTAGTAATCATAGGGAGAGCCGACTCCCTACGAAAGGTATAAAAACTATCCCTAGGCATATGCCAGGGGATAATGATTTACTATCTATAAAAAAACTATCTTAAGCTTTGGAGGGGTCAAGTTGGAACTTCCCCTTTTTGGCATTACTTTTGAGTCGTGTATCTTAGCATGAAGGCCCAGGGGTTGACCTAGGCCGAGCCTACACACTCCCTAGTTGTGCACTTGACATGAAGACCTGAGGATTGCACCTAGGCTGAGCCTACACGCTCCCTAGCCATGCACTCAGCGTGAAGACCCGAGGCCTGCACATCGGACGAGTAGAGTTAAAAAGGACTTGCTTCTCAAGCCATGCATCTAAGCATGAAGACCCAAGCTTATACACTCCCTAGTCGTGCACTCGGCATGAAAACCTGAGGGTTGCATCTAGGCTAAGCCTACACACTCTCTAGCCGTGCACTTAACATAAAAACCCGAGGGTTGCGCCTAGGTTCTCTAGCCATAAACTCGACGTAAAGACCTAAGGTCTTCACCTCAGCCAAGCCTACGTGCTCCTGAGCCATGCACTTCAACATGAAGACCCTCAGACTACACCTCAACCGAGCTAATATGTCTTTTCAATAATAAGCAAGTAAAGCCATCAAGAGAGATGCATAGAAGATGCGCCTCGAGCCCCCCTACGAGAGACATAGTACGCCTATGTAGGGAAGAGAAAATGATAGAGGATATCCTAGTACCACTCAGTTGCCAACCACCCCAGCTCACACGTGGCACTAATTCCGCCAAAGTAGCCCACATATTTCAAAGCAGTGCGGAACGACATATATTGATTCAGGAATGACTATGTCTTGAAGATACAATCACCGCATAACAAATCCACGTCATTTGGAAACGTGTGAAATGACACTTGTCAGTGAGGATACAATCCCGCATGGCATGAGGTCGAGATGATGACTCCAGAATAGACAAATCACCCACCTGAAATATCAATGAATGCCAGTAATCACAAGGAGAGCCGACTCCCTATGAAAGATATAAAAGTTATCCCTAGGCAGATGCCACGGTATAAAGATTTATCATCCATAACAAATTGACTCAAGCTTAGGAGAGGTCAAGCCGAAACTCCCCTTTTTGGCATTGACATGTTGTATAGGGACTCAGGTATAATAACCCCTCATGGATCTACCAAAAAACACCGTAGGAGATACGACTCCGACCCTTTTCTATGAAGCCTCCCTTCTAAGTAACCATATAGACGAACTTATACGATTGAGATAGACCTAAGTCGTGCCCCTTTTCGAGTTATGACTTAAAGAATCACAATATTGAGCATAAAGGGATACCTTAATTTATCAAATGTTTAAAATGAAGCTATGGGTGTGAAAATATTTCTTCGTGCTTGATTGATAAAAAGGTTTCAATACAAGTATTCTTAAAACAAATTTATTTATTACTCAAGATATACATCATATAAATTAAAACTTTCCATAGGAGATTTGAAACATCATATTAGACATTCGTGATTTTTATCTTACAGTTGTAAATTTTGATTACTTTCACTATTTTAGGAAATATAATATAGCATCACATTAGGCTACTAATAAAGGCAGGGTAACATAAACTGTTTGTTTTTGGAAGGAAATCTTTTCTTTAGATTCAGTATGTATTTTTGTTTGATGACTTTAGACTGTCTTTCTTACTCAATAAAAGTTTCTTTTTGTTAAAAGAGAAAAAAAAAAAAAAAAAACCACGTTGTTTGGTTGGTCACCTGAGCAGTGATCCGAATACTGTTTCTTCTTTTTTGTTTTCGCAAAAATGTATTCAATGGAAAAGTTGATTGGGTCACAGCAAATATTCTTTAAATATATTAAAAATATAATATACATTAAATATATTATTATATATGATATAATGAGGGAATATGATGCGTGCGGAGCAGCGGCACCTCGAGATGAAGGGAGAGTAATGATTCTTTTTTATTTTTTTATAACAAGAAAATATTTAAAATTGGTCTTAAAAAGTCTACATATCCTTAATAATAAATAAAAAGATGATGTTACTTTAATCTAATTAATGTATCGCCATTTTGTCCGATTTCATCAAGATGGGTTAAATGAATTTAATCTACTTTCGTTTGGTGCTACTGCCATGTTCTTTGCAAATGTATATTGATTATAAAATTATAAAATTCTCTTGCTTACTTATGTTTATATCTTTGCAAAGGTATATTGATTATAATGTTCTACCCATGGGAACATTATAAAATCCGTCTATAATCGATTTGCCCTAGAAAAATCTTAATAATATTCAACTTAGTTGGAAATATAAAAATATAAAACATCCAACCGTTGATGAGTTAAGAAAGAAAAAGGATATAAGTGACAATAAGAGTTTCACCAGGAATATATATATATATATATATATATATATATTTATTTAAAATTTTAGGCTAAGATAGATGTAAGTTACTATCCAATTTGAAGAAAGGAAGAACCATTGACTCAAAATACTAAACCTAGGTTAATGCTAGGGATCTCATCTATCTTATAAAATGTTCTCTCAAATTATAAACTCCATAATCAAAATATATTATGATTCAAGACATGTTCCCCGATGATTTTATTTTGAATTCGTGAGTCAATGTTGTTTGTACTTTAAGTCTTTATATAAATCCTTAGGTTGCTGTCAAAAAGGAAAAAAAGATAAACGATCACTTCGAGGTGATCGAGCATCCTTAATCACTTCGAAGTGATCGACCTTTATAGGGGATCGACACTCCTATAGTTTTACCTATTGACTAAAATACAACTTCTACATTAACTAATTAAAATAAAAGAGTTACATTATTATTTATAGTGTTCTACCAAGAGTTTCCTTAGACGAATTTTCCATCTAAAGTTTTTTAAAATTTGGGCTCTTAATTAAATAATAAAAAATTAAATAAATTTCTATCCAACTAAAAAAAAACTTATAATTGACTCGATTGGATTAACCCGACCTATAACCGACTTCAACTGAATAGAACAACGTGACTCAACTTGAATTAATTATAAATCAATAAATCCGACTCTATCATAGTCCTAATAGTCATTTACAATATCATATATTATATATAATTTTATAGTATACCTGATCATTAGTAACTTATTAATCCTAAATAGCTGACCCATATAGTTTAAATTCTGAACGATAGCAGATTTATTTATCTAGCCTTATAAGAGCATTCAAGTCTACGTTAAAAATAATTTAGCATATTATATATGATTCACTTAAAATTCCTAAAGCTTGCAAGACACTCCAATCGGTATCAACCGTATACTATAAGAAAATATAATTTGTAAGGACCGCAAAAAGAATTATTCAAAACAATATTGACGGCTTAGATTGTTAGTAAATATAATTAAGAGTATTAATTAGCTTATTCAATGCACATGTCATATTTATCATTGGTTAAACGTTGATATGAGAGTCATGCAAAGCATGTCTAAAATATTTGATCTTTAATCGTGATAAATGAAGCTGTTATTTGTTCCGTACCCCTATGTTTGATTTCGAGCTTATATATGATGATGATGATGATGATGGTTGTGCGAATCTCAACGCGTCCTAGATGAGATCCGATTCGCGATGCACGCGCGCGGGAAGCGGTTTCCGATTACAACTCGTGGATGCCATCGAGGAGATCCGAATCACGGCGCACAAAGGGAAGTCCCCGTTTGGGAACTCTGCCTTCCGTTACGACTCCCTCCCCCTCCCTCTCTATATATAGTCTCATGTTCGAGCACGCTGGCCGCGGAGAAGACTGCAGCGCTTGCAATTCTGGGCTTCCCAACCACGACTCTCCATAGGCATGGAAGGGAGTGGGGACGATCTCGATCATTCCGTCGAGGGGCGGAAGCGGAAGCGGGAGCCGACGGGATCCCCTGCGGACGACTCGTGAGTTGTCGCTTCCTCTCTTTCTGTCTTGCCTCCTTGTTCTCTGTGGCGTTGCAAAATTTATGGTCTCGTTTTGGGATTCGATCTCTCTTTGATTTTTTTGAAGCAGATCGAAGAAACACTGCGGTGCCGCTATGGCAAGCCCCGGCAAAGTGAGTTGCGACGATGCCCTAGAGTTTTTGGTGGCGTTGAAGGAACGTCTTGATCCTGACAAGTATCAGGAGTTTCTTGATACCGTGGCGGATATGGAAGAACAAAGGTTTTGATATTGTAGTCTTTTCCTTCTTTTGGATTCGGAAATCTTCTTTTAAGTTGCCAGTATTTTTGATCTTCAATCTTGTGGAGTTGATTCCAGTGCCTCCGTACATGAGACCGTGAAAAGACTGAAGGAGTTACTCAGGATTGCAGGGTTCCCTGAGTTGGCCCTTGCCTTCGACGTCTTTCTGCCCAAGGGTTGGGATGCACCTGCCCCTTCCGTTTCTGAAAGGAAGCCCGACTACCGAGATGCCCTAAATCATGTTCGCAGAGTCAGGGTTAGTATCTTCCTATTTATTTCTGCAGCTGTTTTAGATTCTCGTGATGTTCTCCTGTAACTTTCTTTTTTCTTCATGCAGAGTCGTTTCTCAAACAATGAGGCGAAGTATACGTGGTTTTTGGATATTTTCAGAATGCATCGAGCAGATCGCAAGACCATGGACCAAGTACTCGACGAGGTTCATTGCGTTTACCTTATTTTTTATTGTGGTATGTGTCATATCTTTTGTCTCTGGAAATCTCCGACATTTTTCTTGTTTATCAGTTAATGGCGCTTTTTCAAGGCCATGATGACTTGCTTGAAGAGTCCAGTCTCTTTTTTAATCATGGTTCAGAAAGAATGCGTTGTGGTATTGTGTCGTCTAGTCCCCAGGATGAAGAAAGGCCAACAAATTCTAATGATGCTCCTGCCGGAGAGGTAATTTCTTTCTTTCTTTCTTTCTTTCTTTCTTTCTTTCTTTCTTTCAGGACTGGGACATTATCCCTTGATAAGTTTGATGGGTTCAGCAGTAATATCTGGTCTTATGGTCAAAACTAATGTCATTCTTCAGCATAGAACAAGGTTTAGGAAGTAGGAATTGATTTGTAGAAATAACTTGATATATGCAGTTTAACGTATTTTAACCTTAAACTTGCATCCGCCTGATGTTTCAGAAGGAAGGCAGCCCCAGTTTGTATGCTGATTGTAACTTGAGCACCTTAGAGCACAGCAAGAGTGAAAAATATGTTGAGAGACATTCTGCGGTGGGTACGGACCAAAGAGGCTCAAGCAAGATTGGCATGGTGCAAAAGGAGACTCAAAAGAACTTGAACAATTTACTGCCAGTGCAAAAGCCTTCTCGAAGGTTTGATCACTGTGTTGCTGAGCCACCGCAGAAAGGTGATGAAGCTACTTGAAACTTTGCAGTTTAACATACAAAGCTTTTTTTCTTTTGAATAATAAGAGAATTTGTACATAATAACTTGGTGCCATCGATTGATCTTCATGGTAGTTGACTATTTTTTCTCATAAAACAGAAGCGAAAATGTCTAATGACCTGTTAGCTATGTCTAATTATAACCGTAAATTTACAGTCCCTTGTTTGTTTAGGCATGCTAAAAAAATAACATTGATGTTTGTCTTCTTGCCTGTTTAAGCCTATTGAAAATAAAAAACTAGTAGACATGATTTTTATGTTATAACAAGGAGCAGTGATTGCAAAAGGCGCTCGGGTGCTCGCCTTAGCGCTCAGGCGAGGCTAGGCGAGGCTCGAGTGCCTCGCTCAAACTCCAGGTGGTGTGCTTCAAAGAGGCGCCGCCTAGGCTCTCGCCCGAGCCCAAGCGCCGCTCGCTTTAGGCGAGCGCCCGGGTTAACCCAGGCGACGATTCGCGTTAGTTGGTTCAGTCGAACCAACTAACGCACCGGTATATGTTTCCTCAACCCTAATCTCACTCACGAATCGCGATTACACCACCAACATTTCTCTGTTGCCGTTGCTCGCCACTGTTTCTGCCGCTGTTCACTGTTGCCACTGCTCTCTGCTGTCGCTGCTGTCTGTTGCCGTCGTCGATTCTGTCCATTGCCGCTGTCGCTGCTCTCTGCTGTCGCTGCCTCCCCGCTTTCTCTCTCGGTTAGGTCAGCCGCGTCGCCTCGTCTTGTTAATAGTATACTGTTAACTTATTATGCTGTTAACAATAAGTTAATAGTATTGTTAATAGTATACTATCAACTTATTGTTAACAGTATATTGTTAACTTATATTTATATTTTTATTAAATAATTATATTTATTAATTGTATTTTTTTATTTTTTTTATTTTAGCGCCTCACTTCGTTCGGGCGGTTGCCTGGGCGAGCGCCTAGCACCTCGGGCATTTTAGGACACTGGAGCCTTTTGGCGTCTAGCACTTTTTAAATCACTAACAAGGAGTTAAATAAATTCATTCTCAAGACATGGCCTCAAGATGAAATTCAAAGGGCTCAATGGTTGATAATTTGTGATTTACTGCTTTCTTATGGACATGGAAGTCTTGTAAGGATCATGATTAAACTTTGGTTGTGCACCACCAAATACTACCATAGTGAACCACTTGCACATGAAACAACGCAGTGCATGATCTCATCTTGTAGATCATATTTCTAAATGAACCTTGACTTCAGTTTAGCAACATATTTGAATAGAAGAAAATGAATAAGTTTACATGCATTTTGCTTCATAGAACATTTCATCAGTTGTCGGGATACAGAGATTTTCTGCTACAATTCTGTTTTTGAGAATGAAATGTGGAGTTGCCTACTGTTGTAGGACATCCTGCTGCTCTGCAGGAAACCAATGAGTGTAATAAAGTACCAAATCAAATCACTAACATATTTTATCAACCATGAACCTGATTCCAATGTACCTATTTCCATTCAATTAATGTGTTCTCACATTGACACACAATTCAAGTTCAGGATTACATCTTTAGCATAGATCCTTGTCTTTTCAAAGCATGATAATTAAAGTAAAACATGAAATATAGTTTGTAAATGTGAAGGAATGTATCATATAGTTAGTTTACCTATGTTCGAATCTAAGATTTGAATGAAGTTGAGTTGTACTTATTGAAAATGTGAAGGATGCTAGTCATGCTTTCTGTATTTCTGGTTATTGAATTATTTATCTTTTTTTTTGTACTTATTGAAAAGGTAACTAGAGTTCTGTTTACAGTTGTATTGTTACTTATGAATTCCTTCTCAAGGATTGAGGTATAAATGCTAGTTTCTTTTTATTTTATTTTTTTAGGGGACGAATCCATGCGATGCAAGATTGGATCTCAGTAGATTGTGGCAACTAGGCCACCCTACCACTTACAATTCCCCATCGTGTATTTGATCAATTGTTGAATATAGAATGTGCCTTTAGAGCTAGGATTATATGTGGGGACTATGGGTTTTATTAATAGATATGTCTTGTTAATTATCCTTGTTCAAAGGTTCTTACAGATTGTTGGATACTTTATGGCACCAGAATTGTTGGTTGTGGGAAATTTTTGCATCGACCTGAAACTTCAAAGACCTGTAGCTAATAATGCTTCAAAGTTTTTTTACTATGTAATTTGGCCTTTAAAAGCCATGGAGAAGAATGATCATCTTTTTTATCATTGCTGTGGTCTTGCTCCATGTATCCCATGGTTAGTGGTCCTAATCCTTGGTTCCCTTTTTCCTAACCTGGAGATGTGATGATAAGGACATTTTTCGATAGAGACAAATTGAGTGACAAAGAAGATATTTCATATGAAAACGAGAACTTTCTTTCTCTTTTATGGTTAACATGCAAAGAGCATGCATATCGCCAGTATCGTAAAAGAAAGGATTAGGTGATTTTATTTATCACACAGAAAAATTAAATAACACTTACATTTCAATCCTTGGTCAGCACTACTTCTAAGTCTCCCTGAGCAAACTCATTTCATATTGATACTTTTTCTGGTAACACTGCATCCATTTAATCATTTTCATGTTTGTAAAATGATGTTCTTAATATTTTGGGGTCTCATTTGTTGAATGTTTTGATTCTTTTTATTACAACAGAACTGTTTTTATATCGACCGTAGAAAGTTTCCTCCCAGTCCAAGGTAAACTTGATGATTAGTGACATTCAGCTCCATCTTATTAATTTTAGCCCTTAACCAAAACTGGCTCAATTTTTGGCTTTATTTTTCTGAACAGTCTTTTTGTTAAAATAAGTAGAAGTTTTCCTTAGGAGTAAGTTGGACTTCATCCTTAGTCTACCTTCAATAATTAAAGCTGTCATCAACAAACAATGTGTACCATGAATTACATCTTGAACATAACTTGTGAGTTTCTTCATTGTTAGTGCAAAAATGTGAGATACTGTAGTTGGTTTTCAATTAATTTGTTTAATACTGAATAGTGATCTTAAGTTCTGAACTTATGATTTTATACACAACCAAGGTTCCAGTTCACCTCTCCAACTGCTAAATTGTTTTCTTTCTCAACATACTTGTCTACTAGCGACCTCATAAGGCATTTTAGAAGTTAAAAATGAAATTCCCATGCCTCAATCTATAAAATAAAGTGAAGGTAATTTAAGATAAGTGAGTTTATAAATTAGAATTTTTTCTGTATTTGTGCAAGATTGCTGGTTCAGTGAGTGCTTGTGTTATTCAGAATTAGTGGTTGGACTATGTTTTCTGCTTGGCCTGTTAGATGAATGCCTTGGAAATGAATGAGATAATTTGCATCCACGCTTGGACATGACTTGTTGCCCAAATAATTAATTTGGAAGCACAACCCTGACTTTTCAAAAATGTTACTGCTACCTATTGGGTAAGTTCCAATACTTCGGAAACTTCCCTATATGAAAATATTGTCCGCATTAATATATTAAGCAAAAAACTAGATCAATTTTTTTACTTTTAGAAGCTTCTTTATGACATCTATGAATGATTATACAGTTCTGAATTATGCTACCATATAAAAGTAATTGTATTTGTTTTATCTACTCTTCTAGTTAAGATGCTCTATGCTTATTATTCTTTGAGTGATTCTAAGTTTCATGGCAAGTGTGTTGACTTTGGAACTGATTTTGCATACGATTTGCATTTCTGGTCTAGCAGCAGATATTGTTATTGATGGAGCTAAGTTGCAGGCTGAATTTCATTTTAGCTAATCAAAGTCTTGTGAAATTACTTTCTGCATTCTCTAATCATGCTGAAATGGCATGTGAGAATGGTCATTATGCAGTTATTACCTTGAATCGCTCATACTAGAAATGTGTCCAAGGTTTCCACAGTTTTTCACATGCTCATGTTCATTTCCATTGCAGACAAATAAAATTTTGGTTTTTGTTATTGTTGTTACACTTTATATGTCTGGTTTGTCATCCTATGCTAACAGTGTCTTTTCTCTTGAAGGCCATCAAGCTAGACTAGTTGATGAAGAGATACCAATGGACATGGATCATGAAGGAGATGGTTTGAAGGGAAAATTGTCTGAGAATGAAAGGATTAGAGATACAAAAAATCTCTTTGGAGGTAGTTCTGTTTTGAAAGACAAAGATCCTTGTAAAAACAATCTGTTTGGAGATGATGAAGAATGTGATCAGGGAAAAGGATATTTAAAGCCGGATACCTCAAAATGTCACCGTTCTGCTCCTAGTTATGTCATTCTCTCCGATCATGTACCGCCACCAAGCTACATGAGTGAAATTGGTTCAGCTGTCTTGAATAACTCTCTGGTATGCATGACATCAGGTAGTGAGAACAATTTTTTTAAGATTATGCACTGGAACAAGTATGAAGAATGCTTAATCAGATGTGACGATGACAGGTACTTTTGTTTATTATGCATACTCTTGCAAGTAAATTACTCAAGATCACTATAATATTTTATATGACTCCCTGTAATACATTCAGGTTTGAGCTGGATATGCTTTTAAAACTCATGAATGGAACTGTTAAGAAGGCGGAAATGTTGTTAAAGGTCATCGGTGACAAAGTTGAACGAGAAAGTGATATTCAAATTGAAAGCTACTTTACTTGTTAGTATGCTTTTCAAGTGATAAAGCTAAATATGTAGAATGTGCATCCAACTTGTTTGTTATTTTCAAGCAATAAAACTAAATTCATGTTCTTTTTCTGGTTATGTTACAGCTCAAGAATTGAGATGCATAGAACTGTTATATGATGAACATGGACTGGATTTTATTGATGCTCTACGCGAGAATGTGAGTTCTGCATTGCCTGTAATACTGAATCGTTTAAAGCAGAAGGAAGAAGAAATTTTAGAAAAACTATCAGATTTTAGTGAAGTTTGGACTGAAGCTCAAGCCACAAACCATCTGAGATCACTTGATCATCGTAGTTTCTGTTTTAAGCAGCAAGATTCAAAGACTCTGAGTTCAAAAGGTAATTTTGATTTCACTAGATGCATCATGGACCTTTTTTCTTTTTTCCTCCCTTTTCGAGATTTTTATACTGTATTTAGTAAAATTTGGCTGGGGTGCAAGGCCAATTTTTCCAAAAAAGATGTAGGTTTTTTTATTTCTTTAGATGTTCTATTGGTTCTGATCATATATGCAGCACCTGGATGGCAACACCTGTTCCTTTCTGGAAGTTCTATATAATTTATTATATGAATCCCAATAGTTAATTTGATCTGCATAAACATGAAAATGTCATTAAAGATTTTTATATTTCTCTGCATTAATATTATCTTGATAGTGTTATATATCCACATGATATTGTGGCATTTGCCACTTAAATATGTGACAATTTGTTATAACCCATCAATTAAATACTTATGAGCATATATGTCATCCTATAAATTTTTATGCAGGACTTGAAATTTGGTAGTAATTTAGATGCAATTATGTAGTAATTTATACTTAATATTTTGTTTGAATTTTTTACTTGAACTGCATATGCTTCATTCCATGTATGTGCTATGCAATACTTTGATTGCCTGCTCATCATGACTTGTTTATAGAACATATTGCTTTTTACCCTTGTTTACAATTTACTATACTTTTCTACACCTTTCTTGATAAAGTTGTTATTTTTCCATTGTATTTGCCTAGGTCCTATTTGGAACCCTTCTGATGCACATATTTAAGAACCTTCTAGAGAATTAATGAAGCCACTTAATGTAATCATGCTATTAGAGGTCATATTCTTCATCATTGCCCAGTATTTTTATAAACTAGTTTTAGGTGCTACTGGTAGGAAAACTTATATTGGAGATATAATTCATTTGTTTTGGAGTCAAGGTGTTCATCTTCCTGTAGTCAAGGAAGGAAGTTTATATTGAATTGTCAGGTGCCTATCTCTTGGTAAATCGTGATGTATCTACCTGCCTAGAGGAGATTGATTTGGTCAAAATCAAGTTATGTGCCCAGAAATCACATAAAAGGATAAAAATTTCAGGTTATTTATTGGTAAAATTTACAAGATATGCTCCTATAAGTTTTGGAGGCAATATTATTCGAGAAAATCAACTGAGTTTTACGTTTCGGGATCTGTTAGATTCATTTAGAAGCCATAATCAGATTTGTGTTGGGCTTGCAAGCCAAAATTATCTTGAGCTGATAACTATAGAAATTCAATACAAACTTGGTCTAATTATCTCAAGAACAATAGGATTTAATCTTAACAGGGTGTTAAAATTCAGGTGCTTTTCAAAATAGTCTTTAGAAGTATCCAAACACCAAGAATAAACATCTCTTAGAAATTTAATCATGTGGCATTCACCTCTTGAGAATATTTGGTTTTGTTTGAAGGCTGATTATGGAACTATTTTTTAGACTGGTAATCTGGAAATTGTTATTTATTAAAGTATTCAATGCCTTCAGTTTTCAAAAATCTGTTGAAACGGAATTTTAATAAATGTACATTGGACATGATCATGTGCTATTGTGCTGGTGGAAGTGTTTCATTTTCTTGAGTGCTTTAGCTTTGTCTACTGAAGTAATGGAAATTCAGAGTAACATAAATCTCTACGTCATGAGTCTGTATTGGATTCAGTTATATGGTCAAATATAACAAATATGTAACCTATTTCAAAAATACATATACGATAATGGTATTAGTTGCTATTTTGTGCTATAAGGTGTTTTTATTTTGTACTTTGTCTGTCGAGCTCTTTATTTCATCAGTACAATAGCCACTGTCTCTACTTTTTTAGCATATGCAATGTATGCGACTTAGAATTTGTTTCGTCGTGGCACAAATTTTTGAAGTTTGAGAAAAAAATTTGGCTATTGTCAACAGCCTTAGCAAGTAGATAAAGGTAAGCTCACATGGAAAGTTAAGCACTAATTGACAAAAATATCAAAAGATATGCTATTGTTGGATACTGCCCATAATTGGTTTATATGCTCACATGGAAAGTTATTAGTATTGAACTATTGATTAACAAAGATATGAAAAGATATGCTGTTGTTGGATACTGCCCATACCTACTAGTCCAGCAGGTGATTTCAGCATTTTCTGCCCCCTTTTCCAGTGATATACAACAAATTAAACCAACTAGATAATATATAATGGTTGAAGCTTGGGTGATCTTGAAACATCTCTCAGGAGCACAAAATTTGGAATCACATATGCCCATGATTTTGAAAGCCAAGTTGCTGCAACCAAACATGGAGGAAGAAGTGAAAATTGAAAGGAAAACTGAAGAAATCAAGTGGCATGATCTATACTGTCTGTTTTCAGCAGCATATCATATAGTATGTTCATAATGTATCTGTTTATGAGGGACCATAACCAAGTCTGATACTGAAATTAAAATCTATGGTATAGACATGCAACAAAGATCTAGTTATTGATTCATCAACCTATTTTTTATCTATCTAGACCAATAGATTGGCCTGCACTTGCTACTACTTGAATTTTCACCATTTTGACAGCTAGTATTAACACACTCATTGCTGCTTAAAAAATTCTCCTGCCTTATTCACTAGGTTGATTAAGTTTTAAAATCATATTTCCATAAAGTATCTGTTGTTCCACCACAGATGCAGTCATAGTTGGCTAATATAATTTGTTTATTTTTCACTGTATCCTTTCTCATGTGACCTTGTACCTTTGTGGTTTGATTGAGAGATCATTACTACCTGACTCTTGTACATGCCGCATCTACACTCCAGATCTGGATCCATCTAGTGAATTCCTTACTTAGCATCGTATTAATTCAGCATGCCAATTATCCAACATTTCTGATAACTCTTCTTACTGAACATGTACAGCAGCTACTACTAGCTTTTATGATATTTATGCTACCAATTGATATAATTAACAGTTTTGATGTATTATTCAGTAACTTTTTCAGGGTAACTCATGGTAGACAAAGATTATTTTGTCATATTGCACTTGTTCTTTGCTTGTTCTGTTATGTGATTTTGTTTGCTGCTGTACTTAAAATTTGATGTTTCTTGTTAACCATATGTTTGACATTTTCACCCTGCAGCTTTGTTGGCTGAATGTAAACAAGTAAGTGAGATGGACGATAAGATGCTTCTTGATAGAATTGCTGGAGAAGGACACTTCATCCCAGTGGTCTTTGAGTATACAGATGCAGAAATACATGATGTTCTGTACAAGATCATTGAATTATCATGCCATGCGAATTGCACCTTAGAGGGTGAACTGGACAAGGTCATGAATATATGGACAACCTTTTTTGAGCCAATGTTTGGGATTTTTTGGCGGCTTCAGGACACTGAAAGTAACAAAGAAAACAAAAAACATGATTATAGAAGTAGCTTGTTATCCTCAGGGCAAAGTTCTGGTGGTTATGATGCTAAAGTTGCATCTGAAAGTTTCAGTCTCATATCTGGTCATACTTCGAATCCGTCAGTCATCTGTACTCAGATTGCCAAAGAACATCATGAGAATTTGGAGGTAATAAACTGCTGATTTTTTTGCTCTAGAAATTTCTTAAAGGATGATACGACAACAACAACAACAACAAACAACAACTATCACCTTAAAACGTCATATCATATATTTTGTCTTTTTATTAATGAAGGAGACAGAGAGATTTTCATTTTAGCACTCTTTTTATTATATATATATATATATATATATATATATATATATATATATATATATATATATATATATATATATATGAACATTTATGTACCAACTAAAATGTTTTATCAATGAAGGATTGTGCATACCAACTATGGTGGCACATAGCACCACATTCCTTAACCTGCCTTAAACAGGTTCAGTATTTGGATTTTGGCCAAACCTTGATAGATCCATGTATTGGTGAAACTGTCAATTGTACAAATTTGACTTACAATGATGGTCCAGCTTCTCTCCTTTTCACAATTCCCTATGCACCTAAGATATGCTGGACCATTGTCCGGTGACTTAGGTATGCTGTCCTTTAATCATGTGGTCCATGCTCAAGCTTTATAACTAATGGTGAGCCCATCTGGTCTTATACAACATCAGAAGCTCCCTTCTATTTTTGACTTGGGACTAATCAGGGTATCAAAGTCTCTACTAAAAAATAGTCCTTATCAAAGGCCCAACACAATCTAGAATCATTTGTTATTGGAAAGTGTAAGTCCCATAGTTCAGTGGTGGCCCTACCCTATGCATTGATGTGCTTTTTGCATCATTTTTTTGGTACTCCTTTGGTACTTGAGCTCACTTATGACATATGCATAATCCACTCTGATACTAAAAAATAGTCCTTATCAAAGGCCCAACACAATCTAGAATCATTTGTTATTGGAAAGTGTAAGTCCCATAGTTCAGTGGCGGCCCTATGCATTGATGTGCTTTTTGCATCATTTTTTTGGTAGTCCTTTGGTACTTGAGCTCACTTATGACATATGCATAATCCACTCTGATACTGGTTGTCATGGTTCAGTAGGCCCATTGGCTTAGTGACTTGGATATATGAACTTTTAATCACATCCCAAAATTCTCAAAACCTATAACTGGTCGTAAGCCAATTTAGAATCATATATCATCATAACTCCCTTCCCATTTTCAGTATGGGATTGATTGGGATGTCACACTTTGCTCTCTGTCACTCTATCAGCAGTCAGAGTTAGGTAAGTTTTCTTTTGTTCTCTTTATGTGCAATTCATGTCAGCTTATACTGAGCTTTCATTAGAACATGGGTGTCAATTTTTTTACTATAATTTTAGTATATAATAGGAGCTGATCTTGCTATGGGAAGAGAAGTGCTTATTCTTCAATTTTTGTGTTCTCAATTAATTTGATCCATGTCTACTTTTATATCAACATTTCTCCTGTTATCTTGTACTAATGATATTGTATAGAATTTCACTTCCACAAACTATCATTTGTTGGTCTATATTATGTATTTGCTGGTTTCGTTGCATCTTTGGCAAGAATCACTGTTTCGGTAATTGGACCGGTTTTAATAATCTGGTAAGATATGTACATGGTGGTCAATACCATATGTTGGTACATCGATATATACCAGTGTTTTGAAGAGGAAGAAAAAGAAGACGAAAACGCAGTGGAAGAGAAGGAAGAAGAGATGGTGGAGGAAGTGGAGGAAGAGAAGGAAGAGGAGATGGAGGCAGAGGAGAAAGAAGGATGAAGAGAAAGAAGGAAGGAGCAGGAAGATGAAGAGGAAAAGAGGTGTAGGTAGCTGTGCGCCACGGAGGTGAGCACAAGGTAATGGTGGAGGTGTGCAGCTATGCACTGTCACGGGCTTAGCTGATTTTGCCTAAGCCGTGCGGCACCCTTGCATGTCTGTCCGCAAAGGTCAGCCTCCCCGAAACCTCCTAGGGTCCCTTAGGACCTACAAAAGAGAAAACGGGTCAGAAGAAGTATTTTCCACAGGATCCACAAGCAACTTCTCTAACAAATATTTTATATAACCAATACAAATTACACCCATGGACTTTACAAGTTCAGAACGGTTGCACACAAAGGATAATGGTCCATTACAGACTGAAGTTCCCACAAGTACCTACATGACACAACTCAGATTTACAAGCCGAAACTGGCCACAAAAGCTAACCAAACTAGGGCTGTCATGCCTACTGCAATCCTGTTACTTGCTGTACAAAGTATGTACAAAAATTGAAGGACATGGGCAAACATGAGCATTACATCGAACACCTTGTTTATATTTTCGTTTGTGACAGCACGACAGAGGTGTGCGGTTGCGCATGGCAAAGACTGTCGGGGCTTTATGTCATGTGTCTAAGACTCTATTAGGGTAATCACATGGCCTTTTTATATGGGTGGACTGGACCACCTGAAATGAGACAGTCCTTATACCCATTGATGCTTGGATCGGTACATACTATATATTTTATATTGAAACACCATTTGTTGATCTTTGGTGCCTGATTGTTGTCAGGATAGTCGAGACTACTTGTTTGTATAGAAAGAAGTTAGGCTTTGTGTTGGATCTTTTTTCTTGAACTTAAAAGTTCACTCAAGAATGTAAATATTCTTGGATAGCCTTTTATGAAACTCGTACTTGAAGTTATATTTTTCAGTTGACCGACTTATGGTTTTATTTTCTCTGGTTGGTAATGTTCTTGGAGTGGGCCTTCATTCTGTACTTGTCGAGCCCATGAAGCTCGGATATATAGTTCACAATGATGCTCAAACATGCAGATGCCATGTTTTTTCCTGAGGTTCTTGGAAAATGATCATTCTTTATTGTCCTCTTATCGAGCCTTCTTCTGAATTCACTTCTATTTTTTTTATCTTACATTTTGGCCATTCAGAGTGTCACCTTCAATTTATCTCATTAGTGTGTCATTTCTGGTATATGATAACTTCTTTCTCAATGCTCTCTAAGGTATTTATCTGACTTTGTTGTCCAACTGACTCTTCTTGATGTGGTTATCAGTTCTGCATCTCTCTGTCCCTAGTTCTATTTGTGTTGCATTGTTCTTGACATTGTTGATTTTGTTCTCCTAAAAACTTGAACTGATGTATTGTTTGTCAGTTAATTAACTTTGAATGAATAACTAATCAACTTTGATTTTTTCAAGTATTATTACAAATTCCTCTATAATGTTCTTATTTAGGTTCTTTTTATCAAGGTTTGCAATTTCGACATTTACCGCTCAGTACGGGCGGTACATACTGGTCCGCCAGGTTGCTGGTACGCGGACCGCCCGCTACCGGGCGGTTCCGCCAAAAATCAACCGTCAGCGGTCGATTTCGACCGTCGGCGGTCGATTGAAGGAAGAAATCGACTATCGGCAGTCGATTGAGCGAGAAAAAGGAAGAAGAAGAAGAAGAGGAAAAAGAAGAAAAAAAAGAATAGAGGCGAAGAGAGAATACCTATCGCCCACGCGTGGTCCTCGCCCGTGCGTCGTCGCTGCTCGCGTGCCGTCGCCGCCCGCGGGTCGCGGGCGCTTTTTCTCTCGCGCGAGGAGAAAGATCGAGGCGACGTCGCCCCTTTTTTTCTTTTTTTTAATATATTAATATATTTAATATTATATTATATTATAAAATATTTATATTATATTTTAATATATCGGGCGGTATGCACTGTATATACCACCTGGTACCAGTATGGTACCAGTACCGAGATGAACTCGGTACACTGGTACGGATCAGTAAGTCAAACCTTGCTTTTTATTCTTGTATGTTCTTTCAAATCAGATAGCCTTATTATTTTGTGCTTTACCCTTTTGTTGGTTATAAGTTATAACACATTTATTGGTTCTCATGCTTTTCCATCTATGGGCTTTTTTTTTGTCAATTTTAGAAGACTCACCTAGGTGATTTATACTAGACCATCCTACCATTTAATTTCTAATAATGTAACAATTATATTGTGCACATGGTCCATATCTGGTGTAAAAATTATGGTCTGGTGCTTCCTGTTTGGTGAATCACTGGATTTTGTTCATCTTTAGCTTAGTCCCAATCACTTAATATAATTGCTTTGACAATTGCAGTCATTACCTGTTAATATGTTTTTATGGAAATCTTGTGGTCACTTGAACAAGTGAATTTCATCTTGTCAATAACAGACTTGGTTTATCTTTCTTATGTAATTCATTAATTCAACTGCTTGTGAGATATGTCTGATTGAAGTCTATGAAGAGTACTAGGTCCCTTTTTATTCTTTAATATATTCGTGCATGTGTTCTAATTGAGTCATTATCTTCTATTTGTGCTTTAGGGGAGCCAGAATCAGGAAACTGTTGTGTACCGAAGTTGTGGTGACCCAATAAGATTTAGTCACAAAGTTCATCAATACACTGAAGCTTCTGCAATCTGTAACAATGAAGATGAGAAAGAAGAGGGTGAGTTTTCACCTGAAGTATATTTTGAAGAGAATATAGTTGTGGATTCTGAGGGTCCTGGGATGGACAAATTGGTTGAAAGTGGTACAGAAGGAAGACAATTTCAATTAGGTCCTGGAGCACTGGCAATGGATTTTGTGGTAGATGCAGAAACACAAGTGAATGATGATGCTGAAAACGAGGGCATTGAGAGTGCATCAGGTCCTTTTAGGGACAGCTCAAATGCATACGAGGCAATTCCAGATGCTTCACACAGACAATGTGATGACAATCATGTTCAGGAATCCTCTCATGGTAACGAGGAAGAGGATGAGATAGATCATGATGCCAAGGGTGGAAGTGTTCAGGTCGACAAGATGTTTGATGCTGATAATTTGCAGGGAGAGGGAACAAACTTACCATTTTCAGTTTGTCGGTTGAAAACATCGAAACCTCTTACCGTGCATGCACCTAGATTGTTACATAACGAAGATAGGCAAACAAGGATCTTTTATGGCAGTACTTCATTTTATTTGCTTCTCAAAATCCATCAGGTTAGAAAATTTTATTTTTAATTCTATTATATATAGCTAGCTAGATAAACAACCTCTTTACATTTTTATAGTCTCATCTTTTGGCAGATCTTGTATAAGAGAATACTCTCTGCTAAGACAAATTCATTAGCAGCAGAAATACGATCCAGTAATCAGAACAATACAAATCATAGTAATCAATATGCAAGGTAACCTCCTCTCTTAAGATGATTGAAGCTCTATTTCTAAATATTCACAACCCAATCATTGTGTGTTGATATATAACGTGAATGCAGATTTAAGGATGCACTTTACAGTTATCTCGGTGGTCATACTGACAAAACGAATTTTGAAGATGACTGCCTTGCGTTTGTTGGACCTCAGTCATATGTACTTTTTACGTTGGATATCTTGGTACATAAACTTGTCAAACAGGTACATCTCATGTTACTGTAGGATTTCTCTTTGAATATTTCAATCTTATCTAAATAACTACTTTGTGTCTTTCTTTCAGCTGAAAGCAGTTGCAACAAGTGAGATAAACAATAAGTTTCTTCAGCTCTATGCATATGAAAAATCAAGAGGGCCTGGGAGATTTGCTGACCTGGTCTATCTCCGAAATGCTCGTGTCATTAATAATGGGGACTTATTCCGGTTTGAATGTGTAGGTTCTTGTGATTACTTTCCGAAAAGAAAAAAAAAAAGTTATATCAAATGCTCAATAATTCTTGCTTGAAATCGTGCTCGTCTAAGCCACCTGCTGTCCCAATTTGTGAGCAGATTTTGTTAACTAAGAGGATAGGAAGTGTCTGATTTTACTATATATGAAACCTAAACTTCTCTTGTTCTGCAGCTGTCTTTTCTCAAGCATGACTCGTATGATCTATCTTTTGTAGTCCTTCAACCCCACACGGATATCTATACAGCTTATGGAACATCCCGACGATGAAGCTGAAGCAACTGTCGTTTCAGCAAACCCTGATTTTGCAGCTTGCGTTTATAGTGGTTTTCTTCG
Source organism: Ensete ventricosum (assembly GCA_029747655.1). Taxonomy (NCBI): domain Eukaryota; kingdom Viridiplantae; phylum Streptophyta; class Magnoliopsida; order Zingiberales; family Musaceae; genus Ensete; species Ensete ventricosum. The sequence continues at coordinate 57,085,866 of JAQQAF010000009.1, forward strand.
AAATATTTCAGATGAGAAGGGAACAGATAAAGGTTTTCTTCGGAGGTATCTGTTTATTATATAAATGTTGAGGTTTTTCTTCTTTTCGGCTGCTGCTTAGCATTTTCATCCTTGTTTTTTTTTTGCAGGAACATTCGCAAGTTTCACAAGTGTAATTGTGATGGAGATTCTGCCACCTGCGAGCACATGGAAAGGATTCAAGTCACCAATGGTCTGCAATGCCGATTGCTAAATTCATTTAAGGTACTCGGTTTTGGTTTTGACAGACTCTGGTTTTTTTTTTTCTTTTCTTTTTTTATTGTCATTCTACTGTTCTTTCTTTAAAGCTTGGAATGGCATGTGATGCAGGTTCTCTACGTGATGGACACAGAAGACTTGCTGTTCCGCAAGGAAAAGAGAAATAGATTTGCGTACAAGCCAAAGAGATTTGATTTGTAAATTGAGTTTTTGTGCATAATGTAACTACGGTATTGTTGTTGATGCAGGACTCTCTTTTTTTTTTTCTTTCTTTCATTCTTTCTTTTCAGTCTATTTGTCTTTGAAATAAAGTTGTTAATTTATTGTTTTCTTTGTAATATCTCTACAGAAGGGTATATATACTTTTCGTTTCCTTCTTATTGTGCATGGGGCGGGGTCTGTCTAAGAAGGCCACAGTCATTTTAGCGTTTAATCGACAGTCGACTTGCCAACTCCAATCATTCTGATAAATTTCTTAGAATTACATGCTAAAAACGAAAAACTTTCAACTTAATAATCCGACCAAAATTTAATTCATTGATTTGATGGACTTCAATGATGCTTAAGTTAATGATCTCAAGCATAACACAACAAATGTCTTATTCTGTTAGCAGAGAGATATATTAGTCGATTGGTTAGACATCCTTGATTTGGAAATGGTATGTTAGGATCCTAGCTAGATCGAGTCCTAAGTCCACCTAGTCCAAATATCATTGAGTGTAATAAAACATTAAATTAGCCCCCACCCTTATTGATGAAGTGGTCGGCTAGGGTTAGAGAGGAGTCCTCGTGGAGAGGGACTCCTCGCCGACCACTTCTCCTAACTGGGGTGGCCGACTAGACTTAGAAGAGGGAGAGTCCCCATTAGTTTGGACTCTCTCTAGGTTAGTTAAGAGTTAAACTATGAGTCATATTAGGAGTTAGGGTTTTAAGGTTCTATATAAACTCATGTAGTCACTACGATTTCATCATAAATAAGATCAATCTTTCTTTAGCTATTGTGCCGAATACCTTAGAGGAGGGAACCCCTACATAGTTCCAAGAGACCGATCCCCTATAGAGATTAAACCGTAAGCTTAGAATCTGTAAAGGTTCTACCACTTGGTATCAAAGCAGCGATCTTGGTGCCTCGCTGCCCTTCCATAGCCATCCATCATCTTGATCCAGCTGCCCAAGCAATTTCCATGATTGTTAAAATCGTCACCAATTCCGTCGTCATCACCACTGCCATAGATCACCCCTGCAATCCCCATAAGAATTGCATTAGTTTCTGGTAATCTACCTTACTATTGCTACAATTTAATTATCCTAAACCCAAAAATCCCTTATTACGCTGCACAAACTTGTTGTCACAAAGTTTCCATCTCTACGATGAAAGTTACATGGTAGATTTCAACCGCATACTACTGCCCTATCTTTGATCTTATTGCCATTATTTTATTATAATATCTTTTACATGTTTTTATGACGGCTTTGGCATTTATTATCAGTGGATTTCCTTTGGGTTCTATGTAAAATTTTTTGATACAAACCATTGAACTTTTATGTCCAAACTGTTGAATTTTAGATGTAAAAATTTGTCACAGCACCTCGTACTCCTTGATCTTGCCGAACTTATTGCTACCATATTCTCTTACGAATTTTTCGACAACATTAGCTTTGCCTTACCAGCAGATTTTCATTGAGTTTTACTTAAATCATTGTTACAACTGTTGGAAATTTTACATCTATACTGCTGAAATTTTCGACGAAAAATTCTACCGCTATACCTTTTGTTGTTCTTCTTCTCGTAAACCACTAGATCCTATCGAATTTGCTGCCACCAACCATATCATCTTTAAGACATCCCTCTTAAGATGCAGTCATCGTAGCCTATTTTTAAAATCCACATCCAAACTAAACCGTAGCCAAAACTACAGCCCAAACAGTGGTCTGCCGCAATTGCAACCCTCCACCACCGATCTTTATCTTTCACAGCCACCAAACCTTTCACCGACCTATGCCTTTAAACCGTCAACAAAAGACAGATTGTAACATCTTAGTTCACCGACCTATGCCTTTAAACCGTCAACAAAAGACATATTGTAACATCTCATATTTGGGGACGTACACAATGGCATCTAAAAATTTGATTGATGTCAAATTGGAGGCGTTCGAATTGCACATGGAGAACAAATTATGCGCTTTATTTACAAAATTCAGAATTGGTCGATCTCCAAGCCCGACAAAATTATAGCAAGGTGAAAGTTCAGAGAGGCCTACCGAGAAGGAAGAATAAGCCACTAATTTGATGTAGCCATGTATGATGGTGGACTTCCCTCGATGGGAAGAAGGAGACCCGACGGGATGGCTTTTGCGCATAGAACACTACTTCCACTATCACTAAACACTATACGCTTCTGTGGTGGACATCGCTGCTATCCACCTCAAGGAAGATGCAATACAATGGTACAATTGTCTTGCACACTTAAGGAGTCCCAATGTGGAGACAATTCTAGAGCGAGCTGTTGATCCGTTTTGGACTGTCTGAATATAAGAACATCAACGATCAACTCATGAAGATTCGACAAACCTCCATAATCCAAGAATACCATACCAGGTTTGAAAGATTATCTAACCAAGCTCATGATTGGTCTGAAAAGCAATTATTAGGGATATTCATCGATGGACTAAAGCCAAAAATAAGAGGAGAAGTAAAAGCGAAGCAGCCCTACACCTTGATGGTCGCAATCTCCTTTGCCTGAATCCAAGATGAGCGACTCAACCAAGAGGTTCGAAGGATGAGAACTACACCTCGACTAGCAACATATAAACCTCCAACATTGTTCACTCCCAGTCGTCCCTCGTAGCTGAAGAAATTGATAAGAGAAGAACTTCGCGACAGATCGACGAAGGGCCTATGTTGGCATTACAACGAACCGTGGAGCCGCGACCATCGCTGCAAGAGAGGATGCCTTCTTTTGATTAAGCCCCTCAATGATTCAGAGGAGGAGGTCCACGAGCATGAGGAGGAGTTCATAAAGGAAGAACCACAGTCGGCCGATTGTATGATGCATGCTCTTGTCGACTACGTGAACTCTTAAACGATGAAAGTGGGAGAACTACTCAAACATCAACCAATCAATATCCTCATTAATTCCAGGAGCACCAATAACTTTATGAACAACAAGGTTGTTCCTTGGATAGTGCTTCATATTGAAGGATGTAGTAGGTTTGATGTTAAGGTCGCCGACAGCCGAATTTTGAAGTGCGATCGAAGATGCCTGTAGGTAAAGTTGATGTTGCAGGACCAAGAAATAGTTGTTGATTTCTTCCTCCTCCCACTTGATGATTATGAGGTGGTGCTCAGCATTGAATGACTATAAATGCTAGATGATGTTTCATGAAATTATTTGAAATTAATTATGAAATTTTTCAGCAAAGTGAAACAGGTGATTCTATGCGAGAAACACAAGAGCGACTGATGATGGTTTCAATGCAGTGAATGGAGCAAGTTTTACAGAAAGTGAACAGCGGCTTTCTAATGCAACTCCAGCAACAACATATAAGGGAGTTGACAAAAATTAAAGACTCAAACCTTCTCCAATTGCTTACTAAATTTTCAAACGTCTTCGCCGAACCGCGTAGTCTACCTCCTACCCGATGGCACGACCACTAGATTCTGATTCTCCCAGGCAAACCATCAACAAACACTCGGCCATATCATTATCCTCACCTCCAGAAAGCTGAAATAGAGAGGATCATGCATGAGATGCTTGAAACATGGGTCATTCAGCCAAGTTGCAATCCCTACTCTTTGCCAATGCTTCTTATACGAAAGAAAGACAGAACATGGTGAATGTGCATAGATTATTGAGCTCTCAATGATTAACAGTCAAGGACAAGCATCCTATTCCTATGGTGGATGAATTATTCGATGATTTGAAGGGAGCACAAGTCTTCACAAAGCTAGACTTGCGATCCAGATATCATCAAATTCAGGTGCGTGAAGATGACAGACTCAAGACCGTCTTTTGGACGCACAATGGCCACTATGAATTTTTGGTAATGTCCTTTGGTCGCACTAGCGCTCCCTTCACCTTTCAAAGTCTCATGAATGATATTTTTCAAAGTTATCTTCGTAAGTTCGTATTGGTTTTCTTCGATGACATCCTTATTTTTGGGAAACCTCGGCGGGAGCATCACATACGTAGTGGGAGATCAAAATAAATAGGTTTTCCACATAGATCAAATCGTCATATAAAAGATTGGGTCACAAGAAAGCCATAAAATCGAGAAAAATCATGTCGTGAGATATATTAATTACCTAGGGAGATCGTATATCCCTATTTTTCTATATCTAGATGGAGAGGATGAAGAAAGTCAAGCGTCCTCTCTAGCGGTATCCACACGATGGATCTCTACAACGTAACTCCTCTAATCAGATCTTCTAACTCTTGTGCAGAGAAAGGGAGAAGAATAGGAGGGGGTGGCCAAAGCTGCAGCCTATCAACCATGAGACTCCCCTCCAATTTATAAAGAGCCGTCAAAAACCCTAGGGGTCCTACCTTAGTGGGTATTGGATCTCCATCCAGTAACCCACTAACCTTGCATGATTGGATCTCTATCCAATAATCTCCTTAGGCCTCTAATTAGGCCTTAAGCAAGGAACCCATCAATGTAGGGTATCATCTAATGAGAATAGGAGCTAATTGGATCTTCATCCAATCCTCTATTCACTGAAGCATCCACCATTTATGTGTGACTCTCTAAGCCCAATACTGAGCTGGCTGTGAGTCGCTCGCATCAGGACTCCTTCTAATATAGTGAATTATTATCTTCACTATATTAGTGAATTCACTCGACTAATCGAATATGGACGTACTAGGCTACTACGCCATAGTCCCTAGACAGTATAGGGGGATCAAATCTATCGGACCTGTCTGTCCTTAATTACCGTGTATCTATAATCTCTCATCCAACTAATATCCCAAAGACCATATATTGGATGTGGTACTATCAAGTCACATACAAAATCCATCTGAGACTCGCTCTAATCGGATTCTCCCGGAGAACTCATTCTCTCTCAATGCGAATGACCCTGGCCAGGGATTTGTTTGAGCAAGTACATATTAGATATTTCTCTCCCGATACCGAGAGTGGATGATCCTTTATTGACCCTTAATTACCTTCGTAAAGTTGGTTACTAATCCTAATAACCAATTGTACTAGATCTGGAACTTTCCAAATATGTAAGTCTGGTGTCAAAGAAAGAAGTACTCAAATAAGGTATTCTTGGTATCTCAAGTCTAAGGACCAGATACACAACTGGAACTATGGAATCGCTATCTGACATTATGTATTATTAACCATACAACATTCTATAAGCGGATCAATCAGTGAACTCATTCTCCAATGAGCACTTGTACTATATCTTTAGTGTCTCCACACAAGTGGCTATGAGACTAGCCATCTCCATCATATGGACGGGTATATAGTATACTGGTCTGTCAAGTTATCTCGATGTCTCTCTCGAGTAACCTATGACTAAGATTATTTATGATCTGTGTTTAAAGGTGAATCGATCTCATTATCGTGATCTCATTATGATCTGATCTCCATTACACAGAACCAAGGATATCATAATATATATATGTAATATATAATATAATGTGAGAATATGCCAATAATAATCATAAGCAAAAAGATCGCGTAGCGTGTCACACGTGCCATCACTCACGTGATTGGCTTGCAGGGCACCTGTAACCAGTACTTATTTATAACCCTACACTTGAAAGTCATCTTCACCACTTACGACTTATTTTGAAGATTCTTTGGGAGCATACTTTTTTTGTCAAACAATCGAAATACAGCTTTCTTCAACATAAGGTGGAGTATCTTGGGCATATCATATCAGAGGAAAGCATAGTGGTTGACCCTTCAAAGATCGAGGGAACACAAAGTTGGCCGACACCTAAGAATATAAAATCGTTACGTGGATTCCTAAGATTAATGGGCTACTACTGTAAATTTGTCAAGGTCTATAGAAAGATCACCCATGCTACTACTGAAAAAGTATGCTTTTCAGTAGTCGGACAAAGCTTCAACTACCTTCGACGCTCTTAAGGTAGCCATGATGTCTACACCTTTGCTAACACTACTCGACTTTAACAAAACTTTTATTATTGAAGCAGATACATCATGAGTTAGGATCAACATCATCCTCATGTAAGAAGGCCGACCCGTTGCTTACACAACAGTCTGCAAGGTATTATCTCCTTCTCATCTAAAAATGTTCATCTATGATAAGGAAATGCTGACGATTGTTCACGTAGTGACAAAATTGAGACCTTACCTGATCGACCGATGCTTTTAAATAAAAACCAACCACAAGAGCCTTAAATATTTTTTGGAGCAGAAGATATCCTCACTAGAGCAACAAAAATGGGTAACAAAACTTCTTGGATATGATTATGAAACAACTTACAAAAAAGGGAAAGAAAATGTTATTACAGATGCGCTCTCTCGGCTACCCGAACAAGCTGAATTTTCAATTATCTCTCTTCTGATTAGTGCCTTTCTCGAAGACATTAGGATGGAATGACAAGATGATCCAAAGATTAGAGAGATCATAAAAAAATAGAGGATCCAAGCTCCGTGGCACACTACAAGTGGGACTCGAAGGATTTACACTATAAAGGATGCATAGTATTAGTGTTGAATTCTCATTGCATAAAGACCATCCTATAAGAGATGCATTCCACACCAGCGATGGGACACTCCAGATTCCTTCTAACTTATAAGAGAATTAAGCAAAAATTTTATTAGAAATGAATGAAGAATGCTATTACTGAATTTGTAGCGCGGTGCAACACATGCCAATGACATAAAAGCGAGATAGTGGCAAGCCCTGGAAAGCTGCAACCTCTACCCATACCGGACTCGGTGTGGACTGATATATTAATGGACTTCATCGAAGGGCTGCCCCCATCCCAAAAAAAAGGTACAATCCTTGTCGTGGTCGATCGTCTCACGAGTATACCCACTTTTGTGATGTCCGCAACCCTTACATCGCCACTAGCATTGCCCGAATCATCATAAAAGATATTGTAAAATTGCATGGGATGCCTAGATCTATTGTAAGTGATCTTAACAGGGTCTTCACCAATAAATTTTGGATAGAACTATTCGAATTGTAGGGCACCAAATTAAAGATGAGCACGACATACCACCCATAAACCGATGGTCAAATCAAAGTAGTGAACAGGTGCTTGAAGACATATCTCATATGTTTCACCAGGGATCAGTCGAAAGAGTGGATGAAGTGGCTTCCCTGAGCCAAGTGGTGGTATAACACGACTTATAATTCCTTAACGAAATGTACTCCCTATAAAGCCTTGTATGACCGACCACCACCTATAATCCCAAAATATATAGTCGGCTCATCTAAGGTAGATCAAGTAGGTAGGGAGCTCAGGGATAAGGACAAAATTTTGAAATTATTAATAGATAATCTCTTAGCGGCCTAAGTAAGGATGAAATAACAGCTCGATATGCACAAAAGTGAAAGAGAGTTTTCAGTGGAAAATTGGATCTTCCTTCGGCTCCTGCGCTACAAGCATACATCCATCCACACTAGAGCATCTATGAAGCTCTCACCACGTTTCTTCGGGCCCTACCAAATCATGGAGTGCATTGGAGTAGTGGCATACAGGTTGGACCTATTCGTAAACTCCCGGATCCACCCAGATTTTCATATGTTATGCCTAAAGCCCAAACTGGGATAGAACAAGATAACCCAAAGCCACCTACCATACACTACAGCCCATAGAGAGCTCCAGATCCAGTTGAGAGCCATCATTGATTGTCAGATCATGACTCATTGTCAACGTCCCACTATTGAGGTGTTGGTGTAGTTAACAAACTTATCTGAAGAAGATGCCACATCGGTGAACTATGAAGACTTGAAGATCAAAGTTTCGGAGTTCATGGAGCCTCAACCTTGAGGACAAGGCTAATTTGAAGTGGGCGAGTCTATTAGGACCCTAGCTAGGTCGGGTACTAAATCCATTGAGTCGAATTGTCATTGAGCGTAATAAAACCCTAAATTAGCCGTCACCCCTTATTGATGAAGTGGTCGGCTAGGGTTAAAGAGGAGTCCTCATGGAGAGGGATTCCTAGCCGACCACTTCTACTAATTGGGTGGACGACTAGGCTCAAAAGGGGGAGAGTCCCCATTAGTTTGGACTCTCTCTAGGTTGGTTAAGAGTTAAAAGTAGGTGTCCTATTATGAGTTAGAGTTTTGAGTCCCTATATAAACTCATGGAGCCACCACTATTTCATCATGAATAAGATCAATCTTTCTTTAACCATTATGTTGAATATCTTGAAGGAAAGAACCCCTATAGAGTTTCAGGAGATCGATCGATCTCCTAAAGAGATCAAACTCGAAACTTAGAATCCTTAAGGATTCTAATCATGCTAGACTTTTGTATCGTGGAATCCATTAATTCTATTGACCAAAGTCAAAAGAAATTCTCAATTCGGAACTCAGAAAAATGTTTTCTTTTTGACATACTGATGTCAAACCAATATAACTTGTCATGTTAATTTATAATGAAAACTTGAATATATGTTGAGTTTAAATTTAGTCTGAGAAACGCAAACAATTCTGGAATTTTGATGGATTTATTATTACTATTACTATTACTATTATATATATATATATATATATATATATATATATATATATATATATATATATATATATATATATATATATATATATATATATATATCAAAAATGTCCAAGATTAGTTGTTGCAGAATCAAGATAATAATAGTTTGCCACTTTATTTGGACATAACATGGCGATACGTCTATGCATCACAGCAGCATTCCGACTACCATGCCAACAATAGACTGGATTTTAAGGATGGGAAATAAAAGAAAACCACAAGTCATCATCCCAATATCTCGTTGCTGCTCTTAGTTTATGGCGCTTGGTTTGCTGCTCTTGGCCTGCAGTGAAGTGTCAGCTCATTAGTCTATCAGTATACCTCATCATTTTCTTGTCTTTTTTTTTTTAAGTTGAGTCATGGCAATAATAACTATGCTGTTTTATTTAGGATGGTGATAGGAATATTAGGGTTTTATCGTTGTTATGATATCAGATGATATAAATTTTTTAGGGTTCTATCATAGAAAAAGGGGATAAACGATTATTTCGAGATGATCGAACTTCCTTGATCACGACGGGATCATGTCTCCTTAATTACTTCGAGGGGATCAACCTTCTAGGGTTTTGTCAAATAACTTAAACCATATTTTTTTCATTGATGAAAAAAATAATTATATCCTAGAGTTCTATCGAGAGTTTTATTAGACTTGGACTCCTAATTAAATAATAAAAAATTAAATAAACTTCTAATCGACTCTAAATTTATGGGTTCCTAACATATTGATCACATAAAACTATAATGTATCAATTATTTAGAACCAATCACATGACAATATTTACAATATCGCTTGATTCAATCAGGTAAAGACGGCATACATCAATCCCAAAAAACTTAATGATATGCGGATTAGAGGAAATTGGACGATACATGTGTTGTACTGAATATATATATATATATATATATAATTTATAAATAAAATTTTTTTTGTCAAAAATTGGCACCCATCTTCACAATATTGATATTGTTCGATATAGTATCAGTCCAAGTGCTGATCGCTACATTATCGGTACACGAAATTACGAGCCTTACTATGACTAAGTTTTATATAAAATAATATTTTTTAATTAAATTATAAATGCTTAAATGAATTTTAGGAGAATTTTTCTTATATTTTCTTTTACTTTTCCTCTTCCCACTGAATCTAGTTTTCTCATCTCTTCTAATAATAATATTTGCATGTCTTCTTAAATGAGTCCCTTCTTAATTTATCTTCTTTTCCAAATTATATTTACTTAATCACGAAGAAAGATACATACATACATACATATATATATATATATATATATCTTTTTCTCCGTGTGAATAGTGTATCAAATTTAAAAGAATCTGATGTACCTTCTTCTTCTTCTTCAGCTCCCGAGGCTTCTTCTCGGGTTTCTTGGGAGCCTGCTTCGCTCTGGGTGCCTTCGGTGCTCCGTCGCCGGCCTTGGCAGGCTCTTTTCTCTCTCCCACAGCAACCCCTGGAGGTCTTGCAGCTTTCACTGTCGCCATTTTCTCTCACAGCTCTCTACTAGTAGAGAATTGAAGGCTGAGAAAAGCTGGTAAAAATGGAGGTCGAGATGAGTAGATTTAGCTTCCAAAACTTGGGGTACTTATAGCGAACACTTGGCACAAGATAGATAACATCCCGAATTGGATTCACATCCGAAGGAGGACAAAGTTGGCTGAATAATTGTTGCATGTTGACATGGAATAAGTACTATGATTTGGTAGCCGTTTACATGGGGAATTAGATGCATGTTCTTATAAGGAATCGAACAAGTTCTTAAAGATTTGGACAGAAGAAGAGGATGATGCCTTCTAGATTTTTGTAACATCCCAATTAGTTTTATATCAAAAATGGGTGAAGTATATTATTATAACTTGAGCTTAAATAGTTTCAACTAATGATTCAAATTTAACAAAGTTAATATATCAATTATTCTATCAAACTAAGTTGTGACAACAACATCAAGCATTTTGAGTCAATAGTTTAGGCTTAACGAAGTTAATATTATCATTTATTCCATTAGACGAGATTGTGACAATTGAAAGGATAAGTTAGGTCTTGACATAAGAATTGCAGTGATCACTAATAAAAATGCTTATACATGGAAGTAGTCACTTGTCACTCGATAGATAGTAATTGGATCATGCAAAATGAATTATTTACTTATTAAATATGCTTATACATGTGAGTCACTTGTCACTAGATAGATAGCTATTGGATTATGCAAAATGAATTATTACTTTTAGAGTTTTTGATGAATGACATACAATAAAAAATAATTTTAGAATAGTATTATCTAGTTTTTTTTTTTTGATACTGTAGCAACAAATACTATTTCAATTATGGTATTACAAGAAGTTTGTCAATCTACTTTTAGTGATATTTTTTTTCATGTTAGATGTGCTTGCCACGTTTTGAGTTTATATTATAGAAGAATGGATTTAGATCTCTTAAAACTTTTCTTTCTCCTATTTATTCATAAGTAATGAAAGAATGAGCTACATTTTATAAATTAAATAGCAAAAGGTCCAACGATTTCCTAGCGATGTTCCTACCCATTATAATTCTACATATGAATTGCCCAAAGAATCTTTTGAACGTAAAAAATTATTATATAATTTTATTACAACGTCAAAAACTTTTAACAATACAACGTATACTTTGTCTAGTGTTTATTATCTATTGCACATATTTTTTTAGTTGTTTGCATTAATATTGTTGATGCATTAGAAGAATATCACAACGATAATGATTTAAATATGAAAATGATAGCTATAAAATCATAATAGATAAATTATTTTCTTGAAATTTCGTTGGTTTATTTAATTGCATGTGATTCTGATCCTCCTATTAGATTAGATAGCTTAGTAGATGTTGATATTAGTGATAAAATTAGAAATGTTAAAAAATCGATCATTAATTTATATGACCATTGTAGTGCTAACTATATATATAGTAGAGAACATGGTATCTCTAAAACTTCTATATCTATTGATCAAGCTAACGAGGATAGTAAAATTTTTAAGGAAGAAAACAAATTAGTACAAAGATTAAAGAAACCAAGGGGATCTATAGGCTCGAACTCTAAGCTTGATATGTATCTAACAACTTATTTTGAGTTTGATGATAGCACCGTAGGTATAGAATTTTTTTATTTTGGAATGGTGGATGCAATCAATGTATAATAATTAAATATTTATAATTTTGCATAATTGGATATTAGGTTTTTTTTTAGTTATGTCATTACAAATCGACACACATTATGGATGCACATCAATTTTTTTTTTCTTCAAAATTTAAAAAATAAAGTCATAAATTTTTATATTATAAATTATTTTTAAAAAAAATAAAAAAAAGTATCGATTCAAACTAGAACTAGTTGATTCCAAAATCACCCCTTGTCGTTACAATTTAGATATTATTTCTTCATTTTATCCTATTCTTGGCTCGGAAGCAGTCTATCGAGCTTAATCATTGTTGTTTATAGGTCCCCTCATCTCGAAATGCTTATTTTGTTAGAGTGGAATTTTCTGTCTGTTTTATTTTGTTAGAATTTGTGACGTATTTGATATAAGAAACGGATCATAGGTTCCACCCATCTCCTCCGTCCGCCCTCATTTGTTTTATATATGTGGAAAGTGTTTGTTTTTTTTTTTTTTTTTTTGGCAAAGATGTTGTATATTATTAATATGAGGGTGATATGCTTAACGTATGTTGTGGCAAAGACGTTGTATCTATTGCGTAACTTTATGCCATGGTCAAAGAGTCGACTAGTCAGGAAATTGACTTCTATACCTACTATCGATGGGTCAATCGTATGCTATTTGTTAATGATTGTCTATGCTTCGAGCAGTTGGCCCATACACTCTGGATGATATAGATCGATTTGCACGGTCCCATGCTGCACGACGCCTGGTAGCGTGTTCTCGACAATTCCATGCTATACAGTGCCATCTCGTACGACCCCAAGCGACACACGCATGGTCCACCTGTGTGGTGCAGGTCAATGGTATTAGGCTTAATAAAATAATTCCTAAAACTCCTCAATAAAATGGTATGACAAAAAGAATAGACAGAACCACTGAAGAAAGGATTAGGTGTATCCTTTCACATGCCAAGTTACCTAGGTCATTTTGGGGGGAGGATATGAGAATTATAGATGACCTAATAAACCTTTCTCCGTCAATTCCTCTGAAAGGTAATGTCCTTGAAAAAGGAAAGATGTATCTTATGATCACTTTAGAGTCTTTAGGTGTAAAGCATTTATTCATATTCTAAAAAATGAGAGGTCCAAGCTTGATAATAAAATAAAAGCATGTATTTTCTTAGGGTATATGCATAAAGAGTTTAGGTACATATTATGGGATCTAGTGAATAATAATATTATTAGAAGCAAAGATGTTGTGTTTCTTGAAGACAAATTGTTTGATGATGGTGACAATGTTGAGAAGCCAAAAACCTATGTTTATAGTTTCTCCACCTGTAGTTTGTGATGATTATGGGGAGATGAATAAAAAGATTGTGGTAAGAATATAACTGATCATGCTCCTATAGTTGATGATGTTAAACCAACTAAACAATATGAGCAAGCATCCCCTCCACTAGTTGAGATTCCATTGAGAATATCAATAAGAGAGCGACAACCATCTACAAGATATCCTCAATATGAGTATGTTATGCTTATTGATATGAGAGAGCCAAAAACTTTTTAAGAAGTTATTCTACATGAGCACAAGTATGAGTGTGTTAAAGCCACACAAGAAGAGATGAGATCCTTATTTGAGAATCACACAAGAAGAGATGACTTGGTAAAGTTGCCTAAAGGGAAGAAATCTCTAAATAATAAATGTGTTTACAAAGTGAAGATTGAAAATAATAATTCACAACAAAGATACAACTAGATCTGAAAGGATTCAATCAAAATAAATGTATTGACTTTGAAGAATCTTTTCTCCTATGGTGAAAATATTCACTATTCGTGTAGTTCTTGGTTTGACTACCTGCTTAAATTTAGAAGTTGAGCAATTTGATATAAAAACTATATTTCTTTATGGTGACTTAGAAGAATAAATTTGCATGGAGTAACCAAAGGTTTCAAAGTCAATGAAAAAGAAAATATGATGTACAAACTTATGAAAAACTTATATGGACTCAAACAAGCAACTAGATAGTAGTACAAGAAGTTTGATTCCTGATACAATAAAACCACATCTGATCATTATGTGTTTACAAAAAAAATTTCAGATGATGTTTTCATTATTATTCTACTATATTTTGATGATATATTGATTGTTGGTCATAATACTAGTAAAATTGATATAATTAAAAGAAATCTAAGTAATTCATTTGTTATGAAAGATTTGGGATCGATGAAATAAATACTTGGTATGAAAATTCTTCGTGATAGGAAGAATAGAAAGATTTGGCTATCTAAGGAGACCTATATTGAAAAGGTCATTGAAAGATTCAACATAAGTAAAGACAAAACAATTTGTTCTTCACTTACAGTCATTTCAAGCTTAGTTCTAAATAATATCCTACAATGAGAAAGAAAAAGAAGAAATATCTAGAGTGTCTTACTCATATGTGATAAGTAGTTTGATGTATGATGTGATTTGTACTAAGCCAGATATAGCTCATGCAGTTAGAGTTGTCAATTGATTTCTCTCTGATCCTGGTAAGGAACATTAGGCAACAATATAAGGGATATTAAGATATCTAAGAGGTAATTCTAGGTTATGTTTGTGTTTTGACAATACTAAACTTTGAAATCGATCGTAGGAGGTCAATTTCGATCGCCGAGAATCGATTGAGGGAGATAATCTTGATACGACTGTACCGAGATAATCTCAATATGATCGTACCGAAATAATCTCGATACGTCGGTATGGAACGGTATGACAAATCTTGACGTAGGTAATGATTCTCAGGAGTGATCTCCTAGAAAACTTATATATTTTTAGAAACTTAAAATGTGACTTGCAAGAGATTGAAACCTTAAGATAATTTATTATAATATCAAAGAAAATAATATAGCAAGTAGAAGAGTGTAGTTAATATTAAAAATCGAGTGTCAAGATTAGCACCCTAAAAGAATAAATTTTTCACGTAACATTTAGAGGTTTTAGACCAACTAATTAATAGCTTTTTTTTATACTAATTTCTTTACTTGGAATAAATTCTTTTGAAATAACGACATATGTTCTCCATTTTTGAAATGTTTGGTGGTTCAGTTTAACCCCGAGAATTTAGTTAATGCTTCTTGCACCCTAAAACATAATTCCTTCTTCAGAACTAATTCCCGTGCAGTAAAATGTAGTAAGTACTCCAAAATTGACTTCGAATCCTTTGCTGCATTCGAATTCGTCTCCACCGTGAAACATGTTTCAGTTCCCTGCAGTTTCAAGTCGTGTTGCAGATATAGATGTTCTTCTGACTTTACATCGTGTTGAAGCTGTGAGGTGAGAAATACTAGTGCCCCCAAGTTGAGCAGTGTGCACCATTAACTCCACCATTTGACATGGATGATTTCATTGCATTGCAGCAGTGTCAGATCAAACAGCAGTGGAGCAGCAGCTCAGTGGTTGTTCGTGCATGCTACAGAAACCCACAGCTAAGATCTCAAGCAACTCAACAGGCAGCAAACGAAGTGCAATGGGACATGGAGGAGGTACTGCCCCCGCATGCTTGTCTGACACCCATGGAAGCAGATCTGGTGGCAGTGTCCATCATGTCTTGTAGGTCGTCGTCACCTTGTGATAGATACCAAACCAGGTTGCTCGAGTCTTATCATGCCATGAGATCGGGTGGCATTCTCTACTGACCTAGACTTTGGTGATGGCAAAACGCCGGGAACACAACCGGGCTATTCTTAGGGCTCCTGTCCTGTAGCAGACACCATGGTCCTACCACGCTGGGAGCCTTCAAGAATGCAGGACGATCTGGTGCTGTGATGTATGTACAAATGGTTGGGTTGTTTGTAGTTGTGGACAATCTTCATTTATTATTACCCTGAAGAAACATTTTGTATCTCCCAATCAATCCATTGCCCAGTTGTCAAAATTAAATGCTGCTTCATGTGTGTTTGCTATTATAAAAGACAGACATTTTGCCTATAGAAAACCCCCTATGATTTGCTGAACAAACACTGCATTAAATATCTGATCATGTTGAAATTAAGTATGGGTGATGACAGCCGGCGAAGATCATGTTGAAGGGAACGAATGTTGTGGTGGTGCTCGCTATCGACAGCCCTACCGAGCTTTGCGGCGAAGCTGAACAAGTGGGAGAGAAAAAAAGTGAGGAACAATAAGATGAATGAACCAAGTTTGAGTGTTTTTTTTTTTTTGTTGATTCAGATCTGTGAACTATCCACCATGATGGAGACACCACTCGTGTGTGTATCTCATGATGAAGTTAACAGAAGAGGAGCGAGCTGTTGCTTACCATGCAACACAGTTCTCACCATGTCGCAGGCGTACTCTCATTCCGACCGATGCAGTTGCAAGGATATCACTGTTCAAACTCTCCATGCTCAATATTCCTTCAAAAAAATAAAGAAGATGCTCCAAGTATACAAGATTTTATAGAAAGACATACCAGATATTAAAAGAAAGTTCATCAAGCAGAAGGTCTCTCTCTCTCTCTTTCTCTCTCTCTGTTGTGTTTGTGTGTGTGTGTCACTGTTAAAATATTTCATGTTTAAATTTCCTCTCAACAACTTAAAAACAAAAAGGAATACGTTGCATATTCAAAAGAGTTCATTGTGATCAAGTTGAAGCTCTCCCGCTTTCTCATGGTTATGTCACTGAAGATACTGCATGAAAATAGAGGTTAGTCTGATCGAGTTGTAGCTCTTTCTCTCTCCTATTGATGTGTTTTTTTTTTTTTTTTGCGTAGAACATATACCCCCTTCTACAAAAGCAGTAATTACCATAGCCATTGCTGGAAGCTACACGGGGCCATTCTAAGTTTCAAGCTTTGGGAGCTTCTGCAATCTCACCTCGGAATGAAGGCATATCGTGTGCCTAAGAGCACGGCCATGGGCATGGTGTGTCAGCAGCTTCTGGCAGGAACAGGGCGCTGTGCGATGGATGCACTATTGTGTCGTATGTGAAGGCTACTCGTACTTCCATTCCTCTGTAGTCCTATCAAAACTGAACAGTGGGCGCACTGACTCAGTGTGGAGGAAGGGACGGACGGTGAAGAAGGGGGACGCTTGTGATGGTGCGCAGTATGGGACTGTCCTCTTGTGGTCTCTGCAAACGAGTAGATGCAAAGCAGAGGTTGCCATGGATCGTGCATTACACCCTTTAAGGTTTCGCGATATGTCGTCAGATAATAAAATAATATAGAGTTATCAGTATTTGGAATGGAAGATTATTTGTATGGATAGTGAAAAGTTTGTAATTCTGATAGATAGATGATGAGTGAAAAAGATTAGATCTAAAAATGATCGTTCGAAAGTGGTTCAATGATAATGTTTTTTATTATGTTTTTGTTGAAATTTCTGCATACTTCTTTTAAAAAAGGTTGGAAGGTCTTTATGAAAAAAAAAAAAAAATGATTGGCAACAAAGATTTTTTTGATCAGAAAACCTATAAACCTGAAATATAAAAATGTACTTTTATTACTGAGCATTTGAATGAAATGCAGAGTATGACTAACCAGTTATCCTATATGAAAATATCTCTTGGTGATGGGTTATAGGCTTTGGGATCCAGAAAATAAAATGTGTTTAGAAGCATAGATATGGTCTTATTTGATGATCAAATCCTTGAGGATTTGAAGAATGAGACATCATCCAAGACTTTTACAGAAGGATTAGCAGACTGTGACCCAATTACTTTTCCAATACAGTAGGGTGATGAGGGAGATGCGTCGGAAGATGGTAAAGAGTTCGATGTTGATCTATATGCAGGACATGTTGAGCAAGAAGATGAGGAGTAACTTTCCACAGAACCTCAGCTGAGAAGATCTTCTAGGCTACGTCAATCTTCCAGAAGATACTCTACATATGAGTATGTGATGATTCCTTATGCAGGTTTAAAAGTGAGTAGAAAAAGAAGTGATTGGTTGCTATGCAGGAAGAGATGAATGCTCAACAAAAGAACCACAAATATGATTTGGTACAACTTCTAAAGGGAAGTAAGGCCTTGAATAACAAGTAGGTTTTCAAGTTGGAGATTGAAGAACATTGTTCTCGATCAAAGTACAAAAGAATAGCTTCAGATCATCATGTGTACATCAAATGGTTTTGTGAGGATTTTATTATTCTCTTACCTTATGTTGATGACATGCTTATCACTGGAAAAGATATGTCTACATTTAATAGGTTGAAGAATGAATTGAGTGAGTCTTTTGCAATGAAGGACATGGGGCCAACAAAATAAATATTAGGGATGCAGATTTTCTGTGACAGAAAAAATAAGAAGATTTGGCTGTCACAGAAGAAATACATTGATAAGGTATTGAATATGTTCAGTATGACAAAGCCAGTTGGTTCTTCTCTTTCAAGTCATTTCAAGTTGTGCTCAAAGTAGAGTCCGTTAAGTGATGAGGAAAAAGAGAAAATACAAAAGGTTCCTTATACTTTAGTAGTCAGAAGTTTAATGCATACGATGGTATGTACAAGATCGGACATTGCATATGCAGTGGGTGTTGCTAGTAGATTTCTTGCAAATCCAAGCAAAGAACACTAGCAAAAGTGAAGTGGATCTTTAGATATCTAGGAGAGAGCTCTAAAGTTTATTTGAGCTTTAGAGGTGGACCACTTATATTGACATGTTACACAGATGCAGATATGACAAGAAATATTGACACAAGGAAGTCTACATCAGGTTTTGTACTCACTTTTGCAGGGAGAGCTGTGTTATGACAATCTAGATTATAAAGGTGTATTGCTCTCTCCACCACAGATGCAGAATATATTACTGCTATAAAGGTTTGTAAAGAAATAGTTATAAATGAAAGAATTCTTACAAGAATTAAGGCTAAATAAAAAAAATTATGTGGTGCATTGTGACAGCCAGAGCCTCATAAATATATATATAAAAACTTAACTTTTTATTCCAAGTCAAAGCATATAGATGTAAGATATCACTGGATTAGAAATATGCTTGAAAAGAAGTAGTTACAACTTTAGAAAATTCACATGGATGATAATGGGGCATACATATTGACAAAGACTTTACTGAAAGAAATGTATGAGATGTGTCAATGGCTGGTCGGCATGGCTTCATATTGAGAAGTCATGGAACTGTCTCCCTTATGAATTGAAGGGGAAGGTTGTTAGGTAGATAGCTCATTGTTCAGCTTATAGTAGGCTTTAATAGAGCCCACAGCCCTAGCACTTTTCTTTTAACCTAAAATCTAACTCTTTTAATCC
Organism: Ensete ventricosum; assembly: GCA_029747655.1. Classification (NCBI taxonomy): domain Eukaryota; kingdom Viridiplantae; phylum Streptophyta; class Magnoliopsida; order Zingiberales; family Musaceae; genus Ensete; species Ensete ventricosum. Next base: position 57,105,199 of record JAQQAF010000009.1, read on the forward strand.
AGTTTTGGTGGCTAGTACTGAAAATAAAAAAAAAGAGGGCAATAACAACTATAAACGTGGTTGAGAAAAGGAATAAGTAGTAGTAGTTGAAAGCAGAAAAAAAAGAGAAGAAGACAAAGACAACGTAAAAATTATTCTCAATCATCCAAACATTTTTCTCATTTTATGTTAGATCAGATTTACAGTGAATACTTACTGTGATCAGTTTGGGAAGAAAGTTTAGGTATTGTGATTTCTTCATGAAAATCTTGATGTTTTATTTTAATGTAATTTTTGTTTAATTATATTATGTGTTATAGCTTGGTAATATTTGTTAGTGTATAATAAATAATATTTGTTAGTACTCTTTTGTCCATGTTTTTCTCATTATTTTTTAAATAATAAATATATTTTATAATTTTATTATAAAATGTATTTTATAATCTTTAAAAAATATTCAAAAATATAATCATTATTATCTGATATTAATATTAACACATGAACGGAGCGTTATGAAATCTTTACTGCAACATGAACAGACTTCGTCTCCCCCGAGACGAAGAGGAGCTTGAGGAGAACTCCCAAAGCCCAAAAGATTACCCCACCCGGACACCGCCGTGGAAATTAACCGCGAAACCATCACACCACCTAACAGCCGACAAAGAATCTAAGAGCCGCCGGTGGTGGCGATGGGGATGACTATCACCAGTACGAGCAGGAGGAGGAGGACGATGCCGATGCAGAGCCACTTGCGGCTGCTCCGCTGGTGCTCCTTGGCGCACTTGAGCTCCTTGGTGCCGTCCTTGACGTAGTGGGCAGCGCTGGCGACGTGGTGCTCGATGTCATCCATCTGCTCCCCCTGCACCTCCACCATCACCGCCATGTCCAGGAACACCTGGTGCAGCTCCAGCAGGCTGCGCTCCACCTCCTTGGCCGCGTCGTGCCGATCCTGGATCTCGTGCACCGTGCCCAGTACCTCCCCCCGCCCGTGCTCCAGCATCGCCTTCTTCAGCATCCCCTCGCTCTCCCCCGTGGCGATGATCCGCTCGATCACCTCCTCCTCGGCCGCCTCCCCCGTCACCGTGAAGTAGCGCCGCTCCACCGTCTCCTTGTACTCCGTCATCATCCGCTGCCGTAGCGCCTGGAACTCCATCATCAGATCCTTGAGCTTCTTCCGCAGCCCGTTGGTGACGGCGGTCCGGGTCCGGTCCACGGGGGTTCCCTCGCGGCAGCCGGACAGCCGCCGGTTGGCGGCGTTGGACCGGTCCATTGCCTCCAGCCGGCCGCGGATGCCGCGGGCCATCTTGAGCACCTGAACGATGTCGGCGTTGATGCGGTCGCGGAGGGCGCGGAGGGCCTCCGGCTTATGGAGCGACTTGCTTTCCTCGTTGGCGGCCTGGAGGCAGGCGAGGAGGTCCCGGATGGCGGCCATCTCCTCCTTCACCAGCCCGGCCTCCTCGAAGAACTGCCAGAGGCGCCCGTCCGCCGAGGCGACCGCCATCTCGATCGTGGAGGCATCATAATCGGCTGCGCCGGACTCGAGGTCTTTGAGGGCCTCTTTCTTGAGGTCAGCGTAGCTGAAGAAGGATTTGGTCATCAGGTCGTTCATCTTCCCCTCCTCCTTCCTTCTCTCCTTCAGCTCTTCGTTCTTTACCAAAACAGAAGAAGAAGCGGTGTGTGCGCGACGAGGAAAAGAAGGCGTAGTAGCAGTAGTAGTAATAAAATGTTGGGGGGGGGAGTGTTAAAAGAACTATTAATTCCAAACGGTCATAGCTGAGGTCTTCCGCAACGGCTACATTTTTTTTTCTTTATTGAAGGAGCGGGGTGATGGCAACGGCGCTCTTAGCCAACGGCCACCTCCTTGAATACGGCAGGATATTGGCAAATAGAAAGAAGACACGTGGCGATTAACCCGTTCCTCTCATCAGGAATTGTGGTGGAGAAAACACAAGTTCTGTGCCTTAAGTAGCACAGTTTCTCATAATATTTTTTTAAAAAAAACATTATATATATGTAGTTATATATAATCAATCAAATGTATTAGATATTGAGCACTATAGCTTGGCTTCATGGCATATTGTCTTCATTTAGCTAAAATCCACAAAGAAAATGGTACTCTAACCCAAGTTCAAAGAATAATATAAATATGATAAAATTATGGACAGGTTTTCTATAAAATACTCATATTTCAAGTATTTTTCAATCAATACCTCCTATTTTATTTTTTTCTTAAATGATACTCATAATTTAAAAAATATCCCCCAAATTTTTTTTTTACCAAATTTTTTAGCTCGTTTTTTTTATACTATTAGAGTGTTCTTATCTAGTTTGATCAAAACACTATAATAAGTTAATTTTTTTATTTCTATTTGAGTGATATTATTCTTAAATTATTATAAATATATATTTGAACCATAATATGATGTATCAAATGGTTTATGATATGTTTTGATTTCATTAGCTCGTTTATAATATTTTTTAAGTAGGTCTTACAGTATTTTTATTTTTGTTGTGATGACCAAAATACTATAAATAGATAATAAAAAAATAATGTAATAAGCTAAAACATCGTAACAGGTAAAATATTTTTTGAGAGATAATTTAAATATCTTTTGAATTAAGGATATTATTAAAGAACCAAAAGAGGGATACTATTTACAAAATATTCAAAATATGAGTATCTTTATAAAAATCATCCTAAAATTAAGGTATTTTTTTAATAACTAAAACTCAAGCTCAAGACCACTGGTATCATTTTATTTTGTAAATATTCTCTTTCAATCTTTCTAAATTGACTAGAGAAGCAAACACATGTTTTTTCCTTACAAACGACAAAACCTTAAAAAATACATATATAAACTCACCACATGTTTTTTTTTTTTCTTTCTAAAGATGATATTAGGAATTAAGGATTTGCAACAACATATGTCAATATAAATAATTTTTACTTTGAGTAGTATTTTTATATGCTATCGCTGATAATAAATATGCATATTCACAAGCCTATAAAGTATAAAGATGCTTCACATATATATAAATGAGTTGATGATTTATTATTTGATTTAAATAAATAGTCAATATATCATGTGATATTGATCGGGTGCTATTGACTAGAGAGTCAACATGATTTGGTTTCGTCTAGAAAGTAAGAACTATCCAAGAAGTCCAAGCGGATCAACTTAGGTGTGAATCATAGAATAAAGCGAGTGGGTATTGTTGGGTTTCAATATATTTCTCTTTGTTTTGATGTTAGATTTATTATATTTGAGGGCCTAAGGCACTTATTTTCCTATCTCATACGCCAAATATTGAAATAGGGTATACTCTTTAAAATATTGAAACATGGGTGACCTTCCCTAAACTAAACATGAGAGGTTGAGGTGACAGGTGGACTTCTGAGGCTTTGTTGGGTCATGGTGACCTACTCGCTGTTCTTCCGAGATGCGATTCATCTACTGAAGGAAGTTATAAGTTATCCTAAGGTGCGCCTTGGTGTTGTTTGGTGATGCTCTACGTAACTTTGATGTGCTCTTTAGATGCACTGGGGTCATATATAATTGGTCAGAGTCGAGAAATTTTTCGACCTAATTCCTCTGATATTTAAAGTCAATAGAGAAAGTGGAGAGGATTTGGTAGAGCTCAGAAGAGTTTAGGTTGAATTCCCTTTGTATGATTTCGGGGGTTGGCTTTTATACTTGATTTGTCGATGGAGGGTGATCGATTGCTTGTCTCCCTTGGAGCTTCTCGTATCATTAGGGGTTTATTTATGTCGATTGATAATGGACATATCTTTCTATTAGTTATGTCAAGGAAGGACAGTTGGAGGCGTTTTGTCTGTCAGGATAGGGGCATATCTGAAATGGACAGGGGATGTTGATCAACATTAGTTGTCCGAAAAGTTAGGTCACGCCATCAAAAATTAATATTTCCTACAATTAAGCATGTGAACCCTTCTAAAATCATGGCCAAGGGTGATATATCGATGGTGACTGGTGGTGCAATTAAAGGGAAGCCGAAAAGTCCGATGACATGATCGAGGGGAAGGTGAAAGGTCGAGTTTGATTATCATGTACCAATGGTCGACTCATGAGACTTCCCACGTGAGGGGACGACGCGAGCTTTTATGTACGTGTTGATTCCAAGTGGCAATCCACAATCGGTCGAATCAGCAGTGCATTACTGTGCCATTGCTTTCTCTATCAGGCCTCATTGGTCTTTTTTTCGTGTGTTGAGATGGGTTGAAGGCTGGTGGACCATTTTTGTGAGTTGCTTAGGCTTTGGTTTAGGTGACTTCTTCATCCTAGTCGACGGGATGAGTTGGCAGCACTATTATTTTTCCTATCACTATAATTGACTAATTAAGATCGATTCTAACTAAAGGCCCCAATTTATTTATCTTGCTAGAAAACTTTTGGATTATTATATTTTTTAAATTCAATTATCTCAAAATTTATGTGTTCTTATTTTTCTTTGAGGAAGAGAAAGTAAATATTTACTGTGATAACAAATAACTGAGATAGTGTTGGGGTACGTTATTTAATTTGAGTTAGCTATCTTTAATATTTTGGTCCTTACACTTCTAAAGTTACATTACATTTCTATAGTTATAAAAGTAAAATATCTATATTCATTTATCCTAACATGGTTAGTTTTACTAACAAAAATATAAAATTAAAAGATAAAAAAATAATTTTAACATGCTAGTTGGTGGTGGAGGATGACGATATTGTTGGAAACTGTAGGTGATTATTATTGATGATAAAAATAACGACGAAAAATGAGGATTGTATTGACGTCGATGTAATTATCGAGGAACCTTTCGCATAGGCTCGACAAGAGAAATTACCCACGCACGCGACTTGACGTTCATCTTTGTTGACGATGTCCGAGTGCTAGTCCGACAAGTCCGATGACTTCACCCCTTCCAACTTCCAGAATATGTCGGTGGAGGCGAGTACAAGCAAGAGTAGGACTACAAAACCATGCGCTGAGATCCGATCTTGAGCAACTCAATATTAATCGATAAATTAATCCCACCAAAGAAAGAGACTCCAAAATAATAATAGGTAGATGTGTCCAATCTCCCACAGCATAACTTCAAAAAAGTCTCACATTTATAGTTGGACCATTTACATTAATATTAATGAAATTATCGAGTGTTACTATATTTGTATCGATAACTATATCGATGTCGATATAGATACAGAACAATGCAGCTCTATATTTTCATCGATGTTGATGTAGATGTCGAGCAATTTTTTTAATGTAGTTTTTCTCATTCACAATAGCCAATGATAGTTTCCAGCGGAGTTGTCGTACATCATCATAGGTATCGTTCGTCACCACCAACTGGAATACTAAAATTATTATTTTTTATTTTTATTAATAAAATCAATGATATTAAAGTTTAATAGACTTAAAATGTTTGACCTTCGTTATTATAAGAATACTAATATAATTTTTAAAATATATAATTAACTCGGCATGGTCCCCACCCATGCTCCCAAATGATCATAGCCATTCGATTCATCTAATCAATTTCATCCCTAATAGCACTTTGTCTAGAGACTCGGGACTCACAAAAGGGGGCGTCCGATCGCGGTGGTCGACGGCAGCGTCGACGCCTCGTCCATCCATCCTTCTCGCTTACAAAAAGGGGAAGATAGCTAGGGTTTCTGACACTGGTCCAAATCCTTCGATTAGAAGACGAGAAGCATGCCGATTAAGAATTTTAGGAAGAGAACCCTAGAAAATGATCCCCGTCCTGATGATCCCGAGGAGGACGAGGAGGAGCGCAGGTTAGCATTACCACTTACAAGCATAACAGGAGTACCTCTCGTGCTTTCTAGGGATTTTATCGACGGTGCTTACGATGGGTTTTTACCGTCGTCCTCAGATTGGTCTTGGAGGAGGTGAAGCTGCTTCAGAAGCAGCGGGAGAGAAAGCCCGGCATTCCCGCGCTTCCTACCGTCCCCCAGCACTCCCCCACCGGCCCCGGCGGGGCCCTCCGGAAGTCCTCCTCCTCTAGCGGCGCCGCAGGCGGGGGCGACAAGGGCGACGGAGACGGCGGCAAGGAGGACCTCGTTCTGCAGGACACCTTCGCTCAGGAGACAGCCGTCACTATCGAGGATCCCAACATGTATGTGGTGCAGTCTTTCTGACACCCTTCCCTTTAATCTAGCATTTGACTGTCTGATTACGCTAGTGCTGACTGTCAAGGTTGAAGTATGTGGAGCAAGAATTGGCAAAAAGGCACGGCAAGAAGATTGACTCCGGCGAGAAGGAGGAGAAGGACCCGATGGACGAATTGTATGTTGTGCCTGAACATCTTAAGGTGAGGGACTTGCAGTTGGAGTGTTGGATTACCTCCATAGTCCCAGCTTATATTGGGCATTGAACAATTTGAACTTGTTCTCTTCCATGCAGGTGAAGAAGAGGAACTCGGAAGAAAGTTCTACTCAGTGGACCACAGGGATTGCTGAAGTGCAACTACCCATCGAGTATGCTATCCCCTCTAATTGTTTCTAATCTGTCATCTCATTTCTGTTGCCCTGGGGGCCTAAATATTACATTTCGATGATCAAGTTCTACACATTTTAAGTTCAAGTGATACATGCAATGTGTAAATTTCTAGGAGTTTTGTTACATATTCAGGTCCGCACCATTCCTTTTCCTGATGACAGACCACTCTTGCCTGGGATGCTCTTTATGCTGAATGACTGCCTAAAGATGGGATGTGCTTTTTGTTTACCCGTGGTTGCCATACTATGATATGTGCTAAATGATTGAATTATCATATGAGTCGTGACTTTATGTCTGTGTGCTTCTTGTATTCCCCCAGCTTCTTAGTATAAAATTTGAGATATAGATGTTCAAACTTGCCTCTCTTCATCATACATGATTAGATATTAATGTTTTGTATTGCATTAGGCAATTGGAATGTACCCAGCAATTGGGATTTAAAATCTTAATACATGGTCAAGCTTAGCCCTTTTAACAGATTTCAGACGAATCTTGAGTGATTGTCACACTTCTGTGAATCATTACGCATGGTGATACTTTGTGCTTTTGGCTACATATAAAGCACACAACAACTGATCTTAAAATAGCTAAGGTCCTTGTAATTTCTCATGAACATTAACTCAGCACTGCCAATTTTATTTTCAAACTCACTATTGGATTTAAAGGTTCCTCGTCAAATAAGATGACGTCTATGTGATCCTAAGTAACAGAATAACCTGTTGCTTTGGTACTCTGACATAGCCTGATCAATGGACATCTATTGTTTTTTCAAGTTTTAAGTTAGGTGCTACATATTTGAATATTGCTGGTAATTCAACACACTTAGATCTTATAAACTGAACATGAACATTAAAACCACATAAAATGTGTGTTTTATTCTGTGAAAACCGAACGTGATAAATATAACATATTAAACGGATGATAATCATGATATATCTCATTATTGTTTATGCATAAAGACTTGAAACCGAAAATTTAAAAGGATATTATATCCGTATATATATGTATAATAAAAGGATCAAATTTATAATAATGTTTTAATCCTACAAATTAAATTCTGGTCATATGATTTTCAAATTGAAGAGTAGCTGCATTGAGTATTACCTGACGTTCAAAAAGCCTAGAAACCAAAATTCATGTGGTTTTAGAACTTTTGAATGTTCATCAAACCAGCAAAAAGTGACTAGTGTAAAGGACAGCCACACATGAATATGTAATATGGTCCATCTCGTTCTAGGATACGAACTATACACGTAAATGCATGCTTACCAAACCCCTGCATGTTTGATTCTTCTAGATCACTGATCAAGTCAAAATATGATCTATTATTTTGAAAGTGCTTACTGTTTAGCCTGCTTGATGCTTACCATAGAAATCTTTAAACCAAACCATTGCAAGTAATATTCAATAATCAATGCCTTTTAATTTCCCTTCAGAATTTTTTAAAAAAGACAATGAGCACGATCATTATATTATAGGAAAACATGATTTCAATCAATTTTTCCTGAACGTAATGTAACAAAGGACAAATGGCACTAGTATCATAATCTAATTGGGTCATATGGTATTCCCGTATGTTTAGGTAAAAGTTAAGGGTTCATCATTTAACAGACAACAAGAATGGAAACAATATCCTTTCTTTTATTCTCATCGATCCACCTTTTACTTAGGTCTGTTATTCGTTGTTGCTACAGATACAAGTTACGGAATATTGAAGAGACTGAGGCTGCCAAAAAACTGTTGCAAGAGAAGAGGTTTGTTGGTAAAACTAAATCAGAACTGAATATTCCTTCAAGTTACAGTGCAGATTATTTCCAACGCGGTCGAGATTATGCTGAAAAACTTCGGAGAGGTTTGTTTTCTACAAAAGCTTTCATTCTTCTCACTTCTCTTTCATTAACTTACATAAGTTGGATTTTTGTAATATGCAATTTGCTTTGGAATGTACTTTGACATGTAAATGGGGTTTAGTTATGTGTAGTGGATATATGTGAGAGATGGTATTACGATGTTTGTAAATAAGGTTTCAGAAGGATACCTTTAATTTGATAAAAGGAATCTGATATCGAGGAGGCAAAGATAATTAACGCTTTGTTAGTTTGCAAATTGCAAAACTAAGTGATTGCTCTTGAGTTTTGGGTGATCTTTGGTTCTTAATTCATTTGTTCCATATATCTATTTGTTGATATTTTTAAGACTTTCACATATCACATGTTATAGATTCACATATGAAAATTATTATTAACCCAGTTAATTTGTTTTGAACTAAGCATCCTTGAGCCCTTTTTTTCCTATATTATTTGGTTTTTCTCCATCTCCTCCAGCATGTGAGAGAAAATGGAAGAAAGGGGTTACAGCCTTACAGGGTAAGGAAAGGATACCGGTTTCTATTCTTTCCTTACTGCTGAATTTAATACAGATGAATACAAGAGGATGGTAGACCAATGAATAGGGAAGAGAGATAGGTGAGGAACTAACTGTATGTTTGTGTAAGCTATTTTGAAAAGGAAACTGACTGACTAATTATAATAGTAATGCGTACTTTCTTTCTGGAGATGACACTGATAGGGAATACTCCAAATCCAATCAATTCAGAACTGATCTAATCAATTTTTACTGCTGATTTGCTGCTATTTTATTTACCGGTAGACCAATGGGGAGAGAAACAAAGGATATAAAGAAAAAAACAGAGAGTTGGAAGGTTGTTCTTCTTGGATGATACTGAAAAGACTGAACACTCCATATAAACAGATGAGATCCAGGTAAGCCTTAGATGTCTTCTAAAATACTTTATTCATGACTTCTAAAGTAGCTTTAATAACACCCATATGGTTCTTATCAAAGACTGCTATCCAAAATTGAGAAGGTTTAGAACATTTGGAACAATGTTGCAGCAAATAAAAAATTATGAAGAAAAAATTTAAAATCTCCAGAAAAATAAAGTAAGAAAATTCAAAAATCTGGTATGTCTCAAACACAAACTTTAATATGATTCACCCTTTTTCTAAAGTTTGATTTAACAATTCAACATATTTCTAAACTAAACCCGACTGCAAGAAAGTGTGAATTAATTTATTGTGGATTTTAGGATGAGGACAATGCTTTGGGTCTTTCCCTGTATGATGTATGCCTTGTCTCTGTCAAATCACTATATTTTAATGGTCATGCATAAATTGATCTATAGTGCAGTTAAATAGACTTGAGATGGGATTTGACCAGTGCATATATTGTGTGTTGCTGTTGGAACATTTTGAAGCCATATTATGTTGAGGATTGGTGTTTTTGTGTTAGTAATATAGGTTTTGTTAGGAGAAGTCTCGTGAAAGAATGATTTTACTTGCAAGCATAGTTTATTAGGTCGGTTGCTCTGGTTGGATTGACTGAAACCAATCCTGAACCTTCAAAATTTCTAACCTAGACCACCCAATCGATTTCAGTGGCTAATTTCGTGATCTCAAGGTTCTCACTTGACCCTTAGCCATTCCTGATAATTTTGGCCAGTTTTTAAACACAGTTAAAATGATATTGTTCCTAAATTCACCCAATTCTGAACTTATGAAATACGAACCTTGTTCTTAAAATGATGATCTTGTTGCTAAATATAACTTGGTTAAGGGAGCTTCATCTATTTTGATGTACAAAGAACCTAAATATTCTTTAATAATAATCAGTAATATGTACAGCGATAAGTGTTGGGTAACTCACCTTTTGGGAGTAGTTGAAATTTTGATGTTCAATGGTAGCAATATCCTACACAGGATGTTTTTTCTGTGGGCTTGTTTGGCTATTGTTAATGCAATCCTTCTAGTTATGTTGTAATATTTTTGTGCATGTATGTTTGGTTTGTTTCACTTGGGACTATCTATTTCTATTTTAAGAGTAGAAGAGCTTCACAATCTATTTCTTTGTTCCACGGGCTCTTCTGTCTGAAATCTGGCTGACTGGTAAATGTATTTAAGAACTCAATTAGTGTTGGTCATTTTACTTGCAGAGCATCCAGAGTTGTACAAAAACCGAGGTGCCCAAGTCAGCGACATGGGTGGGAAGTCATCAGAAACTAATAACTCGGATGTTGCAGGACGGAGGCAAGCTGCCACAGATGAGTTCATGCTTGAGCGCTTTCGCAAACGAGAAAGAAATCGTGTTATGCGCAGATAGTACTAGATGTAAGTCTATCAGGATCATAAAGAAATGCTTTCCATCGATTTTGCTTGTCTGGATTGTTTGCCTATATGTGGTCCAGGGATCTTGACACTAATAAAAATAAGAATACTAGTCGCTTTCCATTCAATTGGAACTAGTATGCCAATAAAAGCACAAATAATATGTATACGTTACCTTCATTTTATGATATGATTTATGATGCATGGTTTTCAAAATATATCATTTTCAGTATTTACAAAATATTGACTGAACATGCATAAGCATTTACGTTTACGTTAAGTATAGTGCAATAGGCCAAAGTGTGCGAGTGGACTTTAATACGAGGTTAAATTATCTTAATATTTAAGGTGGAGTAGAAATAGTTATGTTCGAGGATCAATATTTGAGATGGAAAATATCTTGAGTTGTATATGTTTTAAATGTTCAATTATATATGATGTCATGATATGATTGATGTCATGATACGATTGATGCCATGAAGATATATTAATCTTGGGTATTTTTTGGATAGATATGTGAATTCTAAAGGATTAAAATCTGCATTTAAAGAGAAGAAGGTGATTTTTATGTTTCTGAGGACCTATGTGTAAATATGAATCTTACAGGGACTAAACTGAAATAGTGATTAAGAAAAAGGGGGTGATTTTTATCCCACTGCCTCCCATGCACCTCTGCTTCCCACACAAGGAAAACAGAGGAGGGGTGGTGTGTCGGTGGAGCAGAAGGGAAGGAGAGGAAGACGAGAAGAAGGAGAAGAAGAAGAGAAAGGAAGAAAGAGAGAAGAGTAGAAGGAGAGGAAGTCTTAGAAGGGGAAGAAGAAGAAGAGGCTGAGGCTGCGGCTGTGGGAGAAGAAGGGAAAGGGAGAAGAGAGAGAGGAAGAAGGAGAAGGGAGAAAGCAGAGGAGAAAGGCAAGAGGAAGAAGAGGCAGCGGTTAGGGGAGAAGAAGAGAAGGGAAGGAAGGAAGGAAGAAGAGGAAGGGGGCTGCGGCTGCAGCTGTGACTGTGACCGTGGGAGAGAGAGAAGGAGAGGAAGAAGAGAAGGGGAAGAGGGGAGAGCAAGCAACTGCGCTCCTCTACCTTTCACACAAGGAGCTGCAGCTGTGGAAGACGGGAAAGGGAGAGAGAGATGGAGGAAGGAGCAGGGAGAAAGCAGAGGAGGAAGGAGAGGGAAGAAAGTGCTGATTTTCATTGTGGAACTTCCATAGTGGACGTATACCTAATTTTAAAATATGTTTTTTTATTTATGTAGTATTCTTGCTTCAGTATTAAACAAGAGGTTTATACTTTATAAAGTATTCAATGGTACATTTACATAGATTTTAATGTAAAATGATTGTGTAGACATAACTTTTATTTTTTTATTTATGTAATATTCTTGCTTAAAGTCTTAAACAAGAGGTTTATACTTTATAATGTATATGTTTTTTATTGTTCAATGGTACATTTACTATAGCTTTTAATGTAAAATGATTGTGTAGACATATCTTTGTTGTGTTATAATGTTATCCTTTATTTGTTTCAGAAGGATCTTTCTGGAAGCTATTGATGTGCTTTTCATTTTAGTGAATAATGGAAACGACAATATGGTTTCTGTTACTTATCAGTTATTGTCATTAATTACTACTATGTGAGTGCTAGCATGTAGACCATCTGTATATATTGGAAATAGTCACATATCATATTAACATGTCTTGGTTTGGAAAATTTCCAAGAACATATAACGGACCATTTCATAAATAGCCTGCTTCACATCAATCACCCAATTGCCTATCGAACCACAGTCTGGCACAAACTAATACAACCATTATATGCCTTGACATGTGCTGAGCACATGGATGAGCATAGTGCCTCACAAGTTGGCAAGAAATTGTGCGAAACAAGGACCCTATTTATATGCTTTGGTAATCGTTAGGAAATATTCATGCCTGAGGCTTGAGGCTATAGCTCTAGCCAATTGAAAGGACTTTAAAATTAAGCTACAGATGCAACTCACCTAGCAGGAATTTTTTGCCCGATGTTGAGAAAACTAGTCTTTCTCTAAATCTCTAATACTTGTAATAGGAGAAATCTAGTTTTACATTTAATTTACCTAAACTTAGTCTCACACAATAGTACATAGCAAGTTGGAGTATTTTCAGTAGATTACAGCAGGATAATGATGATCTCACTTGCATAATAATGCTTTTTTGTTTTTAAGAACACAATCAAATAACTCATTTCTATCAGTTTTTGGAAACTAGTGATAAGTGGGCCTTTTATATAGGCTACACTGCTGATGATATTGGGTTATGTATGTTTATTGATATTCTACCTTAGAATATCAAACCGTATAGTGGCTTCATTGTTCTTTGTTGATGATATGGTTTCCTTATTTTTTGATGTATGGTAAAAGATAAAAAGCATAAACTAAGTTCAAATGCATAAATATACTTCTTAGCTAATAATTGTGATAAGGCAGCCTCTATATGGTTTGTATCTACATGAATATTATTGTTATTTTTAGATCTTTGTTTTGGTACTTGTTCCTAATATATTGCAGAACCAACTTTTTTTTCCCTTCAGATCAACCATATGTCTGGAATTCTCCAACACATGAGGTTTTTGTCATATCTCTCTGTATCAAGCTGTCATCTTCAAATACAAGCTCATCTTCAACATTTTGCAAGTTCGCACTTATTTTCCCCATCAACCACTCATTTGAATCATCAATGTCTTGTGATGAGGATCAATGTTATTTTGTAAATCATGACGAGCCTTCAATGCTTGATTATACTTTATATAAATCGGATCATGTAATCATTGATGCTCTAATCGATTTCATCTCCTTATGTGAATGGACAACAATTGTCAAGCTCAGAAAAAATCTGTAACTGTCTCAAGTGTCCCATAACTTCTATAAATATCCCCCTCTCTTAAATGTAAGGGGCATTGAAGAGCAGAAAACCGACACTCTGGATCTCAATAGCTTTCTGGTGTTCTGAAGAGTTGTTGTCCTCGTCTGAGAAGTCTGTGTCTAGTTCTCAAAGTTTCTGTAAGTCCTCATTTGTCTTGAGTCTTTGTAAAATCTTACTTTAGTTTAATAAATCTAGCCATCTTGTCTGTAAGATTTCTTTATGAGATATAAGCTTTAATACTGACATTTTCTAATTAAGATCGTTGGCCCATGTTTGCTTGAATACTAGGTTGATCAGGCTGTAGTACTGGTTTAAAGCGTATCAAGAAAAAAAATTTGTTTCATATCAAGATTGCTTCATTCATCTTCACCATTATTTGAAGATCTTTCAAAAACAAACCGATGTAGAAAAAAGACTCGTAGAAGCAAAAAAGTTTAGAAACAGAAACGAAAAGATTTAGAAACAGAAAAGAGTAGAAACATAAATGAAAGAGGCTAGAAACAAAAAAGAACAGTTTAGAAATAGAACAAAAGGTTAAGAGACATAAGAAATCCCTGGTTCCATTGCTTGATTGGACCAGTTTTAACATATGTTTTTATATTTTTCATAGGTTTTTTTGTGGATCCAAGGGTTTAGATCATAAAAGGGTCCTTTTAAGGTAACTGGGTCTGTGCACTGGTTAGTAGGCGGACTGGTATGTACTGTCAGTTTTGTACCATTCCGGATGGTACGTCAAACACTGAAACAGTGTCCTGAAAGATCTTACATATCAGGGCCTTAAACTTTTGGCTTAAGATGTGCTAACATTTTGGTAATTTAGTTTTCGCTGTAGTGTATTTGAGGAAGATTCTTCCGTTCACTTTGGTTCCACTAGCATCAAGCCTTAAGAATAGTGCACCATGAAGTTGGATGATGTATTTGCCTCTGCAGAATTCCCATCCGCTTTCTGATTTTGTGATTACAAGTTAAGTATGGAAGATCTCCGTACATGCTGGAAAACTGGATTGCACAATAGTAGTTTTTTTCCCTCTTCTGTTTTGGTTGTGATTCTTTTGTCCTCTTTTCTCCAAATTTATTGACTTATTTAATCAGTATGTTTTGTAACAGTTTGCTTGTTTATTGTCAGATAAAGAAGCTGCAAAGGGAGCTTTCTTCACCAATGGAGAAATTCTGCATCAGGAGAGCTCAAGATTTGTGATGAAACAAAATTAAAAATGGCCTTCTTTGAACTCAGATGTTGTATGGACAACACAGGTTTGTTAGGGAAACATAGCGAGCAGACTACATTTGCAGGGAAACTAGATGCGAGCAATGGTGCTGGTGCTTTTGTTGAGGGTGTTGGTTGCATCACTTAAGGTAAGATTAACGTGTCTCGGCTGTGTCAGCTGAACGAGTGTGGAACGGCTACTCGGAAGACACTCCAAAATACCGCTACCAACAAGGTGTGATGAAGTATGAGAAACCTGAGTAATTGCTGTCTGTTTCCGAAACTGAACGAAAATTACAGTAATCAATAACTTGTCGGCCAGGAAAACATTAGATTTCATTGTTTGCATATAAAGGGTTTCACCTACTGATAAGCTTGCTTGTCTCTTGTTGAAACCACAGGTAGCTGGACCCACTGGACGTTGTATGGTCTCTCGGTTAAATTGATTGCATGTATTAGGAAGCACTTGTATTGTATTTGAGCTAAGAGTGGTTAGAACTGTTGTCAGCAATCTCATCTCATATAGTAGTATTACTTTCTTATCAAGGTTTGCCATTGTGATGTGTACTGCTCGGTACGGGCGGTATATATCGGTCCATCAGTTGATTGGTACGTGAATCGTCTGTTATCGAGTGGTACCGTCGATTGAGGTTGTTTTCGTTTCGTTATCACTTGAAATCGATCGTTGGTGATCGATTTCCGATGGTAGTAGGTGAGGGAGGGAAAAAGAAGAAGAGGGAGAATAATATTTAGAGTCACGTGCGTTGTTCTTCCTTGGTTCCTCTTCACTATTTGTTGCTCGCGGGCGAAGAATCGTCTCGATCCGTTTGTACGGACTGGTATGACAATCATTATCTCTTGCGTGCAGCTTTATCCTCTGTGAATTATGCCCACTCTGGTATGTGTTATCATCTGTGAATTATGCCTACTCTGGTATGTGTATGAACCCCTTAGGATTTCTAAATCTGGATTTAGTTTGATTGCTTGCTATTCATCTGCCCTTACTCGAAGCAAGCTGTTCATGTTTTATTGAAACAGACATAGTTTGCTGCTCGACCCCATAAGTTCTCAGACCCTCAACTCTTTGCCATGATCTATCGGTATGTTTTTTAGAATCATAAATTGGTGAGTGCTAGAAAAATAATAAAATGATATGTTTTTTATACATATGTATATTTCAAAGTATTATCTATCTATATGCATAGAACAAATGTAATTGCAAATATGTAGTTTTTAGTGCTAGCTTCGTTTGTTATTTTATATCACCTTCTATATAGAGGGTTAGTTAGAGTAACGTTATCCGTAAGTAAACCTTTTTTTTGTTAATTTTTAAAAAAATTGAAGTATTACTCAGGTTGGTGGAGGAGGAAGAAGGAAGTATATATATATATATATATATATATATATATATATATATATATAACAACTAATCGTTTCGATGGGCACCATGATATATTTTTATGTTTCTTGAATCAAAACTTGTGGACCATCATGGAACATCACAAAAGGATAATAACGAATCTAAGAATATTACAATATAATGAATTAAGGGATAACTAGTGAGAGAGAGAGAAAAAAAGACAAGGTATGTCTATTCTGTATCACCTCAAACTAATGGACATTATATGTAACTACAATAATGACTCCCAAGTCGAAAGAAATGGAAAAAAGAAGACGGGGAGAGGAGGGTAAAAGGAAAGGGAAATCTACATGCATGTTATAATTATAATTATTAATTAATTAATTAATTTATTTAAAAGAGAAGTGGCTAGCACACGATTGAATCCGACGATCTTATCAAAATAGGGTCAATATCACATCTTCAAAGGTGATGATTGCTTTAGGACGGCTCTAAGCGAAACGTCAGAGAAAGGAGGATTTGATTGCTTTTTTGGCACGACTCGAAGCTAAACGTGAGAGCACGGAGAGAGAGAGAGAGAGAGAGAGAGAGAGAGAGAGAGAGAGGAGGGGAAGACGATAACAAGAGTAGGGTATAGGAAAGAAAGGTCATTTGTGTCGGCCCTCGACGGCGGCCACATTGCTTCCAATTAGGTAGTTTCAGAACATCCGTTACCACAAACGCCGGGAGACTGCCGACCACAGGTGACCAAAGAGCCATCTCAGTGCCGTAGGAGAATGGAAAGATAGGACGGCTGACTTTGACTTGACCATTGACGAGGGAGTGTATTATGGTATTATGGTCCACCACAGACCTGACGTGAAACAACTCTTCCAATGCATAATTTTGTACTCCAACCAATCAATCATTCATGAGGAGGCACAATTAACATCTTCTCTTGACTTGTCTCTTGTTTTATGAATGAATACATTTGAAAAAGCAATATATATATATATATATATATATATATATATATATATATATATATATATATATATATATATATATATATATATATATATATATATATCCTGTCCGAGACAAAGGTAAAATTATAAAGGATAGGTCATCTTAATTAGTTCTATCTCTACCTAGCAAAAATTGGGTTGGTAAGTATTCTGAACTTACGTGATTGAAGACAAAATTTCTTTAATGATAATGAATTCTATTTTTTTTTTCTTTTACAAAGTATTGAAGGTTGGAAATATATTTTTCGGCTTCTTCATTTCCCCTTTAATAAAATAAATTTAAATTTAAAAAAGATTTTTGTTTGACGTAGGAGCAACCCTTTGAGATTTATCCTAATGTTTTCGGAAAACTTCTTTCAGTGCTCTAGGATTTGTTTTCCATAGTGTATATATAATAAGAGGAGATGGAGGACTTCCTCAAGAGAGTTCTCTTTTGTATTTTAATATTATTTATTCACATAGTAATGAATTAAGTTTCTCTCTATCAATACAAGCCAAAGATTTGGAACCGTATGAATCTTAAGTTCAATTATTATTTTATATTTTATTATTAATTCTCTTGATTAATCCGCCTTCATCATTTCGTCTCTCGTCTTTGTTTATTTTTGTTTTGCAGTGTTAAAGAGGTAACGATAGGATGAGAGAGAGAGAGAGAGAGAGAGCAGTGGATGCATCAGCAAACGAGCGGTGCATCGCGGAGGCAATTTGAATGGTTCCTCCTCCTCCTCCTCCTCTCCTCCTCATCGGGCTCTCCCACGCCTACGATCTCCGCCGGCCTCTTGACCTTCCTCAGGGCTTTCACGATGAGCACCCCAGTGATCGTCAACGTGCTCTTCGCCGTGCATATCGTGAAACCGATGAGGAAGGCAAAGAAGGCAATGGAGATCGTGATCGTGGGATAACCCGACAAGGAGGAGTAGGTGGAGCCGGCGCAGATTGACCTTTGGCTCCTTGTTGCAGCGGGTCATCCCGAGCTATCTCTATCGTCGTTGCAACTTTGAACGGTAGTTGCATGCCGAGCCTGCTGCTTTGGGTGGGGGGGTTTCCTTCTTCATTTATCACAATTATTCGATTGCAATGCCCAACGTTCCCCACAGATGTTTTGCCCCAAAACAATTGTAGCAGTCCACCACCACTTTGGTTCCACTGTCTATCTCAAGTCGTCCACCACCACCTAGTTTGTCAATTCCAAGAGAACAACTCATAGCGGGAGGTCGGAAGGAGGAGGAGAAGGCATAGATAGGGATAAAAGATCTCCTGTGCGAGCTGTTGTTGGGTACTCGGTTCCACGACCAAATGCTTACATCCTGCAGAGACTGTCCATTACAGACGACGAAAAGTGCTACTGTGAGCATAGAAAGACGGATTACGACTCTGTTTTCTACACCGACCGGCTTCGTTGTGGTCCAAGTCGATAGGAAACTTGTGAGAGAAGACAGTGTATGGGCTCCGCCCATAGCGTCGACGTGAAACAACTCTTCCAAAGAATAGCTACCTGATTCCTAATAGCCCCAACACCAGTGCCATCAAAACAAAATCTTAAAAAAAAAAAAAAAAAAATTTGTGGTCGTCAACTAAGTCTAGATGTCATCTACTTGGTGTGTGTATAGAGTCGTCTTGATTATATTATCTTTGAAGCTTGTTGATGTTCTGAATAAATATATCAGAACTTTTATACAACTTATTTTTGACGAAGCTCTCATCTCACTATGCCTGCGGCATCCGATCCCACTCTCTCTCTCTCTCTACTACCAACTGCATATGAAATATTGGATTAGATTGGTGCCTGCATGACTAAAGCATGCGAGAGAGAATTGTATGATTCCAGTTATTATCTTTTTGTTCTATCTTTGTTCTTTGGGGGGGGGAGCGAGGATTTTTAAGTATTGACCAGGTAACTCCCAACGTTTGGTCACTGTTATTGCTCATGGAATTCTTTCATTGTCGCAGATGACCGTGTCAAGGACGTCCGGAAAATTGAGGGTGAATCTTGTTCTTTTGCTCTCCATCCTTTGCCGTGTTAAAGAAGCAAGGCGATTGAATCATTTAAGATCAAATATATAACTGCGATACGTAGGCAGTCCAACAAGCATGAAACTAGATGCTGGAAGAGAGAGAGAGAGAGAGAGAGAGAGAGAGAGAGAAGCAGCAGCAGGTTTATGCGTGCATACATTAGCATATAGTGCATGCGTTTGGTTCTTCCTGCCATATGATCACAGGCTTGCAAGCGTTGCAGCAGGGGGGCAACTTGCAGGGGTCGTCCTTCTTATCGTCCTTCTTATCGTCCTTCTTATCGGGCTCTCCCACGCTCTCGATCTCCGCCGGCTTCTTGGCCTTCCTCAGGGCTTTCACGATGCGCACCGCATCGACGACCCCCACGATCGTCACCGTGCTCTTCTCCACGTTCACTGCCATGGAAACAATCCCTGCCGATCACCAGCAGTCTGAATCAGGTACCCAATCACTTCCAACGACTATGGCTGAGAACGATAAAAAAAAAAAAAAACAAAGAAATTACCATCGAATTTGGAGATGGTGGTCAAGATGCAAACCTTGCACTTGCTGCACATGATGCTCACCTTCAACACGATCTTCTGCAATCGGATCGATCCCGTGAATGAAGAAGTGGGTAACCAAAACAAAAAAATAAAATAAAATATGGATGGCCGTCAACTTACCTTCATGATCGACGACGACACTGTATATTAAGACTCAGGAGGACACGCGATACTGCTCTTGCCACACATCCCATGTACTCAAGTCGAGACCTATATATATAGTGCTGAACCAGAAGACTCTTCCGCTCGGTCGAGCCGGCAGCCAAGTCGCCTGCGTCGACCTTTTCTTACCGCCGGAATTGACCGGCGCCCTGAGGTCATGGCTGTGACACGGCAACCACACCTCACCTCGGCACCCCGGACCATCGGATGCGCGACACGTAACCGGGTCACACCGCGGGTCATGACTTTGGTAGCGACATGCCGCCGCCGCCGCCGCCGCCGTGGGATCAGTGGCATGTTGTACGTATTTTGAGCGCGTCGCAAGTGAGCGAGGGTGCGACTCCATCGGAAAAGGAGTCTCTTTTTATCTTTATCATGTTAATAAGAACTTGAAGCGCCATATTGCAGCCCAAACTGATTTATATGGTATGCTGTCCCAGCCTCGAAGGTAGGTTTGGAATGGACTTTTTTTATTTAGTTCAAATTTAATTCATTAAAAAATAAGAAAGAAAATTAGATATATGACGACGTAATTGAGTTACAGACGGAAACAACTATATACATGGTTAAAACAATTTGCTAAATGAAGATACTAAAGGAAAAAAATAAATATAATCTTCTTCTGGTGCATTTTGCTATTGAAAAATAAGAAAAATATGGGACAAGTCATAGTATGAATCCACATGGTTATAGAGGAAGATTGATATGACTCCATTAGGGTTGAGTCATAATTTCTCTAGAAGTAGTCAATAAAACCCTGTTAGATTATAATAAAAGAGTATGACTAGGGTTTAGATTAGCCCTTAGGGCTTAGTAGTCGCCGCCCCCCTTACTGGGCAAGTCGGTCAGAGTTTCCCCTTGCTTAGGTCGGCTATCGAGCCAATCTAGCCTGCCCTTATTCCTATTAAGGCAGGATGACTATATGAGAGGTAAAAAGGTGATTTTACTTACACAAGTGCCCCCTTAGGCTAGGACTTTGATCCCTATTTAAGATGTAGCTGTCCCCCTCTTTTAGTCAAGCAATTATCAATTTTATTTCAGCCTTGTACCGAATCTAGGAGGGAGGAACCCTTATATCGTTCCAAGGGTTGATCCCCTCCTCAAGAATCAAAATCTATAGAGCTCATTCTGAGGTCTTATCATCTAGTATCAGAGTAGCGATCTTACTGCCCCTGTAGCCATCTCAGTCGCCTCCATCTTCCCAAGCGATTCCCACAATTGCTATGACACGCGCCCCCACCTTCCACCCCAGTAGCAGATCAAATTAGTCTGTCGCTACCCCCTACGTTTGATATGGAATTCTAGTATATTTTTATCATCTATGCCTCTTCAATACTGTAAGATTCCTTACTTTACACATTGAAGATTTTTCCTAAATTTTTTCCGCTGCAAATTTTGTTCATCGCAAACGTTATCATCGTTGCAAAGACGAAATGCTGCAGAAATTTTCAGCTAACTATTGCTTCTTGAAACTAAACTTTTAATCATCCTTTTTGGCTGACACTTTTATACAATTTCATAGATCGTCTTAGCTTTCATCTAAGATTAATCTCGTGAAAAAACTCCTTCTGAATTTGGACTTATAGCACTACGATTCTTCATTGCACAGTACTCAAATTTTACAATATAGAATCTGCCTTCTGTTTATTGGCCTCTTGAAACTGAACTTTTGTTCATCGTTTCTAATCAAAATTTTTGCACAATTCTCAAGATCAAGTTCGCTTTCATCTTAGATTAATTTCATGAAAAAACTCCTTCTAGAATCGATTTTCTTGTATGATCTTTCGCTATCGCATAGTTTTGGAATTTTATGATGAAGGAATTGGCCTTGCATCTTTTACCCTATTTTCCTACTGTTATGCTGCCAAATTTTTGTCAAAATTTCTACTGTATTTACAATATCTAAACCAAGGGTTTTTGCATAATTTTCTTAAATTTTCCTTTGGAATTTATGTTGGAAAATCATCATTTCCCTGATGCAAAAACTGGTTCAATAGGACAACACATCGTATCACTTCTTTTCACCGAATTCTATCAGATTTGAGTGTTATTTTTTGTGAGATTTCAGACTCTCTTTTCTTCATCTCTAAACCCTATCATCATCACCAAAAACCCTTCCAAATATTACTCTAAACCGAATCCAAATAGCTCCCAAATTAGCCACCCAAATCAGCCTACTTCCTTATTAATCCACTTATCTTTTTAGAAAACTTTTATTACCGATACACCTACCTTTGCTGCCATCTATCCCAGATCTAAAACCTATTTTCCTAACCTTCATCTACTGCTATCACAGCCCTAAAACCACACCAATTCATAGCTTAAACTCCACAAAACCGTAACTCTAAATTTACCCTAAACCACAACCTACTTCCACCTAAACCGATCCACATTCCAACCGACCACCCTTTCTCCAAAATTCCCATGCCACTAACCCAATAATAGAAAAAAGATCTCAATATTACAGATCTTGAGGTGTATACTATGGCAACGGAGGAGGCTACCAATGAAAAGCTTGAAGCCCTTGGAAACCGCATGGAAGAGAAGATGTGATCCCTTTTCATCGAATTCAGCATTGGCCAACTATCGAACCCGAGGAAATCACAACACGAAGAAACTTCAGATTGGTGAGATGATCCTCCAGAACATGGCGACATCACCTCTGATCTCAATAATCCGTACATGAAGGTTGACTTCCCTAGATGGGAAGAAGGAGACTCGATCGAGTGGATCTCGCGTGCGGAGCGCTATTTTCGGTTTTACCGAACCGTCGATGCCACATGGGTGGAGATTGCTGCCATCCACCTCGAGGGAGATGCTATTCAGTGGTTTAATTGGTTTAAGCACACCCATAGAGCACTCTCTTGGTAGCGATTCCAGGAAGGACTACTAGACCGCTTCGGACCAACCGATTTCAACAACATCGACGGACAATTGACAAAGATTCATCAAACCTCTACAATACAAGAATACCAAATAAGGTTTGAGCATTTATCTAACCAAATTGAGAATTTGTCTGAGAAGCAACTTTTAGGTACTTTTATTGAGGGCCTAAAGCCGGAGATCCGAGGAGAAGTAAAGGTGTGACAACCGTACACTCTTATGGCGGCGATTTCCTTTACGCGTATCCAAGAAGAATAATTGAACCACGAGGTATGAAGGACAAGGGTCGCTCCCAACCAGCCATGCCGAGTCCTATTGCCCCCTCTACTGCCATCCAAGCTCCTGCACCAAAAAAGTTGATAAGAAACAAGCTTCATGAACGATCGGCCAAGGAGTTGTGTTGGCATTGCGACGAACTGTGGAGCCACGAACATCACTGCAAAGAGGGCCCGCTCCTCGTGATTGAACCAGCGCAGGATGAATGAAACATCTGAAGAAGCCCTTGAACCTAAAGAAGAAGCCATGGAGGAAGAGTCCCAACCGGCCAACTACGCAATGCACGCATTAGCCAGCTATTCCAACCCGTAGTTGATGAAAGTTGGAGGACTTCTAAAACAGTAACTCATCACCGTTCTCATCGACACGGGCAACACCAATAACTTCCTCAATAGTAAGGTTGCTGCACATTTGGCGCTTCAAATTGAAGGTTGCGACAAGTTTGACGTAAAGATCACCGACGGTCGAATCTTTAATTGCGACCAATGATGCCTGCAGGTGAAACTACTACTCCAAGACCAAGAAGTGGTAGCTGATTTTTTCCTCTTACCCATCGATGATTATGAAGCCGTACTAGGGATCGAATGTCTCACAACACTAGGTGATATCTCTTGGAATTTTTCTAAATTAATCATGAAATTTTATTGTAAAATGAGACATGTCATGTTACGAGGCAAGCGCGGGAGTCAAAATTCCACCATTTCGTGGCAACAAATGCAGAAAGTTTTGCACAAAGCACATGGTGGATTCTTGATGCATATTCAACAGTCAGTTATGGGAGAGAACATACAAAACTCAGATCCTAAGCGCCCTTTGCCTGAACGAATTCGCGGATTATTCTTGGAGCCACGCGGGCTGCCCCCTTGGCGTTTCATGACTTAGGCAATTCCAACTAAGTCCGAAACAGTGGATAGGGTTGTTTCACGACTTAGGCAATTTTAGCTAAATCTTCGAGAGTGCTGCTAGAGTGTCGCAGAGTTTAGGCAAATTCAGCTAAGTCCGTGACACTCAGATCTTTATGCCAATTGTACGACTAGAGAGTGATGGTTACATATGCCCTAGAAGCCAATCACGTGAGTGATGACACACTTGACACGCTGCATAAATTTTTTTACTTATGATTATTATTGGTATATTTTTATATTATATTATCTATTACATATATATATATTCTGATGTCCTTGGTTCTATGCAATGAGAATCAAATCATGATGAGATCATAATAATTAAATTGATTTGCCTTTATATATTGATCCTAAATATATAACCGGTTACTTGAGAGGGACATCGAGATAACCGGACAGATTGGTGTACTGTATACCCATCTGTATAATGGAGGTGATTGGTCTTATAGCCACTCGTGTGAGGATACTAAAGGTAAAATACATATGCTTATTGAAGAATGAGTTCACTGATTGATCTACTTATGAAATATTTTATGACTAATGATACTTAGCATTGGACAACGATTTCGTGGTCCCAGTTGTGTGTCTGGTCCTTTGACTTGAGACACCAAAGATGTCTTGTTTAAGTACTCCTTTCTTTGACGCCAGACTTATAAGTTTGAAAAGTTTCATATCTGGTATAATTAGTTATCGGGATTGGTAGTTAACCTTACGAAGGTAATTGAGTGTCAATAAAGGATCATTCACTATCGGTAAAGCGAGAGAAATATCTCATGTGTTATTGCTCGGACAAATCCCTAGCCAAGGTCATTCGGATTGAGAGAGGAGTTCTCCGGAGAAATTCGATTAAAGTGAGACTCGTACGGACTTTATATATGGTATTACAGTATCATGCCCGATATACGGTCTATAGTATATTAGATGGATGAGGGACTATAGATACATGATAGTTGTGGACAAACATGATCGATGGATTTGATCCCCCTTGTACCGTATGAGGACTATAGCGTAATGGCCTAGTACGTCCATAGTTGACAAGTCGAGTAAATTATTATGAGGATAATAATTCACTATGTGAGAAGGAGTTCTGATGGGAGTGACTCACAACTAGCTCGATATCGGGCCTGAAGAGTCACACATATATGATGAATGTTTCAGCGAGTAGAGGATTGAATATGAGTTATCCAATTAGCCCATGTTCTCATTGGATGAGACCCAATATTAATGGATGAGACCCAACATTAATGGTTCCTTGCATGAGACTCAGTTAGAGGCCAATTGAGATTATTATATAAAGATCCAATAATCTAATGTTCATGGGTAATTGGATGGAGATCTAATACTCACTAAGGTAGGATCTCTAGGATTTTTGGTGGCTCTCTATAAATAGGAGGCATGGGTGACATATTAGTAATAGGTTGCACCTTTAGTCGCCCCCTCCTATTCTCATCTCTCCCTTTGCGCAAGAGTTACGAGCTTTGGGTTACGATTGGAGGAGCATCACTGTAATGTTTCATCGTGTGGATACTACTAGCGAGGAGGACATTTGGCCTACTTCATCCTCTCTATTTGGATCTAAATTTTCAGAGATATACTATTTCTTTGGGTAATCAATCTCTCACGCATCGTGGTTTTTAATTTTATGAATTTTTTGCATACCAATCTTTGCACGATGATTTGATATATGTGGAAAACTATTTTTGATTTGTTCTTCCATTATGATGTGATGCTCCTGTTAGATTTCCCGATAGGGAGCATGTAAGATTGGCTTAGGTACAACCCTCGGAATTGGTCTTGGCCACGTTACCACAAGGAACTGGGTTCGTTAGGGGTCGAACTCAATCGTGTCGAAGCGGGGGTCTGGACTCATCCAATGATTTGGCTCAATCACATTAAGGTGAGAGACTAGATTCATGTTTGGGAAGATTTGCTTGTGGGTGGTTTATAACCATTATAGGATATTCTACCTAGGATGTAATGCATCGCCTTTTCCTAATAACTTAAGCCCCTTTCTGTGGGGTCCTCTTCCATGGATCATACCTTTCCTTTGTTGTTTCAAGTGCTCATGTGGTTGCATTAGAGCAGGGGATGTGATCTTCACCATAATTGCTTGTGTGATCCCTAGGCGTATCATTATATCAAACTAATGCCTATTGGGCAGGAAGTTACTTTTATTATATAGTCTCTTGCTCTTCTTCCTCCATTGTTGTTCTTACCGTTGGTTATCATATACCTCTACGTGAACCAAGATGTCATCATTCTCTAACAAGACTTTGCCTTCTCCTGAGGGGTCGTCCTCTTTCATCGATAACCTTTTGATTGCTTCTTATTCTGTTTCTCAGCATTAATGGGGTGTCAAGAAGTCGATCGCCTCATCCCGAAAAGTGGTTTCTCGAAAATTTTCCTTTTTCGTTTAGTCCCACTAATATACAGAACTGATTTCTCTTTCTTGATTACTCTCTGCCTCCCTCAACAAATTGAGAAGCTCCGGGAGAGTCACCTCAAATTTATTCATGTTAAAATTCCTAATAAATTATGAAAAAGAATTTGAGAGAGACTAAAGTATAAGGTCTACACATAGGTTCTCCTCTAGGATCATTCGTAGACCTATGAGTTTCTCGATCCACTTAATCATCCTTAGAACATAGTTCTGAACCGATGTCCCCTCTATCATCCTAGCATGGAAGAGACTCTTGGATATGTCATATCTCAAACTTCTTCCCTGTTCCTCAAACAGTTGGTGAAGATAAATGAGGATGAAATTGGCATCCATGTTCTCATATTGCCTTTGTAGCTCAGGAGTTATAGAGGCTAACATATAACTCTTAACTAAGGTAGAATCGTATATGCACTTCACATAGTGAGCGATCTCATCCTTTGCTTGCCCCTTCCTTTGGTGTGGGCAAAATTGTATCAAAGATATATACGATTTTCTCTACTACGAGAACGATTCTCAAGTTGTGGAGCCAATCCATATAATTTAGAATAGTGAGGTGATTGATATTAAGTATACCACGTAAGGGATTTACAAGCAACATATTTATGACAAACAAGAGATGTACCATAAATAAATAATATACAGATTTTACAAAAAATAAACAATTAAGACATAGGCACTATCTTAATCTACTCCCACTAATTTCTTAACGAATCACGCGACACCCTAAACACATGAAACAGAAGTCTCCAGTAGACTTCTAGTGGAGATTGAGATCTAATCGGTGTCTTAGTGTAACTTTAAGGGACTCGACCAATCACACTAAGCCTATAGAGGTAGACAACTCTTGTCAATCACAACTCTTTATGATTCCCGTCTTATTCGGCCACCAAACCATAATGGCCTCGAGGGACGACTAACCATGATGTTCGGCTAAGTTATCACCATTATTACAAGATAAGTCTAATTTGATAATATGCCCTTGAGGGACTCGACCGAGTATACTATATCTTTAGGTCATCATTGATATCTCTATGGTATAGACAAGATCTCGAATCGCAAGATAGGTGAGCCTCGAGAGACTCGACCAACTCAACCTACATTGGGATGAGATTTCTCCCTATAACGATAGAAGGTCATGTCAATCAATCTAATTGCCTCACACTTACTGACTTAATATTATCGTATGAGGGGGGTTTTGATTCAGTCTCATAATATGATGTGTCATACACGTACATATTTAATATATATATCTACATCGCATGAAAATATATATAAGTATCTAATATGTGTATAATCAACCACATATCATATATGCGCAATCACAGCAGAGGATCATGAACCTTATTCTAATGCAATCGGGCCCGAGCCACTAGGCCCAACCACTCACATCACGATCTATATATGCATCGGTTCATCTCCGTACCCTGTGATCATTCATCTCGTAATTATTGGTTTCGTCGGTATCTCTACTTATCTCCATACGTCATGATCGTCCGTCTCGATCTCGTGGGTTCCGTTGGTATCTCCACAGTCTCACCGCATTGTTAGATTTCTTATTTGATAATATAGTAAAAAAAATATTACTCCAATCGGGAAAGCTTAACCGTGGGAAATCGAGAATGGTTATCTTCCTGCGAGGAAGGAAAATAGTATGTATGATCCATCTCTTTGATACGATGGACAGTTAATTTATTTATGGTTTGGAGTTCCATGATTTTATGAGCTCTTAACGAGGCCCAAATTGTTGCAAGAGATTGACTGCATCTGTATATTATGATGCTGAAATGTTCGTTCGTCTCAGGTCCAATGTTAGCGATGGCTTTGGTAATTGGGAGTGATTTGATGCAGCCAAACTATATGAACAAAACAGGAACACAGAAGATTGTAAAGGAACCACAGACGAAAGTTGTGTGTTCCATCCTTTATTGATTGATTTAATCTACAATGCCTGTGTGAGCTGAGCTAACAATTTTAAACTCACTGGTGTAGTAGCTTCAGGTAAGCCTCAGAAGCCCTTCACGAATGCCTTGCACCAGTCAATCTTCCTGACTGCTAGTGCTCAAGAAAAACCTTCATTATTTACAGGGAAGAGAAGGAGCTCTTCCTGGATGTCCGATGCATTATTTACAGGGAGGAGGAGAAGAAGCTCCATGGAGCCATCCGCTCCGACAACGCTGAGATGACGATGGGCTACCAACCCAAACTGCTACTGCATCACACAAAGCTCAAATGCCGCCGCTGCTTATGCCACATGAACCAACTCTGCGACGACAACGCACTACTACTACTATTACTACTACAAGGGATGTAGTTTCAGCCACCGAGACGAGAGGCGGATGTGAGCGCCACCGCTTGAGCCCAAACTTTGATCCGGGCCTTCACATCCTTGGGGTCGTCACCTGTTTCACAGCACAACACCTCATCAGAGCTTGAAGAAGAAGAATCTTGAAACGCCAAAAGCTCTTTAAACAGACGTGGAGAACACGACCACAGTGCATCGTTATGAGCATCAAAATCCTACTTTTAGCTTATTATTATTATTATTATTATTCGCGATTAGACCATTGAGTTGCCTTCGCATCAAAAAGATGATAAAATTCTTGTGGCGAGTGATATAAGAATATGTTGCAGAAAACAGGGTAGCTGAAAGAGTCTTTTTTTTTTTTTTTTGTTGGGTACCTGGGGTGGAGATCCTCCAGTTGACGGGGGAATTGCCGCCGCTGCTGGTGTCGGCCGTCAGATCGGAGAACGTTCCCGGGATCTCTACCGTCCAATCTGACGGCAAGTCCAGGCCGAGGTCCCGGCACGCCCTCATCTCCTCCATGTCCATGCACATCCGCCCGGACCCGCAGCGCGACTGGACCATCACCCGGCACTCCGCCGCCGCGCCCGCGTCCGACCCGTCCTCCGCTGCCGCGTGGCTCTTCTTCAGCTGCCACGCCCGCTCCAGCCACCGCTCCCTCGTCTGCCGGTACCGCCGGTGGTGGTGGTGCCGCCGCCGCCCTCGGCCGCGCGCCTCCGTCTCGCTCGCGTACTCCTTGAGCCACTCCGGCCTTCCCACAAAGCCCCGGGAGGGCGTTCCGGGCATCGACGCCACTCCCATGCCCGATGACTCCTCCTCCTCATCCTTGTCCGTCCCGTCCGGAAGCACGCCGCAGCCACCCGTGGCTGCGCCTTTCGACTCGTCGTCCCCCGACGAGGGCTCCACGTCCGCGTCCTCGCCTTCCGACTCGTGAGGGAGGCCCGACATCCGCTGGCTCGCGTTGTGGCATCTGGCCTCGTCGGCATGGCCAGTGAAATAGACAGCAGGCATCGTTACAGTGCTCAGCTCGTCGTCCAAGTCGTCTGCTTGGTCGTAGCCGGTGAAGTGGGCGTAATTGTTACGGGTGGTCTCTTCCGCTGCCATCTTGAATAGATTCTCTATGGTGCAGGGTATGCACAGTGAAAACAGAAGAAGAAAGGTAGAAGAAGACTTGTGTCCTGTTGGAGGACAAAACTCGGTAAGGCTTGCGTTTTTTATAGGTGATCGGCCATGGTGAATTAGGATCTGACATCATATATTATGAAGAGTTTGGAAGAAAGAGCTCCTGTCATCTCCTTAGTATAGTGGTGAAACATTAGATAATGTAGAGACATACGGCATATATTATTTGACTGGGAATACTCGAGGCATATTCCATGATTGTTTATATCCCATTATTAGCTCATATAAGTTGAATTAGTATTGTTTAACCTACGGATTTGTAGATGTGGAACATGTACAATTATTATTATTATTATTATTTTCTGAGTGATGCTTGGTTCCTTGTTTTCAACAATATCTGATGGATTTCCCCACAGAAACTTCCAAAATTTACAAGAGGCTTAGCTGCCCATCCCGAACCTTCTGGTTCAAATGATTCGAAGATTGAGGGGTGTGGAATTGGATCATAAATATAAAAAATTGTAAATGTAAAAAACCACTAAATAGACCAAAAATAATATTGGAGATAAGGTATCTGAAAGGAAGACAAAAGATTTTTTTTAAAAAAAAAACAGAGTGATAAGTTCCCGACACCGAGGGCAATCAAAATCGCAAGTATTGCATGTCCCATGATTGCTACTTGCCATTTTTCTGATCCACAAAATTATTTTCTACATTTTCCAAAAGAGTAAATATGATCGATCGATCGATCGTACGACGCCCAAATTTGTGATCCAACCTCGTGCGCTGTCCTAATCCTAGATGCCAATCACGAGATCCCAGCCGTCCAAATGGCCTTCTCGTCCCAAACTGACGCTCATCGCTGAACGGCCGCACGGCGACATGACGACGACCGGGCACGTGGCGTGCGCCCCCTCCCGACAGGGTCCTACCGGCGATGGACACGCGTTGGCGAGCCGTAGGTCGGAGAACGTCCAGTCCAGGCCTGGTGGGCCCGCGGGGAGAGCCGACACGGTGGAGCTTTTGCGGTGGTGGCGCCGGCGGGGCTGACGCGTCGCTTTCGGACCGCCCAGTGGAGCGCGTCGATCCCGACGCGTCGGGGATGACACGCGTGCGAGAATCATGACGTGTGCCGTAGGCGGACGCGCGACACGCGTTCCAACATCCTCGAGTGTAACCAAGCAACCGGGCGCTTAATGGTAAAAAATAAAAAAATATATATATATGTACCAACCGCTAAAGGACACATCGAAGAAACCGAAGCTGCGTGGGGTCCGCGTTGCTTGACCAGGCCAAACGTGGCCACGTAGCGAACACCCCCTATCGCGGTTGAGCCACGTAACGCGTTGCCCCGGCACTCGCGTCCCACGTGACGCGGTGTCGTGGACTTCACGAAACCTGCCAGCCTCGATGTTATTGGCCGAGACTAAGCGCTATTTGGCTTTCTTTATCCATCATCGACACATAATAATTAATATATATGTTGGCGCATGACGACAAGCTGGTCAACAGGTTGGTGATGGTCAACGTACGTGCCGGTCTGTAACACCGTGGCACATATAGAAATAGGGTTAGGTAATCCGGAGGGTTTCGTATACGTGGGATTCTCCACATAAATATCTTTAATCGAACCCTATATTTAATCACGTAATGAATGCTTAACGAGCAAGATAAAAAGGAGCTTGGTTGAGATTGATTGGCAAAAGGAGAGTTGCTAATTAAAATCATGACGTGACGTTGTTATGCTAATTGCACGCGTGTCACTTGGTAGCTTGTAGTTGCAGGCGTGCCGACATCTTGAGGTCCTCCTCCTACTACTTGGAAGTCATCAGTTGTTGTGATCTTTACTCGCAAGGTTTTCGTTATAGTTTTCGGGTTATCCAGCGACATCAACACTCCTCCTTGAAAGGAGAGATTTTGGAATAATAATAACGATAGATAGATGGGACATGATAAATTTTTGTTGTTGGATGTTGTGTCGTGGACGAGCATCAGCACGACACAATTCGGATCACGTACGAAGGGTCATCCTAGCTGGATGCGAAGACTCGGGGTCGGTTGATGATGGGTGCAGGCTTGTAGAGTTATCGACTACTCGGGTCGATTGTGGCCCATGTCGATTTCTGGAGGGGGTCGAAACCTGCAAAAAAAGGCCTTCGTCCAAGGGGGGGGGGGGGGGGTGTATGCCCGACGAGATCGCTCCGATGATTAAATTGGCGTTTGGAGGTGAAGATCATAATCGGGACTCTGAAGGTCCCGAGCAATTTTTAGGAGAAGCGATCGTGAGTCCAAAAAAAAGATCCCCCTCCATAGGCTAATGTGAGAGGTATTTATACTTGTCAACCAGAGGGAGGTCACGTCGTAGTGTTTAATGGGTGCGGTGCCTTCAACTTGACTATGGGTATGACCCTACGTTAGGCAATGTTTTCGTCGGATTTCAATATCTCGATCGACGATCGTGAGTACGACACCCAGCATAACCGGCCTGGTGTGTCCGAGTTGTTGGGTTGTCGAGGTGGACGTCCACGTGATCCTCGGACTGATGTGTCATAGCTGATTGGTAGAGTCGACATGGATGCAAACGTGACCCTCAACCTCAATATTTATTTACCCTATCAATTTTAATTAAAATATGAATGTAATACAATAATCCAAAAGGATTCCATACGGAAGAGTCCTATCTCTGTACATTGTGAATGGAGCATGATGTTGTTTGTACTTCTGTTTTAGCACCAACACAGTGAGTGAGCGGATCTGCCGGAAGCCAATTCCATTACGTTCTCCATCCATCCATCCATGTCCTGTGAACCCAATCCACAAACACACCATAGAATAACTCCCATATATATATATATATATTCTTCATAATAATGAATAACTCGACTCATGGGTTTAATGGACCATTTGAGTAGATCTTAAAGGAGCCGTGTTAGCATAAAATTGATAATATATGAAAATATTTTAATATCAAAAATATAAAATTAAATAATAATAGATCTAAAAGATTATTAATGATACTATTCAGAAAAAAAATTTCATCTTATTTACAAACGCACTATCGTCGACGATTCTAAGATATATAATAATATCAACTTACAAGGAGAAATAGATTCATCTTCTCCCTTCTTCCTATGTTTTTATTCCTATGTTTTTATAGGATCAGTATGATCGATAGATTTAGAAATACAAAAATATGAGATATGAACTATTCTCTCTAGTTGACTGGTTTAGTGACTAAGGGAGATAGAGAAAAGATATGTAATCTCTAAACTATATCACGATAAAGTATTTTTATAATCCCTAAGAGGTCTTATCTATTTATAGGTGAGAGCAATAAGTAATTAGGAAAGTTTCTTCAGGCATCTTCTAGAATCTTATTTTAATTGGACTTCCTTTCTATTGATCAATAATTGTAATCAGAATCTAATCATATCTATAATATACTTAATTAAATATGATCACATAATTTAATATTCTCCTACTTAGCCCATTATTTTGGTAAGATACAAAAGGATTCAAAATAAAAAATAAATAAATAAATTTATTTGAAAATAAGTTTACATAATTGGTTTCTAAGATTTTTGGAAACTATTTACATGCGTATATATTTTAAAATAGGCTAATAACTCCAATAAATACACTAATACTATATTAAGTCTAGCAATGTGAGTCATAGCGATTGCATGCTATCAATATCATATTTACTTCTATGTATCATAACACTATTAAACTTTCTAATGTATCATATTTACTTCTATGTACCATAACACTATTAAACTTTCTAATGCAGTCCTAAATAACCTCTGTAATTTATCTTGTCAAGACAATCCTATCATCACATTCAATCATAATATGTACATACATAATTATAAACTGAATAACAAAAACAAATAATACGTAACCAAAATATCAATTATAGTATCCACTCAAATATGCGTTACCATATCTATTATAGGTTGCTCACAAACCTAATCACAAAAATATGTTATTTAAAAATACTTTAGGCTATAAGTCCTAATTGAATTAATCAACAATCAAATAGTGAAACTCAAGTCAGTAATTGACATTAGATATTTATGGACTCATTTTCTCTAATCTCCAAGTATTTTATACCATAATACATAGAAATATATTAATATTTGTCATTCTTAGAGAAGAAAACTATTACGATATGTCACAAAATATCTTCATCAACCTGACAATTGAGTTTGATTACACCAAGTCTAAAGATAAAATTTTACAGTTACAAGTTTGATTAGTAGCCTCAAAGCATGCCACAAAACCAACTTATATTATTAATATTGTAGTAATAAATTACCCATCAGATTGATAAAGATATTAACTATATGGTGGGCTTCCTTTTATCGAGATAATTTATAAAATCAATACTTAAAAATTAAAATCATTTCAAGCTAATATAATTTTATACATGTGATTATATTATCATCCCTTCCAGGTATCTTATTACTTTTCTTTATAGTCTTTTAATATTTTTACTTTTTGGTAACTCGAATATCTACCTAATATTTTAATTATAAAATTAATATATGTTTCGATATAGGCTTGAGCATAAACTTCCAATTACACATATATAAAAAATATTTTCTTTATCTAATTTATTTCAAGTCATTTTAAAGCACATATTTTAAGTAAAATTTTACTTTTATGATTTGCTAAATAAAGTTGTAGATTAAACTTTTTCTATGACTCGATCAATATATCCTTTCTGAGACAATCTTAACAATCGTTGATATATATTACTTAACCATCTTAAAATTCTTGAATGATAAATTTTTTAATTTAGTATAATAAATCAAGAACATTTTTGGTAATACAAAATATTATTCAATATAAGACTAATATAATAAACTTGCTCCCATTGATCTTAAGATATAAATACTGATCAATAATATTTTTTTAAATCTGAAGGAATTAATGATATCAAGAAATTTTATATATCATAGTTTAGAAGTTTATTTTAGGTCATAAATGAATTCCTAAATTTGCATACAAAGTTTTACTTTCTCTGCAAATCATTTAGAGTAACTAACCTATATAAAACTAGATCTTTAATCAAAAACTTATTTTTACATGTGTAACTCAAACTCATAATGAGTCACTAATATCATGACGATTCTTAATGAGTTCATTTAAAATTGAAGGCCTCATTATGGTCGATACATTTTTTATGAGTAAAATATTTAATCACAAGTTTGACCATTATTTCTAATCCCATCAAATAACATATGACGGGTTTTAGAAAACAAAAAGTGTATATATTATATTAATATTATATATTATATATATCTATTAATAATATTAAAAATATATATGCTAATATAGTTATTAGTGTTAGAACTACAAGAAGTGTGTGTAGTGACCATCCTATTAGCATATGATTATATTAAGAATTTATATTAAGTCCCATATTAATAATTAATAAACTTACTAGTTAGTTACATTATAGACTTAGTTAGCATATGTTATGATATTATCTTAGTTGATGCGAGGCTAAATAAAATTAATTATAAGCTTGAGCTATTAATACATGCCTTATAAACCACTCAAAGGAGGTAGTCTCAGTATTTATAATGTGTATACTCTTAAACAAGCCTATTGATATGCTTCATATGGGCTATAGCTTCTAAGAAGAATTCTCCTTGGTTTGATGAATTACCAAAATATATCCAATCAAAAACTTTAATTGGGTTCTTATCTCGAGTGTGTGCTGCTGGACCTCAAAAGTGTATTACAAAAACAAGTTTTTGCTTAAACCATGGTTACTCTATATCGTTAGTAATGGAGATGATATTTTTCTATAGCTTAATTCTTGGCACTCTTTAAAAGCCGTCATTGGGAACTATATTGACTATAATTTCTCTCCAAACCTTTTGATCCAAAGTTTCTAAGATCCAAAAGGCCAGTTTTGATTCCAATTTATGATACATTTCATGAAAGTTACACTCTTCTCCCCTCTTCAGAAAGATTGTGTGTAAAATCAACTTATGTAGCTATATTGGATCCTTCAAATGTGATTCTTTGGACTAGTATTATTTGGTTTAAAGGCAACATACCATGGTACTCCTTGACTTACTTGCTTAAATGAGAAATTTGAATAATTATTAATGCTGCCTATGCAACTAAGGAGACAAAAGTGTGCAACACCTATTTTTTTAATATCATTTTTCAGCTTTTGTGTGGGTAGTAATTCTAAGGAGGTATATTTTTTTTTTAACTCCCCAAGGTGTGGAATGTTATAATTAACATGTGTATGCTGCCACATAAACAATGAGAGCTATATGATAATAAAATTAATTAATAAATTTAATAATTTAATATTATGATAAATGATGCAAAAATTACTTCAATTGTTGGAAGGTTAGATATAGAGCCGGAGAATCGAACATTATATTGGAAGACTCTCATATCGAAAAATTAAAATATCGATCGAAGGATTAGTCAATGTGTTAGTAATCCAACGTTATGTCGAATGATTGAACGTTGTTTCAGAGGATATAATGTCTCGATAAAGTTGACATGTTAGAGAGTAATGTACCAAAGAATATAGAAATAAATACATGATGATTTGCTAGAAGATCAAATAAAGTATTAGAAGATTACAAAAGATATACTAAAAGAGTGAACAACATATTAGAAGTTTTGACAACATATTGAAAAGATGATTCATATGTAAGACAAAGTTAATTTGGGTTACAATCGATCTCTCAAATGGGCTTAAAAGTGTGATAGCTTGTAGTTGTAGTAGGATAGTCTATGGGTTGTATTGGGCCCTTATTGGGCTTGGCAACCCAAGAGGTAGTGTGGACGATATGATTGGTTCAACGATTGTATTGTCTAGATTAATTGTAGTAACACTATCTTTTCCATTTTAGGATATTTTTACTTGATTTACTCTATCTTTTTATGTATGATAGATACATAGGCCTCGACAAATTCCTCACTAGATTAATGAGTTGAGATAAAGATTAGTGCTAAATTCTTATTGTGAGAAATCTTTTCTTGTTTTTGTAAGAGTTGTTCTATACCGAGATATAGGCATGATTAAGTTAGAAGGTTGTATCCTAAATCTTGAAAATAAAAAAGATTATAAAAAAATTATTAAAAGAAAGATTTGATAGTGAAAATTAATATTATCAAGGAAAGCCGATGAGTTCGAGAAAATAGGAATCAAAGTTTTTTGCTCTTTCATATAATTATTTATTTTCACAATCAAATTACAAGAGTTTATTTCAATTAGCATAAATATAAATTCATGAAATATTTGGGTCTACATTCTAAATGATTGCTTGATAAATAAAACACTTGCCCACCGAGACCATAAGTTACTTCTTACTATAAGGATATTTTAATAATATATATATATATATTTCATTATTGATGTCTTAGAATGGGCTGTGTTTTAATAGTTCTTGGTACGTTGCTTCTCCACCTCACACGGTTGCGAGCAAGTTGTCTTCGTTCATCCATCCTTGATTGATGTAGCCTAACCCTGCAGCAAATAATAGATCAGCTTCCTTATATCTCGGTTGCACTCTAGAAAAATGGCTTCTCCTTCTACATACAAACATGGGATTCTCCACCTCACACGCTGGTAGCAAGTTGTCTTTGTTCATGTTCATGTTCATGTTCATCCTTATGCTGTAGCCAAACCCCCTGCAGCAAATAATTTTATATCAGCATCAAACGAACTGTCACACTCAACGTTATACCTATAATTCCGTGTTGGTAATAGATGTTCTTGGAGGAGCCTCTGCCAAAGTGACCCACCTCAGGCTTGTGAAGAAGAGGGGTCTGTCTGTCTCTACACTGCTCCGATGGTTGTGATAGCAGCTGTGATAGATAGTTGTTGTTTATCCAACCAAAGCCGTCAGTCATGAAGTATTATTGGCCACCAGTGTTAAAGAACACTTCCTCTCTCTCTGATGTTGTCAGCCCTTTTGGGTTTTCTTTCAACCCAACAACTTGTATACCACTCATCCAAAACCATTCTTCCCCATAGCAGATTAGCTACCTTACACTAGAAAAGGATATGTGTCGTAGACTCGAGGCAGTCTTTATAAACTGGATTATTACATTTGGGAATCAAAGAAGTTTATTATTAAGCTTCGTAAATATTGCCATCCAATTGTGGAACCCCAAAAAGCAAGCAGCAAAGCTGGATACTAATAAGAATTCATCTAGTTTGACAGGAGAAGAGGATACATTTCGTTTACTTTGTCAAACAGAAGTCACTTTGGATTGCACTGTATCAATTCACTTCAGCTTTGTGTACAGTCATTCATTCATTCATTCATTCCTTCATTCAATAATCATGTTTGACTGAGTGTGCACAGTGATTCTCACACAATGAAGTTCTAATGATCAAAACATGTTCTTTTTTGATTTGGTTAATGAAGTCAAACCATTGGCGTGTAGTTAGCAAACTCCTCCGGAGAAAAAAAAAAAAAAATGCTCTTCTGCCTTGTTCTTGCAATCGTTTTTTGATGTGGATTCTACCAACTCCCTTTGATTTGGATGCTCTTGTCACCATTTGCTCATGAGGTTATTCATTTTTCATGCCATGGATTTCTTGGCACCCTCACTGTCTCTTGATGTTTGTTGGCTTAATTCATAGGATGTACCATGATCATGTGTCTTGTCAAAGGACACCATAGTATTCTGTCACTCTCTTTGATATGATTCCACATTAGACGATCTCTATATTCTCAATTTGCCTGTTCTTAGTGTCTTCTCGACTGGTAATAATACTAGGATGATGATGTTTTTTTGCTGGTTCAGAGAGAATGGTGGTATGAGCACAAGTTTGCTATCTGAACCTCATTTATAGTTTGATTGTTTTGTCTGTCATTCTCCACAGCTCTGAAAGTTCAGCACTGCTCTAGAAATTGCTGAACAATCTAATTATTTTCTTCTTCTTCTTCTTCTTCTATTTGGTGTCATTTTCCCAAGTTCAGCACTGGTCAAGAGCTCAATGTTTCTGCTATTTGGGAACAAACGATTTTTATGTGTATTAGTCTATCTTGTCGGCCAGTGATCGAAGTCAACATTTGTTTTCTTCTACTGGAGTAGGTAGCTGATGTACACCACAGCCACCACATAATAAGTTTAAAGGCAAAAAAAAAAAAAAAAAAAGTTCAACCTGTTGATGCAAAATAAAACAAAAAGGAAGAATACTAGGAATGTTGGAATAAGCCTCAGGGCTAAGTTGTTCTTTTTGTGGAAGAACAGGCCGCCTTTGTCCTCTTTCTTCCACTTCTTTTCTTCTTCTTTTGGCTTTTGCACCAAAACTTGATATGTGCTTGAGAATATTCACATCTAAAGGTGAGAAAAGAAGGAAAAGGGACATGAAAAAAAAGAAAATGTCCTGGCTTTTTTTTCCCTCTCTGCTACCAAGTCATCAGCTTCAGATTGAGGCCACAGTATGCACAGAAATCTATTCCCACACTGGCACTTGCAGCTTGCTGATGATGCAAGTGGCAGTGCCATGCTTGAGAGTATTAGCCAAACAACTCTCGCTTCCCTACTTGCAAATGCTTCTAAATGAGGCACAACAACTCAGGTAGCTGTCAGGTGAACAAAAGAGAGGTGGACACCAAGTGTTCAGTATGCAAGAAAGTCCATGTTGTCTGCTGCAAAAGAAGTCGTCCAACACTGGTGAGCTTGAAACCATGGGATTTGAAGGATGGAGTAGTAGTTAATGTATGAGCTTCTTGCATGTCTTTCAAAAGCTTATATTAGAATTGGAAAAAGTGTGGAAGAAGACCGAAGACTGGAGCAAGCTTTATTTGACACGCTTATTACCATGTCTATCTATCTATCTATCTATCTATCTATCTACACACACCAGAAATTTTGTCACACAGATCTTGCAAATCGGAAATGTCTCGCGATCTATGCATGTCCGAATCCCACGGATGACATCTGGAACTTTTATTACCTCGCCGTATACGTCTGGAGACTGTAGCTGATGCTGCAGCTGTTCTGGAGACTGAACACGGATTGGCTTTCCGTCTTGACGTCACAATGAAGAGATTGGCTTTGGTTTTGGATGCTTGCTACGACGGGAAGCCACCCTCGAGGTACTCCGACCATTTGAGGTCCTCGGGCTCGCCTTCGAGCTGGACTGGGGTGTCCGTGTCTTGCGTCGTCAACTCCGACCAAGGGAAGATGCCATTGCCGAAGAAGGGGGGGCTACTGTTCTGCATCTCTATTCCGCCAGCGCTGCTCATGCTGCTCTGACTACTGTTGCTGGAGTAAACTGCATCACTGTACCGAATACCATCGATTCCAGCACAGACGTGTGCAGGATTATATGGTGGGAGGTTGATGATGTTTGTTCTCAGCCCCATGGAAGTAGTGATGACTGCGGTCGGAGTTGACGGGAAACCTGTGGATAATGCGTTGCAGCTGAAGTCCTGATTCATTTCGAACAGCCTACCGTACGGATTTGGGCAGACCGACAGCCCCGCCCCAGCTGCCTGGCTTCTGCTGCAGTCGGTGGCAAAGCCCAACTCCGCAAGAGGGAAGATGGTGGCTGGATGGGACGAGATGTCTTGGCTGGCGATGAATTGGCCTGGAAAGAAGCATTTCATCGGTGTGGCCGAGGTCTTCGATGGTTTCCTCTCGACGGCGTGCTCATCCAACACTGGCATCACCGCGTCGGTGGTGGTCGCCAAGGTTGCAACGGGAATTTTGAGGTCGCAGGAGCTGCAAGTCCTCTCGCTGCTCTTCGAGGCATGACCTTCGGCGGCTTCGGCCTCCGCGAGTGGGTTGTGCGTGTTGGGGTCGATGCCTCTCTGCTTGAGCTTCTTCTTGATGCAAGAGTTCCAGAAGTTCTTGATCTCGTTGTCGGTCCTTCCCGGCAAGCGTGTCGCAATCTGTGACCACCTGAACATGTCGTCGGTAAAAAAGGATCACAAAGAGCTCAAGGGCAGACATCATCACATCGATGGATCAAAAGGAGGGAGGGAATTCCTGTACCGGTTTCCTAGCACCGCATGGAGTTCAATGATGAGATCCTCCTCCTGGTCTGAGAATGCTCCTCGTTTGAGGTCAGGCCGCAGGTAGTTTATCCACCTCAACCTGCAGCTCTTTCCACACCTCTGAATACCTGCGCACACAAAAGAAGAAGCAATTACCAAGGATTAGATAGAAGCAGAGCAGCAAAGGAAACCCATGCCCAATCTGCCGGTTGGCAAAAAATGCATGCATCACCTGCTTGTTTAGGGACAGAGCTCCAACACCCATGGCCATACTTGGTTATATGCTTGATGAGCTTTTCGTCTTCCTCAGGAGACCACAGGCCTTTCCTCAGCTTCTGCTTGTGGCAGCATGTGTGCTGCCCCATATCCGGTGAGACCCGAGCGGAATGCGAATGCAGCAGCAATTCCTGCCCGTCTGCCGAATTGTCGGTGGGAGAAGAGCTGTGTGCTAGTCGGGAACTGAAGAATGTTGCAGAAAGGGATAGAGGGGAGGCAGAGGGATCCGAGCAGCACCGAGGAAGGAATTGGAATTAAGAGAAGAAGGACAAGCTAGAGAGAGAAATAGAGAGAGAGAGAGAGGCGGTCACCATCAAGTGGTTGCGATCCAATGTAGGCCTTCCTTCTCTCCTCTCCTTCGCCTCCCTTGTTTTAAAGGTGGTGGTGGTGGTGGGGGGGGGGGGGGGGGGGGGGAGAGGATGAATTGAACCAACATGTTGTGATGCTGATAAAACTACAAAGGCAGTAAAAAAAAAAAGTAACAAAGGTAGCAGACATGGATGCATGCATGCATCTCCGGGAAGACACTCCTCCGAGCTGCCTCTCTACCTACTGGAGATTGTCCTGTTCATGATTGATTACTACTCCCTGCCACACTAAGTTTCATCAGTTCATGCTGTTTACTAAAACAAGTAGCATAGTTTTCTTATGTCACTTTAGAATGTATCACACAACATTTTTTTTTTTTTTTACTACCGTTAGTGTCAAATCTGGTGCTTGCCTAGTATATGAGTTTCGCCTTCGTGTCTGTTGAGCAAGTACTGCTGGTTCAGGCCCGTGTGCATTAGCTCGCCCGCGGTCGTCTCGGTGCGGAGTTGGAGCTCGGTCATATGGGTGGTACCTCAGGGTTCGGCTCGGGAAGTCGGCTGCTGGAATGGTGGAGCTCGGGTCGGGCTGAAGTATTCCAGCTCAGGTCGACCGCTGACTCTTGCAAGAAGGTCGGGTCGGGTAGGTTCCCGACGTGACCCCTCCGATGGTCAAGTTAGTTCAGTGGTTGGTTTTTGCGATCCCCCTACCCCGTAAAGTTGCAGGATCCTTTATAATGAGTGTTGTAGGCCCTTCATACCTGATAACCTTATTGCCCTTAAGGCTTACCATGTCATCGTACCTTTCCACCATGCCCCTAGTGCTTGCTGTGAGGCGTGCGTCTGCAGGTAAGGAGTGTCGACCTTACCTATGTCAGGTCGGCTATATGACCACTGACTCCCCCCATACTTGCATCCGACCGGTTGCCCGCGTCGGGTCGGCCACATCGGCGGGCCAGCTGTCCGAGGGCACGATGACGTGGCGGCCAGGTCAACAT
The DNA here is from genome assembly GCA_029747655.1 of Ensete ventricosum. Taxonomy (NCBI): domain Eukaryota; kingdom Viridiplantae; phylum Streptophyta; class Magnoliopsida; order Zingiberales; family Musaceae; genus Ensete; species Ensete ventricosum. The sequence goes on from JAQQAF010000009.1 coordinate 57,147,561, forward strand.
CTGTCATATCATTCCTCGCCCCCCGGGAAGACCTTCTCGAGGTGCTTGATGAGGGTGTTGAAGATGAGGTCTTGTGCTTGCCTGCTGACCCATGGTGGCTCTGAACTAGTCTCGAGTGGGAGCTCAGGGATCGATTAGATCGAGCAGGAGCTCAGGAACTTGAATGGTGCGAGGGCTGATCCGACCGAGGAGGAGCTCGGGAGCTTGAATGGCGCAAGAGTTTATCCGACCGAGCAGGAGCTCGAGAATTGGAATGGCGTGGGAGCTGATCCGACCGAGCAAGAGCTCGAGAATTTGAATGGCGCAAGAGCTGATCCGACCGAGCATGAGCTCGGGAATTGGAATGGCGCAGGAGCTAATCCGACCGAGTAAGAACTCGGGAATTTGAATAACGCAGGAGCTGATCAGACCGAGCATGAGCTCGGGAATTGGAATGGCGCAGGAGCTGATCCGACCGAGTAAGAACTCGGAATTAGAATGGCGCAAGAGCTGATCCGACCGAGCATGAGCTCGGGAATTTCAAAGTCGCAGGAGCTGATCCGACCGAGCATGAGCTCGGGAATTGGAATGGCGCAGGAGTTGATCCGACCAAGCATGAGCTCAAGAATTGGAATGGCGCAAGAGCTGATCCGACCGAGCATGAGCTCGGGAATTGGAATGGCGCAGGAGTTGATCCGACCGAGCATGAGCTTGGGAATTAAAATGGTGCAAGAGCTGATCCGACCGAGCATGAGCTCGGGAATTGGAATGGCTCATGCTCGGGAATTTGAATGGCACAAGAGCTGATCCGACCGAGCATGAGCTCGGTAATTGGAATGGCCAAGGAGCTGATCCGATCGAGCATGAGCTCGGGAATTTGAACTTAGGATTTTGCCAAGGGGGTGAACTCGGGCGCAAATCCTGGGATTTGGCCGAGAGCCAAGAAGGTGAGCTCGGGCACAAATCCTGGGATTTGGCCGAGAGGGTGAACTCGGGCACAAATCCTGGGATTTGGCCGAGTATGTGAACTCGGGCGCAAATCCTGGGATTTGGCCGAGAGAGTGAACCCGGGCGTAAATCCTAGGATTTGGCCGAGAGGGTGAACTCGGGCGCAAATCCAGGAATTTGGCCGAGAGGGTGAACCCGGGCACAAATCCTGGGATTTGGCCGATAGGGTGAACTCGGGCACAAATCCTGGGATTTGGCCGAGAGGGTGAACTCGGGCACAAATCCTGGGATTTGGCCGAGTAGGTGAACTCGGGCGCAAATCCTGGGATTTGGCCGAGTAGGTGAACTCGGGCGCAAATCCTGGGATTTGGCCGAGAGAGTGAACCCGGGCACAAATCCTGGGATTTGGCCGAGAGGGTCAACTCGGGCGCAAATCCTGGGATTTGACCGAGAGGGTGAACTCGGGCGCAAATTCGGGGATTTGGCCGAGAGGGTGAACCCGGGCACAAATCCTGGGATTTGGCCAAGACGGTGAACTCGGGCACAAATCCTGGGATTTGGCCGAGTAGGTGAACTCGGGCGCAAATCCTGGGATTTGCCCTAGAGAGTGAACCCGGGCACAAATCCTAGGATTTGGCCGAGAGGGTGAACTCGGGCGTAAATCCTGAGATTTGGTCGAGAGGGTGAACTCGGGCGCAAATCCGAGATTTGGCCGAGAGGGTGAACTCGGGCGCAAATCTTGGGATTTGGCCAAGAGGGTGAACTCGGGCGCAAATCCAGGGATTTGGCCGAGAGGGTGAACTCGGGCGCAAATCCGGGGATTTGGCCGAGAGCCGAGAAGGTGAGCTTGGGCACAAATCCTAGGATTTGGCCGAGAGGGTGAACTCGGGCACAAATCTTGGGATTTGGCCGAGTAGGTGAACTCGGGCGCAAATCCTGGGATTTGGCCGAGAGAGTGAACCCGGGTGCAAATCCTGAGATTTGGCCGAGAGGGTGAACTCGGGCGCAAATCCGGGGATTTGGCCGAGAGGGTGAACTCGGGCGCAAATCCGGGGATTTGGCCGAGAGAGTAAACTCGGGCACAAATCCTGGGATTTGGCCGAGAGGGTGAACTCTGGCGCAAATCCTGGGATTTGACTGAGTAGGTGAACTCGGGCACAAACCGAGAGGGTGAACTCGGGCGCCCTCGCCCTTATCTTATGAACCCTCTCTTTTATTTATTTATGTATTGTTACTATTATGTTATATATTATATATATATATATATATATATATATATATATATATATATATATATATATATATATATATATATATATATATATATATATATTATCCTTCGCTTAGGGTTTTGGTCGGAGTAATGGCGCATTTAATGCGCTGGGTGGCTTTTAGGGTGGCGACGCTTCGTCTTGCATCGGGAAGCTGAAACGACTCCTCTGGGCGCTATAAGTTCGATGTGGCTGGGCTGAGACCTCAATTGTTCATTTGGCCCCTTCCCTGCTTCTATCTCGACCCTTCCTAGCCACCCATCGCCCCTTCAGTCGGTAGCCCTTTTTGAACAGGTCGGGATGACCTCCTCGGACTCCTCAAGTAGTATCAGGGTCGTTTCTCCCCCGGGGTCGGGGGAGACAAGTCGGTGTGATCCCAAGGTCGGTTCCTCGGGAGCGTCTTCTGAGCCCTCTTCGCCTATCGACGCGAGGGTTCTGAGGGATCTGGAGGTCATGAAGTTAAATCATGACCTAGACACGGCGGTGACCGAGGGGTCACTTGCCATGATTAGGGAGCGGTATAGCATCCCGATCGAATACGGGCTGCATGTTCCGCAGCCCGAGCAGCGCCCCTATAGTTTGGACGCTCCCGGCATATGCATCTCGGTAGATGCTCTAGAGGCCGGTCTCCGATTTCCTCTGCATCCACTCATCAAGGAGTGCATGAGGTGGTGGAGGGTCTCTCCCAGCCAGGTAGCACCCTCCTTCTAGCACCAAAAATGTTAGTGTCAAATCTGGTGCTTGCCTAGTAGATGAGTTTCGCCTCCGTGTCTGTTGAGCAAGCACTGCTGGTTCAGGCCCGTGTGTGCTAGCTCGCCCGCGGTCGTCTCGGTGCGGAGTTGGAGCTCGGTCAGATGGGTGGTACCTCAGGGTTCGGCTCGGGAAGTCGGCTGTTGGAATGGTGGAGCTTGGGTCGGACTGAAATATTCCAGCTCGGGTCGGTCGCTGACTCCTGCAAGAAGGTCGGGTCGGGTAGGTTCCCGACGTGACCCATCCGACGGTCAAGTTAGTTCAGTGGTTGGTTTTTGCGATCCCTCTGCCCCGTAGAGGTGCAGGAGCCTTTATAGTGAGTGTTGTAGGTCCTTCGTACCTGATAACCTTACTGCCCTTAAGGCTTACCATGTCGTCATACCTTTCCACCATGCCTCTAGTACTTGCTGTGAGGCGTGCGTCTGCAGGTAAGGAGTGTCGACCTTACCTGTGTCAGGTCGGCTGTACGACCACTGACGCCCCCCATACTTGCATCCGATCGGTTGCCCGCATCGGGTCGATCACGTTGGCGGACCAACTGTCCGAGGATACGATAACATGACGGCTAGGTCAATATCTGTCATATCAATTACCATTAGAACACAACCTTAGTGCTCCATCTTGGAAATAACAAATGGATGTGCCCATGACAGTCTCTTCTGTTCTAATCCCTCAATCTGAATCCATCTTGGAAATAACAAATGGATGTGCCCATGACAGTCTCTTCTGTTCTAATCCCTCAATCTGAAACAAGCTTATGATTAGTATTTTTTTGTTTACAATCAGATTCCTTCTTCATTTTTCATGGCACCACTGAGGGCAGTTTAAATGACAGTCTCTTCTGTTCTTCTAATCACTCAATCTGAAACAACAACAAGCTTATTCTTAATTTTGTTTATAGTCAGATTCATTCTTCATTTTACATATGATCAGGTTATTGTAACTCCAGAGAAGCCTATGAATTCCAAAATCTTTTTTTTTTTTTTTTTTTTGCATCATTTCATGCAGAATTCTCCTTTGAGCAAAATGTAAAATTATTAGTGTATGAATATGCCACAGGTTCTTTACTGCAGTAACAATCACTTCACAGATGTTAATAGATGAGTCCAACAATCCAAAAATACACAGAAATGGGGAAATCATGCACTATATTGTACAACATAAAAGTCTATTGAAATTGTGAAATTTTATCTTAATTTGGATTGTGGCAAAAAAAGAAAGGAAATCAACTTTTCATAGTATTAACTGTCTGGATTGGGAGAAAAAAAAGAAAATGTGTTCCTTTTTAGAGAAGTCATGGAATAATGATAGTAGTGATTTAAAGATTGTCTTATCATTTAAAAGAAATAAAAAAAAGAAAAAGTACAGTGAATTTTAATTGGAATATTGTTCTAGAAAAAGAGTAATAAGTCATAATTGTGGTTTTGAATGGTATTATGATGACCCTTTGAAGAAGACACTAGGAATACAATATTTATTTAAATTATAAAATATAGTTTTATATATGACAAACCTGGTTTTTAAAGATCAAAATGCTAATTTATATTCATTGGTTATATATTTCCATAATCTCCGAAACAAAAATCATATATTGAAGCTAAACTATATGTTAAAATATAAATGTGAGATATAAGAAAGATATTTGCTTAAAATATAAATCTCTTCCAATGGATTTTTTTTTTTTTCTCTCTTCTATTGAAAATGTTCTCAATATTTATATTGCACGCAATCAAATTAAATAATTACTTGCCAATTCAGGACCACAATTATATAATACATATTATGAAGCATGCATTTGGGTTACCATAACTGTGTGCTTGGTCCCAAATAACACACATGAACAACGTTTTTTAATTGTAAATAAATCTGTGCAAATTTTTTTTTCTTCTTCTTTAGGAAAAATAAAAAATATGGTTCACCTCCAAATGTTAAATGAAATATAACACGAAAAATTACTCCTTGAACAATCCAGTATTCGAGCCACCTTATCAACCAAGCAAAACTTATTTTGCACACATGTTCAAACCACATCCACTTAATCTAGACATAATTGACATCATCAATATGTATAATGATGTCATATTAATATGGGTACATAAAATTTATAAATTTTAAGTATTACATGAAGGAAAAAAAAACTCATAAATTTATATAGATCTTATAGTTCTTTTTAGATTAAGTAGGAATAAGACTAAATATATGAGATGTAATTTTAGTAATTCGAGGAATAAATGAAAGAATATAGTTAAATTGGATAGACAATAAGTTGTTTTAAGTAAAAACTTTATATATCTTATATCAATTATTCAACAATATAAGGAGATCAATGAAGATATTATTATTAGAGTAAAAAAAAAACTAGATGATTGAAATATTGAGAAACATCAAGAGTTTTGTGTGATCATCAAATATATTTAATTATAATACAGTTGTGAGATGAATAATATTTTATAGATCTAAGGGCTAGATAATTAAGAAATAATAAATATAAAAAGTTTATATTATCAAGAAAAGAATGTTGAGATGAGTGTATGGAGTTACTAGGAAAAATAAAAAATATATTTTTTTTTATCTATGAACAACTATATATTGTTTCAATAGAGAATAAGATGAAATAAAATCATTTAAAATAGTATGAATATGTGCTTAGATAATCAAAAGAATTGAAATGATTAATGTTAATAGCATAAGAAAATGTGGAGAAAAACCTAGAAAGATATTAATAGAAACCACAAATAAGATATTTAAGAACTCTAAACTTAGTTAGATATATGAATCTTAATTAATCTCAACGATGATAAAAAGATTTATGTAGTTGATCCAAAAAATTTATTGGGACCTATAATTTTGTTATTATATACTTGTGTCCTTTTTTATTTTTACTAAAATATATATTTTTATTTATGTCAATAATTGTAAGTTACTGACATTATGTCTTGCTATGATTTAGAATTTATGAAAAAGATAGAATAAAGCCCGAAAACATGAGGATACGTTTGGACATTGTCATATGAATCTTCTACATTTAACATATCGTGTGGATACTTTCTATTGGTTAACCATATATATCCCTAACATCTCAAATATTCCATTAAATCCTTGAACAAGTTACTATAAGTTTAAATTTCTAAAAGGTATACATAATGGACAGAATTATGAAATAATTTATTTACACGAATATATATATATATATATATATATATATATATATATATATATATATATATATATGGGAAATCATAATTGTGTCATCCTTATATGCAAAAGACAAGTAATAAATAAGTATATCGAGCATCCAATTTACTAAAAGAGACTACCAAGCAATTGTTCGAGGTTGAAAATTTGAAACCCAAAAATAAACTTATATTAGATGCAATTACAACAACAATACCCTATAAGTAGTAAATGAAAAAAAATGGCAATAAAAACTAGTTTCAAATTGTGGTAGATGGATAATACATGAATTCAACACTTGGGATTGTTTTACATTTTGTACCACAAAATAAATGCACAAATAACCAAGATGAAACAAACACTTTGGGTGTTTGTAGACAACCTTTGTTATAAAGGAGAATGTGTTATCTCCATATAAACATGATGGTTGAAATTGAACTGTAGTTAGTATGTGATAGAAGACAAAAAAAAAAAAAAAAAATTTAATTAGATAGATGGTGGTCATAGTTTGGTTTCAGGCGGCAATCATCGTTTAAATGGAGCAAACAAAATGTATGTATGCATCTTTACGTGAAATTGCAACCTTCTTCAAGCTTGAGTTTAGAAGTTATTTTATCGATCGGTATCATTTTCTTGTGTAATAAAAATCTTACTAACGTGAATAAAAGAGTAATATTGCTTTAACCTTTTGTAACTCTACATGAGTTTGCCTTCGACATTAGGTTTCCACCTCTGTTGTTTTCCTAAATTCTGGTGCGCTATGCATTCATTATCCAATTGCGTTATACAAACTATGACGAGGATCAATTGCTCTAACATATAACATGTAATTAATTATCTGGTTTGAGTGTCAATAGAACATTATAATCTTTTGCTAATCTACATTATTCTAATGTGATTTGTTCGACGTTATGTCACGAATGTATTCCTGTATCTTTCTATCTTTGTACATCAAGTATCGAGCTAATAGTAGGCTTGATTAACTTTCATGATCATTTTTTTATTTGTAAATAAGAGTTGTTATATGGACAGTTTGATTAGCTTCCGTAATCATTTTTGGCTTGTAAATAAGAGTTGTCATGTGGACACTTGTGAGGATTTTTTTGTCTGTAATGGACCATGATCTTTTGTGCGGTACAGATAAGAGTTTGTAAAGTCCATGATTGTAATTTACATTAATTATAAAGTATTTCTTGAAATGGTTACTTGTGGATCTCGTATGAAATAATTTCTCTAACATGTTTTCTCTTTTGTAGGTCCTAAAGAACCATAGGAGGTTTTGGGGAGGCTGACCTTTGCGAATGGACACGCAAGGGTACTGCATGACTTAAGCAAATCTAGCTAAGTTCGTGATAGATGGTATCAGAGTGGGACAAACACACATAGAAATACTTGGCATGCAAACGTGGGGACCTAGCTAGGTTGCATGGAGGGCGGCCGACATGTGCGACCGTTTGGGGGAACATATATTGTACGTAAAGGAGTCACTTAGAGGAGCGGACATCCATGATTGACTTTCAGACGAATGACTAACCTTTTGCACAAGAGGCACCACGAGGATAAGCAAGCTAGGAAGAATGTGTAACACACAAAGGTTGAGATGATTAAGTTCGGGCAATGACTTGACGTTGGCAACTAAACTTGATAGTGCTTATGGCATGCGAGACACTTAGTAAATGATGAGATCGTGCAAAGTGGGATAGGTTGCCCAACGATCAAAAAATGTTGTACAAAGCTCAAAAATGTAAGAGGAATTATTAACTCAAAATTTTGGTACTTATGCAAGGGCTTATATGCAAACAATAGAGTGTTCGTGGCAATCCCAAGACGATCGAAATTCAACACCATGGAGCATTAAAACTTTCTCTTCGGTATTAGAAAGATATGTCTGTAAAATGCTGAAGTGTACAACAAGTTCAGCATGTTGCTAGGCCTTGAAGGGTGCAGCGGGGGTTATATTAGTGAAAAGTCATAATCTAGCAAGTGCATTTATGGGTGCAGAACAATGCATAATTTGTTCAGCAAAACGGAGTAGTCAAGGGGATGGTGATCTCTCAAACTTCTAAAGGGAAGGATGTGAAGAGAAAAGTTGCTCCAACACGATAGATATCTAGGAAGAATAAATCCACAAAGCTCAATAAACTAACCAAACAGCGAGGAGTCGTCACATGATCTCGCATGAGATAATGCATTGGTAGATGCATTATGAGATTAAGTAGGGGAGCGACCCATGGCAGCATAAAAAAAAAAAGCACACTTAGAGTCAATGTAGAAATTTGACTCAATAGAGGGTTGACCCGTGGAATGGTGGGCGTAAGGGCCACCATCAACTCAATGCAAATCGAGAGGCGGAGTAACTTGGGTGGAGCTCGATGAAGTGCTCGAGCTGCATGAAGGGAGTCAACATAGAAGATAGAATATGGAGCGGAGGCACAAAGCTTTTCTTGGACAGATGTCACAGACATAAACTCTTGTAGAGACAAGAGCATGATCATGTCGTTCCATGGGTTCTTCCTTCTAATAGAGTAGGCTCATCTTGCATTGTACCAAAGACGAAGGGAGCCTCGAGGCACATACACCTTATCTCATAGCAGCATTTGACGGAGGAACTAAGGTGACTCAAATGACTGAAGAGAAGCTAGGATAAGAAGGCCTTAACACGGGCCAAGAGGACACAAAGGCAAATACTCTTGAAGAATATGTCACAGTATTGTCATTCGAGTTATCATGAAGAAATCAACGTGCAACAGAGATTGTGCTGGTGGGGAATAAAGGCCTAGGATCCAAACAATGGTGCACTAATTTCAGTGAAGTATGTGGACTTTAAGAGCTATCAAGCGACGAATTGTCCTAGAGCGATGCTTCGTCCAGGTGTGACCCGAGCATAGATCGATGAAGGTCAATTGCTAAAGGAGTGAACATAATCAAAGGTGGTGGAGGCCTTACAATATGATAGCAAAGGTTACACATTGAGAGATCATAGTCCGAGTTCATCCCACAAGAACCTGAATGCAATAGAGATGTCACCAGGAGGCAATATGGTGTAGAGAATCTTGGTGGAATAGTTCAAGGACTCAACTGGCTGAGGCAAAGTTAGGATGTCTGAGACAATATAACACACGTAGGAGAAGTCCCTTGAGGGATTTGCTCATGCGGAGGTATGATCGAAGCTATTGAGAGCTCTACTTCATTGAACAACATGATGACAAGAACTTCTATAGATTCAAGGAGTGAATGTCATGGTACCACAGAGGTGGGTCTTCCGTGTGTACATCAAATTTTATATTGGATGAAAGCATTGGTCATCAGTATATGAGGGTTGTATACCACTGAAAGAGAATTCTAAGTACAAGTACCAGTGAGTCCCATGAGGGGGACTTGATCAGGTATGATCAGGGCATTTGGAGAGTTGGACTACTTCAGCACTTATATTCGTTTAAAGGAGTCTGATAACATATAAGTGAACGTTGCTACTAAGGAATCTAAGGAGACAAAATCGACATGAGCCTGCAATAGGATAGTAGAGGCCATATATGGGAGTTACAATCTATCTTTCCATCGACCAAGGCGACTGCTCGGAGAACACAGAGGTGTTGAAGTAGGTGGTCAAAAGGGGCGAGAAAGTGACGACGAGTCGAGAGGGGCTCAGCTACCCAAAAGTTAAGCATCGGTCAGAATGGAGGTAGACTCGGAGGAGTGTCACACTACCATAGAGGCAGATTTATTGATCGTGAAGAAAGGGATGCATATGCGAGGCAACGAATAGTAGTGTCATGGGCTTGGTAGCACTATGGTACCGCAGAGGTAGGACTTCTATGGAGTTATTGATCCTTGCTCTTAGGAAGGGAGAGCATTGGTCGTGAAAGGAGTAAAAAAGGTGGAGAATGCAAAGGCAAACTCCAAGTATCAAGAGAAGGCTGAAGGGCATAGGTTAGATAACTTTATAAGACCAGTGTCAACGAGCTTCTTATCAAGGTAACCAAAAAGGGGAGACTTCAAGTTGCTGCAAGACTACTCGACCAAGGAACGGAGTATGCAGTATTTGGTGTTGTACTTATTCTACTCAGAGGAGTAGGCGGCAAAGATGATGAAGAAGACGATACAATCCAAAGTCAACCAAAACTATTAGAGACTTGCTCTAAATTGGGCCAAAATTTTACTATTTTTAGGTAAAACTTTTTACATTTTGGAAGTTCAATGACAGTATGAAGGCGAATCATAGTAGCTAACTCAATGCAAGGAGTGCGAACACTTTGAGTTCTTAAGAAGTATGAGCAAAGAGCGGGTGAAGACTAGTAATCTTTGTCTTCTCAACTCTTAAAAGAATGGGTGAAATCGAGTACCTTAGTTCTCTTATTTATTCTACAGAGGAGCTCTGTGTAGGTTCAAAGAACCTTCGTAAAAACCTAATGGAAGATAATAATTATCAAATTGAAAACAATAAATAAGTGATGTGAATTTACTACTGAGAGTTTAAAGCGATAATAGTTGTCAAGTTGACAATAATAGGTTTAGAAACCTAATACTTTAAAATAGATTGTCCGCTTCATTTTCGAATATAATGTCAATCGAAAATGGAAGTAATGTGAATATACTTGAAAGCGACAAATAAGTGAAGAAGAATCGATAGACAAATTTTATAGAGGAATGACCTCAAAACTTCAAAGTATGTGAGAAGATGCTCGTTAAAGCTCCAATAAGAATCCACCCAGTTTAAGCGGCATGAGATATTTGAAATAAATGCACAAAATAAAGAAGGTATTTTCCTTCATTAGAAGAATCCACAAGAATCAGCACAACTCAATCGTCCCCATACCAGAGTCAATCATAGGCGAGTTGAAGCAGCATCGCGGATCAAAGTTCGATGACTCAACAACAGTGACAGATAGCAGTTGGGAAACAAGAGGCATGCTGCAGCTAGAGCAGAATATTAAAGATTGAGCAAAAGACGATGAGATGGAGCGTCTACAACGGCTTCAACGAGGATGTTAAAGGAATAAGCGGGGTAGAATATCACAAACAAAAATATAAATAGGTGCTAAATGTAATGCTCATATATGTCTGTGTCTTTCGATCTTTATACAGGCTTTGTATAGTAAGTAGCGAGCTAACAATAGGCTTGACAATTCTAGTTTGGTTAGCTTTCATGATCATTTTCGGATTATAAATAAGAGTTATGTCATGTAGACACTTATAGAAATTTTGGTATATAATGGATCATGATCATTTGTGTAAGATCGTTTAAAGTTTCTGAAGTCCATGGTTGTAGTTTGCATTGGCTATAAAGTATTTGCTAAAACAGTTACATATAGATCCCGTGTGGAATAATTTCTCTAATCCATTTTTTTTTTTTGTATGTCCTAAGAGATCATAGAAATTTTGGGGAGGTTGACCTTTATGAACATACATATAAGGATGTCGTACGATTTAGACAAAACCATGATGGTAAGTTTTTAGATTATTTTATTTTCAATGTCAATAAAAGGATTTATTGTGATAATGGGTTGAATCGCACTCATTTTTATTTTAATCAAATCATTACTTTTTGGATTTATGCGGTTGTTCTCTCCATTGAAAATACTAAACTTAATACCAAAAAAAAAGACCTTAATTTGAAGATGATGATATGTAATCATTTGTTTGTAAATAAAGAAGGAGAAGAATCATAAGTCAAGAAAAGAAAAGAAGTGATGAAAGTACAAAGATGAGTTGAATTCACCGCAGCCTCCATTCTTAGTGTGAATTCACGTGGAATCTACTTGGTGATATCAAAAGCTGATTCCACGAGCTACAATTTAATCATCTTTATCTTTACAACAACATAATGTTCAACATGACAATTGATAGCTTAATTTTATTGGATGAGTTGAAATGCTTTATTAGGTGTCTCCTGCTGATTAGCCCAAACTAATTATCAACATCATAGCCATGCCTTTTGAATTTTATCTTCCAAGTCATGATCACTTAGCATCAAAGTCATGATTTGTGTGCCACAAACACATCATTCTTCATTTAAAATCTTAATAGGTTCTGCCATAGCAGCATGCACCAGTGTAACTTACTCTACTCTCATTCTACTTTGCATCACACACGTAACTATGAAGTATCAAGTCATGGGAACAAGAAATAAAGCAATCAATCACATGTGAGGTTTGATCATTAAAGCAAAAAAAAAAAAGCAGAAACAAAGTAATATCTCACAATCCAATCCCACACAAAAGAGGGTCATTACAATTCCCTGACTTTTTTTTTTTTTTTTTTTGTCTCCCACACAACCCCCTACCGACAAAGCATGGGCAGAAAAGTCTCCCACTTGCCAGTGCTGTGACAGAAAGGTCAACTTCAGATGTCTTTATTTCTCACTTCTCTACCTCTATTATTCATTAAGACATCAATCATCAAACTTAAATGGCTGTGCGGAACTGTATGACACACACACGTCCTGCAAGACTGTGAAGAGTGGAAGCTGCAGCAAAAAAAGCCGAAGAGAAGGTTGGAAAGTGGCCCACGAGTTGCATTGTTAATAAATAAATAAATAAATAAATTTCGTTATTGGTTTGATCTGGTCAAGGATGACAAGAGGAGGAGAAGCTGCATGGAGCTTTGCGTATACCTAAACCAGCAGTGGCATTAAACTATTCGAGATAGTAGAGCATCAAACTGGTTGCCTTCATGTTCAATTCAGAAAGCCAAATATTCCTGGCATGGGTGTGCATGATTCTGCCATGTAATATAATAATACTATTGCGGATAAAGATTTGATACTCCTTCCTCTCCATTTCTTTTCTCAACTCGTTTTCGAGGCAGACACAAGAATAAGCATACCATATGTTGCTGATTCCATTGAGCAAAAAATTTTATTACTTATGACGTAGTTATTTTGTTTATTGGTGCTAACACATTATGGTTTTGGCCCACTGATGGTCCTCGTCTTGGGATACCATGACAAGGGCAAGTTGGCCTTCACTGTCCAGGTTCAGCGCTTCTCTGGCCCCCCCCTCCCCCCGTCCCCTTCTACATCACCTAGGTGCGTCCATTGCCTGTCTTCTGCACGACGCCGTCGCCGACATAGCCACCATTGCATGTCCGGTGATGATTAGAAGATGGAATACCAAAATGCTTCTCGTGTCCCCCCTCTGCTTTATACCATGCATGAGTGCATGCATGCAGGACATATACCTTCAAGACACTCTATTTTTTTTTTTTTTAGGCCTCGTCGATCGCCGATGCAGAGCAAACGGAGGATGGAGATGGGGCTAATGTGCTTCCTTTGTGGTGTACCTGACAATTACAAGATCCAATTCAGCAGCCAATCGGGGTTGGTGAGAGAAAGGGGATGACCTTAAAGAACACGCGCGCGCCCACAATGGCACCAGGAACATTAACGAACGTCCCAAACACAGGTTTGCCTTTGTCCCGTGGGAGTTGTCAAACGAGGTGAGACGGTCCACCACACTTCATGGCAGTGTCTTTGTGCCCTTCCAAATAAAGTACATTGCACTCAACCATGTGTAGGTGGATAAGGTGGGAAGGGAAGGGCATTCGTATGTGACCACAGGTTTTTGTCAAAACCCTCTCCCCCCCCCACCGGGGGCCATGCATGCGCCCGGGACGACGAAGGTGCCGTGCCCTACTTCCCAATCGTTCGAACGCCACCAGAGTGTGACATGAGCATTTGTCTTGGTCTCGTCGATCAGTTGCTTTCGGTTCTCTCCACCCTTCAATGAACAGCTTTACATCATTTTTTATGATAACCCTGGAAAGAAGAAGAAGAAGATGTGTAGCTTCTTAAATCCTGTCAGTGACCTGTTCCTTCCAGTTTAATCCACCCTTATTCATCACAGAATCAAAGTAAATATTCCGTGAATTCTGAGTGTCTGTAGCTTTTCATATTTGATTGATTGAGCCAAATTATTTTGTTATTTTATGGGGCAATCTTTTTCACGTAGTCAATGATTATACTATCAAAACGAGACTTGTCGTCGTCACCCTAACCCTAAATACATCCCGACACAGCCCCAAAAGGTGCAGATGAAAGCTGCAGGCAAGCAGTACACGAGATAAATGCATGACTGCCATCATGCATAGCTTCAATGCTAACCATGACAATGAACGAGAACAGCTTGCTTATCGTCGTCTTGTAGATCTCAGAGATTGCCAACAAATTCCCTCCAATCTTCGCTAACGCAAATTAATGATGGGCGATTGCTTGACCCGACGCCACTATCAATCCCGACGTCGCCTTTTTTCCAAGTGATCTTACGCCGTGCTACGTACCGGTGTTTGGATCGCTTCATGGTTAAATATTTTCCCTTTCAGCTGGAATCTGCCGACACCTGCATGCAGGCATGCATATTTTTTTTTTTATGTATGTGATATACTCTAACACAAGAAGAAATTTGAGAAAATGACCCGTTAACTACATCTTTTAAATTTCTCCTCTAGTGAATGAACTCGACGACAACGTGCAGTTTGATCCATCATTTTCTCGCTAATAATATACAGTATATTACACATCAAAGTGATCAAAGTTTCTCCCCCTTCCCATACCAAACCCCCACCTCTTTGCCGTCGTCTTTACTGCCATGTAGCTCGCAGCCAGCACGGGAGGTGAAGCCACGGTTTGGTTAGGAGAGAATCGTTGTTTTATGGCGATGGATACGTGCGGTTGTTCCATACCGCACGTGTGGGGTCACGGTTGGGTCGTGTGCGAAAGAACGGGAGTGGATAAAAGGACGGGAGGGGGGGGGGCCCGCGGTCGTGGTCGGTCGGGTAGCTGAGCTGGTGCGCGAGACGCACGAGTGGACCGGCGGTTGGGACCCGCAGAGACACGTACGCGGTCGGTCATGGTCCCCCCGGGCAGTCCTAAGTGGGGTCCGTCCTCCTTCGCCGTCGTCACGTGGTAGGGTGTCCCGCGGAATCGTTTTTTGTCCTCCTTTTGCCGTCCCCATCCCCCACTAAAAGAATGGTGCGGTGCGCGGGACCCACGTAAGTCACGCAGCCCCCCCGCCAACCGAGAGCGATTTGTCGTTAACGTGCTTGGAATATCCTGATTTATTTAAGTTAGATTACCATATCTTTAATCCAACTTTGGAAATAAGTTCAAGTACAATTAGTATTATATATATATAATATTCAGATAAAATCAAATTAGGATATATTCATTCCTATCCATATTTAACATCTTGACTTAGGTGACACCATAATTTACTAATGGATATTTTATTCATTATTACTGTTATTATTGTTATTATTATAGACGATAATGACTAAACTACATAAGATTATTTTAAGGATAAATGACTAAACTACATTACTTAATCGTTACTCAGTCATCCTCTTCTCCCTCACTCACAGTTCTTCGCTACATAATTTTTTTATTTATATAATTATTAGTGGACGAACTTAGTTTGATTGAATTTATGTTAGAATCTAGCACTGTGACATCCGGGGGTTCCAGGGTGCTGAGATGATTGACGTTTTTACACCGCTCATCACAATCATCGTAACATGCTAAAACAGCCCAAAAACATATTAAAACTTATCGTTTTTTGGATGTTGATCTCTATTCTAAATATTTTTGAATGTCTGATGTGATGTCAATCGGTATCAAGAGTGAGATTCAAATCACATTTTCGACATGAAGTAATGAAAATGAAAGGAATCATACCTTGTCGCTAGACATTTTATGATCGATCCTCCTTAATAGTTAGATTTTTATTGGTGGCTTGATTTTAAATCTTTATACTACTCACTTGTATACATACATGTTGAGTGCGATTGGAGTGAGTGAATATTTTTCTATTTTTTTATCAGTAGTTTTTAATTTATTGTTCATTTGTTTTCCTGTTTCCCTATTTATTCACTTGAGTAGAATATATTTTTAATTGTTTTGTTTTTTTTAAGATGTTATGTTCCATTCATCTCCAACCCCTGTTCGTATGCGCGTTTGAATGACGAAATTTTTACGTCACTTTCATGTTTTCCAGCGATAATTATTCTTAACGCCATTCTAATGCCTGGAGATCTCTGCATTAAATGTCGTACCTGAGTTCACATCTCTCTCTCTCCACTGTGGGCTCTGCTTTGTGTTCCCTGTTAAGATGGATCGTTTGTTTACGTATCAAAAGCAGCTCTTTGGAGGAGGATGCAGAAAGCATGTTTCGATCTACGTAGCATCAACACCAACAATTATATTTAAGCTGACTCAGGAAAGCGGCTGTGTCTCCTCCCCCTTTGGTCATTGGCGAAGATACTGAGAGGATTTGTTCTTTGACTTCGTCTTCCATCCACACACGTTTTAGAAGCACTGGTGTGTAATTGACCTGTCAACGACGAACACCACATCTTGTCTTGTGGTTATCAATCAGCATGGATTAGTATTTTACGTTGGAGAATATTTGTAGGGGGAGTCGGTGAACATGACATCTTGTTATCTGCCAACCTCTGTCTGCTACAGACCTCTAAGAAGCTTTTGCAACAAAAGACTGTTGACTTGGAGGAGCTCTGCAGGTGAAGACGGAGTGGTTAAACGGAAGAGAAGGCAACAACGACAAGAACAACAAAAAATTGCCTTTCGGTAGCTGTTTGTTTTGCTAACTCGAGAACAAACTATGTGACCACAAAATGACCAAGTAATATCTATCAAGATTCCTCTTAGTTTCGCAACGAATTCTACATGAGTTGACGTCAGATGAAGTTGAAAAATTCAGACATTTTCCAAAGGGCAGCAGCTGCAGATTTGGTTTCTTATCATCGTCAGAGTCCTTCCTGTAGCTGCAACTCCATCGAGACAGTAGTTGGGTAGAAACTAGAGGCTCTGATTTGGAGGATTTCAAGATGATATGGAAGCAGTGACCTTTATGATCGCAGTGCAATTCTACATCATTTTTTTTCAGAGGAGAAGAAAAAACCATAGCTGTTGATCATAAGCTAAAAGTTGGGCAGGCTGAATTATCCTTGTGATCCTTACCGACATGGCACGTCTCGAGGGGTTTGGTACGATCAAAAGGAGAGGGAAAGCTGATCATGATGACGGAGATTGAAATATAAGGCTAAACTTTGACTGAAGTGACCTTTAGCCGAATGAGTGCCGAAGGAAAGGACGCTATAGCTCGAGAGAGAGAGAGAGAGGCAATTTTGTATGCCATCCTCTCGTTGCCGACGCCAACTAGGAATACAGAAACTGAGGGAGAGAAAGGGATCTTAAAACAAGGCAATCATCTGTAGAGAGAGAGAGGGAGAGAGAGAGGGTGAAGGTTGTAATCAGAAACAGGATGAAAGAAAGCATAGAGCATCATTTGCCAAGGTTGGCTTTGGATTCCATTAAGATTGCTGATACCCATGGATGGCTGCAATGCAAAGGGGGGGGGGGGGGGGGGGGGGTGGGGACATTGCAACTGAGAAGGACTCTACCACATAGCTTCAACTGCTACATTTGATTCAAAGCTCAATCTGACAAGAACACATAGTAGTAGTCATTAAGTATATTATGATTCACATGCTCCTAAAAACAAACATGATAGGACAAAAAAATAAGATGTTGAAGATAAGAGTTAGAACTGAGTTGATGCTTTGTTGGTAAATGCAGTGTGTTATCTATCAGACAGGTAATGTTAGGGTCATGGAATCAGCATCTTTTCAGAAGAAGAAATGGTTTAAACAATAGAATAATGCACTCTGAACAATGGTTTAAAAAACATGCATGTTCTTGTGAAACATTCACCATATATATATATATATATATATATATAGAAGAAGAAAAATAAAAAGAAAACCGGTAAGTCGAGATAAAAAAAGGATCTTTCGGAAGAAAAAAAAAAAAATAGTTAGTGAAGCTCATACAGCAATTTCGATTATTTATTCTCATCATGATGATGAGAGATTGAATGAAAACTCAAAAGAGTTATATGTATCTGTGAATGACGACCACAATACAGTCCATGTGTAACCAAGGTTGGGCTGAGAGCCCAAGTCTAACAATGGCAGCTCTCTCCTCTTCCTTATGGGGCATCATGTCTCAGTTCGCGTAGAAAGCCGACGCAGAATCTATCGGCTTCATGCCATCTTCGTGCTAACCTCTCTCCCTTCGTTACCAACACCAACACACTTCTCTCACTGCATCACACACATCGTTGGCCAATCTGGTCAAACACCTTTCTCCAGCCTCTCTCTCTCTCTCTCTCTCTCTCTTCAACCGGTACCTCACATTCTCTTTCATCCTCCTCCTCCTCCTCCTCCTCCTCCAAGTTCCAAGTCTCAGGAGTTCTTGATGGGCCGCCTCGAAGAGGCAGCTGCGGCGGAAGAGGAGCCTGATGAGGCATGCAGGACGCCGAGGGCGGCAGAATGCAGGATCTCTGCGGCTTCGGCACGCCCCCCGCCGCCGCCACCACCAAGGAAACCGAGGATGGAGCCGTGCTCGTCTCCTCCCAAGGCGTTCTTCAGCTCCCCGGACATGGAGGCATTCTTCGCGGCTCTCTCTTCGCAGCAGCAACCAAGGATGCCTTCTTAAACCATTAAGAGGGTGTTCGATTACTGTGGAGAGAACGCATACACTAACAACTAGGAAGAGTGCTAGATTTGGTAACTGTAATCTACGTTCATGAATCTACTACACCTTTGACCGCCAATTGTTTAGATTATATTATGAGAAAAATTTTTGTTAAAGAGTTTTCAGAGTACAATCCTCAGTCATTGAATCCAGCAGATAAAGGGAAGAAATTGAAGTATAATTATGTATATAAAAGAGCAAAACTGGAATCATAAAGAATTATCCATGCAGTCTTTTCTTAAGAAATGTTCTTCCTAAGATGGCAATTCCCCCACACTCATCTATATCGAGTTGAAACTTTATATTCTTCTGCTAAATCATCATTGTAATTAAATTCAACATAAACATGACCGATGTGACTCTTCACCGTCAGAAAAAAGCAATCATTTTCTTAAAGTTCTCAGTCCTCCAACATCGGATGCTTATAATTAACAGATAATTAAAATTGGTACAGAAACAAGGCGAGGGTGGAATGGGCATCATCACTTTGTTCTTTGATCGAGGAACAAAGACAATGCATTCGATGCTTTTGCCATGACAAGGAACAGATATATCCATAAGAATAAAGAACTGTTTCGAGAAGGCCATGGTCAAGATGATGAGCAGAAAGCCCAGCTAAAGGCTCCCAATACTCTGGTTCTTCTTCTTCTTCATCATCTTCTTCTTCTTCTTCATCATCATCCAGTACTGTCGGCGGCACCCCTTGCTCCACCACTTCAATGCTGTTTTCACAAACATGTAGGTGGACCACTCCATCTGCTAAAGAACTTGAAGTTTCCAGCACACACAATCCATCAAAGGGCCACCATTTTCAAACTGATGTTGATCATTGGCTCCACTTGATTGTTAAAAAGTAAGGCAAAATATTCTTCCTCATTCTGGACTCTTCTGCTGTGTCCAACAAAATCCACAAGAATTCTTTTGCTCCCTGATTGCTTCAATCTGACTATTATGTGATGATGAACATTCAAGTTCTTTTCCGTTTCTCTTCCTTTAACTGGTCATATTACGGCACCCGTGTTGGTTGGCAATGGCTTCGATGTTACTGCAGTTCGATGGCGCAGTAGAGCTATTAATTAATGATGCTTTGCTTGCCTCTGCAAAAAGGAAAGCCCATGGCCAACATCCTTCAGCATTGGAATGGTTTCCAACCAAATAAGATACATGGAAAATAATGGTGATGGCAAGAACAACAAGTGCTTTTGCATCGGAGACAATATTACCAGGAGGTGGTGGTTGGCCAAAGAATATTGTTGCTGAAGCAGAATGCTTGATTTAACTATAGTTGGTCATGGAGTAGTTGGAGCAGAAAGAATCAGAAATGATGGGCTTAGGACACCAACTACTTGTGTTTTCATTCAGATCAAAACCATGCTTTCAGAGAATTCATCTCTTTTCTTTGGTGAACACTGAGATGTACCATAAATCAAACGCGCAAAATTAACCCAGGAATTGCCACAAACATTTTCATGAACTGATGAGGGTGCAGAAAGAAGGAAGTGTGCAGTGCAAGAACAAGAAACAGTTCCAAACTGAAAGAAAAATTATTGTAATAAGGAAATGACTTCAGTCCCAAACTGCAGGTTCTTTTATGCTGCCGCGGCATGGAAACTTTGGCCTTTCATTCATTTTCAGATTTGTCAATGAGATTTCTAAATATATATACTCCAATTTTTCATCTATCATGTTGCATCCATGAACTTGATTTCTTCCTTCTTCAAAAAAGTCCAAGCAAAGGTCCAAAGACCTGGAAAGCAGTCTTGGCAGGAGAGCAACCAAAGTGAAAGTTCATTTGATGCAATGCAAAAGGTTAAAAGCTCTGAATTCCACAACTGAAAGCAAACCTTATAATACCACCCAATTTATGCAATACATGCCCAATCATGCAAAGCCACCTGCCCCCCAGCCCACCTCATGGCCAGAGGCATGAATATTATCCAGCTGCAATATTTTATTTATTGTTAGTTTTTTTTTTTTTTTCTTCTTTCTTCTCAATTGGTAGTATTAGCATGGCTATCCACTCCTGCCAGCTCATGTTTCTGTATGTTTCCTAATTGAGACAGTGGTGTTAGACATCACTCAGACCTTCTCCACTGTCTCTTCTTATCTTCTCAGTCCTTCTTCCCCTGCCTCAGCTAATTCAACACAGGAAATCTATAGCCATTATACCAACTCTTGGATCCATGGCCTCTGAAGCTTCTGTGGCAGATCAAACAGTTACTGAGGTCAGTGAAGCAGGCATGCCTCTTCTGCATACTTTCCTTCAATTTCTTGGTTTATACAACTGCTACAACTGGTTTGAGCACTGAATGATATCGTGAAACAGCTGATTGAATGCCTGATTGCTGCGAGTGGTGCTTAGAGTCAGCCAATTACGCTGATAAAAAAAAAGCCCCTTTTTTTCCTCTTGACCATGGTAGCTGATTCCTCCTTATGGCTCTCTTCTCCCAGTTTCCTCAAAGCTGGGAACAACAGGATGAAGAGAGAGAGAAGCTAAAAAAGATAGCAGATGTTTAATATTTAGAACTCATGTTTCTGTGTTTGGTAGAAAACAGCATCTTGTTCCTCTTTATATTGGCTCTTCTAATCTGCTTTAGGGGCTTTGTTGTACATCAGGGCACCTTGTAATTGTAGGTCGCAAAGAACATTTCCTCTTTTTATAACCCTATTAGTATTTTCAAAAATATTGAAAAATAAAACTCTATTATACAGCTAGAAGAGATTCAATCATATGCATCTTTCCTTTCCATATTTTGTTACTCTGGTTAAATTTATAGAGAAGTCTGAAACCCTAATGTTTGGTTCTTAAGATTTTTTTTTTTTTTTTTTTTTTAAGGTGAAGCACTTTAAGTATTCTCTCATTTTCTGATTCTTGCAGCAATATTTGAATTTACAACTTGATAAAACCTGTTACAGTCTAGATAAATCTGAGAAACTAATCAGTTTTCTTTTACCCCTTCAACATGCCTTGCCTCGATGCCAAACCTTTGTTGATCTCTTCCCGTATGCTATCAAACATCCGACTTTTGGTTTTTTAAAGGAAATATGTTCTTAACTATTTCCAAGTTACCAATTTAGTCCACATATCTTATTATCTCTTGTCGTGCACAATCATTTTTAAAGCACTCCCGCTTGAAAGGTATTCTATATTTTCATTCACTTTCTCCCTTGACATTTTCAATTTGCAGCAACTTGTTTCAGCTTTTAGGCGCCAAACTAGGTAGTTGATGATTGACAAAAATAATTTGTGTTTTCCAATTGCTTAGAAATCATTGTCGTCAAGGTGGTCTATCAGTACAATATGCATAAGTTTTGCATTGCTATTACATTTTTTTCATTTATTAACATTGTCCTTATCAGCAGCTACAAATGTCTCGTCTTGTCTCTCATTTTATCCCTTCTCCAAAAAAAAAAAAAAAAATTCACAGATTTGACAAAAGAAAAGCTTTCGTGTTAGTTCACGCTTCTGGTAATTAACAAACTATAACTAGCTTTAAATTTTATATAAATCCAATCAGTACAAAAATAAAGTATAATTGGCAAGAAGTCAATGTCCTGTTTAATTTATCGATATTTAGTCCCACAATTTTCAGAATAGACAGGATTAATGATATCCGCAAAGATCTAGCTCAATTATTCTGATTATGTTTCTTGTGAGTATTCAGTCATAAAAAGTGGGAACACATTGTACTAAAAGGACATGTTAGAAAGATTCAAATTGGCCTATTATTTACTTTTCGTCTCTTCAGTAGGGTAAAATGTAAGCTGAGGAGATAAAAGGATAAGATTTGAAGAGGAAAAGGTGCATTTGCAAATATAATTGCAGTTATTAATATTATGCTTCCTATGCATATAACGTTGTGATTTTGCATTTTGTATATTCATTTGTCAGAGCATGTTGTTGATAACTGAATTAGTTTAAACCTTTTGCAGCAGATTGAGACTACTGCTCCAGAGGATCAAAAAGGGAAAGACAAAGATGAAAAGGTACGTCTGCATTCTCAAATATGATTGCAAAAATATGCATGTGATGCCTGAGCAAATATAATTGTCCTTTTGTAGTTTTTTTTATTTATTTATGGGAGCTTTTATTGGTACCTGAATAGTTCAAACCTTTTACAGCAGACCGGGTGTCATGTGTCTGATGATGCAAGTAATGCTGATGAGCCGAGTCTTCCAAAGCCTGACGATCTAAAAGTAAACGATGAAGAGGAAAAGGTGCATCCGCATTTAGAATTTCAAATATTAGTATATGCTACCTAAGCAAACATCAGTCTGCATTTGTATTTTCCAAATCTATTGGACAGTAGCTGACTAGTTTAAACCTTTTACGGCAGATTAAGACTATTGCTTCTGATGTTATAAGTAACGTTGATGAGGCGAGTCTTCCAAAGCCTGAGGATCCAAACCAAGAAGTCGAAGAGGAAAAGATCATACTGGAGGACTCTTCGAGTGTTGAAGCACCTACATCCGGACCAGAAGAAAATCTAAAGCAAAAAGAAGAGGGCGCTGTGATTGAGGAGGTGAAGGAAGAAGCAGTAGGTAAGTCTGTTTCCGAACCACCAGTTGAAGCTGAAGAGAAGGAAATAGTAGTGGACAAAACCGATGCACCTAATACTCCTGAGCTGCCAAATGAACCAGTGGAGCAACCAGAAGAGGTCTTGGAAGCATCTGTTGCAGAAGATTCAGTTGATAAGATCAAAGAGTCTGAACAGACAGAAATCGTGACCGAAGAAGCAAAGAGTGCAGAGCAATCCTCAGAAGTCACTGTGGTACCTGATTCTCCAGTAGTAACAGATGACAAGCCTGTTGAACCAACAACTGTATGCCTGGTCCAGGAACCAACTCCTGATGCCAATGTGAAGCCCAATTCTGATGAAACAGCAGATAAGCCTCGAGGTGAAGGACCTTCGTCTGATGGGACGGAGGTCAGTCCAGAGTCCTCAAAGGAAGAAGTTCCTCAAAATGAAACTTCATCCATGACTGAAGATCTAACTACTGAGGTTCATGAAACTATTGAAACCGAAAGTTCAGAAGCGATTGCTGTAGTTCCTTCCGTGGTTGAGCCCAAAGAAGCTGAAGAAAAAACTATCGTTCCTGAACTTCCTAGTGATTCTGGTGCCAAGGAATCTGCAGGAAAAGAAAGAGTGTCAGCCACAAGTGTCGTAGAAGTTTCTGATACCACCCAGGCAACTGAAGTTGCTGAATGTGCAGTTGAGCCAGAAGTTGATGTTAAGAAAGAGGAGGGAAGCACTATAGATGTCGATAAAACAACCTTATGCGAGACAATCCAAACAATTGTTGAAAGTGAAGTGGCTGGAATCTCTGAAGAAGTAAAAATTGATCAGATGAAGAATGAGAGTTTGGAAAGTGAAAAGTTGACTCTGACTGAAGCATCTCGAGACATCAACTTAGTTGGAGCTGAAAACAACAAGGAGGCATCTCCTAACGATCCAGAATGTGATTCTAAAGAGTCGGAAAGGTCAGAAGACAAAAAACAAGAGACTGAAAAGGTTGTCGATCAGTGTTCAGCTGAAGCCACCAAAGACGGTGGTGATACAAAAGTAGAAGAAGAGGCGTCGAAGAAGACGGATGTTCCCAGTAAGAAATCTAAAAGCCTGGGGAACAACATAATATCAAAGGTGAAGAAATCAATTGTCAAGGTAAAGAAGGCAATCATAGGGAAGTCACCAAGTTCGAAGGCCATGAAACCAGATGAAAGCAAAGTAGAGTAGATGGAGAGTGCACAAAGATGGTATCATGGATTTGAGTGTCGTAGTACCATGTCTTCTTTTTTTGGCTGTTTTCTTTATGCATATATGTTGTTGTCTAAGGATGTTCTGCAATCTGCCCATGCAAATGAGCCTGCTAATTGTTGTGAGAAGCTAGTGTTCATGCATATGGAAGATAAGATGGTGAAGAAACTTCTGCTAGGGGAATTCATCTAGTTTCTGATGTGCAGCTGAGAAGATCAAATGGATCATTCCCTTTTTGTTCTTGATGATCTTCATTGGCATCCTTGTGCTGCTGTGTTATGCATAGTCTTTGTTGGAAGTGTTCATATAATTGTCAAGACATTCGTTTGGTCTGTCATGTGCATAGTTACATTATGTATCATAGTGTGTGATGTTCATTGCTGGTTGGTTTGTAAGTTGTACAATATAATCATATTATTCTTTATTAGCAGTATGTGATGCACTTTCTAAATCTGGATTGTACAGAACATTAGCTCTCTGCATCACCAACAGCAAGTAAGCTATTTTAGAATTCTAGATAGGATCAATTTTTGCTTGTACCAGAGCTGCAACTCTTGTCTATCCACTGTACCTTCTTCCATAAGTTGATTAGCTGTGCATAATCTCAGATGGATGATGTGGGTAATGGAATAACTGATGGCAATATGAATTCAAGTACATGATAAGCACCACCAGTTCTATGATTTCACAGAACATGTAGAGACTGTAATTAGATAATTTTATTCAAGATTTTCAGGTCGTCTAGTATATCCGTAAGTTAAATAAATTATTATGAGATAATAATTTACTAAGTTAAAAAAAAGTTTTGATAGATACACTTACGATCAATTCATTCATTGGATGAGGCTCAATTAGAGGTGAACTTAGATTATTGAATAGAGATCTAATAATCCAATAGGTTAGGATAATTAGATAGAGATTCAATTCCCACTAAGACAACATCAATTAGGGTTTAAGAGACTCTATAAATAGAAGAAAAGGGTAACAAAAAAAGATGATAGATTGTACTTTTGGTTGCCCCCTCCTATTCTCCTCCCTCCCTTTTCTTCTCAATCGATTACTCCTCTTCTTGGTGCGTGAGGACAACAAAGAAAAAATGAGTTCTTCTTTCATGTTTGTTACGAGGTGGTGTGCAAAAGCTATAAAGAAGGTACATAAAAGCTACCGAGTTTTCTACGCTGCGAGGGACGAGCATTGCCGCTTCTTCCACTATGTGAATACCGCTAGAGAATAGGATATCTGACCTCCTTCAATCTCTGTTTTGAATTTGGTTTTTTAAGGATATATGATGTCGGGAAAACCTGGTATGAGCATTACATGCGTAATGGAAAACAAATATTAAACTAGTTTCACATGTTTATCAAATCATTGTGCGATGATTAGTACATGAAATCTAAAAACTGCATAACACGTGTTAGATGTTTTACCCTAATAAACCATATTCCAAGGAGAAGATAAAGTAGGTCAGATGTCCTTATCTCTAGCAGTGATCTATATGGCAGATGTGGCCACGACACTCCTCAAATCGCTGCGGGATCTCCCTCTCCACTCGTAGTACACAAGAGCTATCAGCGAAAGAGGAGAGGAGGCTAAAAAGAATAGAGGGGTCACGATCGGAAGCTCTAGCCTATGAACCCTTTAGCCCCTTCCCATTTATGGAGGTCCTTGTCAACATAATTCTAATGGATTCTATCATACTAGGTACTGGATCTATATCCAACTACCCAAGCCTCTTAGATTAGCTTATTAGCTTTTATTGGATCTCTGATTAGCTTTTATTAGATTTTATCTATAGGATCCAATAATATAGGGGCTTAATGGATATCTAATAAGATAGGGGCTCCACGGATATCTTATATCTGAACCTCTATTAATCACAACATCTACCATATATGTGTGACCCTCTAGGCTCAATATTGAGCTGGTAATAAGTTGCACTTGTTATAACTCTTTCTAACTCAATGAATTATTTATCACATAACAATTCACTCAACTAATCGACTATGAACGTACTAAGCCACTACATCATAGTCTTCAGATGGTACAAGGGTATCTAATCCATTGGACATGTCTGTTCTCAGTTATCATGTATCTATAGTCCCTCATTCATCTAATATTTCATATACCGTATATCATGCATAGTATTGTCAGGTCTCATATGGAATCCATCCGAGTATCGCTCTAATTAGATTCTCCCAAAAAACTACTTCTCTTAATCCGAACAATCTTGACCATAGATTTGGCTGAGCAAGGACAAATGTGATATTCCTCTCATGATACCGAGAGTGAATGAACTCTATTGACTCAATTGTCTTTGTAAGGTTGGCTATCAATCTTGATAACTAGCTGCATCGGATATGAAACTTTCAAACCTATAAATCCGGCGTCAAAGAAAGGAGTACTCAAATAAGGCATCATTTGTGTCTAAAAAGTCTAAGGATTAGACACACAACTAGGACTACAAAATCGTTGTCTGACGTTAGGTATTATTAACCGTCTAACATTCCGTAAGCGGATCAATCAGTAAACTCATTCTCCAATAAGCACTTATATTGTACTCTTAGTGTCCCTCCACGAGCGATTATAAGATCAGCCGCCTCCATCTTATGGAGGGTATACAACACACTGATCTATTCGATTATCTCGATATCCCTCTCGAGTAACCTATAACTGAGATTATTTATAGTCTCTGTTTAAAGGCGAATTTGTCTCATTATTATGATCTCATCATGATTTAATTCTCATTGCACAGACTCAAGGAAATCACAATATATGCAACAAGTAACTTAAATTGAGAATATGTCAATAATAATAATAAGCAAAAAGATTGTGCAATATGTCACACATCATCACTCATATGATTGGCTTGCAAAGCATCTATAACCAATAATACGATCTTCCTAAGTAAAACATCTAACAAACGACGTGCAGATTTCTTGTTTTGTATTTTGCTATGCATATGATGCTCCTACATATTTCCTAACATGCTCTCCGCACCAGATGCAGGCCCGCTTACGATCAGGTTCCTCTGTTTCTCTATAAGAACCATGAGGATGGGGGGAGGGTTTTCGAGTTCTTCGGAGGTATCGCCTGAGGTATCCTCTATGGATGAGATCCTCAATTTGGTATTGTAAATCTCGACATTCTTCGTATCATGATCATAGCCTCGGTGGTATCTATAGTATCTTGTTTTGTCTCTGAATTCTGATGGAGATCCTCATCAATCTAGGCTCCCTTAAGAGTCATTTTTTCTTGATTTGGAGAAATATCTCTATTATAGGACGTTGAGAGGTGACAATAGTAGCCTCAGGAGAAATATCTCTGTCATAGGACGTTGAGAGGTGGCAATGGTAGCCTCAGGATCAAAGGTTCCGATTTGTTAAACCACTTCCTACAAATATCCATAATTATATACTATGATATCTACACATCATTTAGTTGGATCCTAGGTGGCGATATTTAGAATTTGATTTTAATCTATATATTACACTTAAATATAAAAAAATATTTAAGCTAAATTAATGTTTTATTAATATTTATTAGTTTTAACTTAATATTTCAAGTCCATGATTAATGATTTAGGCATCACATTTTGCTTCAAATGAATACATTCTCTTCAAGGTTTTTTATTTGCAAACTATATATATATATATATATATATATATATATATATATATAATAAAATAATTTAAAATAAAAAAGAAAACCATACGCCTAATTTGTGCAATGTAGTTGATGTTTTATGAAAGTTCTCCATCCTCCATATTTCTGGACCACAAATATGAAACAACACCAATCCTGCTTAAAATATGAAAAAATAAATAAATAAATAAATAAATAAAATAATGGATCGCTCATCACACTAACTACTACTATGTACAACTTAAAAATCAATTGTAGACTGGCATGAGGCAGCTGCTATCCTTCTCCCCGAGGAAATTGGCAACGATGGCGCCCACATCATCGATGCGGACGCCGAGACACAATGGATTCTTGAGAACGCCGGCATTGCCGTCGCTCTGATTCAGGAGGACTCGAACATTAGGCCCGTCCCTGCACTTGCCCATGCACTTGCACCCAACAACAGCTCCCTCCACGCCAATCTTCCTACTCAATTCCTGCATCAGCTCCGGTCCACCGGATCTCCTGCACTTGCCTCCCATGCACACTTCGATCTTGTTCGTCGTCGGCGTCTCAACAGAGCAACCCGAGGATGCAGGATGCTCTACGGTTCCTGTCTCCGTCTCCGGGGCTGCAACAGCAACGGGTAGTAGGTTCACCGAGTTGGGTTCTCGGACAGCTTGAGCTCTGAGGTTTCTCATCCGATGGCATTCGCCGCCGCTCGATTCGGAGGAAGAAGAGCTCGAGGAGGATTCGTCCTTCTTCCTAGCGGCCTTCGCCGCGGCCTTGGCTTCTTTTCGCTTTCTCTTGGAATCCTTCCCTTGGGCTCTCAACCGTGTCAATTCCACCATCAAAAGTTCTGCTGCCTCCTCCTGATATCGAAACGCCAACACAAACATTATTATTATTACCAGTCAAATTACATTAATACCCTTCAAAAATTAATAAGTATTTTACGTATTTCATGTTTTTTTAAAAAATTAAAAGAATGGATATTAACATGATTAGAATATATTAATTAGGCGTGTAAATTAAATAAAAATTTTCAAACAAAAAAAAAAAGGACAAAAACTTTGAATTAATAATAATAAACATGACGAATTAATTATTAATGAATGTCACCGGGTTGGGTGGAATCAAAAACTCACTGCGATCATCTTCCCCTTGACATCTCCGGCGATCCCATCGGCGCCGATCCCCACCACCGTGCACAGATCGGCCAGACCCCTCGACAGCCCCTTCACCAACTTCGCCCTTTTCTTCTCCTCCTTCTCGCTCTTAACCCCACCGCACCTCACCGGAGACGCGTAGTACTTGAGGTGTCCCACGTCGGAGAAAACCCCTCCCACTCCGCCGCGTGAAACCCTCGCCCTTCTCCCGAACCCCGCCGCCGATGGGCCGGAGGGGGCTATGCAGCCGGAACCTCGAAGGGCCCGAACGCCGGAGACGGCCGGGCTTCGCTGGAGGACAGCGCCGGAGATCTCCATTGATTCGTGAGAAGAGAGGGGTTGGCTTAGGGATCGGTGGGCGACTCGTCGCGGTGATATATAGCGAGATGCCTTCCGTTCGATCATCGAAATCATGACGTGGCGTCGAGGTGGACCAATGGAGTCGCTTCGCGCCAAGCGGCTCGTGCCGGTCGCAGCACGGCCACGACTCGGCGGCTGCCCGCGCGATCCCGCCACGCGAATGCGGCCGATGCCAACCGTTCGATTGGCCAGCTTTGGATTCGACGGTCCGGATCGGGTGCAGGTGAGCGACGCGTCATCTCCCGGAGGAATGGGAGTTCTTCAGGACGCTAATGCCCTTGGCCACATCAGATACCAACGTGGTTAATCGAAGAATTCAGGTTTCAAACGAGGACAAATATGTCTTTCATTGGAAGGCGTGTCGAGGTGGTAAAGGGACACGTGCAGGCATGTGCTTCACATGTTGTGCATGCGGCGCCAGTTTGGACACGATTCTTGACACCGTCACACCGCCACAGTTATCACGACTGCTCTCGTCGGTGCATCGATAACGATAATTTTGAATTCTTAATTACTCGAAGATATGCATACTTATCTTAAATTTTTTGTGTTATAAATAATTTAAAATAGTTTTATTTATTTATTTTTGTTGCTTAACAAACATATGTTTCTCCTATCTCCGCTATAATATCAATTTCCCTTAACCTATAATGATTACTAAAGCATCTAATACCTTCTTAATTGATAAATTAGCGTCACACTTCATCAAAACAATGTGATAAATTAGATACCAATATTTGAATAATTTCATACATTACACCGACGTAAAAGGCTGACATTGGAGTTTCTTTAGGAAACTTCCTCCCTATTTCTCTGGTAATTAGTCAAACAATTTAACTTTTCTATATGTTATTGATTTCTGAATTTATACGATATCATGAACTCATTAGTTGGCCAATTAATTGTGGGAATCGTAGTATCAGTCAAAGATGGATTTGACTTGTGTTAAGAGAGTCAAGATTCGACTTCAACATATAATACAAAAACTTAAAGCTCATAATTTACGTGTCATAAATATCTTCTAACGTCAGTTGATTCTTTTAACTTTTGAAATTAATATCTATTATATTACACATACATAATTATTTGTCTTAGTTTTACATAATCTATAATTTTTGTCTTTCCTTGCATAGTGATTCAATTTGTCTAACCGAATTACCTAATTTAACTGACTTGACGTTTGGTGTTTCCTTTTATCGTTGTCATTAGAACTGTTCTCGCGCGATATGACTGACAGACTCAAATGTGACTTGTCTTCGATTATTCATATGTGCTGCAACGTGCGAGGCAGCTTACCATTGACCACTTTGTTTTAATCCTTATAATTTTTTTTTATTGATCTTATACCACTTAAATTTTTTTATAATTTATTTATATTTAAAATAATTTTTATATTTTATAAGTTTTTCTGGTTAAGTCTAAGTTAACAAACATAAGAATCTATTACTTAAGTGATATACTCATTTATAATAAATTATTAATATAATAATATATATAATTTAAATTTTTTTTAAAAAAATATTTTATGGTCATAAGTCACTCAAATCCTTATGTTTTTACTTATGTCTAAATAATCCTTATATTTTAAAAATATAGCATATAAGTCATTCCCGTCAAGTCTAAGTTAAGAGTCATTAGAGTCTACTTATGTGACTCGTAATAAATTATTAATATAATAATATATAATTAAATTTAAAATTTTGATATCACCATCGATGGTTAGAAAAATCGTCATCATGGAAGCGACCACCAGAAGCATCACCAAGCTGCTATTGCCTAATAGAACGTCGTACACATGTAGCCTCTCCTATACTAATGACGAGCTTATGAGCTTTCGGTCTTACCTTAGGTGGATGTGCGTCGACTAGTCCAATGCTGACACATAATGGTATCTTGGTCTCTCTTCCTCCTACTAGCATCTTCATCTCCACCGCCTCTCACTTCGTCCCCACCTGTGCCCCCACCTATCGCGCCTATGATGTTGTGATCCAACTCTCTCTTACCTCCGCCTCAGGCCTATCTTGTCTCTACCTTTTTGTCTTCCTCTATCGCTATGGCCTTCATCGTTTCGTCTTTCTTGATAATTTTTTTTAAAACTTAAATTATATGTGTCATTATATTAATGATTTATTATGAATCAACATGTCGTATAATAAGACTCTAACGTATATTAACTTAGACTTGACGAGAGGATTTATATACTACGTTTTTTAAAATATAAAGATTATTTTAGATAACGGTCAAATCATAAGAGTTTAAGTGATTCATGACCAAAATAAATAGGGGCTAAAATATATCTTTTTCTAAAAATTCAAATTATATATGTCATTAACGTAAGCATTCTCTAACGTTTGTTAACTCAGACTTTACGATAGAAACTTAAATATTATATTTTTAAAAAATATAAATATTATTTTAAACATGTGTAAGAAATAACATAAACACCATAAAGATTAAGGAAACAATTTAATGTTTGATGGCCAATAATCTATAGCTTGTGGATAATCCAATGGAGGGAGGGAGATATTGTGTTGGTGTAAGTTGATGTTAAACACATGATCCGAATTAATTTTTTTTTTTCTCGTTCACTTTTGGGTCCTAAATGAGGATGTGCAAAGGTGTTAAAAGTAAAATAAATCCATCTTTGTTGTGGTGCAGTAGGTTTTGTTAATAATACACCACTCCCTATAGCTTGACATTGACATGACAATTGTTGGATCTCAAGTATTTATTTGAAAAAAAAAAATATATATATATATATATATTAAGAATAGTAGTATATAGAAATTATTCTTCGACGGTGGATTTCAACTCATATATTAATCAGTCAAAGTACACAAATAAGATAAAATGAAACATTTCATTGCATCATATATCTCTCTCTCTCTCTCTCATACATCTCACATATTCCCATCATAATAAAATAATCACATCGCCATAAAACACCGTGGGATCGATCTCTACAGCTACTATGCTCATCATCATGGCAATTGCCACCATATAATTACTTTGAAATTTAAGTCAAATAATTAAACAAATAATTGCAACATCCAAAGTATTAATCCTTTTGACTGAGACATACCGATACATCCAAAGTATTAAACAAATAATTACAGCATGGCAATTTAAGTCAAATAATTGCACGACCTCATGACTTGTGCAAGCATACATGTAACTAAGGGTGGATGTGTTTTAATCCTTTTGACTGAGACATCTTTCGTGCCAACTCCTTTGGACTCAAGTCAACTTTTATCTATTGACTTGATGTTAGAGAAAGAAAGAGCGAAGGAACTCTTCCTTACCAACCAAAGCATCATACTTTTTCTTCTCCTCGGTTAGGGAATTGTCGGTGAAAGTGTGTGACTGATGCCCCTAATCCGGATTGTTATAGATGAATAAAGTATTGTTTTTTTATTTATTTATTTTATTCTTACTAGAGATCAAGGAGTGAAATAAATATAGAAAGAGAAATTCTTCGTCATTCATTCATTCATTGGAGGCACTATGAGACAAAGGGATGGAGGAAGAATCTAAGCTTAGGCTCTTGTGTATTGATATATAAGCAAAGATATACTTGGATATTTGGTCGAATGATTGTTGGGGGACCTTAATCTAGAACTCAAGGGGAACGAAGATCCTAAGTCGAAAACACTCCAAGAGCTCGGAGTTATGATTGAGTCTTGGTCGTAAGTGTCATTCGTGATTTAAAGGTCCTTGGTGACCTTTGAGTCAATTAGAATCATTCCCCTCTCTTGGTCATCGACCGACTAAGAGACCAGGATTTAGTTGAACTAAAAGAGGATATCCGTTCGACCTATTGAGAAATGGGAAAATTTGTGCTTTGGAGGTCTTTGATGAGAGGTGGAGAGCAAGAAAGCAAGGGGATCAACGCAAATTGGAGCTCAGGATGCAAAGTGGCCTTCACCTTATTATACCCCCTAAGATGATGCTTCACCTTCCAAAGCATTAGTTCAACTTCAAAGACTCCTACCCAAACCTCTCAGTTAATGTGACACTTTGGGTTTTCCCACCCATCAGGGTTTGGGGCTAATTAGGAGACACCCCTCTCGAGCTAAGTATGAAAATACTCTCAAGATGCTCCTCTCGGACTAAGCATGGAAAATGTGCATAAGACATCTCTCTTCGGATAAGCATGAAAATGTGCCCGAGACACTTCTCTCAAGTTAAGCATAAAAATATGTACAAGTCATCCCTCTCGGGTTAATAATGAAAATACATCCAAAGTGTCCTTTTAGGACTAAGTATGAAAAATAACTCGATATGCTTCTTTGAGGGTGAAAAACCTAAAGCCTGACACTCAAGAATTACCAAACACATGGAGGACTCTTCTACCATGCTAGAGTTAGAGTAGGATAGACCTCAATGTTGTTGAAAGATCTCGAGGTGTAAATTTAGGGGTGAAAAAAAAGGAGAGAGAGGTGACAAAATGATATGGGAAGAGATCTATTTAGCCGAATCTATAATAATAATAATAATAATAATAAACCCTACTAATTTATTGTTATCGAGATTAGTTATTGTTCACCCATGACTCCCCACTCTTCACTTTGGCCTTAACTTAAACATCTTCTAGAGTTTAAACATAGATTTCTAGAGTCTTATACATGTCACCTAAGACCGAACCGAATTGGGCTGACATAGATTTCATCGGTCATCACTAAACCTCATACATCTTTTACAGTGGTATTTTTTTTTTTTTTAGCCCTACAGATCACTAATGGAGCAACAAGAAAAACCACAGTAGCTTCATGTTCATATATATATATATATATATATATTTTAATGCCTCCATAAACTATTATTTGAATCCTTCTTTTCTTCTCTCCTGAGAAACCATGTCACAAGTAAGCAACTTAAAAAGACATGCATATTGGTTTGCATCAAAGGTGGAATAACACAGCAACGATCGAGCAAGGCAGAGCACTGATTAATTTGCACCGAAAGATCAACATCATGATCTCTATGCTCCACTCGTCGAGACATGAGGTGATGGAGTTGCTGTGGTGCTATCATTTGTTTCATCTTTGCCTTCACCTTCATTAATCTCCCCTACCCTACTGAGAGCCTCAAGTTTTTGCGACAAAAGAAATAGATAACACCAAAGCTTCTCTCTCTCTCTCTCTCTCTCTTTCTTTCATACTCTGATGAGAAACTAAAAACCCACAAAGGAAAAAACCAAAACCAAATGAAACTTGTGAGGTTGATGTCCAACCCATTAAGCCAATTTATGAGGGGGACATGTCAAAAAAAAAAAAAAAAAAAAATGCAACTCATCTTTCCACACCCCATTCGTGGGAGGTTTCATTCCTTCTTTCTCACACACTCCTTTAGAGCCTCTCGAATCGAGTTGTTTGACTTTTTATCCATGGAAAAAAAAAAAAAAAAAAAGGGGTGCCTATTGGTGATCCAAGAGAGCATAATGCTTTTGAGCCACCACAATTTTTGTAGGTTTTCAGCCTATGTGAAACATGTGATCAGTATCTTATTTTTCGTTGCCTACCTGATTGATTGATAGCTCCAAATCTAAATAATGCATTGATCGATCCATTGTATAAATAAATGTTTGCTTCTAATAATTTAGTTCATAATTTTAGTTTCAATCAATAGATCATTTTTATCCTCGTTAGAGAGAATCTCGCAAAGGAAAGAAAGAAAAAAAATATATATTTTAAAAAAAAACGTAAATATAATGAAACCCTTCTTCTAAAGCATAATTCAAAGATTTAATTAATGGTGAGAACGACCTCCTAATTTGTAAACCATAAAACTACATTTATCAAATTAAAAAAAAACAATTTTAATCGATAGGGACACCATAATAATTCTATAGTTGCATAATGGTGCGAATGATTAGCCCCCACCAGCTTAGGACCCCACCCACATTGAATTGGTTGCAGAATGGTGCGATCTGATTGGTCCATCGTTGTGTACCCCACAAACTAATTGCTTTTTGGATTCTTCTTCGGAGAGGCTTCCAAAATGGTTATTAATTAAAATGGACTTCTTGACCATAATAAAATCTTTATCTATTCCACATAATAAATCGGATACATTAATCTAAAAAAACAATGATGATGATTTGATCAATATAGACCATGATCGATTTATCATACTTCAATATATTGGATAAGTTTTTTTAACATTATATTGGATAAGTTTCAATCCGTATTTATCAATCCATCTGATGTTTATTTAATATTTATGCAATATCCTTCTATCTATCTAATTGGCTTATTTCATGTATCAAATGTAATCTAGTTTGTAAGTGTATGTAGAATAGTCAGCAGCCACTCTCTCTCTCTCTTTTCCTACTGGTTGATCTAGTTTTTTTTTTTTTTTTTTACATTATGTTATAATATTTTCAGTAAACCTAAGAAAATATTATAATGCAATATATATATATATATATATATATATTCAAATGATAAGTGATTCAAACTTAGGACCTTGCGGTACTTTTTGTTTTTTTATGCATCACAATATTTTGGTAGTAGTATCCAAAACACACTATAGTGCAATGTAAAAACAGTGTAGACATAGTATTTTTATAAAATTTATATAAAAATATTATGTTATAGTATCCTTTTAGTATTGTTAAAAAAAATATTATAACATGATGTAAAAAAAAACACTGTAGCTAGACCGATTTATCCTATGAACCGATCTATAGGGATTGATTGTAAAATCAGGAGTATTCCATGTATTAGGTAAAAATAAAATTATTTTAGAAAATTTTGAATACGGGAGATAGATAGTTTCTATCGAAAAATTCAAAAAGAATATTTTTTTTTTATAAATTCATCCTTTCGTATATATATATATATATATATATATATATATATATATATATATATATATATATATAATGTTACATTATTTATTTATTACCATATATGATGTTTTGGCTTGTTTGGCTGAAGTTAATTTGCAGCATTTAAGATCGTGTGAGTCGATACATTTTATTTATTTATTTTCGTACATCCATCACTAGTAAAGTCATATTAGTTTATAGATTACCATCTCATTTCATCCAAAAGTTAAAAGTGATTAATGAGAAAGGACTCATTAAGTACTCTTAATAAAAGTCATCCCTATGTTTTTTTTTTTTTTTTGTTGTAGGTCAAATATAAGATCACTTCATGAAATCATTCATTCAATGTGCATGTAATGGGTTTGGGCAATCATGCATGCTTTGCACATGCATTAGATAAAAATACCGAGGTATTTTAATGAACATTTATTTATTGGGGTAGGAGAAGAAGAATGTGAACCTCGTGCGTGGATACGTTACAATATGAGAGAGGGTAATGAACAATTATTTTAATCTATATTTATTTATGAGAGAGAGAGAGAGAAGACGACACGTGCATGTGGCATCAAGGTGGGGAATTAGAGGTTGGACATGGTAATAATGCACAATACTAGAAGAAAGGTCAAAGTCAAAATTGGCCTTACTTGGTCTCATTAAAAAATAAATAAATAAATAAAAAAGCGGGAGGAAATTGTCAATCACAAGGTCATAAAGGGTACAACACTAAAAAAAAAAAAAGATCATATCCACAAATCAATCTTCCAAGATTTTAGCACCATAATTTTTTCATTAATTGATTCCTTTTTTGCTTTCGGTTCTTAATATGTAGACGAGTCAACATCCAAATATATTACAATCTACCTAAACTACATCAAAAAGAAATTTTTACTCGTTCCATTCAAAGTTTTATTGTATGGACACCTACTCTTCCGAGTTAAATATGCATGATGAACGCTGGATTGAGACCACAAGGAGGAGATGAGGTGACGTGCACTGTCCACGCACATCACGTTTGTTGACCGCATTCAAAGAAACTGCTACGTTTCATCCCCTCATCAGCAGCGCACCACGAGACGCGGCAATACTATCAAATAGCAGGCAGCAGCAGTTGCTTTGATTGGTGAGAGAGATGAAGCAGCAGTCTTCTATAAAGGGCCTCTCTCACCGCATAGGAAAGCAGAAGAGGAAGTTGGGAGAAGGCGTGAAGATATATATATATATATCTATTTATATCATACATGGTGAAGGAAGGAAGAGGGGAGGGATTGCGAGTGCTGGGGAAGTACGAGCTGGGGCGGACGCTTGGCCAGGGCAACTTCGGCAAGGTGAAGTACGCTAAGCACGTCGAAACCGGGCAGGCCTTCGCCGTCAAGATCCTCGACCGCAGCCGCGTGCAGTCCCTCAACTTCAGCGATCAGGTAAGCTCTTGTTGTTGTTGTTGTTGTTGTCCTCCTCCTCTTTCTGAGGAGGAGGAGGAGGAGGAGGAGGAGGAGGAGCTGACTTGTTCTGCGTTGCTGTCAGATTAAGAGGGAGATCGGCACGTTGAAGCTGCTGAAGCATCCGAGTGTGGTCAGGTTACACGAGGTCTGATCTCCATCCATCTTCCTCCCCTTTCCTCTACGATTCATGAAAACATTTAGGAAATGGAGTTCGTTTTGTCTTCGTCCTCTAATTTTTATCCTGCGGGGTGGGTGAACCCGTGAACCGGACTAGCCGCCGTGGGGACCATTTGGCACGGGCCCACAGGTCACGTAGTATGTATGATTAGGTAGCCCCCGCGTTGGTGTCAGAATGGCATCTACGTTGCATGCCTTTCTATCGTTTTTGCTGCATCCATTTTTTTTTTTCTCAAAAGAAAAAGGAGGACCTACAGACCCAGAATGAGATGCCATTCGTCACTTTTTTTTTTTTTTACTTGCTGTCTTTCCAAGAGATGGACATATATGTCACCATTTGATTCTTTATTATTGTACTTTTGTTTTTTTTTCTTCTTCTTATACACAACCTCTTTTTAATGCAGGTGTCAGCAAGCAAAACCAAGATTTACATGGTGCTTGAATACGTAAATGGTGGGGAATTGTTCGACAAAATTGTAAGAATTCTGGCTCTTGTTAACTGTTGTCTCTATCATTCTATCAGTTCTTGAGTGAATCAGTTGTTGATTCATCATTCTTATACTGGCATGATCGTCTCCAAAGGCATCGAAGGGAAGGCTCTCAGAACGAGAGGGTCGGACGCTTTTCCAGCAGCTGATTGATGCTGTAAGCTACTGTCATGAGAAGGGAGTCTACCACAGAGATTTGAAGGTAATCAATCAGTGTGGATTTGCTTGAGCACTTATGAGCGGCTTGTTCTTCTCCGTGTGGGTATGTATGAATCATACCTTTTCTCTTCACTTGATGCAGCCAGAAAATGTTCTTGTGGATGAAAAGGGCAACATAAAGGTATCAGATTTCGGCCTCAGCGCCTTGCCACAGCATGCTGGGGTATGTTTTTCTTGTTCTTGTTTGCGTTGGCCAAAACCCAAATGATGAGAGCTCATTTTTCAACTCACCCCTTCCTGCCTTCTTGTCCCAGAATGATGGGTTGCTGCATACCACCTGTGGAAGCCCCAACTATGTTGCACCTGAGGTAACTAACACACCCACCCTGATTTAAAAGGATGAACATTTTGGATGCTTGTGCTTCATAAACGTTTGTTTCATTTGACAATTTTTTTTTTTTTTCTTAATGAAATTATTTCTAGGTTCTTAAAAATAGAGGATACGATGGTGCCAGATCAGATATATGGTCTTGTGGTGTCATCCTATATGTGATTCTTACAGGGTCTCTTCCATTCGATGACAGAAATCTTGCTGTGCTTTGTCAGAAGGTATGTAGTGGATTGGTGGATGAAACTGAGCTGATGAACCAGGTTGATCTATGTTCTGTGAGAAGAAGATGATGGAAACTAATGGCAATGTTTCTCCATTTGTTCAGATCTTTAGGGGGGACACAAAGATCCCTAGGTGGCTCTCCCCTGATGCTCAAGACCTGTTGAGAAGAATGCTTAATCCAAATCCCATCACAAGGATAGATGTAGCTGGAATCAAAGCACACGACTGGTTCAAGCAAGACTACACCCCAGTCATCCCCAACGACGACGACGACGATGATGATGATTTAGTTCCATATAGTGAACCATCTTCCAGTAAAGAGGTAAGCAATGAATGAACTCTCGGATACTGCATGAAAGTACTAGTTTGATCCTTCGTGCCACTTTTGAGGGCTGTGATACCGACTCAATTCCCCTTATGTTTTGCAAGCATAATGAGTCAGATGAACAGGGAACTACGCCTACCCAAATCAACGCATTTCAACTCATTGGCATGTCTTCCTCTCTTGATCTCTCTGGTTTTTTTGAGAAAGAGGTAACTTTGTTGTCCGTTGATTACTGAATCGACTAACGTAGAAGAAAGTAGACCTGACAAAAAAACGCCTCTGCCGACTGACCTTTTTTTTTTGTTTGTAGGATGTCTCAGAGAGGAAAATAAGGTTCACATCCAATCATTCACCTAAACACCTGTTTGAGAAGGTCGAGCATATTGTTACTGAAATGGGGTTTCAGATCCATAGAGGACATGGCAAAGTAAGTGCTTGGGTACTTCATCTGATAATTTTTGCCATCTGAGGCCGGTCCAAAAACAAAAGCATTCATTCAAACTAGTTGTTGCTTCATCCATTTCTTTGGCAGCTGAAAGTTATCCACCAAATCAAGAGTTCGAAGTTCCCGAGGAGCTCTTCATCACTCTCAGTTGCTGCACAGGTAAATCTCGATCATCTTCTTGCTCACACTTCCGCCCGACACCACTGTGTCCTATTATTATTAAGTCTTCTGTCGATCCTCAATTCTCCACGATGATGATATCAGGTGTTTGAGCTCAGTCCATCTCTGTATGTTGTGGAGCTAAGGAAATCTCATGGAGATTCTACATTATATAGACAGGTAGGTACGAAGTTGAACTTGTCATTCCAAGCTTAGAAGCTGCAGCCCAAAGAAGCCTCCAGTTTGTAGCTGATGAAGTAGTAGCTTTTTCACAGTTCTAAACCAAGCAGTTGGATTCTTCTTCTGGTGATTGCAGTTGTGCACGAGGCTGTCGGGAGATTTGGGTGTCTGCAAGAGCCAACAACACATCTGCAAGGCGCTGTCGATGCCGGAACTCAGCAGTTTCGGAGGAGATGTTCCTGTTTCTGCTGCATGAACTGATGCAGATTTGTTTTGTTGACGATAATAATTCGTCTGCCTCCGCTCAAGTGTAAATATAATTTAGACTTGTGAAAGGGGAGTGTATAGTGTAATCATTTCGTGATTTATGGAAAAAATTTAGACTGGAACGGTTGCCAAATATGATCCCAAGTGTTCTTATGATACAATTCTTTCGAATGTAGTGATAAAAAATAGAGAGAGAGAGAGAGAGAACATAATGGTTATTTAGTAGATCCAGCCACTCACACGTAGATATGGAACGCACAACTCAGACAGGTAAACCACACTTGACATCCACAACAACGTAACCAGAATAAAATATTTATTTATTTACTCCACATTCAATGGAGTACTGTGAATGTTTGAGTAAATAATTATATATTTATTTACTCCAAATAATATATATATTAATTACTGAGTTAACAATTTTTTTTCTTTAATTTTATGTTAAAATTCGATGGTTGGGATGAAAAGTTGAAACTCGAAGGTGAACCAACGGTTGGTGCGCCTTCGCATATATATAATATGCGTGCGTTCTCCATTATGAGAGGCATAATTTGCGCCGTGCGAATTGCCATGGTTTAGAGTGCCGTGAGATTTAAGAGCCGGGACGGGAGGAGGACCCGAGAGCGTGACAGCGAGTTGGAGCTTGAGATCATGGCGGCCGCCACCTATCCTTCTTCCGCGAGATTGCGGCCTGTCAACCACTTAGCGACTCGTCATCTGAACTCCCACCCCCTGGTTTCCAAGCCCAAGCTTCTCATTTCCGTTTCGAGGGCTGCGCCGCTCCAGACAAGGTTTAGGGGCGCGAGACTTCCCTCTCTGCTCCCTGTGATTAGAGCCCAGAGCTCTCCAGGTATGCCTCGAGGATCAGTTCTTTGTTGGCCAGAACAATAAAAAAAGTGCGTGTTTAAAATGAATGTTCCTTTTTGCGATCTGACTTTTGACTCTGTTAAAGTAGAATATACTCCGGATGCGGAGTTTTACAAAATAGAAGCGATTGTAAGGTAAATTTTTGTGTGTTTCTTTTGTTGAATTTCTTGCCTGCTTTAAGATTCTGTTGTTGATGACGCTTTGGATTTAATTTCATTGTAAATAACTTGTATTTTCTTCTAAATTTGTTCATTTTGGCGGTCAAATGGGACTTCAGGCCTTGGCGAGTTCATCATGTTTCATCGGTAAGATAATAAAAGAACTCGTAAGTGGTTTGGCAGCAAAATGTCGAACTCCTGGTGGCGTGGGAGCTAGGAGTTAGATTTGTTCTATAGGTTTATGGAAGTATTGTGTGGAAACCTAGGGTTTGCTGCAAATGGGTATTCGAGGAGTTACAGTGTCCGACGTTCGAGGTTTTGGGGCACAAGGCGGCTCAACAGAGAGGCATGGTGGTATGTTCTTGTTTCTTTTGGTTGCTGGTTTATCATTGGGTTGACGTTGGAGGCATTCTGTCAATTCAACTTGTATGTTATGTAGTTTGATCTTTGGAGAACGCGTAGATGCTTGTTTCTTCAGTTATTTGCTTGGATCATGTCATTCTGTAGCTGCTAACCAAACGAGCAGGCCTATTGTTGGAAATATAGATGCTTAACATTCTAAAGATTGCTATAAGACAAACTTCCAGATCGATTGCATGCTTTAGCCAGATCAATAAATTCCTTTTATATCTGCGTGTTTTGGTTGTGTCCTGTTTGGTTATCTTGATATCAAACTTTTGTTTTTCAATTTTATATGAGCATGTGGTTGGTACTTGGTGTGATGGGATCTTCCAATAACTTGGTGACCCTAATATTGTTTATGGGCTTGAGATTCCTCACATTCTAGATTGTCTGAAAGACTAGTTCAATGATGATTTCAAGTAATTGAATATATGTCTATCGGGGGTGAAATTTAAAATCCATAATATCACAAAACAAGGCTTAACAATTTATGTTCTCCTACCTAATATTTCTAATTTGCAAGAGATTATAAACAAGCAAAAAGGGATTCAGCAATTGTTCTCATTATGAGAGGAGTAATGAAGATAGAAATGGATGAATTTAAAAGCTTCTCCCTGTTTCCCTTATCCATCATACTCTAGTTTACACTTTACATACTTGCTATGTTTTTTCCTTATCCTGCTCTAGTACTTTTCCTTGTGTTTTATAGCATTAATAGTGGCCTCAATTTGTTGTGTAGAACCATAAAACTAACTCCTAATAGGGAGATTTCCATCATTTGAACAAGTCCCACTCATCGGTTCTGTCACCTACAAAATGCTTTTAGCTCTGATATGTGCAAGTGATGTGTTAGCATAGCACATTACATTTAGTATGTCTTAGTATCAACTCTGCTAATTGTAGTGTTGGCATGTATTTGGTGGAACACCATGCTAAGTACCACTAACATGATGGCATATGGGTGTAAATAAGCTTCTTATTGAAACTGATGCGGAATGGATTGTAAAGATTTTGTACAAGGAGTAACCTCGTCTTTGGTTCCTCCTTAACTCACTGCCTGAGATTTTTGCTCTACTCAACTTGGTTGTCGAGTGGAAAGTGGTGGTCCATACATTTAGAGAGGGCAACCACTGTGCCCACTAGCTTGCTAGCTTTGCCAAAAGGTCTAAGTCTGATCAGACTTGGACACGGGATTGGCATCATGATTTTTGTA
This sequence comes from Ensete ventricosum, assembly GCA_029747655.1. Classification (NCBI taxonomy): domain Eukaryota; kingdom Viridiplantae; phylum Streptophyta; class Magnoliopsida; order Zingiberales; family Musaceae; genus Ensete; species Ensete ventricosum. The sequence continues at coordinate 57,190,863 of JAQQAF010000009.1, forward strand.
CCCTGCTAAGCTCAGATGAGCAATCTGCAGTCTGTAACAGGTCTTTGATTTGATAGAGGATTTTTTTCCTTTTGAAAAAAAAAAAACATGATGGCATATTACTAGCTATTTTTTCACTTCAATGTTTTAGAATTTAGCTATCAGAATATTCTGATCCATTTATTCTAATATAGGAGTAAATTAGTAAATACTTCTGGATTGATGCTTTCCAAGAAATGCTGGTTGAATATGGTTTATGTACTTTAACTTATTCCTCGTAGCTGGTTGTTTCTATATCTGTGAGGGTTTAAGTTTCGTAATAACTGATCCAAAAGAAGATCCAGACTCGAAGTAACCAACTTCCAGTCATTGGTGCATCAACATTATCACATGAATGAGTTGGGCATGGGGCATATACATTGACTGTTCGAGCATGGCAATGGAATTAGCAGTGGTAACTACTGCCGATTCTTCCCATTCATCAGGTTTTAGAGTATGAGATTAGCTAGTGATAGTGGTGCAACACTATCAAGACTGCTAGTATGAGGTGACCAGTTCCATACCAACGCCGAGTAGGGTAGATTAGTGTTCTGTCAGCTCTTTCAGCAGGACAATAAGACTATGTTGCTCATAATAATCACATGATGTTATTTCATCAGAATGCTGAAGAAATTTAAAATGATTATGTAATATAGGCAAGAGGAGAAGAGGGATATAAGCAAGACAATTGTGAAGTGGTTCGATTTCAAAATGCATCCATCTTAATTCAGCTCAATAAACGTGTTACATATCCATGGTGTCCACCATTTAAAAGCATAGTTTCAGGATATAGTCTCCTACACCATACGAGACCACAAGAAGGCATCTTGATGAAGAGATTGAGGAAATTAGCATACATAAAGTCTTTCAAAAAGTAGTGAAACCTCTATGAAGTTATCCTTATGTGTGACAACTGACCACAAGAAGGCATCTTGATGAAGAGATTGAGGAAATTAGCATACATAAAGTCTTTCAAAAAGTAGTGAAACCTCTATGAAGTTATCCGTATGTGTGACAACTGACCAAACCCATCAGAATAACCATTATCTGTTAGAAACCAGGAGAATTATTATCTGTGGTAACTAGTAAATTCAACAATTAAAATATAATAACAAGTTTGCACTTACGACACTGGATAAGCATGTTCGTCTGTGATAAACATTCATGAAACTCACTTGTGGACTTCACTGATATTTTGACAATTTAGAAGTAAATCAATGGTAACTTGAAGAAATATGTTATTTAGCATGATATCATCCATTGTCATATTTTTGTAGTAGTGATGACTGGTAGTGCTGTAAACTTGTTTGCTTCTGCATCTTTTACTTTCTAAGGCCTTAGATGAAATATAACATTACATGTAATTCAGTCATCTTCTCTGTTGATTATTGATTACTCAACTAGAGAAGCATAATTTGAGTAAGAATATTGATTTTTTCATAGAGCTTCATTAGTTGTATATATGTTTATACTCACTGGAAAAATTAATATACAAAGATGTTCCAGTTCCTGCCAATAATTTTGTTTCCGTGAATTTCAGGATCTGAGTTTTCAGAAGACAAGTTCATAGCTAAAGTTAAGATGGAGATAGTGGTATGCAAAGACCAGGTAGATGTGTGTTAGACAGATATATGTATATCTTTTTGCTGTTGGTTATGCAATAACGATGAATGTGATGACACCTGTTATGGTTATTATCCATATATTGGGTGCTGCATCCTTTTTTTTCCGATAGTCATGGATAAACATAATCAGTTTCTATGAAATGAATAATTTAATCTATTGCCTTTCTGTTGTTTGTAGAGAACAGATATTGGACAATTATTTAGATATTTTTACTCATTAAAAATGAGTTATAAGTATGTTTTTCCCATTATTTTATTTAGTTCATTTGTTACTGCTATAGGTTGAAGCTGTAGTTGAGAAAATAATTGAGGAAGCAAGAACAGGAGAAATTGGTGATGGCAAGATTTTCTGTAAGATCGTTTTTTTTCATCCCATGGGTTTTCTTTATCTTATAAGACATGCATAGTCCATGTAACTGCTCACCTGAGGAAATTGAAGTCCCATTGCTATTTTAAAGTTACCTGCAGAGTGCTCATCAACAATTAGTTAGAAGTTCCTTGGTTATGTTATCAATGTGTCCAACACTAGATTCCCAGGTTCTCAAACACCTTCACTGCCTACGTTTGATTTTACATTTTGTGCACAATGTTCCAAGTATGGTATCGATGGAGGATTTATATTTAATGTGAAAGTTGAAGTGATCTTCATAAAGTATTACTAATTAGGCTTGCCAACTTTGTTTACCTTTTCTCATTTAGTATTTGTTACTCCAGCCACATAAGGTCTGCAATTCTGTGATAAGTTAACTGGATGTTCTTGCCTGTATAGAAAGCTTGCTGAAAAATTGAATTTCCTTTATTGTCAAACTTCCTTTTGAACTTGTTTTTATCTTATTCATGTTTCACTTCTACTCTAGTTGTCTTCTTTGTTTAAGTTTCAGAAGATATCCTGGTGGTTAAAACTTGTTTATCCTTTGGACATCTCTGATCTCATGCATTGGTCTGTCACTAAGATGAAAGATAATTATCATACTTTTATTTTTATTTTTTTCTTGTTTTTTATGATGGTAATACTGATTGGCAGAACTTTAACCTTATATTCTTAGCTTTGCTTCTCAAAATGATGGACATCAAGGTCAGTGATCAGAAATTTTCATTTTCTGCAGCTGACTCCAGATCGATGATAAAAAACTGATGATGCTAATAATAAGTTAGCCTGAAAAAGTTAGTTCTGGTGCTAAATTGGAACCGATGCTAGAAGTCCTGGACAAACTTTTTCGTGTGACTTCAACAAAACAACTGTCTCTAAAGGCTTCATTACAGTGTACAATAATTTGGAATTAAGAATAAATTTGAGCAAATTGGTTGTCAGAAAACTAGTACCTGGTTGAGAAGGAACTCAACCAGTAACGCTTTACTACCTAGAGCATTTAGGACAATTTTATAATTAGATACTAGCAAAAATGCAGCAATTGCTTCTTCAAAATCTTGAGTTAATGAAACTTGACCAAGTAATACTAGATGACTGAACATCAGAATGTATGAATCCAGACAAAAACCATTTATGGTCATAAAAGCTCTAATGTAGTAATTTGAAGATGTTTTCTTTTAGAAAAAATCATAATAGTTAACATTGTGCATAGTAGACTTTTATAAACTGATAATCAGTGATTTAAAAAGCGGTAGGCGCCAGGGTCCCAAAACGCCCGAGGCGCTAAGCGCTCGCCCGAGCAAAGCGAGGCGCTAAAATATCAAAAAAAGAAAAAATAATATAATTAATAAATATGATTATTTAAATAAAAATATGATATTAAATTAAGAAAATCTAAAGTACAAATCAAGGTTCGACGTATCGGTCCATACCGGTGTATCGATATTTTTTCGGTACGATATGGTACCCGGTATCGGATGGTACGTACAATGCATATCGCCAGGTACATTATATATAATATAATTTTTTATAATATAATATAGTATAAATATAATATATATTAAAAAAAATGAGAGAGCGCCTCATCCTAGCCCAGGAAGAATGAGACAGCGCCTCGTCCCAGCACTAGAAGACGAGGTGTCGCGTCGCCTTCCAATAGAAGAACGAGACAACGCCTCGCCCCAACGAAGAAAGATGAGGCGACCCCTCGTCTTCTAGTGGGAGAACGAGGCAGCGTTTCGTCCCAATGAAGGACTTCCAGTGGGTGAACAAGACGCCGCCTCGTCGTAGTGCAGGAAGATGAAGCGTCGCCTCATCCCAGCACAGGAAGACGAGGCGTTGCCTCGCCTTCCAGCGTAAGAACGAGGCAACACCTTGTCCTAGCGCTAGAAGACGAGCCGCTGCCTCGTCCCCGTATTTTTTTTCTTATTTTTTAAATATATTTTTATATCTATATTATACAATATTATATTATATAATATTTATTTTATATAATATAATATAATATACTGCTCGGTATAGAGCGGTCTGCGTGTTAGTACCCTATTGGACCGGTATGTACCGCTCGATACAGAGTGAAACTGCAATCGCTAGTATAAATTACAAAGTCATTGGAGAATCTATTTAGTTGCTATGTACGCTTGTCATTTATCTTGGAACCCTAACAATAATTTCAAATAAATAATGATTAGTATTATTAAAATCGAAATAATATATTAGTATAAAGTTAACAGTAAACTATTAATATACTATTAATGCACTATTAACGGTATACTATTAACATTATACTATTAGTATACTATTTATAGTATATTGTTAGTATACTATTAAAAGTATATTGTTAACATACTATTAACAGTATACTGTTAAACAATATATTAATAGTATATTGTTAACAGTATATTAACAGAATTGTTAACAATATACTGAGTCGAGCCGAGTCAATAAAGGAAGCTGCTTATTGATCGAGATCGGAAGCTGCTTATTGAGAGCAGCGGCAGGGACAGCGGAGAGCAGCGACAGCAGCAGCGGCAGTGGAGAGAAGCAGCAGGAGTGGCAGCGACAACAGAGAGAAATGTCAGCAATGGAATCGTGAGTGAGATTAGGGTTGAGAAGTCGCGAGCGGGAGGTGGGAAGTTGATATCGGTGCATTAGTTGGTTTGATTGAACCAACTAACGCGAATGCGACCGAATCGGAGCTAAAAACCTGGTTCGGTCGCCTAGTTTAACCTAGGCGCTCGCCCGTAGCGCACGGCGCTTGGGCTCGGGTGAGCGCCCAGGTGGCGCCTCTTTGAAGCGCGCCGCCTGGAGATTGAGTTAGGCGCTCGGTCCTCGCCTCGCCTCGCCTCGCCTCGCCTCACTCGAGCGCCTTTTGCAATCACTGTTAATAATCATGCCTCAAAAGTGGTAGCTGTTGTATTAATGTTAGGCTGAACTTTAATTTTAGCCTTTGCAATTAAATCTCACTGGTCGTTGCTTATCAGATTATGTTTCATTACTTCTTAGTTGATTTCTTTAATCTTCCGTGAATCTTCCTAATCATGTTTCATCTTTTTGCAGTAATACCAGTGTCAGATGTAATTAGAGTTCGTACAGGTAAAACAATGGAAAATACTCAATTTTTCTTTCGTTATAAATTATTTATTTAATTCGGAGTTATTATTGGCCTTTGTCTGACTATTGCAAAGACAAAAATCAACTCAGGATACCTTTTAGCTGATTTCACCTTTCAAATCGTGCTTCCTTTTATGTTTTTCTAGTAACTTGTTTCAAGAATTTTTCTTTTCATTGTTACATATAACACAATAAAATGCTTAAGTTATTTAATCTTAACATCTGTACATGCGGTTTAAAGAGTCTTGCAATTTTTGTGTCTAGTCTCCATATCAGTGAAATATTTATTTTGCATTGGTTACTCGTCCTATCCTAATGTTTTATTTGGTCCTGAGTCCTCAGGTGAACGTGGTGAGAAGGCTGAGAGAATGAGTGGTGGACGAGCAGATATGATGTCCTCGACAGCATCCATTGACTAAATGCATGTTGTCGTAGAGTGAGGAGTCAAGAAAAGAAATAAAGGTAAGAATGTGATTTTCCATTATGATTTTTGTGTTTGCTCCTTCTAAAAGCTTTAATGATTTTCCAAAGATAAAGAAAAACATAGAATTGGAACAGAGGAAAATACAGTCTTGTGCCTGCTTTTTTAGATGTGGTACCGTGTTAATGGGTTGGCTTATGTCATTAATGTTCAAGTATTTCTATTTGATGTATAAGCATATGATCACTTTGTTCGAGTAGGCAACAGAAATTTGCTCAAAAGAAAACTATTTAGCTGGATGTTTTCTACTAATGAATCAGATCAACAACAATATTAGTTTCTTATGTTTTGGCTTTTTAGCTGTTATCTAGTGTCATTTGGAATTTACTTATATATGTATTTCTTTTTATAGAGGGCTTATTACCATGCATAATTAACTGGAATGGGGACACTGTGATTCTTGGATAGATTGAAAACTCTTAAATATGTGTCAACAGGAAATCTTTGCTAATGGTATCTTTCACTGTAGCTGAAAATACATTCTAGTTTTGCTTCCTCTTGTGCTACAGAAGTAGGTCAAATTGCATGGTAAAAAGATAGAGATCATATGTGATCAACATTGTGTTGCAAAGTTATTGAGAAGGTTTTTAAAGAAGTGAGAAATTCTGAGATGTTCTTAGTGAGGATATATGGTTTGTTGGCTGATTAGCAAAAGCCAGGACTTGAATGGTGTTTGTCTCTGAAAAACCTACTTTTAATGCTTTTCAAAATGGCTAAAGTTGATTCTTGTTATGATGTAAGGGATTTGTTTAAGGTTAAACGAATGCCAATGAATCTCAGTAGGAATAAGTTATTTTTTAGTTTCTTACTTTGTTCTGTCTTAAGTAACAATTTTGAAATGGCAGAATGATTTATGCTCTCTGATACTGTTCTACACAAGGTTCCCTTATCAAGCGGTAAGGCCCCGTACCGCCTGGTACATACCGGTCCGGTAGCTGACCGGTATGCGGACCGGCCGCTACCGGGCAGTACCGCTAAAATCGGCCGTCGGCGGTCGATTGAAGAAGAAAAAGGGAAAAGAAGAAGAGGAAAAGAAAGAAGAAGAAGTACCTCGACACCGTCCTCGCCTGCGCGCTGCCCGCGCGCCCTAGCCACCCGCGAGCCGTCGCCGCCCGCGCGCCCTCGCCGCCCGCGAGATGTCGCCATCCCCGGGTCGCCCACGGGCGACTATTGTCCCCGCACGGCCCACGGGTCGCCCGCGAGTCGCCCGCGAGACGTTGCCGCCCCTGGGCGACTATTGTCCCCTGCGCTGGGAGAGAGACCAAGGCGACGTCGCCCATTTTTTTTCTTTTTAAATAGTTTTTAATATTTTTAATATTATATTATATAATATTATAACAATTTAATAATACCGGGTGGTACGCACTGTGCATACCGCCACGGTACCGGTACGGACCGGTAAGTAAAACGTTGGTTCTACATACTCAAACTGAAATGACTTGATGGTTGATGATCCATGGAAATTTCTCTGAGTGTTCCAGTCTCAAATCTCAAAAATAACATGTTGAAAGGAGCTTATGAGCTTATGCCACACTTATTTACTGACTTGGATTTTATCAGAAGCTTGTTAAAGACCTTGTGGGAGTTACTCAGGCTCTTTGTTGTTTCTCTTTTTTGTTTACTTTCATGTAATATATTTTGAGTATGTTTCTGTTGTTTTTCGAAGTGTGAATTTATGCCCTTTATATAAAATTGTTTCTATCGGAGAAAAGGTCATCCCTTCAACCATGAATTTCTCACTTTCTACTCACCATGAAATTTATGTTAACATGCTTGTTTTCAATTAGCTTCCTTTTTCTTCACAATTGACCCTCGGTTTTGGAATTATCTGATGGACTGGTGTCACAGCTAATGTTTTGCCATTAAGCAGGGTTGGCAAGCAATGCGAAAGTTCAGTGTCCAAATGAGGTGGACTGGACAAGAAGATGATGTTATGGTTAAAGCTACTGCATGGTATTCTTCAAGCAATAAAAAGTTCTATTTGGTGTCTCAACCTTAGAATAACTCTTTTGACCCTTTTTGAAGGACAAAGTCTAAAATAAACCATTAGCAGTGCAGCAATTTTCTTATCTAAGTTGTAGTTGGCATATTCGGTACTGTTTACAAATTGGGTGCTCAATGCATATTCTTAACGAAGAAATCCATTGATCGGACCCGACCACCCATCAATTGGCACAGTTGAATGATGTTCATTGCTGAGTTGTATTTTCAAATGACCTATATCTACAGTAGATATGATTATTCTCACATCTGAATCCCAAATCTATTATTCTCACAATAGATATGTACACCTCTGATTGGTTGTAGATTCTAGGTCTCATGTTAATTGTGGATGTAACATAAAGACTTGCGTTCTCATAAATGACTTTGTAGTTGCTGCAGAGGGCCATCATCTTCTGGTGCAAATTATGGTAGTATATCTTGATTGATTGTTGGCACTCACTTACAGTACTTAAAGCACCCCACCCACCCCCTCTCTCTCTCTCTCTCATGTTTTTTTTTGTCTTTTACTAAAATTCTGGTACCCTAAAAAAGGTTACTTCACAGGTGCCATAGTGATTATGTTTGTTCTTTGTTTTTTCTTCACTTTCTCAAATGTTTATATACTTGCAGCAACTTATCAAGGATTACTTTGCTTTCCAACCATCCATTTAGCTGTTGTTACACCTTTTTCTTTTAATCAAACTTTGGGATGCAGAAACTTGTTCAAGGAGAATGATCTATTATTGTTGTCTAGACCAACAAGAAAGGGTGTGGGTGCCCTAACCTTCCTTGAGATTGTAGGCAACTGCGTCTGTAGTGGATTTTGGAACTAAACTGGTAGTGGCTTCATCTTTTTCTTTATTTTTCCCTCACATCCATATTGGGGTGTAGGTTCTGCAATACATATTCCAGTTGTTGTTCTAGTTGGATGTTTGTGTTGGTTTGCTATAAGAAGACTTACCCACAAAACACAGCAATTCTAGAGAGGGAAAGTGTCTTTCAATACCAATGAGTAAGAGAATTCATATCACAGCTACATTTTTTTTTTTTTTTTGCTGATACTGAAGACTTGAATAAAATTGTAACCAGGATGAGAAGGTATTGTGACAGAAATCTCCATTTGGAAATGTGTCATTTTTAACTTTGTACTCTTTCTAGCTTGCTCACATTGTTCCTTGTCACCATCCAACAAAGACCATTTTGAGATTCACTAGCTTGTTGTGGTCCTTCCTCTTGTTATCTATTCTCAATGCATCATCATTTCATACTCATGTCTAGTTTAGCTTGTAAAATGACATGAACATAATAGATGATATATGTGGAGCTGAGTAGGAGTAATGATCTGAAGTCAATTAATTTTAAAACTAAAATTGTTATTAGAGAAAGAGAAGTGAAAAAAAGATTAGTGTGAGGTAATTTTCCATATGCTCCTACTGAGATAAGAAAATATTAGTTGCGAGGAAAGAGAGAAGTACGAGGAGTGGGCATATTTAAATGAGAAAGCCCAATCCTTCTATCGCATCCCAAGCATGGGACAACAACAGAGAAACCATCCCTTTCTCTCTTCGTCCTCTCCTGCAACTGCAAGATGGTGCACCCATTCCTGTCATGAGCCATTTCACTGCTTTTTTCTCCCCCTTCCATGCAATCCCTCCCAAACCCAGTCTAAGGTTGGCTTTGAAACAAAAAGGGGCATTAAATGCCGAGGCTAAGAAAACATCACACACACACATATATATATATATATATATATCATAAATCGTAAAGTGGTGTTAGATTGTCCTCTACGCTTTCTGTTACTCGCTACGAAGTGGACACCATTCTAGTGCATACGTCACACACCTCTCTCTCTCTCTCTCGCTCTCTCTAACACAGTTCTTTCATGGTTATGGCTCTTCTTCTCTCTCTTGTAACGATCTATGAGCTATTCTTGTCTTTCCTGGTTGATGACTCTTATTCTCTTACTCTTCCTCCTTCTATCCATCCATCTTACAAGAACTATATATCCTACAAGAACTAGATATCGGGATAGTCAAGGAGAGAGAGAGAGAGAGAGGGAGGGGGCAAAGAAAAGATGAGAGGTGAGTGCACGCCAACCCTGGCCATGGTGGCAGTCCAAGTGGGGTTTGCAGGCCTCAACGTGCTGTCGAAGTTGGCGTTGGACGACGGCATGAGCCCCTTCGTCATGATCGCCTACCGTCAGCTCGTCGCCACCCTCTTCCTCTCCCCTCTTGCCTTCTTTCTCGAAAGGTATATATATATATATATATATATACATCTACTGCTGCTCCACCATTCCCCTTGCACCTCCTTCTCACCGGTTACTGTTCCGACGTCTCATTGTTGTCGTCGTCACCATGATCTTGATCTTGCACGCTTGCTTCTTGACATCGGATCTAGTTCTTTCAGACACCACTGCTAGCTATTAAACGGGAAGATTAATTACACTTGAACTCTTCGTTCACCGATAAGATGAATCAGTGCTCCTCCTCCACCTCCCCCCACTTGGTTGCGTGCGTTCTGCTGCCACCGCTCACGAAAACTTCTTTTTTGTCACTTCCAATGCAGGAAAGCTTGCAGGGAGATTACACGCGGGGTAATCATCCAAATCTTCTTCTGCTCCGTGTTCGGGTAAGTCTGCAACAAATTTAGCATACTTTTGGTGATGCAAATCGCATTTGTTCTTGTGAATCCTTCCTCGAGTCTCTCCAAATCACAGTATCACTGCACTGGACACACGACGCTTCTCCTTCATACGTAACGTATTAGGTCTGCCACACATGTTGCATGGTGACAGCAATCCGATACGAACGAGGTGGCGGTGCACGAGTCGGTCGCACATAACCTGCTCCCCGAGCAGCCTGGCCTTCACATCTCAGATGCACATCTTGAGATCTCTTGATTGGATTCACATGTCGCAAGGATTGATTGGGTTTGATGCAGGGCCACACTGAACCAAGTGTTGTACTTCCTCGGGCTCAAGTACTCCTCGCCGACGATCGCGTGCGCCCTCAACAACATGCTTCCTGCCATCACCTTCATCATGGCCGTTCCTTTCAGGTATTCTCACACCTGCTATCTTGCAACCTCAAATTACTTCATCTTGGCAAAGACATTACCGTTCGATTCATCGGTCTCAGGATGGAGACGGTAGGGATCAGAACACTGGGCGGGCAGGCCAAGGTGATGGGAACCCTGTTGTGTGTGACCGGTTCCATGTTGATGACCTTCTACAGAGGAAGCCTCATCAAGGTGTGGCGATCCCACATCCACTGGAGATACGCCCAGGAGATGACGAGCAGCAGCGGGAACAACTCCAGCGACCAGAACATGGCTGTCGGAGCTGCCTTGGTCATCGCCAGTTGCTTGGCTTGGGCCGTCTGGTTCATCATCCAGGTGAGGCACAACCCCAACTCCAAGTGTGGGAGGGTTTGCAGAAGGATTCGTTAAGTAGAATGTCACGCTTTGCTTTTGGCAGGCGAAGATGAGCAAGAGCTTCTCTTTTCCGTACACCAGCTCGGCTCTCATGTGCTCCATGGCCGGCGTGCAGTGCTTCGTCATCGCAGCCGGCGTCGAGCGGAGCTTCTCGGCTTGGGCGCTCGGTTGGGACATCAGGCTCGCGACGTCGCTGTACACCGTAACACACGTCCACGAAGAGCAACTCTGTTCTCGCTACCACGTTCTTTGTTTGCTAAACCCTTGATCCAACCATGGCAGGGATTGGTGGGATCGGGGCTGGCTGTTTCTCTCATGTCATGGTGCATACAGAAGAGAGGCCCCCTCTTCGTCTCAATGTTCAGCCCGCTGCTGCTCGTCATCGTTTCGATCCTCGGCTGGGCGATCCTCGACGAGAAGCTCTACGTCGGGAGGTAGATGAGTTCACAGACCATGGTCCTTACGCAATGGACTCTCAGATAGCTTCTTTCTCCTTTGTTTGGCAGTGTCACAGGTTCTGCACTAATAGTTGGAGGACTCTACTCGGTCCTCTGGGGCAAGGGAAGGGAGATCAAGCAGCTGAGAGATGTGTGCCAGAGAACTCATGGAGATGGAGACGACGAGGGGGGAGCTGTTGGTCTCCCATTCTTCTCTAGCCCATCCAAGTCATCAGGTTGAAGAAGGCCAACCATGAGACACAGATGATCATGGTGACTCACTGATTCACGCTGTTAACCCCGTTGATCCATCTCAGGAGAATGCTGGAATCCTATATCATTGAGGCATGTATATTTTTTGTTGTTTATGGTGGATGGTTGTGCTCATGGTAATCAATGAGCTATTTATATTTTGTGATGCTGTATCTTATCTTTCCTGAAGCCAGAATTGAAGGCATATATCTTGAAATGAATGCTGCACCTCTTTTTTTTTCTTCCCTCATATTGCGGTCCATATCGAGTAGTTGATAGGATTATTCTTTCACCAAAAGCAGCGGAAAAAATGAGTTGTTTTATCCCACTCTACTAAATGATATAATTCGGCCTCTTATATTTTTAATATTTTTTTCACTATATTATATATATATATATATCAGCTATTTAATTTTTATTATTTTATATTTAAAAGGTTCATTAAGTATTTACAATGATTTTTAAATTATTGCACCAAAATTTTCATAAATGTAAACGGTAATATAATCCTTGTCATGTTTTTTTTTTTCTTTTTTATAAACAAAAATATCAGCAACCGGGTGTGCTTGTCAATGTTCGTGATCCAGATGCTTTTGCTTTAAGATTCGAGTCAATTTGGCGTTGGCGCACCATGATAAAGGGTAGTTTTGTTATTTGATTGGCCAATGAAAACCTCGTCTGCTCCGACGACACCGGAAGCGGCCAAGAATCCCTTTCTATGGGTGGAGGATGGTGATTCGGCAATCCTCCTCCTCCTCTCTCTCTCTCTCTCTCTCTCTCTCCTCTGTTATCAATGGATTCCTTTACCGATTTCGTGTCTCCTGGCGACCACTGGCACAATCCAAGACGAGCTTTTTCTTCGAATCCAAGTTAAACAAGCAAATGGTGGGTTATTGTGGTACTTGGATTAATGCTCACATGATCCAGAATTGCTTTCTAGTAGGGATTCATGCTTCGGTTGGTCTCGCAAATTTTCTGTCATTTCTTGATATGTTTGGTGATGATATGATATATGCCAATCCAAAGACTTGGTCTTTTTTATGTGCTTTCTTCAAGGCGTGTTCTTTGACATTGAATATTGATAGACTGCGGCATCGGCTTTCCACATGTTCTCGACGCTTCTGATTTCTGAGTCGCCAACAATGTCAGCGGGAGGATTTCACCAGGGCCGAGGTGGTGGAGTGAAATCAATGAAGTAGGAGAGAGCGCTTGCAAGTTTGGGTGCCTGGATCAGGAGGTTCTTGCAACTCTCGTCTTTTAATTTAGACGATTAACTAATTTCGCAAGATGTGAATTCTGATCCATTCTTATATTTGATTCTATATCTTTCCAGTCTCTTTCGGGCATTAATAAGAAGGATTCATGGCTACTTCGGTGGGTGCTTTATCTTACAGTAAGTTGTCTAATTCTTGCTAATTATGCATGTATACGGCTCTTATCTTTGCATAACAATGCATCGATCTATACTATCTTATTTATGTTCCTTTTAGACCTAGATGCTCTTTAAGCTATTATTATGATAAATAAAATCATTTGAAGAACTTATGCACATTGTGTTGATAGTGTGGAGATGATTGTGTTCTCAAAATTTCATGTTTAAGGGTGTTTGTGACCTAGCATGAAATGAGGAAAAAACTACTCTAGGTAGACCAACCAAACATAACCAAAGAAGCTTTGTAAGTGCATCAATGAGGTGGGGTGAATTCAAAGAATCAGATCAGAGGTTGCAGGGAAATAACATAATATTTAAGTGCATCAACGAGGTGTGCTAAAAATTCACATTAGAGCTGAAAGACTTGGCTAGCAATAGCAGAGGAATATAATGACACTTGGATTCTCTAGTGACATTGTGTCAAATGATCCATATAGTCATCACCAAATTGTTTGGGAAATTGGTTTAACAACTCCTCAATCATCAATAAATAATCAACTCATCTTGCTGTAGCCAGTAGAAATATTTCTGAAGTCAATTGTCCATGTATTTTCCAAACTCAAGTTGGCACATCTAACATGTTAGCAAACAACCTAGAATGTTTAACCATATAAATGGCTACTTTAGCTATATACTTTGAACTGGACTAAACTCCATATTTGTTTAATCAATTAAATTGTTTTACCCTTATATGAGACTTACTTGATGCTAAGGATCTTTGTTTACTTGATCTTATAGATCAAGGCATATCAATGTCCATCAAGCAGTATAGATTACTTTTTCTTGCTTAACAGAAACTACTTGGTATATATATATATAAACTTGTCAGCCTAAACAACTAGTTCCTTCTTATTAGCATTTGTTTATAAAATTTGGCTCATATCTTTCGAGGGTGAATAGTAGTAACTCACTACTAATCAAAGGAGTTGCCTATAATTAATGTGGAACTCTTTTAAATATTACAATCTTTTACAGAAACAATCCCTGGTACCTTTCGAGTCCACACAAATATCACAGACCAATAACATGGATCATCAGGATTCTTAGGGAAGATATGGTACTATGGAGCTAGTATGAACCATACCACTGCCCACCATTCATGATACCCATCCCGTGAGACCAAAGATATATTGGGATACATAGTAGACCCCAACATGGTTGTACATTTACAAAGATAAGTTCTTACTCAATGCAAGTTTTTTTCTGACACTATACATCATGGATGCATCGTCTATTTATAGAGGTTAGAAGATAATTCTAAATAAAATATATTTAATAATATACAATTTTAGGAATATCTCTTTTCTCTAAGTTGTCCCCATGCAACTAAGTTACCATACATATAGTTATTTAAACAACTTAACATATTCCAATGCAGATGATTAATTGATTTTATTTTTCATAAATCTTGTTATCTATATATATATATCCATTAAATGGTTTTGACTTTTTACAAATCAAGTTCAATTAGTAAAATAGTTCATTACAAATATCGCATGATAAATTCTAAAATTTGAGGGTTGGAAGTCCGAATGACTCAAAAGAGTTTTGAAAATCTAAAGATCCAAATACTTGAAGGTCTGAAAGCTCGGAAACAACCAAAAGGCTATTTATAGTGCTCGGGAGACCTTTTGTCTAACCACTTGTCACTTTGGCTGACAAGCATACCATTAGTCGAGGTCAAGCGTCTCAATCATTATGATCTTTCGAACCCTCAATAACATACGCAACCCACACCTGAACACCCTTGCGAGTGTCATATCACCTCTACATTAGATGAATTGTTAGAAATTAGATTCAACTAGATTCGTCGTGCAATCGAATTGACGTGCCCATTGAGAATCAAGGTGAAGGCAGCACATGCAAGTACATGTGGGTAAGCCCCATTGTGTGTGACATTCACTCCCACTAAGCCAAACAATCAACTGCACAGCCAAATGGCCAAATGCCTCTTCCGACCAAACATGCATTTCAACGGCACAGACTAAGAACGGAATATTAATTTGATGTTTCATGGCCTAATAGCTCTATGCACAAAGTCAATAATACCACACAAAATGCTTCATGGCCTAATAGCTCTATGACCTAATGGCCCAATAGCGGGGGGGGGGGGGGGGGGGGGGGCTCTATTGATAGGTAAGGAAGGAATGATATGACAAATACTACATTTTCATGTAGCCGATGGGCCAACTGCCTAAGGCCACAAGGGTCATATGTGGCGATCAGATCATGAGACACATACTCACCACGACATGGCCAATCGGCCGACATCCGAACCTAGTGATTGGCACACTCAGACTATGTGGGTACCAGGTTCAATGGGCTTCACGTTACTTTTCCACCCGAAATACTACATGTTCCCCTTCCACCATCGATGATTTCAGGTATAATCATCACTAGGGTCACCTATAAAAAGGGTCCCAAGGATGCTCTAACATGCACAGCTTCATTTAAGTATTGACCGACTAGTCCAATCGGATCAAATATAAAACTGACCTGACCATCGGAGGGGATTTGTTGGGACTGCTCCCAACCTAGTTTTGCAAGTTTGATGCTCCACGAACAGTGACATAGACTAAGATTGACTTAGGATAAATCTCGGTTGGATCCAAATCACCAACTCATCTCTGACAACCAGAATATGCACTAACAAATGTTAAAATATATCTTGATTAATTCATATAAAAAGGAAGAAAAGAACAATGTTTGTTGCTTGACACCTTTTTCCAACAATTTCAAAATGGATCATGATAGCAAGATTATACAAAACATATTAACTATACTTGAACCGAGAGCTTTACATCCTAGTTAAAGATTCATTTAAAACTTTTAGGGTCTAGCTCGTTCTGATGATGTCTTCATTTAATTACCTTTCCATGGTTTTGTAATTGGAGATTAGTCTCCAGTTGAAGCCCATAAATCTCTTTTTTCTCTCATTTCTATTCTGTCTTTTGTTCCTCTACTTTGATGTCTACTATAATAGGGATTTATCTGTATGTCAATAGTTCAATTCTATGGTTGTTTTACATTGTGGAGTGATTTGGACAATGGACAAACCAACCATGCAGTTTTCAGAAGAACACCTCTTACTGCTTTGTGGTGTACTATTACCATCAAATAGCAAGAAAAAAAAAAGTCTGTGATTTATTGCAAGACTTAAGCCTTTGCGTTGACTGCAACACAGCAAGTGAAGCTGAAAAGTGTTTGGGTAACACTGATGTGAGGGAGGACCAATCAATTAAATATACTAGTGACAAAGTATGCTGCCAACTGATGCAGATGATTGCAAAGAAATGGTAGAAAGAGTATGGAGCATTGCAGTTTGGAAAATGATGTTCCCATTCCGTTCTTAGATGAAATATTTTATATTTGATAAGCTCCACCAAACAGATGAAGTCACTAACATGGATATTTGGACATCACAACACAGATAACTAAACTCATAGATACTAAGCTATAGTTTCAGTAATACCACAGATTTAGTGCTGTCTTTTCATTTCTTTCTTATCAACACAGAAACCAACTTCTATGACATCTTTCTAGGTACTTACCATCAAGTGGCATTGTGTTATTTGACTTAATTAAGGCCAAACTTCAAGCACTTGATCATTCCAACAAGGAATTACAAATGGAATTCATAAATCCAGCATGGTTTAACTTTTTTTCTTCATTGGTGACCTTCTAGAGAAAAAAATAGTTAAAGATTATCTAGATAATTTTAAAGGTAGATAAAACTTAGATTGACTTATAAGAATCTAATTATAGGTATACTATTGTTAAATTAAGTTTCAATCTAAATAAAATTATTAGACTAGTTATCTCATGATGAGAGTCGACTTAATATTAGTGCATGATGAGAGGCCCGAGTAAGAAAGTAATACCCATGCATAGGGCCGAAGGTTACATCATGGTATGAAATCACCATTGAGTTAAACCTCACATCCACACACTACAGTGTGAACTACCTTAGTCTTGATGAGAAACCTAAACCTTTAGGTGAAGGAGATTATAACACTTCAATTTAGTTTTACATCAAAAGTAAGTTAAGACTTCGTCTAACTAGTAAAATTTTGATGGACACTGAATACATTAAAGAGGAAACTCTTTCATTTTACTAACAACCAAGTTTTCGATGAAATCAACCTGAGTTTGCTGCCCAGTTTGCTTCGAGCAGAGGTATATAACGATTTCTTTGTTTTTTTCTCTGAAATTGTAACTTGAAGTAGTATTAAGAAAATTCAGCTCACTTTAAAGATATTTTATCTATTGTAAGATAATTATAAGGAATAGGTGCCTCATTCCAACACTTTTAACTAGCTGAAGTATTTGGCATAATGCCAAGGAATAGAATGTGGCAGACTATATTTTATTCACATCTCAAGTATTTTTTTGCTTTTTTGCAGGAGCATATGGATTCAAAAGAATGCGGTGGTAAGATATCAATGTTTGACCCAAATGCAAATGGCTTCTCTTTATGTTTGTGGAAGTCTGTTGCTGCCAACCCTAATCCATCCACCACCATTATAGTTGGAGTGAAGGTTTGAGCTTCAACATCGATCCATATTTGACTCTTATCTTCCTTATCCAAATTGTATGCATCTGTCACAACACTACCCCATTGCTATTCCAGCCGAACTAAAAGTCTTTATAGTATAACCATGTGTGTGTTTCTTTCCAGTGAGACCTTTAAGCTGTGATCAAGTTCACAAGCGAAGTCATCAGTAAAACGAATTCATAGGTGAAGTATGTTTGATCCATGAAGGAAGTCGTGGTTCACGAGAAGAAGAAACTATTGTTGGCAACTCTCCTTATAGAGGACCATGGCGGAAAGTTTCGTAGTAATAATAGCCAGTGGGATCAGAAACAGTGTCTTTCTCACTCTTCATGTGTGCTTCATTACTACTTGCTTTGTAGTAATAAACCTGTAGTTTTAAGTTGGTTGCTGTTGTGGATTGTACGTGAAGCTTTGAGGCAAACCAATGGCTTCTTGACCTACTTAAAACTTCATGGCATTCGATTACAGCTCTCTTGGAGTCGTGGATAGAGTTGCTTGACCTGCTCACCATGGATCGACCTCTTCAAGAATGTGGAAACCCCACAAGTATACGGTGTATCAAATTGTATATTTTGGTCGAGCAAGTAGGTGAAAGTCCACCTCATTCAATCTAGCAAATGTAGAAGAGAAAGAAAACATGTAGTATCTCAATTGAATTATCACAAAAGAATTTTTATTACAGACTGTTAAACCCCTAATGCTCTATACCCAATTTTCTCAGGTCCAACCTTGGAAAACCTGGCCACCCTATGTGAGCTAGCTATCGCTCAGCATCTCCAGCCTTGGCTTCTGGTCAAACTTAGGAAGAAGAAGGTCTACTCTTCTCACCTTATTTTATGGGGAAAAAAAAAGGTATGCGGATAAGACAAAGAATCACACAGTAGCGAATTAACAAAGTGGGGAAGAAGGAATGTAACGAGTCGAGAGAAGACCAGTCAAACTTCAAAGCCATTATTCTTGAGCTGTTTGATGTGTTTTAAAGCCCTTTCTTTAGGCTTTAAAAGAGTCCAAAGGTGTTGTGTTTTGGCCGATGTCTTCGTTACACGTTTTGTTTACGGTGCACACTATAAATGCCCACCTATCTGTCGAGTTCTTATCATCCTCTCTCTCGCTTTCTCTGTCAACTCAATCTGCTAGAGTTAGAGCTTCAAGGCGTAAAAGAGGCCATGAAGCTTCATGATGATGCTCGTCGCTTTGCCTCACCGCCAAGCGAAGAGGACGACCTGAGAAAAGGGCCTTGGACTGTGGAAGAAGACCTTCTACTGATGAACTATATTGCCGTCCATGGCGAGGGCCGATGGAATTCAGTAGCCCGTTGCTCAGGTAGCAGATGGGTTCCTCGTTCGCTAATTGTTTCCTTACAGTCAGTCATACTTGGAAGAGAGAGCGTCTCTCATGACTTTTTCGGATATGAAACAGGTCTCAAGAGAACCGGTAAGAGTTGCCGGCTCCGGTGGCTCAACTATCTCCGCCCGGATGTCCGGCATGGCAACATTACTCCGGAAGAGCAACTCCTCATTCTCGAGCTCCACTGTCGCTGGGGAAACCGGTGAGAAGAAACCTTTTGGCAACCTTGTCTTCCTTCCACACGGACACTTGGTGCTAAACCGAGTGTCATGAATGGTTTTCCTGTAGGTGGTCGAAGATAGCACAGAACTTGCCGGGGAGGACGGACAACGAGATCAAGAACTACTGGCGGACCAAGGTGCAAAAGCATGCAAAGCAACTCCAGTGCGACATCAACAGCAAGCAGTTCAAAGACATCATGAGGTACCTGTGGATGCCCCGACTCATGGAGCGGATCCGTGCAGCTTCCGTGCACCAGCATGAACGGGTTGCCATCAGCGGAACCCACGAGCTTGTGCAGGAAAAGAGCAGCGCAGTTGGTTCGTCGGATGCGGAGTCGTTCGAGATGCAGGAGCCGTCAGCCGCGGCCTCCGACTGCTTCGCCGTCAGCACCCAGGGCGGCGATCTCGACGTGACCGGTGATTGGTTCGAGGAGTCGCAGTTCAGCACATGGTGGCGGGAGACTCTACCGAGCCCCGGAAGTTACGACGACGTGTTGGGGCTGGACGACTTTGATCGGAGTGGATGGGGGGAGAGCGTGTTCGGCATGGACGATGATATGTGGTTGCAGCGGCAGCAGTTTTAGTATGGGGAAGAAAGAGTTCCGCCAACATTATTATTTATATAGTAAATGTATGAATGTATATATTTATTTATTGCATGAACGAAATCGTTGTTATTATTATTCAAGGAACCATGCACTTTTACATGATAAATCAATATATATATATATATATATATATATATATATATTCTTAAAAAAATATATTAATTTAGTTTAAGCACATCAATATATTGAAAAAAAATCATAATTTAACGTCATATTTTTTATTGTTCCAGATGTCAAATCGATGCCAACCTTGATTCCTGTTAAGGCCTATGGTAAGTTAGCTAATGGGAGTTGATTAGGTTTGGTAAGTTAGCTAACGGGGGCTGAAGGAGAGGCTGATGCGTCCAAGGGTGGACAAAGCAGTGAATGAACCAATGGCATATCGAATAATATAGGATTCACACTTTGTAATTTATTGTGTCTTGATCGAAGTAGTTTAGGTTTTAATTGAGTTAGTTTTGGGTGTTAACCATTCTAATTCAATTAAGAGCCCATCTGGCCTTAATCGAATCTTAATTGGGATTGATTTGAGCTTATTTTAAGGCTCGTTTCATTGACTTGGGCGGTGATATCTTCAGATCTGACGATGATATCGCCCAAGGTACAGAAAGTATTATTCTATATCTTTTTGGGTTCCCAAGCGATGGTACCGTCAGCTGTCGGTGGTAGTGTTGTCAGTCGATGATAATACCGTCTATTCCAGGCGGTGGTACTGTTAGAGCCTAGCTTCTCGGGTTTTGTTTGACGGTGGTACCATCCGGTGCCAATGATGATACTATTAGTATCCCGAAAACTCGAGGATTTGAATCTTAGCTCTAAGATTTGAAGTCATTTGAGGTCTATAAATATCTCAAGTATTCTTGCTTGGATGAATAAGAATAGAACTTGAAAAACTTGTGTGAAAATCATATTAGAAAGTTGAGTTCCATCCTCGAGAAGCTTAGATGTTGTTCTAAGGGAGATGGGTTGTAAATGTTCTCTATGAGAAAATGAGAAAGAGTTGTAAGGGACAATTGATCTTAGCATGTTGGAAAAAAAAAAATTAATAGTGAAAACCGATGTCCTCGAATGAAGAGGAATCAAGAGTGGATATAAGTCACGTGGACCGAACCACTATAAATTTGGTTTGCATATCTCTTTCATGCTTTTTCATTCTTTTGCTTAACGATGTTAGGAACATTTTTCAAGTTTAACATATTTTTGAAACAATAAAATTTTTAAATCTACATATTTTTTAAGAAGATTAAGTGGAGAAATTAATCAACTACTAGTGCCGCTTGGGTCCTAACAGCAGTTTCTATTACCATTGGGATTAAGTGGAGAATTAATCAACGGTAATAGAAATGTCATGTCGATCACATAAGCTACTTGTTTGATAGTGATACGAGAAGGGGGTGTCCCAATGGGTGTCGAGCTGACGATGTTCTAAAAGTTTTGACTTCAAATGATATATTTCTACTATATTAGGACATGTAACAGTATCTAAACAATATCTATCTTTGTTATCATACTAAAATAATTTATATTATTTTCTTAAGCAAATGCATACACACTTATGCACTTATACAAGAAGTTTATTACTCAAGTTTCAAATTATCTACCAAAATTATAGCCCTATTTCAACATCAATATGGTACCCAAATAAAAAAGGAAAAATAATTCCACCATGGAAATTGAGTCTATGATTCTAGAAGTGTAGTCAAAAGTTGTTGTGGCTGCTGATATTGCTTCACAACTCAGCTTTATATTCTCTATGGAAGAGATGATCCACTTATGTGAGAGAAAAAAAATATATAATTTAAGTTGACCCAATCACCAAGAAACTTTTCTCTCGTGCCAAATAAGACCTCATCCAAAGAACTACCATACCTTCAATAAAACAAATAAAAGTGGCATAGTAGTTAGTGTTGGCATAATAATATTTTATTTCTTTAGTGTCCTCACAGTGCCCAATGGATTTTTTTTTTTATTATAACAAATTATCTCACTCACCCCATTCATATGACAATCTCGGTGCAAATTATTGAATCCTTTTGCATTTATTTCAGTTCTTTCTCCATGAGTATTATAATCGAAATAGTTTCACTATTAACAAGTGATATTTTATTTCAAAAATAAAAAACACAGTTTGGATCTCATGTAATTTTATATTATTTTCTTTTTCATAAACAATATTCTCATTTTAGAGTTCTTCGTGACAAAATACAACATTTTATAATATGTCAAGAAGCCAAGAAGAGAGAGACATTGTGGAAAGAGCTTAGGGAATCCAGATGCCATAGTACATCTTCATCTCTATCCATCCACCATGGACGAGGGTGGAGTCTCTTTCTCCCTATCCATACAAACAACCTGAGATGTGTCAATTTTAACATACTAGGTGTTGCTGGATTATGTGTCGCGGAAGAAAAGTCAGTACGACACGATTTGACCTGCATGTGCAAGATCGTCTGAGTTGGATCGAGAAACTAGAGGAGGCTTGGCCAAGATGATGGACTTCGGTCAGCTACAGTCCATTGGGTCGGGAAGTCAACTAGGTTGGCTTCGGGTCGCGATCAAGATCTGCAAGAAGACCCTCGTCGGGATGGTGTGTGCTCGATGTGGCCTCTCAGATGACTAAGTTGGCTCTTCGAAAGTAGAGATTGAAAATTGAGGTGGTGGAGAGATCGGAGAATTCTGAGGAAGAGTTATTATGCATCCATTGGCGTGGGCTACAGTGATGATATTTATACCTGCGAGTAGAAGGAGGTCATATCGAGATGTTTAATGGAACGGTGCCTTCAGTTGACCTGTGGGTACGGTTTCACACGTGGGACGTTGCTTTTGTCGATTCTCGGGATCTCGTTCGGTGAGGCCGCCGACCATTAGTACGACTCTTTGAGTAAACGACGTTGCATAAAGGGTCGCTAGCGCTTGCCTAAGTGGCTGCCGACATAATCCTCGGGCTGACGTATCCAGGCTAATAGTTCGAACTGACATGGTTCTCAGGTTGGGTTGACGGGCCCAATATTTAACCTATTAGTGGGAAACATCAGATTGAATATAGATGTCAAATGTAATTGGATGATGGTGTTGGATTGTTAATTAGATCGAGATCAAGTGAATGTTTATGGTGTTGGGTACATTAAGATGGTGGCTATGAAAGAAAGACATTTTACATGCAAGAAATAAAAAGTAATGAATTCGATGCTACAATGACGGTAAATGTTTCGAACAAGGAGATGTTTAGCTTCAACAAAGAATGGATTAGCTTTTGTTCAAACCCATATCTCGACCAGCATTTGCTATAATAAATCAATTTTAAAATGGGATGAGATGCTCAATAAAATATGTGTTGTAGTATCATAAGTGTTTTAAAATGTTTGTGAATTTAATTAATTATTTTTCGTGTTTTGAAAACAGACATACTACATATTTGTTGACATAAAATTTTAAAGTTATCATAAGGTTCTCTTATACCCCACCAATAATGATAAACACTTGTTTTAATTAATTATTTGTTTTTTTTATTTTATTTTAATGATAAACACTTGTTTTACTTGTTTTATTTTAATGTTTTACTAAGTTTGAATAGTGAGTGACTTCCTGAATTGCATTCTATTTAATGCTCTGAAATCTTTTTAAAAGAAAACTCCTTTTGCATGAATAAAATTCTTCAATCAGAATGTCCTTATCAAGTAGTTAATAATCTAATATGCTGCAAGGCTTTGCAAGTATCTATCCTTCCTACTTAACCATTGTGGATATGGAACTTTTCCAAGTCCCCAAGTCTTTTTTTTAGTGAGCTCCTTAGTTAAATTTTTGTTGGTAGTGACATGACTAATAATGACCAGCCCACTCAACTGTCATCTGTCAAGTAGCACATTACGTCTTCAACCGACTTGACATAGTGGTGACCGACATGACATAGCAGCAGTCAACATACAGTCGAGCTGGACGATGACGAGGGCAAGACAATGCACACGATTCAACTAACATGAACACGGTGCTCGAGGACTTTAGGACTCCACAAAGTCGTACACCACCTCAACAAGGGACATCGACGACATTAAAGGTTGAGGTATGATCGAACTCCAATCGGCAGGTATAAAAGCCACTCGTGAGACACTATTGAGGGGACTCGATTCATATTCCACCTCATCCCGACGAGGCCTTTTGTGCAGGAGTCTTCAGCCGACCCGAGACAAACACACGAGCGGACAATGTGGACTAGAGTCGAACATCTCTACTTTGACCTACGTGGACGAACTTGTGCACTCGGGCGGGATCGAGTTATGTCGACTAAACAACCACAACATAAAATTTCACAACATTTTTGGCACTAGAAGGAGGGCCTGATGTCGCAATAACGCCTACAATCCAACAACCCCAACGAGCACCTTAGAGATATCTCAACTGCCCAACATGCTCTCAGGCTCGAGAAGCAACTCCCTTCCCCCTTCGTGAAGAATGAAATACCTCGGCTTCGACTCAGCCGAACACATCATCGCTTTCCTAGTCCATGTAACTCAATTTGGCAACTTTGACACTCGGATGAGTCTAGATTTTTCCATCATCCTCCAAAGCCTAGCTCGGATGTGGTACAATAGTGCCCAAGTCATGCACCTCGGCCAAATAGTGCCCCAGTCGTGCACCTTGGCCAAACAATTCCCAAGTTGTGCACCTTGCTAAACAATGTCCGACTCGTGCATCTCGGCCAAACAGTGTTCAAGTCATGCACCTCGACTAAACAGTATCCAAGTTGTGCACCTTGGACAAACAGTGCTCGAGTCGTGCATCTTAGCTAATCAGTGCCCGAGCTATACATCTCGGCCACTCACGATCTCGAGCTACACGTCCGGCCAGTCATGAGCCGAGTTATGCATCTTGGCCACTCACGAGCCTGAGCTACGCCTTGGGCAAGTTATGAGCCCATGTTATGCATCTCGGCTACTCACAAGCCCGAGCTACGCCTTGAGTAAATCATGAGCTCGAGCTATGCACCTCGGCCACTTACAAGCTCGAGCTATGTATCTCGGTAAGTCACGAGCTTGAGCTATGCCTCCAACCAATCATGAGCCCGAGCTATTCACTTCGGCCACTCACGAGCCCGAGCTATGCCTTGGACAAGTCATGACCCGAGCTATGCATCTCGGCAAGTCACGAGCCTGAGCTATGCATCTCGGCAAGTCACGAGCCTGAGCTATGCCTCGAGCCAATTATGAGCCCAAGTTATGCATCTCGACCAATCACGAGCCCGAGCGATGTCTTGGGCAAGTCACGAGCCTAAGCTATGCATCTCGACCAGTCACGAGCCCGTGCTACGCCTTGGGCAAGTCACTAGCCCAAGCTATGCATAAAATAAAGTAAATATTTTATATAGAATCAATAAATATTTTAAATACATATATTTTAGATGTAGAATATATATAACATATACTTAATAAAAATACATTTAATATAAATATGACCTTATTTAATATTGAAGATAAGGAAACCACGAAGCCAATAGTAATTTACAATTACAATTATCTAAATTTTCAAGGATAACGTGTATTTGAAGGTTAATGAATTTGAGTAGTAGTGTAGATAATAATAACTTAAGAATATAAAACTTCAAAGCAATAATATAATAAAATTAACTTGAACCTCATATTTAGTGAATGGGAAATAAGGTTTATTGTTTTGTAGAATAGGAGCCAATTGTTCAACGAATTTTTGAATTGAAAGCTGTGCTGTTAAGAATGTTGTAAATAAATATATACTATAAAATATAATATATAATATAATATAAAACATTTTATATCTAATTTATAAATATCTATTTTATATAGAATATAATAAAACTTACTCACACCTCACATTTAGAGGACGCGAATTAAGGGTTTAGTGTGTAAAGTAGGGGGCAATAGCTCGAGGATTCTATGAATTAAAATAAACGATATTAAAATTATTATTGATAAATAAATTAATATAATATTATATAAAATATTATATATAATATATAAATATTATAAATATATATTTTCATATATTAAATATATATAATATATCTAATAAAAATATATATTTGGTAAAAATTCTTATTGATGTACTGTCTTAAAATGAAATTCACCTTCCGTATTTTAAAACTCGTATAAGTGACCGCTTGTACTATGATTTCGCATCAAAGTAGTCAGTCCTCTTTGTTAGAACTAAAGTTACGCTATTAGATAAAATAATTTGGAGGGTTATTTTTTATTTGAGGATTAAAACTAAACAGTCCCCAAGCCCATCCTCCCTTCTTTGTCTTCCTTCTCCGATCTCTATTACCCCGTCTCTTTTCACCTTTGACTTTGTGATAGTTCCATCAATTGGTTATATCTTGTTATTTTTTACAGGTTCTGTGATTGGTTGTAAATATGATACGTTCGAGTTTTAAGAGAGGTGCCATCGGAATTTACTCACACTTAAAAGAAGTAAACAATCGTAACAATCATGCATGTTAAGATTTTTAGAAGATTATTTTTTAATTACTTAAAATAATTAAGTGTATAAAAATAAAAATCATTATCAATCAAGCTTAAAGTGCAAAACAAATTCAAACAATGTTGAAAGATAAAGACCAATATTTTTCATGACTTTTCTATCACTTAATACCATTGTATTAACGTTTAAGAGATAAATATAATAAATAACAATAGTCTGAAAGGTATATTTGATTAATATATTATAATATAAGAGAGTATCTTTAATTTTTTTAATTCTCTTTGTATAATTTAACTATATTAAAAATCAAATAAACTCTCCTTAATTTTAAAAACAAATATCATTATCCTTTTTAATAACAAAAAAAACTTATTTAACACTTACTATCACTTTCATACAAAATCGTAATATGAAAATCACTTATATGAATTTTATAGTACAAGCAAGAGATGTGATCACTTTAATTTTAAGATATAATACGAGAGATTAATAAAATTTTTGACTTATATATGAATTTCGACCTATATATTTTATCTATCAATGTTAATCACTAGGCTAAGATGCAACTCTAGTTAACTCGATAACGAAGATACAATGATGGCTCGGATGCAAGTCCCTGCGTAATGAAGTTGGAGAGCAGAAAGAGCTCTCTGTACTTGTGACAACCAGTCAAGTCAGCATAAATTCTTGTCTATTGCGACAGAATAAGAAGGCAACTGATCCACCATATATTACAAATTCAATTCTTCAATCTGCAACTCAAGTGTTGATTAAAGAGTTTCACTTGTCACAGAAACCGATCACAAAGTAATTGTGCAAAAAAAAAAAAAAAAAAAAAACAATGCATAAACTGATTGGTGGTAACTCAACAGCACCTGGACTTGATGGTGTACAAAAAGATCAACTTTGCCACAGTTGGAAACCATACTGAGCCAGATGATACCAAGGGTGATACTAGCTTGTGTTTGTTTATATTTGCCTGAAACAACTGCCACATGGCGGCAAGACCTCAACCCTTCATGGTATTACATCATTTCAACATAACTTTCTCCCTATTAGAACCAATAGAATTTACCAACTCAGTTGCTCCACATGCATAAAAAACAAGCTTCTTGTCAAAGCAGACAGACTACATCTAACCAAAATATCTAATTTGCAATTTTTGTAGTTTCAGTTGGAACAAGAGACTGGTTGTCCGAAAGAGTATCTACAAAGACGAGCCTACCAGCAAGATACCTTTCTAACTCATGCCAATAAGATGAACCTTCCAATCCACAGCAAATGAATTTCTTTACATATCTGAAATGTGTGCTGCTGAGTGTTGAAGATAGAGTCAGATTCTTGAACAATGGATCCTAAAACCTCAACAACAAAAGAGGTTGGATGGTTACCATGGAACCAGCAATCTTTTTGAACTTGAATTCCCTTACATGCATGCACCCTGAAATTTTTGGCTACAAAGAATTAGAGCACAAGAAAAGTCGGATACCTGTCAATTTTGCATGCAATTGCATCTAAAGAAATCTTTCCAAGTTAAAAGCAGGCCAATATTATGAACCCTGCACACTTACCTCACAGACCACAACCGATCTACACTATCCTCATCCTTTGTAAACTGACTAACGTGTTATGCGAAAACTAATGATAAAGCAGGATACTTACTTCCGTTCCTACTTTGAAACAGACAAATAAACACCACAGTCATTACTGATTAATATCGGCCATATGCATTCCCAAAATCTTCATGCCTTTGATGCTGAAATTCACCATATGCATCATGTGGCCTTGGAGCTGAAAAGCTCTCGCCAGCATATTGGTATATATTTGTGGAATCCATTGGTAAACCAGACCCAACATATTGCATATTCCTGGTAGACTGATCATACTCCGGTAGAGATGGCTGGTTAAAGAGAGTTTGGCATGCTTGTTGCCGTCTTCGGACATCAATTTGAAGAAATTCTTCCCACTGCTTTATGTGCATACCCCTCATGATATCCAGCTTCTTCATGTGATCCTCTCTCAAGTGTCTTACACACTGCATTCACCAAAAGAAAGTATGATGTCAGTTACTTGCAGGTCATTACGTGAAAAGTTTTAGCTCCCGTATGATCATCCCATGAAATAGATCTATATCCTGCTGATTAACCTCAGTATGAAGTGATTAAGAAAGCTACTCCAAAACCATAAAGTGATTATTAACTGCGGTTGTGTATCTGAAGATTCTAAAAGAAAAATGTAAGACAGACATATCAATTGTGACATCCAATTGAAGAAAGTAATTACACAACATTGGCTAAGAATCTCATACAACTAATCTTCAAGAGCAGATGCAGAGTTATAGTTACAATTTCGGACAAGAGCAATAGTTGCCTGAATTTTATTTCTAAGGAACAAGAATACAAAAGGCAAGACAAAGGAAAAAAGAGGAATAAAAACTCTAATCCACCAGCTAACCATTTTGTTGATATTATAGAGACTGAGACACAGACACGATGCTCATGGTCATAATTACTGCTTGAACTTTTGAAAATTCCATATAACAGCTGTGGTTTTTCAGGGTGATTATACAGTGCTCCGCTAGAATCACATCACCATTGACCACTATATCAAGAAACATCCCTTTTACCAATCAAAGAGCACCCTCTTTGACCACCACCCCTGCACAACAGATGACACCTCTACAGAACTTATGAAATACACAACATTGGCATATACAAATGTAGCCAATCAATAAAATATTGAAATTAGGATTTGTTTTTAGTTTTTTACATTAGTCCTACTTATTCCAAGAGCATGTTGCAACCCTTAAAGCAATATATGACTAAGAAACATACGATACTTTTCTTTTCCATAGTTTTACTCCTACAAAGAATATACCTTATCCATAGTTGACTTCCACATACAATAATTCAAAATGAATGATTTGTCCTAGCCTCATATATGGATGTTGAGATCCTTTGCATTTCATCCTGTTAGAATTTAATGAGAAGCAAGGATGTAAAACTAAGGCATTGCCTATATCCTATCTTCAAAAAACATGGGTTCACATCATTAGAAGGGTCAACAGATTGTTATGATCAAATAATTACCACCATATATGATACGCAAGCATTGGTGCAAACAGTTCAGAGGTTGTTCACAGAGAAAGAGACTGAACATACATAGTTTTAGATACAGTGCAACTGAAATTGGACATTTGGAGAACAACCAGGAACAAGTGCATAATATTCACAAATGAAGTGGAACAAAGCACACACCTCACCAGAAGAAAGAAAATGTTGGCCTGAAGGTCCTGGCTATTGACAGACCAAGATTCACAGGGGCAATCATGCAACTGGGTCAAGTAGGAATTGTGAATAAAGACTCCAAGTAACTACAGTGGCATTGCCAAGGTAAACTAATAACATGAATCTAACCATCCATGGAAAATGCAAAATTGAAGCTAAAGGAGCACTCAACTCACACGTTCAGGAGCAATACTTTATTTAATAAATGACAAAAAAAGCATAGTTCTCAAGTCCCAATTATCTTCTCTTAGGGATGAACATAATGAACACCAAAGTATTTCTGATCAGATGCATAGTTAATAATATAGTTAGCTTGTACCTGACGATGCTTGTAGTTCTCATCATCCTCTTCTTGATCGTGTAACTTCCCCAGTTCCATCAACTCCTTCTTAAATTCCATTTCAAGTTCTTCCAAAGATTGGGGGTAACTAGGAAAGTTAACCTTACACTCAGGGTGGGAATCTGATCTCAATCTTGCAACATCCCAGTTGTTGTCATGCATTCCAGTATAATGATCGTGTCCATCATATGATTTATATGCATCACGACCAAATGCTGTGCGGAGAGGAGATTTTGAACGAGTTGCATGGCCTTTTCCTCCATCATTAGCATAAGCTTCATGAAATGAAGAACATGTAAGCGAATTTGGACCACCAGATCAGATGTCTAAGGTAAATTGATATTTTAATTAGGGAATACATTATGTATAGAGAAGGAACAAGACTAGAAAGATGCAGCAATTACATGCAAGCCAAACCGAAAAAGTCTGGTTATTCTTTCAGTATACCTATTTGCATTCAATAAATCAGTCTGACCCAGAACCACGCAGAAAATCACTTCATAATCGAACACATAAATCTTGAACTTACCTCTTGCTGCAAAAGGACAAATAGAAAATCACTTCATAGTAGACCAAATAGGATAATGTTATATATAATCATCAGACTTAAAAGATAACTAGCACAGAGAACATCATAAACACTTCCAAGTTCTACAGCTCATCAATTGACAGAAGAAGTTTCATTTAACATCCTACCTCGTGGAGAACCCCTAGATATTCTACTTGACTCTGGACGAACATGATTGTCAGCAGGCCTTTCCTGATTGAAGCCCCTGCTTGGGAGGCGTGACGTGTTTCTTGGACTAGAATGAGACCTCTGAGATTCAGAACGCCTTAAATGAGAACCCTTGGGACTTCCATCAGGTGATCTAGAGTCATTTCTGTTTGAACTACTAGGGCTTCTCTTTCTATCCTTACCATCCTGAATCACTTTATGCACAGCATCTACACCTTTTGTCAAAACTAATCTATCTTTTCCACTGACAACCAGAAATTTCTCATCCATTTTTATCTTACATCCAACATCCTTCTCGATTTGATTTATCACCTTTTCAGAAAAAAGGGCTCTCACATTCTTGTCTCTTGCTGGAACTCTTTCAAAAAAATCTGCAGATTTACGATTAGCTCCAAGAGTAGATGGACATCCCTACAACAGACAAAACAGACAAGCAGAGGGTTTAGGCATTATGAGGATACACAAAATAAAGTGAAGGCAATAGCAGTTTCTGACTCTAAAATATGAAAAGCACATGCACCAGGCAATGGTCTCTCAACCTTATGAAGCTGTACCACCAAATGCAAAATAAGTGAAAGTTCCTATCACAAAGTTTAATATCCATCAGATACCACCAAAATTTGTCATGTTTATGGAATAATATAAAAAATGAATTTCTAACAACATGCCCGCAGAAAAAAGAAAGCACCTATATTTTTCCTTTCACCAAATCATACAATCTGAACCGGTCCCAAACATTTATTTCCTTTATTGCTATTCTAATGAGAAAAATACACTCAGCAAAAGAGCTAACACACAGAAGTACCTCTTTTCTTTACCATAGTCATGTTATATATGTTAGCTCAATTAGTTCTCATAACATTCTGCCCCGTAAAAGTGTCGATACAATACTATAAAAATGTTGCAATAAGCCAGCAAGCTACAGTTATCTAGTGACTGTTTCAGTAGAGAATCCAAAAATGTATTTGGCTGTTTTTCAAAGAGATCTCTTGTTTTTTTCATAGCATATTCCAGTGAGTTCAATCTGCAAACTAAGTGAAGAACTAAAAGGCAAAAGGAGAAAACTTATAAGACAAGAAAGCAGTTTCATTCCCTTCCAGCCTTATGGTGCACTGCAAATGCTTCCAAGGGCAAGAGTGCATAATACCTGGGTGAAATGTCCCGACTCTCTGCAAATCTTGCATATCATCTCTTCTTCTTTTCTTTTCTTCCAGTTCCTTTCAGTCGCCTTGGCTTTAGCCTCCCACACCTTGGCCTCTCTACTCGTGAAATCAGTCGGTACAGCATTAGGATCTCGAGACTCATCTTCCTCATCGGATTGACTACCAGAAAGCGGCCTTTTGCTTGTATCTCCTTTTGGGGTGGTAGTCTCAGCTTTTGATTGCAAAGGACCAGTATATTCCTTTCCATAAATTTCATTAAAGAGTTCATCATCAATATCAGGGCTAGGTTGTCTAGCCATTTAGACAAGACAGCAAACTAGGCCTGCATCCCAAACAACTGAAATTAAATTTAAAATTACCAAAGCCACTTATCACCTTTAGAAGTTGTTCAATTTGATGATAGACCTATATGACTATTGCATTCTCACAACACCGAAGGGAACCTCAAGAAATTAACAAACTATCGTAGAGAAAATACTTTGCATAACAAATATAACAATACAAGAGACTATATTTAAAAAACTAATAATAAAAAAATGTGTTCTTTCCTTAAGCGTTTAAATATTTTTAAAAAAGCATCAAGCGCATTACACATAACACAGTCAGTACAGATTGCTGGGACTTCAATTCGAACATACACTTCCATCTCACAAATCAAAGTCCAGCATGGTTATGAGCAGTAAGCACTGTCAATATTAAGATTTTAAGATATCAGAAAATCATCCAGCATCAAAGGTAACAACCGCGGCACAACATTTTCTTTAGGTATAGGCTGGCAAATGCAGATATTAAAAAAGCAAGTTAAAACATATATAAAAAAAGAGGTTTTCTTGGACAACAATATTAAGCTTGGGCATGAGTGGACAGATTGGTAACTGTCGAGCTATTGATAGGTCACAAAATGGTGCAGATTATCTTGAAAACCTCTGAATGGGAATAGTGTTTGATGACAAGAGAAACCAAAAAAAGAAGATCTTGACACATAAACTCCAACATATCATCTTTCACGAAAGGTTTCATCAACAAAAAAGCTCCAGAGGTGCTCATCCAGGTAAACTCACTCACGAGAACTTCAAATAACAAAGGGAGAGAACAACAACAACAGAAAATGAGATTCAAATAGAAAGAGACGTGCAAATGGGAATCGAATCGTACTGACCTTATCCTTTGGAGGGCGAGCGAGTCAACTCTCCAAACCGCGACGTCGGCAACCTAATTCCCGGTCGCTGAAACGAAGGGGGAGAAGAGACAAATCGAAAACCCTAGGTGTTGGGGCTTCTCTCTGTCCTAGCGGTCATCTTAAAAAGATCCGTATCGGTAAGACTTCGGATAGAATGTACTGATCGAAACCGTCCATTGCATCAATGGACGGTCTAGATCTTTCTTAAGGATTGGTCATTCACAGCCACTATTGCGATCCAATAAGCCCGGCCTGTTACTGAAATGGAGGCCCGGTATATATATATATATATATAATCTCCTACATGTCCTAATTATTGGATAACTTATAATTAAAACCTTTCTTTACTAACGGATGATATATAGATTAATCATGGAGATAATTTGTACATGTAGTAATGAACATGTTGGGGATCACGGTCCTAATCACATGCATGTATCTGAATGATGACATGCTTTAAGAATCAAATGCTGGAGGATGCATTTCACATGTTGTTCTTCCTTTATCATCTAATTTTGTCTTTATTCTTATGGTGCTTATTGCTAGATCCAACACCTCTACCGATTCTTAAAAAATAAAAAAAAATATATTATCAATTTATTCGTCATTTATAGGAGCACTTCAAATATATCTAACTATAAATTTTGGTGAGTCGGTTATCACGTGAGTCTTACGCAGTAAAAGGTCCTCGGTTCGGCAGTACCACTGTAATGCCTTTTTTTCATTTATTTCTTTAATAATCTTTATCACATAAATAGAAGGATTAATTGACATCTTTATCTGACAACATTCTTCTACATGTATAGATATTATGAGTTTATGACATCTCCTTTTATTTTTTATTTTACTTCCTCGGTGCATAATCTTCCTCTATACAAATTGTTTGATATGTCTTGTATATACATGATATGACACATGATGACCTGGTCGTCACATCATCATTTCTCCGAACAACTGACCCGTCGATGTGGTCGACCCGACGCGAGAAGCTGGTCAAACGCAGGTATGGGGGCGCCAGTGGTCGTGCGGCCGACCTGGCACGGGTAAGGCCGAATCCCTAGCGATCGTATGACCGACCTGACACAAGTAAGGCTGATACCCTTACCTGTGGACGCATCCCTCACCGCAAGGACGACGGGTGTGGTGGAGGTGTACGATGGCATGGTAAGCCACAAGGGCAGCCAAGTTGTCAGGTACGGATGATCTACAACACCCACTATATAGGCTCCTGCTCCTCTACGGGGCAAGGGGATCGAAAAACAAACCACCGAACTAACATGACCGTCGAAGGGGTCACGCCAGGAACCTACCCGGCCCGGCCTTCTTGCAGGCATCAACGACCGACCCGAGCTGGAATACTTCCTCCCGACCCGAGCTCCACCATTCCAGCAGCTGTCTTCGCGAGCCGAACCTTGAGGCATCATCCATCCAACCGAGCTCCAACTCCGTACCGAGAAGATCGCGGGTGAGCTAGCGCACACGGGCCTCAACCAGCAGTGCTTGCTCAACAGACACGGAGGCGGAACGCATCTACTAGGCAAGCACCAAATTCTCCCCTAACATTTTTGGCGCTAGAAGGAGGGTCCATGTCGCCAGAACGTCCATTTGGGACTCGGGTACGAAGCACCACCCAGAACCTGACCACCCTCGACCAACCGAGGAGGCCACGGTAGCTGTGCCGACTCCTAACCGCTTTTGGAGGATGATGACCGACCCAGGGTTCCCTTCACCCGCATCCAACCCCACGCCGTTCATGGTCACGGCAGAGGCTTTCCTCGGCCTCACCAGCCAAGTCCAAGCACTAGCGAGGATGGTGCAGACCATAATCTCATACCTGCCCCAGCTCGTGCATTCGATGGCTCACCAATCGGCTCCCCCGGCAGCACCCCCGCAAACGGAGTCACCAGCGGCCCCAAACCGGGGAATCCTGCCCGATGTAGAGGCGCCACAGCCTCAGGTCGCCGAAGTCCGCGCAGCTTCCCCGACCCCGACGCCAGCCCGATCGCAAAGTCGCTCCTACAATCCGGTACCGACCGAGCCCGACTTCGACACCTTATCGACTGACACCGCTGATTCTCTAAGAAAGCAAGTTCGCCGAGTCCATCAACGGCTCGACGAAGTCCAGAAGGAAGTCCTCAAATCAAGAGAGGAGGTTGGGGAAAGCTCTAAAGGCGGTTCCCCATTCACTCCCGAGATACAGGCCAAGCCTCTCCCGGCCACCTTCAGGCTCCCGGCCCTCGAGCCCTATGATGGCAGCGATGACCCGGCGGAGCACATCGCCATATTCCATGCCCATATGACCCTTTACGATACTTCGGAGGCACTGATGTGTCGGGCCTTCCCGACCACCCTTAGAGGGTCGGCCAGAACCTGGTATTCTCGTCTCAAACCCGCGTCTATACCTTCATTTAATTTGCTGGCAAAAGAATTCGAGCTAAATTTTTTGGCGAGTGCACGCCCGAGACCAACCACGGCCTCCCTCCTGGGGATGGCCCAAGGGAGCGACGAGCCCCTCTCCCAGTTCGTGGGACGGTTCACATCGCAGGTCCAGGGAATCCCCGACCTCCATCCATCCCTGGCCATCCAAGCATTCTTGATGGGGCTGAGGCCGTCAAGGTTCTTCTGGTCGCTGATCGAGCGACCACCGACGACTCTGCCTGAGATGCTACAACGGGCACACCAGTACATGGCGGTCGAGACGCTAATAGCCGGCAAGCGGGATGAGACAAAGCGCCCCCGGGGGGAACAGTCCCGTGGACATCCGGCGCCACCTCCGAAGAGGAGGGAAGACAGGTCGGGCTTGTTACCAGCCAGACCCCCCCCCCCCCCCCGATTCCCCTCAATTCAACCCGAACAGAGATCTTCTTCCAAATACGAGAAAAGGGGCTCTTGAAGGCCCCAAGTCTGATGAAGTCGCATCCCGAGCGACGCGACAAAAGAAGGTATTGTCGCTTTCACAAAGAATACGGACACGACACCGAGGAATGTCGTGACATGCAGTACCAAATTGAAGACCTTATCCGGCGCGGCCACCTGCGACGATATGTCCGCGAACAACCCTCTCTCCCTGATTGTCGGCCCCCCCGAGACTCGTCTCCCCGACCTCAGGGCCCGGTCGAGCGGCAAATCGACGTCATCTTTGGCGGCCCAACATCAGACGGCAACAGCTCCTTGGCGCGAAAAGCTTACGCTCGATCCGAGGCCGGAAAGAGGTCGCTGCATCACGAAGACCTTGACGTCACGTTTAGGTCAGAAGGCGAGGAGCACTCATCCCACGACGATGCGCTAGTGATCTCAATCTGCATGGCCAATGCATATGTCAAGAGGGTCATGATCGACACGGGGAGTTCGACCGACATTTTGTATTTTGATGCCTTTCAAAGATTGGGGTTAACCGACCTAGATCTCGCCCCTCTAACATCTACCTTGACATGATTCACCGAGGATTCCGTCTCTCCCTTGGGAGCAACCACGATCCCTGTCACGTTCGGGGGAGAACCAAGGTCGAAGACTCTGCTAGTGTCATTTATGGTGGTCAAGCTCCCATCGGCGTACAACGCCATCATCGGGCGCCCGACCCTCAACCGACTCAGGGCGGTCGTTTCCTGAAGTTCTTGACCCGAACAGGGGTCAACGAGGTCAGGAGTGACCCAAGAGAATCCAAGCAGTGCTACTTAACGGCAACGACGTTGTTCAAGAAGCCAAGAACTGAATCGGTCGGTACCATGCCTCTAGAATCGGGGGAGAGCGCCCGAGACCCCCACTCGGCGAAAAAAGTTTTGGAATGACCACTTGACCCGAGCCGCCCGGATAAGCTGGTGAAGGTCGGGTCGAGACTCACGGAAAGCCAGCAAGTTCAACTGATAGATTTCCTGCGGAAGAATGATGATGTCTTCGCATGGTCCCCAAACGATATGTCGGGGGTCGACTCGGAGATCACCCAGCATTACCTGAACATCTCCCCCGACGCCCGACCCGTGAAGCAACGTCCGCGCAAATTCGCTCCAGACCGGCATAAGGCTATAGAAGACGAGGTCGCTCGTCTGTTGGACCCTAAGCTTGTCGAAGAAATAAACTATCCGACTTGGCTATCCAACGTTGTACTTGTCAAAAAAGCTAATGAAAAATGGCGGATGTGCGTTGATTATACCGATCTCAATCGGGCTTGCCCGAATGACTGCTACCCACTTCCTCGCATCGACCAACTAGTAGATGCCACGTCGGGGCATCAACTGCTCTCCTTCATGGATGCTTTCTCGGGGTATAACCAAATCCAGATGGCCCCGAGAGACAAAAGAAACACAACCTTTATCACTCATAATGGCACATACTGCTACAAGGTGATGTCGTTCGGGTTGAAAAATACTGGCGCAACTTACCAACGGCTGGTAAATTGCATGTTCAAGGACCAGGTCCGAAGGAACATAGAGATTTACGTAGACGATATGATAGTTAAAAGCCGACAAACCGAGACCAACCTCTCCGACCTAGCGGAAGCGTTCCGCACGTTAAGAAAATACAAGATGTGTCTCAACCCGGCAAAATATACCTTCGGCATCACATCCGGGAAGTTCCTCGGCTTCATAGTGCATCAGTGGGGGATTGACGCCAATCCTGACAAGATAAAGGCAATACAGAAAATGCAACCCCCCAAGACTATAAAAGATGTTCAACAACTTACAGGGAGGTTAGCAACCCTGAGCCGCTTTATCTCCCGAGTCGGGGACAAGAGCTCTACCTTCTTCCGAGCGCTGAAGTCGGCAAAAGACTTCAGGTGGACCCCCGAATGCGAATAAGCATTCCGCCAACTCAAGAGCCACATCTAAAACCTACCGCAACTAGCCTCGGTAAAGGACGGGGAGCCTCTCGGCTTATACCTCGCTGCAACCGACCTAGCGGTTAGCTCGGTCTTGGTGACACTCAATAAAGCTGGGAAAAAGTCGATCTACTACACTAGTCATGTCCCGATGGGACCTGAGCTCCGTTATTCCCCCCATAGAGAGAATAGCCTTGGCTCTGATCCTGACATCCAGGAAGCTGAGGTCGTACTTCCAGACGCATCCTATCAAGGTGATAACCGACCAACCCTTGCGCCAGGTCCTCTCAAAATTTGATATTGCAGGTCGGATGCTCAAGTGGTCGGTAGAGTTAGGAGAGTTTGATATCGAATACGAGCCAAGAAAGGCGATCAAAGGCCAAGTGCTCGCGGACTTCCTCTCGGAGCTCACACCCCCGAAAATCCCGACGAACCCGAACCCCAGATGGACACTGCATATCGACGGCTCCGCCAACTCAGAAAGAGGAGGCATCGGCTTGGTGCTCAAGGACCCTTCCGACCACACCTACGAACATGCGCTGCGATTAGGATTTAAGGCTACGAACAATGAAGCAGAATATGAAGCACTCCTGTTCGGTCTGAAGGTCGCAGTCGAGCTGGGCGCGGAGGACATTAAAATATTCACCAACTCCCAGCTCATCGTAAGCCAAGTCAACGAAGCGTTCGAGACCCGAGAAGCAGCAATGATCAAGTACCTAGTCGAGGCGCGATGGATGACGGATCTGTTTCGAAGGTGTATCATCACCAAGGTACCTCGCAGCGAGAACGCACAGGCAGACGCCTTGGCCAGGCTAGACTCCTCCTGCGTGACTGACACGCCATCCGGAACAATGGTTAGAACCATCGGGCTCTCCATCAATTCGATTATATTGACTGTTGATAAGGAAGACGGAGGCTGGATCGATGAGATCCTTCGCTTTAAACAAGCAGGAATCCTCCCCAAGGATAAAGCGACTGCCCGAAGAATTAGAAGGACGGAGTCGTGGTACTATATCATCGACGGCCGCCTCTATCGGTGAGGCTTCAGCCGACCCCTGCTTCACTGTCTGAACCCGACTGAGGCGCACACCACCCTAGCCGAGGTCCATGAGGGAATATGTGGGGACCATGTCGGTGCTCGCACCTAGGAACACAAAGTCCTCAGGCAAGGTTACTACTGGCCCACCCTACGTAAGGATGCCTAGACTTATGTCCGGAGCTGTAAGCCATGCCAAAAGCACGCCCGGTTCCAACATCGACGGATGGTATCGCTCATAACTGTCGACTGCGCCTAGCACTTCGCCCAATAGGGAATGGACCTCCTCGGCCCCTTCCCCCCGGCCTCGGGACAAAGAAGGTTCTTAATAGTCGGAGTCGACTATTTCACCAAATGGCTCGAGGCCGAGCCATTGGCCTCCATCACCAAGAGACAAGTCGAAGGATTCGTATGGAAAAACATCATAACCAGGTTCGGCCTCCCTAGGGTCATTATCACAGACAACGACACACAGTTCAACAACACGAAGTTCAAGATGTTTTGTCAAAGCTAACGCATCCAACTGAAGTTTAGCTCAGTTGCCCACCCCCAAGTCAATGGGCTAGCCGAGGTAACGAACCGAGCCATCCTTAAAGGGCTGAAAAAAGGGTTTCCAGCGTCACGACCTCTTGGGTAGAGGAGCTCCCGAGTATTCTATGGGCGTCGCGAATGACTCCGAAAACCCCGACGGGGGAGTCCCCGTATAACCTGACTTTCGGGACCGAAGTTGTGCTGCCTCCCGAGATGGTTTTCCCGACCCTCCGAGTCCAGACCCAGCGCGAGGAGGAGTCCAACCAACAGCTTCGTGAGAACCTCGACCTACTAGAGGAAAAGCGAGTCGACGCCCATCTCCGAGCATTGGCCTATAGAAGGGCCGTCACCCAGCTATACAACCGTCGGGTACGCCCCGGTATGTTGAGACGGGCGACCTGGTGCTCCGGAAGACTGAGGTCAACGACCCGACCCTGTCCTGCGGCAAGCTGGCCCTGAATTTGGAAGGCCCCTACCGGGTCATCGATGTTATCCGAGACGAGACTTATACGTTGGCAACAATGGAGGGGCGAGTGTTGTCGAGAACTTGGCACATCATAAACTTGCGAAAGTTTTACACATGACGATATCAGCAAAACGACCTGACTTGTATTAATTAAAAGCAAGTACAAAAGATGTCGGGAACAAAAATGAAGTTTTTCCCGACCCGAATTACAATTTGAAAAAGAAAATGACAAGTCAGGGCTCGGGGGGAACTGAGTCGTCAAAGTCCTGCTGCCTTTCCATCGGCACAAGATCGTTCTCGGGATGGATGGTGAACGGATCTTCTTCAACGTCAGCGTTTGGATCTCGGGCGCGGAAGCGGGCTAACGCCACCCGATACCCATACTCGTACATTACCCGACCCATCCTCTTCAGGCCTTCTTTGAAGCCGAGAGACTCATTGTACTGGACGATCGATTGCCTAGGTAGCTCGGCTCGGGCGCTCTCCAGGTCCTTCACGGCCTGCAGCTGCTCGTCGTCCATCCTCCGAGCCCTGATTCGCGCCTCCCTCAGCAACTGTTGGGCGTCGCCCAGGTGGCCCCGAACCTCCTGCAGTTCCTTCTCCGAGGCCTCGCGCCTGAGGAGCTCCTCACCTCTCTCCCTCTTTGTCTTCTCGAGCTCCTCCCGCAGCTCGGACGCGCGCTCTCCGGCCTCGGCAACCGGCTCCGGTCCCCCTTTAGATTTCAGAGCGTCAAGCTCTTCTTGTAGCTGCTTGACCCGATAGTCCATGAACGTGATTAACCAACCCGCGTCATGGACTCGGTCAAAAAGTGCCATTTGGAAATGTTGGCTCTGCACGAAGGAGCAACTGTTAGAAGCTCGGCAAAGGGAAAACTTGAGCTACCAAGGCATGGGTCAAGAAGCTTACCAGGACCATCTCCTTGGCGGCTCGGGCCATCAAGACTTCCGAGGGGAGCGTGTAGAGCTCCCGCGCCAGTTGGGGGTGGAGAAGTCCCCTCTCAAACTCCTCCGGTGCCGACAAGTTATTCCAAACTTTCGTTGAGTTCTTCAGCCCCTTCCATCTGGCCTTCATCTCCTTCTCGGGGTCTTGATGCCCCAGGTCGGACATTAGCAAGGCGTAA
The DNA here is from genome assembly GCA_029747655.1 of Ensete ventricosum. Taxonomy (NCBI): domain Eukaryota; kingdom Viridiplantae; phylum Streptophyta; class Magnoliopsida; order Zingiberales; family Musaceae; genus Ensete; species Ensete ventricosum. The sequence continues at coordinate 57,231,863 of JAQQAF010000009.1, forward strand.
TAGCCTGCGTCGCCCTTATGAACCTTTGTTTTAAAAAGGTCATTCATCGACCTCGGACGCTCATGGACTGGTGAAGCGCCCCCCTCCTCGGACCCGACGGGCGCCTCGGGCTCCTCCGACGGTGCCGCTGGCTCCTTACCCTTGGATCGGGAGCGAGACTCCCCCTCGCCGAGACGGGACTTGTGCCTCCTAGTCAGCACTTTTACCTTCTTGTGGCGTCTCACCGCATCTTCGGCCTGCTCAGGTGGTGAGATGACTGGCCTCTTCGACGAAGCCCTCGGAGCTTCCCTCGCAGGAGATGCGCCGACCTCTCGGGTGGTGGGCTGGGTCGGAGGGACCTTGACGCTTGTCACTTTGGGCATCCCGCGAAGCTCCCCGAGATCCATCTGGTCTACATTCCGACCGACAGGTTAGTAGGCAGTTAGAAAGGCTAAAGTAAAGTAAAATATTAGTACCCCTAGAGGTCGGGCTTAAACCTGCTTCGACGAGCCAAAGCTCGGCCATCTCTTTGATCGCACGCGAAGAGGAAAGAATCCCCTTCAGTCTGCCGACCAGGACGGTCTCCTCCTCGGATAGGTATGGGGGGCGTTACCGATCGGGTGAGCCGACCAGTCAAGCCTAAACCCTCAAACCGGACCACTAACATAAAGGTAGCGGGACTTCCAATCTTTGTTACTGGAAGGTGCCCTACTGACTCAAAAATCGACCCGGGCGGTAAGGTAGTAACCACCCCGACTCTTGCAAAGGCGAAAGCATGTCATGAACAAGTCCCGAGTCGGAATAATCCCGGCTCCTCGGCACTCGCCCAAGAAGACGACAAGGTAGCGCCACGAGTTGGGAGAGATCCTCCACCACCTTAAACATTCCTCGATGAGTGGGTGCAGAGGAAACCAGAGACCGACCTCCAAAGCATCCACCGAGATGCACATGCCAGGAGTGTCCAAGCTATAAGGGCGCTGCTCGGGCTGCGAAACATGCAGCTCGTATTCAGCCGGGATGCTATACCGCTCCCTAATCACGGTAAGTGACCCCTCGGTCACCGCCGTGTCAAGGTCATGATCTGACATCATGACCTCCAGAACCCTCGCGTCAACAGGTGATGGGGCCCAGAAGACGCTCCCGAGGAACCGACCTCGGGATCACATCGACTTGTCTCCCCCGACCCCGGGGAGAAACGACCCTGACACTACTCGAGGAGTCCGAGGAGGTCATCCCGACCTGTTCAAAAAGGGCTACCGACTGAAGGGGCGAAGGGTGGCTAGGAAGGTCCGAGATAGAAACGAGGGGGGCAAATGAACAAGTGAGGTATCAGCCAAACCACACATCGAACTTATACCTCCCAGGGGAGTTGTTTCAACTTCCCGAGGCAAGACGAAGCGCCGCCACCCCCAAAAGCCACCCAGCGCATTAAATGCACCATTACTCCGACCGAAACCCTAAGCGGAGAACAAATATATATATATATATATATATATATATATATATATATATATATATATATATATATATGATAATACATAAATAAATAAAAGAGAGGGTTCACAAGATAAGGGCGAGGGCGCCCAAGTTCACCCTCGGCCAAATCCGCAGATTTGCGCCCGAGTTCACCCTCTCGACCAAATCCGCAGATTTGCGCTAAGTTCACCTTCTCAGCCAAATCCCCGGATTTGCACCCGAGTTCACCCTCTTGGCCAAATCCCCGAATTTGCGCCCGAGTTCACCCTCTCGGCCAAATCCCCGGATTTGCGCCCGAGTTCACCCTCTCGGCCAAATCCCTGGATTTGCTCCCGAGTTCACCCTCTCGGCCAAATCTCCGGATTTGCGTCCGAGTTCACCCTCTCGGCCAAATCCCCAGATTTGCGCCCGAGTTCACCCTCTCGGCCAAATCCCCATATTTGCGCCCGAGTTCACCCCCTTGGCAAAAGCCTAAGTTCAAATTCCCGAGCCCTTGCTTCGTCAGATCAGCTCCTACGCCATTCCAATTCTCGAGCCCATGCTCGGTCAGATCAGCTCTGGTGCCTTCCCAATTCTTGAGCTCCAGCTCGGTCGGATCAGCTCTTGCGACATTCAAATTCTCGAGCCCTTGCTTGGTCGGATCAGCTCCCATGCCATTCCAATTCCCGAGCCCATGCTCGGTCAGATCAGCTATGGTGCCATCCCAATTCCCGAGCTCCTGCTCGGTCAGATCAGCTCTTGCGACATTCAAATTCCCGAGCTCTTGCTCAGTCGAATCAGCTCCCACGCCATTCCAATTCCCGGGCTCATGCTCGGTCGAATCAGCTCTTGCGCCATTCAAATTACCGAGCTCTTGCTCAGTCGGATCGGCTTCCGCACCATTCAAGTCCCTGAGCCGCCACTCGGGACTAGTTCAGAGCCACCTCGAACCAACAGCTAAGCACAAGACCTCATCTTCGGCACCCTCATCAGGCACCTCGAGAAGGTCTTCCCGGGGAGGGGAAAGAATGATATGGTACATGATGACCTGACCGCCACATCATCGCTTCTCTGGACAACTGGCCCGTCGACGTGGCCGACCCGACGCGGGAAGCTGGTCGGACGCAGGTATGGGGGCACCAGTGGTCGTGTGACCGACCTGGCACGGGTAAGGCCGAATCCCCAGCGATCGTACGGCCAACCTGACACAGGTAAGGCCGATACCCTTACCTGTGGACGCATCCCTTACCGCAAGGACGGTGGGCGTGGTGGAGGTGTACGATGGCATGGTAAGCCACAAGGGCAGCCAGGTTGCCAGGTACGGATGATCTACAACACCCACTATATAAGCTCCCGCTCCTCTACGGGGCAGGGGGATCGAAAAACAAACCATCGAACTAACGTGACCGTCGGAGGGGTCACGCCGGGAACCTACCCGACCCGGCCTTCTTGCAAGAGTCAACGACCGACCCGAGCTAGAATACTTCCTCCCGACTCGAGCTCCACCATTCCAGCAACTGACTTCGCGAGCCGAACCCTGAGGTACCATCCATTCGGTTGAGCTCCAATTCCGTACCGAGAAGATCGCGGGCGAGCTAGCGCACACGGGCCTGAACCAGCAGTACTTGCTCAACAGACACGGAGGCGGAACGCATCTACTAGACAAGCACCAAATTCTCCCCTAACAATACACTAACTTATTAATTTTTATTTTTATATGTTTGAATAGATATTAATGCGGTCATTTATAGACTTAGTATGTCATATATATATATATATATATATATATATATATATATATATATATATATATATATATATATATCCAATGAATTGAAGTAGAACATAGATAAAAATAAGCAATATTAATGAATTGCATAAAGATGAAACTGGTCTTTGAATTGGATTTTCAAATAGGTGAAATTATAAATTAGAAGAAGATATGAAAAAGAGTTCACCCTCTCGGCCAAATCCCCAGATTTGCACCCGAGTTCACCCTCTCGGCCAAATCCCTGGATTTGCTCCCGAGTTCACCCTCTCGGCCAAATCTCCGGATTTGCGTCCGAGTTCACCCTCTCGGTCAAATCCCCAGATTTGCGCCCGAGTTCACCCTCTCGGCCAAATCCCCATATTTGCGCCCGAGTTCACCCCCTTGGCAAAAGCCTAAGTTCAAATTCCCGAGCCCTTGCTTGGTCAAATCAGCTCCTACGCCATTCCAATTCCCGAGCCCATGCTCGGTCAGATCAGCTCTGGTGCCTTCCCAATTCTCGAGCTCCAGCTCGGTCGGATCAGCTCTTGCGACATTCAAATTCTCGAGCCCTTGCTTGGTCGGATCAGCTGCCACGCCATTCTAATTCTCGAGCCCATGCTCGGTCAGATCAGCTATGGTGCCATCCCAATTCCCGAGCTCCTGCTCGGTCAGATCAGCACTTGCGACATTCAAATTCCCGAGCTCTTGCTCAGTCGAATCAGCTCCCACGCCATTCCAATTCCCGGGCTCATGCTCGGTCGAATCAGCTCTTGCGCCATTCAAATTACCGAGCTCTTACTCAGTCGGATCGGCCTCCGCACCATTCAAGTCCCTGAGCCGCCACTCGGGACTAGTTCAGAGCCACCTCGAACCAACAGCTAAGCACAAGACCTCATCTTCGGCACCCTCATCAGGCACCTCGAGAAGGTCTTCCCGGGGAGGGGAAAGAATGATATGGTACATGATGACCTGACCGCCACATCATCGCTTCTCTGGACAACTGGCCCGTCGACGTGGCCGACCCGACGCGGGAAGCTGGTCGGACGCAGGTATGGGGGCACCAGTGGTCATGTGACCGACCTGGCACGGGTAAGGCCGAATCCCCAGCGATCGTACGGCCAACCTGACACAGGTAAGGCCGATACCCTTACCTGTGGACGCATCCCTTACCGCAAGGACGGCGGGCGTGGTGGAGGTGTACGATGGCATGGTAAGCCACAAGGGCAGCCAGGTTGCCAGGTACGGATGATCTACAACACCCACTATATAAGCTCCCGCTCCTCTACGGGGCAGGGGGATCGAAAAACAAACCATCGAACTAACGTGACCGTCGGAGGGGTCACGCCGGGAACCTACTCGACCCGGCCTTCTTGCAAAAGTCAACGACCGACCCGAGCTAGAATACTTCCTCCCGACCCGAGCTCCACCATTCCAGCAAATTGACTTCGCGAGCCGAACCCTGAGGTACCATCCATTCAGTTGAGCTCCAATTCCGTACCGAGAAGATCGTGGGCGAGCTAGCGCACACGGGCCTGAACCAGCAGTGCTTGCTCAACAGACACGGAGGCGAAACGCATCTACTAGGCAAGCACCAAATTCTCCCCTAACAATGCACTAACTTATTAATTTTTATTTTTATATGTTTGAATAGATATTAATGCGGTCATTTATAGACTTAGTATGTCATATATATATATATATATATATATATCCAATGAATTGAAGTAGAACATAGATAAAAATAAGCAATATTAATGAATTGCATAAAGATGAAACTGGTATTTGAATTGGATTTTCAAATAGGCAAAATTATAAATTAGAAGAAGATATGAAAAAGAGTTAAACATTTAACGAAATTTAAATAATTTAGTGAATATTTTAACTGCAATTGGCATGTTGGGAAAATAAGATTGCTCCTTTCTAGAATTAAAAAGAACTTTATAATATTTTAAAAATGAAAAATAAAATTAGATAAAAAAGCCTTCGCTATTTGTGCCCTTTATTCTGGCTCAGTAATTGCTTGATATTGTCCGAACTCGATTGGAATTACCAAATTAGTCGATTCCTCGCCGTGCGGCGATGCCGCGACCGCTGCCCCTGCTCCTGCTGCTGCTTGTTGCGGTCTTATTTCTCTCCTCGACGATCCGGCTTGGCGGCGCCCACGAGCACGACGACGAGGAGGACGAGTCGAGCTGCGAACAGAGCCCCGACGTCCGAGTCGACGCCGAGTTCCGGCCCGGAATCGTTACCGTCGACGGACGCGCCGAAGACTGGGCCGATGTTGATGGGCCACAGCTCGCCCTCCTCCCCGCCCTTGATTTCGATGAGGATAAGGCCTATGGTGGCGGCCCGATGACGGTCAAGGTGAAGGGTTTCGTTTTTCTCACCATAAGGTTTACAATAGTTTTCCTAATTTTTCGCTTTTTCTCGTGGATCAACGTGTGTAACTCTTAATTATTTTCGGTAAGCTGCAGATTGAAGCTGTAGATGCATTTTGGGTGTTGTAATCTTTTAGTCAACTAGATCTTGGACCAATGCCTGCTTGAGCTACGACCATGATGAATTCATTACAGAATATGGGAATTATGAAAGTATTATAAGTAAAATCTAAATTAGAAGTTCTATGAAGCATGTGTCGTGATAAGCCATTTAGTCCAACATTGGTCGAGGAGTAAGGGAACCAAGGGCTCATAAGTCCGCCGGGTCTCCCTTACCCTTAGTGGTGTTTTTTGGAGCTCACGAGCGTCGAAAGGGCAAAATCGTGCGGGTATACCCATCACCCAACAGACTCAGAAGTGACACACAACAGTAATCGTTTCACTTGGGATCATACGAAGTGGCACCCAAGAATATCGACGACTATTAACAATCGGCCGAATTGGAACATTCGGCCTATGCCATCCAAAGCGAACGAACCGACCGCTTGGAATATCAACGATTATTAACAATCTGCATATGTCTGACCTCTGACGAGAGATATAAATGCCACCCCCAGCCATATCCTAGGGGAATAAAAAAATATTGATCACTACTCCCAAATTGATTTAAGCTTCAGAGAGGTCAAGTCGGGAATCACCTTTTGGAGCTCACGAGCTTGGGAAAGGCAAAACCGTGTGGGTACGTCCATCGCCCAACAGACTCGGAAGCGATGCACAACAGTAACCGTTCCTCTCAGGATCATATGAAGCGACACCCAAGATCGAGCAAGGTAGCTCTGCGTGGCGTGAAATCAGAACAGTCGGCCATGCCATCTGGAGCGAACGAACCGACCACCTGGAATATTGGCGGCCATTAACAATCTGCGTACGATTGACCTCCAGCGAGAGGTATAAATGCCATCCCTGGGCATATCCTCGGGGGAGAAAAAATATTGATCACTACTCCCAAACCGACTTAAGCTTCAGAGAGGTCGAGCCGAAAATCCCCCTTCTTGGCATCGACCTGTTGTGCAGGAACTCGACGCCGGAGGCAATCCCAACTCCATTTCGAGCTGGCCCCGGAGATGTTGGCCTCGGTCATTCACTCCCTCTCCGCTCATCCCTCCCTCCAAGCAACCACGTGGGCACCCTCGCACGATCGGGATTGAACCAAGCCATGCTGGTTCTCAGGCCACGACAAAAAGGACAAGAACATTTTTGGTTCTAGAAGGAGGGCCCGAGTTGTGCATCTCGGCTATGAGCCCTTGGTTCCCCTACGGGAGGGAGCACTAATAAGGTCATTTAGTCCCATATTGGTTGCCAAGTGCTCATAAGTCATTCGGGTCTCCCTTATCCTCATGTGATAGTTAGCCAAGGTTCTTACTCATGTGATAGATACTTTGTGACTACTAAATTTTTTTCTTTAATGTGAATGTTTTCATAATAAAGATGAAATGTGATTAAATAAATTGTTTGTAGGATATTTTGTGAAAAATAAAAGGATGAACTTCACATATTATATTATTCTTTTTTTGTAATCTTGTATCTATATTAGTAAGAATCATTATGGTGGATTTTTATGTCTTGAATAAGGATACTTGTATCTATAATTTATTTTGTGCTATTTCTAAAGATTTTTATGTTGTGCCAGTAATATATGATGTAATCTTATATCTATAATTTATTTTTATAAATTATTTAATAAACATTCCACATTGGACTTAGCTTTAATGATGAATAATTGTGGTAGATTTAATAACCATAGATTTGTTTGTAATAATAGAGCTAGTGAAGTAAAAGATGTCTTAAAAAAAATGAAAATAACTAAGAGTGTGGGACTTGATGGTTATTCTTTTGAGGCCTAGAATAGTTTATGGGGCAAGGAAATAATTTGGTTAACTTGCTTATTTAACATCATAAAGATGCCTAATAAATGGAGAAAGAGTTCTTTAGTATCAATTTTCAAGAATAAGGGTAAGATTCATAATTGTTCTAACTATAGAGAATTAGAATCATGAGTTACTATCAAACTTTGAAAAATAATCATCAAAAGAAGGACAGGACTTATACCAAATATATCTGAAGATCAATTTAGTTTTATGCTTGGAAGGTCAACTACAGAAACTATTTATTTATTAATACAATTAATAAAAAAATATAGAGAGAAAAAGAAAGATTTGTATATGATTTTTATTGATATAGAGAATACTTCTGATAGAGTTCCTAGAGATTTATTATGGTGGGTTTTCGAAAGGAAAGGTGTATCCTCTAATTATATTGATGTTATTAAAGATATGCATGATAATTGTAGGTATTGGTGTTAGAACTATAGGGAGTGTGTATGGCTAGTGCGCTATTAGTATAAAATTACATTAAGGATCTGCATCAAGTCCTTACCTTTTCACGTTGATAATGAATCAACTTACTAATCATATACAAAATAAACCTTTCTGATGTATGATATTTGTTGATGATATTGTTTTAATTGATGGGAGACTAAGTGAAATTAATTATAAACTTGAATTATGAAGACAATCTTAGAAACTAAAAGTTTTAGATTAAGTAGGACTAAAACTGAATATATGAGATGTAATTATTGTAATACTAGGAATAAACAAGAGAATATAGTAAGTTGGATAGACAAGAAGTTCCTTTAAGTAAAAAATTTAGGTATCTTAGATCAATTAATCAACAACATGGAGAGATTGATGAAGGTATTATTTATATAGTAAAAATATGATGGTTAAAATGACGAGGGATATCAGGATTCTTGTGTTATCATCGGATACTTTTAAGATAAAAAAAAATTATAAGACAATTGTGACACCAGCAATGCTTTATGGTTTTTAATGTTAGAAAGTTAAAAAACAATATATACAAGAAGTTTATGTTTTTTAGATGAGAATATTGAGATGGATATATGGAGTTAGTTGAAAAGATAGAAAAAAAAAATTTTGTTCATAGGCATGATTTTGGTAGAGGATAAGATGAGAAAAAATTATCTAAGATGATTTTGCTATGTGCCTAGGAGACCTATGAATGCGGTAGATAGAAGTCAAATGATTAATGTTAGTGGTAAGAGGAGAGACAGAGGATGACTTAAAAAACCTTGGTAGAAACTATAAATAAAGATTTAAATATTCTAAATTTAACTAAACATATGGTTTTTTATAGATCTCAACGGCGGTACCATGTACCCGACCCCAAATAGTTGAGATTTACGGTTTTGTTGTTGTTGTCATTTAATGTCTTGAAGAAGTGGCTATGTCTTGGTTGTTTTCTTTAGATAGGAATTCTGGATTTCAGGTTTATAGTTTAGTTATTAAAATTTTATAACATGTAATTGTTGTGACATGAACCTAGATGAATCATTATGGGGCTTCTATAAAAGGAACTTGGTATATATTACAAAATGAGTAATTAATTTTAAGCACTTCAAAATATATTGCTGTTGAAGATAAGAGAACATTTTCTTAATTTTGTTTATAGTGGTTGATTCTTCTTATCTATGCTGTAATCTAACAATATCATATCAGCATTGCTTTTATACCCAATTTTATTTTATTTGATATACCTGTGAATCAATCCATAGGCTTTGCATAATGGGCAAAACATTTTCTTCATGGTACAAGTTGAAGGAGAGTATGCATATTTTACAGGGTAAGTGAATTTTGGTTCACATAACTTACCAATAGCTCTCAATGTACTTAATACTTATTGTAGCTTGGTTGATATATATGGTCTGCTTATTATTTGTTTTTCTTCTATTTATTACCTTTTTCTTGTGATTCATTATTTCACTAAAAATAATATTTTTTCACAGTATTTTGTTTTGCATATAGTTCTTGCTATCTAAAGCCATGACCACCACACATATGCACTCCTGATAGGGAATGGAAGTGTAATGGGAGATTAAGGAAAAATGTACAAGAATAAACAACCATATCCGAATAACCTTAATAAAACTCAAATAATGATTCTTATTTACAATAATAAGTCTGTTAACACTTAAGCTAACAATTAAGAAACCGGAAATACTCTATCTAATGAAATCCTAATCCAACTGAAAACAAGTGAGAGAATGTTCAGAATCTTAGTCTATAAAAAATAATCTTATGACCTCTAGAGCAAGGAATCTTCAACAACAATAATGCAAGCCATAATATTCTAGCTATTTGGGCTTGACTACACAACTTACCAATAGCTCTCAATGTACTTAATAGTTAATATTTATTTTGTCTTGGTTGATATATATGGTCTGTTTATTGTTTGATTTTCTTGTGATCCGTCATTTCACCTAAGGAATAAATAAACTTTTTTCTTACTAAATTTTATTTTATATATGATTCTTGCTATCTAAAGCCATGACCACCAGACATACTTATGTATTCCCTCCTCATAGGGAATGGTAGTGTAATGGGAGATTAAGGAAAAAACCACAAGAATAAACAACAATTTCCAAATAGTCTCCATAACATATATCCCAAACTCAATAATGATTCTTATTTATAATAATAGGCCTGTTAACTCAGAAAAAAAATTAAAAAAAGAAATACCTATCTAATAAAATCATAGTCCAAACAAAAACAAGTGAGAGAAAGATCAGCATCTTAGTCTGACTAAAATAAACTTACAACCTCTGCAGCAAGGAATCCTCAACAACAATAATACAAGCCATAATATTGTAGTTATTTGGGTTTGACTACATGGATTTTTGCCCCTTCTGTTGAACTCTAGTTAGGGCAATATGACTGGTCAAAATGTACTTGTGCCTGCTTACTATTAGCTTTTTATTATAATTTACTATCGGTCCTAAGCATGGAACAAGAAGGGTTGCAAGAGGAAGTTAACAGAACTTCAAACTTTCTCAGATCATATAAGCATATATCTATAGATTGAGAAGTCTTAGAAAATAATAACTTTGAGAAGTCTTAAAAGATAATAACTTCCCCAAATGGGAATCTATTCTTATGTAAGAAAGAATAGGTTATAGATAGTTAGATACAATTGTACAATGAATCTAGACATATCTATTACAATTACAAAATAGGATGAAAACCCACCAGAAGATACTGGAATAATAGAATTTTAATCTGTCTTGGTATCACACAGGACTTAAAGAAGACTCAATCTGGTCTAGTGAGGTCCAAATAACATTTACCCAAGACTGGTGTCCCATGTGCACTAAAGTGACATGGCTCCTGTGTAGAAGTAGCAGCATCATGTGCCTGTAGTGTTTATCTTCTTATATTCTCTGTTCTTTCTTGTACTCATAGTTTTCTATATTAAATTATGTGCTGATGTCACAACCAATCAATCATATTGTTTTGGTTATTTTCTACAAAATTGGATTAATTTGGTGTGTTATTTCCTGAAGAGAGTCCTTACATGTTTTTTGTGGTCATAAATAATGTCAGAAATAGCAGAATTGACTGCATTACAGGCCTTCTATTTGGTCCTGCATAAAAAATCTTCATAGTAAGACTTTTTCTATGACAAAAATATTTCCAAATACATTGAATCTGGATATAGTTCTTTGATCTTGACTCAACGTGACAACCCTAGGCTTATACAGATATCAACTCGACCTAACAAAACAAAACAATACTCAACTTATATTTGACTGTTATTGTGGTGTCACCTGCTGTGATTTTGACCATAGTTTTGGTAGTTCTACACTTCTACGTCTGCTGCAACTAATGCTTGGTATTGTGCTTTGGAACTAATAATCATTGGTTTACTTGCTTTGTCAACTACATAACTGCTTGAACTCGTTAGCCATTTCTTAAGTTAACTTCCTGCTGAGCTTGTAGTATATGATTGCTATTCTTCATGGAATATGTGATAGTACAATTTTATAGGTTGAATAACTCTATTTTTGTTTCTTCTTTTCTTTTGAAATCCAGTGATGATTATAGGTGTCCTTCTGTTGCTCTTATGTTTCAAGTTGGTGAAAATGCTACATATCAAAATGTAAGGTCTTCTAGTGCTCCTCACTCCTATTACTTGTGTTTCATAAGAGACAAGAAATATTCATTGATATCTATCCTTTTGGGCTTATATTAGTGCATAACTTGTATTCTGACCTTTTATCATTATTGCACATTTGTCAGATATTTACATTGCTAGGTACCTCTGCCGATCCTTGTTTGATCTTGTTTTTGTCTGTTTCTTGTAAAATGGAGAAATCACTTTGTTTTTTTAGATGGGAGGATGTTCGAACTTACCTGGTACATGCACTGAAAAAAGCTGCCGTGGTCATGAAGTAGACATTATGCATTTTTCAATTGGAAATGCTATTCCTGGGCGATTATATGGTGGCAATGTTGTAGACAACAGGAAAGGAAATGGAAATGATAGGTAAATTGAGATCCTTGTCATTCTGCTGCAAGGTAGTTTGTCATAGTATATGCTACAAGTAAAAATTTGCATCCTTTTGCTAAATTTATGACAGTTTTGGACACCTGGTTGATGTGTATGCTTGGAATCCACACTGCCGTTACTTTGATGGGATAGGACCTTCTGGTAATCTTACAATGCTTATCTTAAATTAAAGCATGATCATATTGTAAATGTTTCTTCTGTCTGGGCTCCTTTTGAAGCAATGGCCTCAATTGCCATTCGATATATGCTGAGGCATGCTTTGAGCACAAAATTTGCTAGCTATCACCATTTTACAGTATTTATTCTTTTTAGTTTTTACTCCCTTCTTTGTGCTTGTTCTCTCCACAAACTATGTCCCTCTGCTCTATATAGTCATTTATCTGTTTAGAGAGCCATAGATTCTTGTTCTTTTATTTCCCCTTCTTTTTTACTTTATGATATTTGTTTTATTTATCAGAGGTATTTAGTGTTCAGATTTCAAGTTTGAAAATTTTCAAATCTCACATATTGATCAAATTTTTTTGTCGTTTGGAGAATTATATGTTGGGATTGGCAAATTGTACCTCTGAAATTCAGTTCTAGGATGTAGAGGATGGAACTTAGATGGTGTGATTTAGGAAGTGTTTTGCCAGAAATCTTGTATAATTCTCATGCCAAATGTGTTTCAAAACCTGGAATTTGAAAGGTGGGATTTGGATACTGACTGATAATAGGATTTACAGGTTGGAAATTCTTGGGTGGGGTTCTAAATTTGTTTTGATTAAATTCATGGTATATCATAGGAAATTTCATGAAGTTTCCACACCAAATGGTGCCTTAAAGTTGCTTGAAAATGTTTATATTTCTTGTTTGTACCTTTTGTGTTATTTGTATTTTGGTCAAGCCTTGGAGTCATGGTTTGTTTGCAACTTGGATGACCAAGATTTGGGTCATGAAAATAGCATTTCTACTTGTAGTTAAGGTGCCTGCAGAAATTGACTCTTCCCAGAGTCAATATTGGTTGGAGCCGAGTGCAATGAGCATGTCTCAGTACATTGTTGTTAAATTAAATATAGGTCCTTTTACTTTTGCTTCTATTTCATTTTTCACATTGTGCAAATTTATGTTGGAATTTGGAACAAACTTTACTAACTTGTCATTGTGTCCTCAGGACATATTTCAAATGCTCAAAATGATTGGAAAGGAGCTTGGTGGCACAGTTCTCTAATGTCTGGCTCAAGTATGATACTGATTATCTATTTTCTTATAGATTTGATAAACTGATTTAATTTCTAGTCTAAACTTATAACCAATCTTTTGGTGGCATTTTCTGTTATGAGAATCTTATGTAACTAAGAACATGAATTTGGTATTAAACTAATGAGGCCTACCGACAGAGGTCCCTGATGAGGAAATCCATTGGCCATTCATCTGTTGCTGATGATATACTAAGTTCTTCTTTCCAGACTTCCTCACGGTACAATCTTTTGTTACATGTGGATGGTGACATTCATAGTTATTGACTGCTGAAAAAAATAATGATAATAAACAGGTGTAAAAAGTCCGAAAAAATTCAAGTTATCGATGAAGTCAAAATTCCAAGGTTTGCAATTTCGATATTTATCGCCCGGTACGGGCGGTACATACCGGTCCGCCAGGTTGCCGGTACGCGGACCGCCCGCGACCGGGCGGTTCCACCAAAAATTGACCGTTGACGGTCGATTTCGACCGTCGACGATTGATTGAAGGGAGAAATCGACCGCCAACGGTCGATTGAGGGAGAAATCGACCGTTGGCGATTGATTGAGCGAGAAAAAGGGAGGAAGAAGAAGAGGAAAAATAAGAAAAAAAAAGAAAAGAGGAGAAAAAGAATACCTATCGCCCGCGCGTGGTCCTCGCTTGTGCGCCGTTACCGCCCGCGGGTCGCCAGCGCCCGCGCGTCGTCGCCGCCCACGGGTCGTGGGCGCTCTTTCTCCCACGCTGGGAGAAAGATCGAGGCGACGTCGCCCCGTTTTCTCTTTTTTTGTTAATATTTTAATATTTTAATATTTTTAATATAATATAATATTATAAAAATATTTATATTTTATTTTAATATACCGGGGAGTACGCACTGTGCATACCACCCGGTACCAGTACTGTACCAGTACCGAGATGAACTCGGTACACCGGTACGGATCGGTAAGTCAAACCTTGCAAAATTCTTTATATTTTTTCCCTAAAAGTACTTGCTCAGATTGGATCTTGAATTCAAACTATACCTACTTGAAATTCTAGCAACAGTGGTTTTTTTGATGATTATTCTTGCTTCTCTGAGTAGGAAAGGAGAGTCCCTGGTGTAATTTTATATTTCTTCCAGTGCATATTCAGTTTCAATCAACTTATTTTTAGGTTGATAATCCCTAGGCCTGTAATGGCATAATTTATGAATTTTGCTGCTCATGTTCTAAGATTTCTATCCTGTGAAACCACCCATTGCCATCAACCTTTTTCCAATAATTAGGCTAGTTGAGTCACATTGTAATGATGATTACCTTCATTTGAGTTTTGTGGAATTTTATGATTACCTTATGTATATCAAATGACATCTTTTTCGGACATTGAAGAACAAAGATTATTTAAGAGAACTCGAGTAATTAGAGAGAGCCCAATATGGTGTGGTATTTTCAAAATTTTACTGAAATGGGAACAAAACGAAAACTAATGTGAATTCATGGTAATGGAGCAACCTGACAGTTCATGCACAAATATAATAAAAAATAGTATCCCGTTTAGAGTTTAATATGCTGGGGTCCCTACTTCATGTTTAGTAATGTAAAAGTTGAGTATGCTTGAAGTAATACCAATAGAATTGCATATTTTGCTAACTGTCATAAATGCCCTTTGGATCAGAAGAACCTGTGAAGTATGAAGCAATTTAAGAATTATCTAGGCTTATTAACATGAAAATCCTTGTAAGGAAAGTGATTCCTGTGTGAAAAATTCTTAACAAAATAATGACTTGCCATAGATGCTCATTGATAAAAGAATGCACTAATTTAGTGTTGCAATCGTTGAAGTTCTCACATTGTTGATGTGTTAGTTCATTTGTTGGATTTATATCTTTACAAACAGCCTATAGCAGCAATATGACATTACCTTTGTTAGAGCAAAGGACAAAATATCTTGAGATTCTAATGAATGTTGATGTCAATTGGTGTAAGGTAATGCTTAATGGTTATTTAGCATATCCACCTTCTAAGATGATCGAGTTATTATAATACAGTAAAATATCACCTTTTGAGGTGGCCTGGTATTATGTTACAATTCCTGAACTTATGGCTATTCTCAATTCTTGATTGATTGGTCATCTCCTAAATTTTGGATCTCAAGAGTAGAAGTTGTAAGAATCTGATGATTGCTCCTACCTATTACCTTATATCAACTATGAATTAGTACTTTCTGGTCTATGCATTGGTTAATCTTTATCGTTGTTTACAATTTGTTCGATTAGCTTTTTCATAAGACAGATCATTCCAAGTTCAAACATTGATTACAGATATTTTTTCTAACGATGGCACGATTTGTTTGTTGTAGTATATTCTGTATAAGGTCCTGTTTTGCAAAATGCTCCCATGGTATAGTTTATCCTTGATACTACTCTTCATCTTGTTTACTCTTTATTGGAAAACATTTTGTCTCCTCAAGAAACTCCCCAAAGTGTGTTGCCCTCTAATGACAAACAAGTCAATTACCTACGTCTGAAAAGAAAAATGATTTATTTGAGCTCTTTCACAACGCCCACACATCAACATGCTTTTTGGATGCTTCATGGGGAATTTGTTTCAGCCTTCCTCCTTATTTGGTATCTCTCCTCAGGCTTCATCCAAGAGGATAGTCCATTTGGAAAAAGCGGTCAGAAAGGCACCTACTTTTTTGAGTTCTCCAGACCATTGAGAACAATGGATCGTCTTCAACAGGTAATTGAAAGTTCTATCTCTTTGAGGCTCAAATTCTGATGGTGATATGTTATCACAAATGAACAGAAAGTTCATGAATTTGGTTGCAGGATGTTCAATTCACTATTGGCCAGTCCAGCAAGGTGGCTGTTGCTTTCTGGTACCCACCCGATGGAAATCCATGGAGCAAGTCTCAGCACTACTCAGCAAGCTGCAATTGGTTGACGATGGAAGTTGCATCAGTGCCAGGAGGACCATCCGTCTCTCGTGTATCTTCCTCTGGCTCATGGGATGCTGTAACCGCCTTCGCTTTGCTCCTATCCGTTGTCTCCTTCTGCCTTACCGTTTTCATCGGATATTGGGTTTCCAAAACCAAAGCTGTGCCGTTCACACCTATCGATCATCTATGACGAGGTACTGAAGGCGTATGCATGCATCTTTCACCTTTTTTAGCTGCATTTTTTTATTCATTCAGCTTTTAAAAGCTCAACTCCTGGGTTGTAAATTTTTTCTACTGTATTCGATATGCTCACTCTTCATCACAGAGATTATTGTCAATTGTTACAATATTTCCGGTGTTACTGTGAAGAGCAAAGAAGCAATAAGGCTTTTCTTATGATGATGTGGTTCAACTTGATGTTGTAAAAACACTGCTTGAAGTTAAATGTGTAGGAGAAACATAAAAAGTAAGGTGTGCATGCGGGATTCAATACCAAAATCTTACTAACGATATCAAATTCTCTACTAGTTAATTATATACTCGTCAAATTCGATTCCTAAAAGCTATTAATTTCACAAATTATTATGTTGGAAACACTCATCACGTTGCTAAATTACCATGTAAATTTGTATTTTTTTTTTTTTTTCTTTTTTACAAAGACCAAGTGACGAAATTGAGATCAGATTTCAAGATCTTGTTATCAAGATCAAGAGCTTTCTTTACTAAGCCAATTGACATCTCATATTTACATAATTAATCATCGAATTAGATCAAATTGGCTCAGAGTGTGTCCGTGTATCCGAAACTTTTGTGATTATGATGAATAAGAGTCCTATTTCTATTCCATCTCATTCGCTCTTACCACTTCACCGATAGAAGAGGCGATAGCTCGAGGAAGCTGAGGCAGGCAAGGCGTTTCCATGGGAAAAGAAAGAAATGATTGGCCCGCAAAGAACACTAATTTTGGTTACCACTTAAATTACAACTAAAATTAGTGTGATTTCGTGGTGCACATCAAGTGGCGGGAGGGGTTGGATCTTTACTGTGAGATTCTTGATGTGGGACAATACCGTATGTCGTAAGTGAAGTCGTGCCTCACGTCATGTCTAAACTATAAAATAAATAAATAAATAAATATAATTATCTATGTGTTCGCAGCCAGCAGCAGTCTTCTTGCCACATCTCTCGTGCCCAGGAGAACACGAGCTCGCAATCCCGACCCGACCCGACCCGACCCGATCAATTCTCGATCCCTAACGCCGGAGGAGATCGATCGATCGACCAAGTTAGGGTTCGGGTCCTTCGGTCTCTGCGGCGACGGAGCTTGCCAGATATATCAACCCCGTCCAAACGACCCTCGATCATTTGGATTTGATTGAAGGGTTTCGTACTTCAATGGATTCGGAGGAGGATGATTTCGGGGACCTTTATGCCGACCTCGATGACCAGGTGAACGCCGGGATCACTGCCGTCGGTGAATCGCACTCGGCAAAGGAGTTCGATTCTACGAGCGAGGAGTGCTGCGCTGATGAACGAGCTGGTGAGGCGGGTGAGACGCAAATGGGTTGTTATGCGGGCCGGGATTTGGATTTGGAAGCGGATGGTACCGAGAGTGAAGACGAACTCCACATAGTTTTGAACGAAGAGGACGGTTCGAACTTACCGACCTCAGAGAGATGTAGCGGTGGATGGTATGAAGAAGAAGAGGATGAGGACGAGGATTTGGTGATTGTTACTGGCTCCGAGCATCATCAGAATAATAGCCGGAAACACGGTGAACGGTTGTCCAATGTGGTTGAGCTCAAGCAAAGAAGTGCAAAAAGAGTTGGTGTGCCAAAGGTTGTCTGTAATGGCTGGGTATGTCGATCTTAAATTGCTAGCATGATAATTTTGAGGTTTATTGTTTACGTGCAGGTGGTGTTCAGTATAGCTTCTGTTTCCCTGTTTTAGTCCAATATGTTGTTCTGTTCCCTCATTTGTGATTCACTTCTGTTAAAAATTGGGAGAAAAAATTGACAATAAAAGTCTTCATGAGATTAAATCTTTTCCTAGTCTTCAATATATTTATTTTTAACATCATTTGGATTATGACTTTTGAGTCTCTGGCAACCCCCCAGACGAACAAGAAAGCCTGAAGGTTTTGGTCCATTTATGATCTAATTACAGAAGGTCAAATTTCAAAGCAACCCTTATTCCTGATTTGCTCTCTTTAGGTATATGGATTCCTAGGTCATTTAACTAACCATGAAATCTTCATATTTGTCTTAGCTTTCAAGAATCCCCCCTCTCTTCTTCTATCCCTCCCTCCTCATAAGAGCTTATTATATATGTGACAACCAGTTCAGGTGGACTGTGGCCTAAGTTTTGCTTGAGATGACTCATGAAGATTATTTATTGTGTACATATGAGTCATATGTACTAAGGGCAAAACTGTGCCTTGCCTCTTCTTGGCAAAATACACACATGGTAAACTATAGGTTTCACTTTCTTTGTTCTTATCTAATAATCTTTTTGTCGATTATCATTCTTTTGTTTAACTCTACATTAATAGTTTGGTATGTTCATTTGCTAGTTTCCCAATCATCTTTACAAGTTTTATCCTCAACATATTTATGTTTGACTTTTTTTTTTTTGTCATTTCCTAGTGTGTTGGGTTACATATGGGAGGATTACATAAGAAATCATTAACTTCAATGTCCGGGAGAGGTGAACGGGATCAGCTTATGCCATCGTCCTCAGGGGTTTCTACATCCTGCAATTCATGCATCTCTCCTGCAGTTCAAACTGGGTGTCATTTTTCTTTGCCTAGAAAAAGGTATGTTTTGCATTTTGATTGTTGAGAAATATTTTAGGTACAACAATTATAATAATTCTACTTATGTGGGGTTGACGACATGGATTTTTTTGACACTGAGCTGTGTAGGATAGTATCCTAAGCAAGTTATAGGCAATCAAAGTTCTTTTTGTAATTTTTAGTACGTTTATGTTTACCTTCTTTTTATCTCTCTTCACACCATTAGTCCTAATTGACTAATGTTGTTTAGCCAAGTGAACATGTCTATCTTAAATTATTTTATCTTATTTTAATCTCTGCCTAAGATGGATCTTATGTTTGCACATGTGAACAGTCTTTGTGAACAATTACTCCTTATTTTATCCATATCTGACTACCTAATTGTTCATGATCAAAATATTTTTGTTTTGTGATTATAACACACCATACATTCACCTCAGTATTTTCATCTCAGATGCATTGCTTAGTTTACCTCAATATTTTCTTAACCATACAGTTTTTTAATTCATAAAGTTTGATTGGCCGTAAAAATATCTTATATAACTTTTCCTTAAAATTTAAGAGGCACATGATGATGACAGAAAATTTTCAAATTTCAATACCCTTCTACTCTTTAATTGCCTTGTTATCACTCCTATGAACAATGTTTTTATCAATTTTCTCCTTCATTATTAAGAAGTTGATCCAGGGTGCCTAAAAATTTTACTTGTAACAGTTTTCTTTATCTATTGTAAGATTCGTAACTATACCCTCAATTCTATTTAATGTTCTCTCTCATTACTAATATTGTATATTTTTAGACTTACTTCTACTTAATCTAAAATGCATAATATTCTTATTTGTTTCCATAATTCAAGTTTAGAATTAATTCCAGCTAACTCCAGTTAGTCAGCAATATCATCAGCGAATAATTTTGACCATGCAGGTCCATCTTTAGTGTGAATAGGAAGTTTATCATTACTAATGTGAAAAAGTATAAGACTTAAAATCAATACTTGGTGTAACACTTTAGTTATGGAAAGCTTGCTACATGCCTCTTATAATCCAATTCTTTATAATATCAGTAACTACTAGATACTCTATTCTTGTCTAAAATCAACTGTAACAAATATGCTGGAACTTTATCATAGTTTTGGAATCAATACAAGCTATATGCAAATCTTCCTTCTTAATTGGTATGAAAAACATAGCACTTGAATTTTTGTTGTCTTACCAAGAAATGAGCAAGTGGTTGTTTTTATTTAACCATATGATGATCACCGCCTGTTCTGTTTTAGATGCATCAAGCCTGCTATGTGCAATTTTATTTACCATTTATATTCTATTGCATCTATAGCTTTGTATTTGTCGGCATCCATGTTGGGCACAACGTGGCTCTTGTCTTTATTTTCTTTGGTACGTTTTGTCATTTCTGACATGAAGATCTTGGTTGGCTTTCTTTAGGACCATTTTTGACATTAATATTGAAGCATTTGAACAAAAACCCTGGAGGCAACAGGGTGTGGATATAACAGATTATTTTAACTTTGACCTTAATGAGGAGAGTTGGAAAAACTACTGTCAGAGCTTGGTACTTCTTGCCATTGTCGTGTTTATTTTCTATTTTACACTGCTTATCTATGTTAGTATAATCTAAACCATTTTTTCAGGATCAGATCAGGCAGCAAGCTAAAATGTCTACCCAATTTTCTGTTGATGAATCATCAAGTCTGAGTCAGGTACTTAAACTTGAGCAAAGGCCATCTACAGTTAATGATGCAAGTGACTCTGTTCAATTTGTAAATGGAGAAAGAGTTCCTTACGCCATGGACAATCTTGACAAGGGATTAACAAGGCTTGAGATGGTCTGTTGAAACTGAACTTCTGTTTCCATTTTGGTTCATTTTCATTTGATAGTTTACTCAATCATGCATTTCTTGCATCCTTGTACTATTTTGCCTGTTCTAAGTACATTTATATGCTTGCAGAGAAAAGGTAGAGCAATTCAGGTTGAACATGGTATTGGTGAACGCGTACCATCAATGGATACAAGGCGACCAAGACATAGGGATTCTGTGGTTATTCAAGTATGTTCTTGATAATGTTGTTTAACATGTTAATCAAGATCTGACTTTGTTACTTTTTGTGGCTTAGGTGACCGTGGAGGAACCTATAGAGGATGGGTTAGCAGAAGAATCAAGAAATTCAGAAAAGCAAGATAGAGTTTACTTGGAACCAATATATGATAATGGGCATGCTAATGGGTAATTTTTCTAAACTTTTATATGAGTTTACAAAATTAATGGTTTTTATGTAAGTTCTCTGATAATGTTGGTCTTTGGATTCTTATGAATTGCCAAACATAAAAGGATGGTAGAGGAATCATGCCCTAAAATATGAAAAAAGACTATGAAGTATTCATATGGAAATTATCATGATAAATATGGTTAACTAAATTAGATTCCAGAATGTTGATGCCCACCTTTCTGATTCATCTACTTGGTGCATCATTTTTTTATGGGCATCATATCTTGTTGTTCTATCGTGTTTGGAATGAGTACATGCATTAGTGCTTCAAAATGCTAGGACTGGGGTATGTGTTGAAATGAGAAGTGATAGGTGTAATCAAGGTTTGCAATTTCGATCTGTACCACCCGGTATGGGCGGTACACACCGGTCCACCAAGTTACCGGTACGCGGATCGTCTGCTACCCGGCGGTACCGCCAAAAATCGACCATCGACAGTCGATTTCGGCCGTTGGCGGCCGATTGAGGGAGAAATCGACCGTCGGCGGTTGATTGAGGGAGAAATCAACCATCGGCGATCGATTGAGGGAGAAAAAGGGTAGAAGAAGAAGAGGAGGAGAAGAAAGAAGTACCTCCTTTCCCCACGTTGTCCTCGCTCGCACGCCGTCGCCGCCCGCGGGCGCTTTATCTCCCGCGCAAGGAGATGGAACGTCTCCCCGTGCGAGGAGAAAGATCGAGACAACGTCGCCCCTTTTCTTTTTGTTTTAATATATTAATATTTTAATTATATATAATATAATATAATATTATATTGTAAAATATTATAATATATTTTAATGTACTGGGCTGTATGCACTGTGTGTACCACCCGGTACCGAGATAATCTCAGTACACTGATACGGACTGGTATGTCAAACCTTGGGTGTAATTGTAATTTACCATACAATGTGATAAAAACCAACTCGAATAAATGTCAGCAAACCAATTAAATA
This sequence comes from Ensete ventricosum, assembly GCA_029747655.1. NCBI lineage: Eukaryota > Viridiplantae > Streptophyta > Magnoliopsida > Zingiberales > Musaceae > Ensete > Ensete ventricosum. Next base: position 57,253,997 of record JAQQAF010000009.1, read on the forward strand.
AGAGTAACCAACCAAGATCTTCCAATCTCTGTTTAGTCTCAGATTGAGTTGCAGAAGGGTTGGCTAAATTCTCAAATTTGGCTCATTTTATAAGGAGCATGCACTTTTGCTCTTCTTTTTCCTCTTTCTTTTAAGCAATTTCAGTAAAAACTTCAACAACTGCAGAAGGTGTGGTTTAAAAATATTCTGTTGGGGACACATGAAATTGTCTCTCAGATGTTAAGTAATTTTCTTTTAGTGTCAAGATCTTGAAGTATCCTTTAATTAGCTCTTACCAATCATGTGTTTCTTGTATTATCATAATTTTCCTTAACCATGCTTTTCTATCACACATCACTATTCAAATTTTGAAATTCAAACTTTTCCTGTATTTTCATTTTGGTACCATTTGTTTCATATTCCAGAATATATTCTTTTTATGTTAAGATGCCTGTGGGTGCATAATATTAGTTACATAATTTTAATGAATTTATGTTGGCCTTTGGATTTGTATAAGTGATGATGGAATGAGGGAAAGAGTTCATTGGGTCTACTTTGTTAGGTTTGGTTGTAGAATTCATATTTTTTCTTGAAGGAAAATGGTAGGTTGAAGACCTATATTTTTCATAAATATATTGAAATATGGATGCAATCAAAATATGGCTAAAATCCGTCAAAAATGCTATGAAAATAGAGTAGTCTTTCCTAAAACTTAATATGATTCAGTAATTAAGGTACTCAAAACTAGATCCGATTCAGCTCGAAATCTAGACCTTTGATGGAAGCAATTTTCTCTCTCTCATATGGTTTTGAGCCTTCTTTCCATTGCTTTGGTTTCCAGCAGTTGTTTCTCAATCAACTTGTCATCAGTAATTGTGCCTCACTAGCTTTATTCATTCTAAATTGAATTTAGAATAAAGACATTACCACCATGAACACATGTGTGCTAATTTTTGTAAGACAGTTTAACTAAGAATTCTTTTGGCCTAGGCTTACAGATTTTGCTCTAAGCCATGGTTTAAGTCCACCATCTACCTCTTTTGTTCCCTTATATGGAAATGCCTTTTAATCAAGGTTTTACGTACCTATCCGTACCAGTGTACCAAGCATTTTGTCGGTACCCGTACGATCCCGTACTGGGCGGTATGCATAATGCGTACCACCCGATATAATAAATATTTTATAATATTTTTTAATATAATATAATATTAAAATATTAAATATATTAAAAAACTCAAATAAAGGGGCAACGTCGCCTCGATCTCTCTCCCCGCAAATGTCTCCCGCGTAGGGAGAAAAGTCGCCCGCGGGCGAGGTATTTCTTCTTCTCTTCTTCTTTTTTCTTCTTTTCCTCTTCTTCTTCTTCTTCTTCTTCCTCTTCCCTTTTCTTCCTCAATCGACCGCTGACGGTCGATTTCTCCCTTAATCGACCGCCGGCGGCCGAAATCGACCGCCAACGGCCGATTTTAGCGGTACCGCCCTGTAGCGGCCGGTCCACGTACCGGTCAGCTGCCGGACCGGTACATACCAAGCAGTATGGGCATTACCGCTCGGTAAAGAAAACCTTGCTTTTAATCCCTTCAAGTTCTAATATTACCTACTTTGGTTGCCTAGAACATCTCAGATAGAGGGTAGGGAATTTACAATCGCTCTTTATATCATAAGAAGGGAACCTCTCCAACAATCTAATTTCTTGTTTCTAGATCATTCTTCTTAGGGTGATTTGAGGGTGGAATATTCTTGTATTCAAAGTGTAGCAAGCTTAACATACAATTAAGTAGCTAACCAAGAGTTGCATCTTGTTTTATCCCTTCAGTGTCAGAAATAATTGACCTTTTGGATTTTATTAATAGATTTGAAATTAATTCAAAACCAATGTTTGACGTATCACTCAAAACGGTATGAAATAAGTAGTATGTATTGGTCCACCAGCTGACCAGTATATTAATCGGTACACAGACCAGCCTGTTTTGGTCAGTACACAGAAAAGGGTTAGGTATTGACTAGTATGGATGATATATCAGTCGATACAATCGAAACTCATGCTGTTTTGGTCGATACGGGTTGGTACTGGTTGAAATTTGATTGATACCAACACAACTTGAGTCAAGTTTGACCCTGATGGTCAAATTGACCATTTGGGTTTTAAAACCCCTCCTTCCCCTGCTTTCACTCCCATTCACTCTCTTATTCTTACTCTCTTTCTCACACTTTTTCTTGTGATTAAAGTTCCTAATAGGTGACTCTAATTGAACTATTGATTTGGGATCTAGTGAAATTTATCTCCAATTTGAAGGTAGTTAGCTTCTTTCTATGTTTTATTCATTATTTCATATAATTAGAGGCGTATTAATGCATTTTTACAAAGATTAAACATGATTAAGATTATTCTCTTGCGTTAGTCCCAATTTGGTTTGTTGTCTTACATTTAGGACCAAATTAGGGTGTTTAGGGTTAATCACAGCCTTTCGCATTCATTTATACCTCATATACACTCTATTCTTAATTAAATATAATAAAATTACCATTAACTTTGTGTATGAAACCTAAAAGTATTTTTGTGAATTTCCTATCATTTTGCAGTCTCTTTTCGGAAACCATTACGTCCCATGATACTGACATATGGTATGCCGATATTGACTGGTATGTGCTTGTCTGCCCATGTACTGATTCCACCGATCAGCACGGTATGGCAGTCTTTGCTCAAACCAATAAATTTTTGCATATTTTTGGTTTGATCTGCCATGGGCATAAAATTTGTGTCATCTGTGAACTCTAGGTTCCTATGTGAACTTATAGATATGTTATCTCTATTCCTGTAAAGAGATTTCTGGCTGCATGTAAAATTTTGCACTTGGAATATGTGACCAATATAAGGAGGAATGTGATGAGGCGTCCTCCTCGTTGTACAACCCTCTTCCATGCTTTCTGAGAACCATTTATAATGTGTGTGGTTTTTGAAGTGTACAACAAATCGTAATCCATGTAGCATCCTCTGCCTGAAGCTTCTTGTCCCAAGGGATCCCAAGAATTTCCAACTACCCTATCTTTACTTTTTTAAGATATACCTTTAGTTGTAGGTTTTTAAGTTGAAAAACTTCATACTTATCTTATTTGAATGCCATGGTGTATGTGATAGAAAAATGGTGCACAACTTCACACGAGGCTTATTACTTAAATTTGTCATTTCATGCATTCAGAGTCTTTTCCATGGCAGATTATCTTCTAGTAACAGTTTATTTTCTTGGTTCTACTAGTTCCTGATTTGTTTACTGAATTATTTAAAACTTAAAAGTGAAGGTAATCAAAACTGTTAACTTGCATTTTTCAATGTCATAAAAGGTTACTATATTCTCTTATCCTTGCGTGCAGTATGTTGTGCCGAAACCTGGATGACCTAGTCGGTCCTGCTTTTTTGTCCTCTCCTAAGGCACCAGAAAAAAATTCGAAAGTAACTACTGAGGCAGTTGTGACCAAACTGCACCACAAGATTGATGACAGAGATCCTTCGACTGCAAATGGCCCTAAACATAAAGCTGCATCTCATTCTGCTATTCAAGCTAATAACAATTCAAGTTCTTCAGACTCTGACAGCCATTATAAAGCATTGAAGGATTTGCATTGTTCAAAGAAGATTCATAGTTTTGTGAAAAAAGTTCCTACGAGCGCAGTCACCAGATCACAAGAATCAAGCAAATCTTGTTATTATTCAAATGGTTCCAGAAGCAACATCATAAAGTCAAAGGAAAACGATTGGAAGTGTAACAGTGATTGTCTTAACCTCTCTCCAAATTATTACAGAGATCATATTGGAAGTAGACTTGACATCATGATTGCTTCTGCATCTTGTGAAGAAGCTTCTGTCCTGTCTTATAGGACAAGCCAGAATGGCATTGATGCTTTTGGAGTGGGCAGTAGGACAAGGGAAGGGAAACATGATTCTGATCTAGATGTTGGGGGATATTTGCCTTTTGATTATGAAAAAAGAAAATCCAGAAATTATAAGAGCCGAATATATGCTGAAAAGCATTTGAGTGTAAAATCTTCTACCAGAGCATCTCAGAGGAAGGGAAATCATGATACCTATCACAAGAGACACTTGGTGGCGGGAGATTGTTCTCGTCCAAAAAGAGTTGCATCAGAGGAGAATGGAACAGTTTCTGAAGACCACTTTCATAAATGGTATCATGATGAGAGAGAGATAGTAAGTGATGCTTGTGAGGATTCTAATGAATCCATTTTAAAATATAATACAATTTTCTTGGAAAAAGACCCATTTCTATGGCATCAGAAGAGAAAAGTGGTTCAGGATCATTTTAGGATCAAAGATGGATGTGATGTAAACGCAATTCAGCACAGATATAGAGAACAGAATTTGCATGTAGTGCAAAGAAGACCTGTGGCTAACTTTATTAGGGAAGGGGGAAGCCTCTATGACAAATCTAATGGACATGGACCGGTCCCTGCCACAGAAATAAGAAACTCAAAAAGAAGATACAATGACACAAGCTCCTGTAGTGAGATGAACATATCAAATTGGTATATTGAACATGATGCAATACCGCATCAAAGAGATCTGCATGGTGCCAATTCACCAAGTGTTGACCAGAAACAATCTCTTGTTGTCAGAGATAGACATATTAGAAATAAGGGATATGGAAATCATTTTCCAAATGGCAACTATCATGGCCATTCATCATATAAAAATGATATCAAACTTTTCTCTAATGAATATAGAATGGATGAAAGGGGTTTATATTCTGATGAGAATGTGGAGTTGCATCGGGAACAAGCTGGCTTGTCGACTAATGAAGGATCCTTTAAATGTGCAAAGAATTCAAGACATGAGAAAAGTCATGTTAACCAGTATGCCACTGGTTACATTGATGATGATGTACTGGTTAATGATAGAAAGAAAATATTTGCTGAAGAATCTGCTGGACCTCTGTCAAAGGAATATAATAGATTTGTTTTGGACAATTTTGATAAGAAAAGGCATGAGCTGGGAACCTTAGAGCACCAGGAGGCTGTTAATTTGCATTTGAATGGTTTGAAAAGAAAGGTAAAACTTTGGGAAGCCAAGGCTTATTCTTTGTATCAGTGTACTTGTATCATTTTGAATATATCTGCCATTATATCATCGGGCAGCTTCTCTTTTACATGTCTTTTATTTACCTGGAGAAGAATGCAATAACTTGTAATTAGATGAGCCAGTCTTTTTCTCCATATGATTCATTTACAAACCATGAATATGTTCTTAAAGCTCTCCATTTAAGCCTGAAAATTTTCAGGTTGCAAGTCTGAACCAGCTTGTGAGCTATGACAACTGCGATTGTAACCTTAACCTTGAAGATATTAATCTTTTAATATGATGGGTGATGACCAATGAAATTTCTTTTTGCTTTTTTTAGAAGTTATTTTAGTCATCTAGGCATTAACTTGATGCATGTGAGAAGATGTTGTTTGATTAGGGAGTTATGTCCTTCTGGAAAAGGAAAAATTAGCAAGTTCACAGATAATTAGAAATCACTTGGTCCTCTATCCTTATGCTTGGTCAAGTAGAACTATTATTCTTTCATTAAAATGTCATAATCAAGGTTTAAAAATACCAGTGTTGGTACCTGTATTGGAAATTTATCAGATTGGTACCTATGGTGCATCTTGGTACACCAATACAACAAACTAAAAAGAAATGTTAGCATCCATTGTTACTGCTAGTACATCATTCGTTGATATGGACCAGAGGCATAAACCATGAAATTTAAAACCAACATTAGAATTTTGCATTAGATGCTGCCACTTGTTACGGCTTTTCCATTCTGATAACAAGTTTCTTGATTTCCTGTTTTGAGTTTCTATTAATAATTGAAAATTACTTCTTAGCTGATTTATGGCCAACTATAATTCTATTTTTGTTTTCTGAAATTGACTCATCTTGGTTTTATAAAATTTGATATTATGGCAATGGTTAGAACTTAGAACTATAATCTGATCATTCGTTTTGCTACATGTTTATTTTATTATTTCTTAAGATTGTTTTAGCATACATTTAAGCATTTGCAATAAATCCTTGATGCTGGTTGTCTATCTTTTTATGTCACCCTGACATCCTTAGTTGATACCAGTTGCTTCTTGATGATTTCTGGTATTGGTAACTGAAGGCTATTAGTTATTCTGGTTCAGACATGATTTTATGTGCTTGTTTATAGCTTAATTAGATGTTTTTGTTGAACATTGTGTCAGACCAGTCGTCTGGCATGAGACATCGATCTGCTTATGAAGATCAATAGGAACTGAAAGGGGGAGCTCAAAATTGGTTCCGTTTCCTTGAGTCTGAATATGTGTATGTTGTGGGAGTTGCGTTTGTTCACACTAATTCATAGATCATCTATCTCCGAAGATCATTTGTTTTTATTGAGCCATAAGTGTCTAGTTTCAGAAAATACTCTTTATGCACTTTTGAGAATGTAAAGAATAATTGCAGGTTTAAAATGCTATAGTAAGATCATCAAACCATAAAAACTTATGAATATCCTTTTTTTTAAGCTGATTTCCTTGAGATATAAAATATCATGTTCTTGCTCTCTTAAGTTTTTTTATTCCTCCAAAAGGGATGTGTAAAAAACATCTGCTCTTGGTGCATTTTGTGCGTCAATTTATTCTTGAGCGAACTGTTAAAACACAAAGTATTAATTTTTTCTTTCTTTTACTGCACGAGAATTATTCTATTTAGTTTATACTTATTTTTTAGATCTCTAAATGTCTCATTGTGGATGAGGACTTCATGCAATAGGTTTATACTATATTCGTTAATTTGATTAGACCTTTACAATTTGATCTTTTTATTTTTTGTTTTGAGGATTAAACTTATTGCATAAACCTTTACAATAGGTTTATGCAATAGGTTTATACTATAAAATGATCACCTTGTTTATAGTCCTGATTGTAAATATAGTGAGGAATTTGGAGTTGATGAGTTTCTTAACTTTTATTATAATTTTTTTTCCTTAGTAGCTTTTATCCTTCAAATAAGTTGACTTGAGAAAAGCAGAAATGTATTTAATTATGTAGAAAGTTGAGACATAGTCACATAATTATTCATGGTCTGATATTAAAGTTTTGTTGTACAGTAGTAGAATCTTGCTCCTGATGTTGACATTATACAAAACACAGGAAATCATTAGGGACATCCAGATCTTGATTACTTGTCAGGCAGCTCAATTATGATTTGATTTATTGTTGGTTTTTGTATGTCCATCTATATAGAAGTAATTCTTTACAATTAAATGTGTTTGATATTTAAAAGAAAATGATAGATGTGAATAAATCTCAGGCTCAAAGAGTTGTGTCATAAGAAAAAGTGTTAGGACAGTGGACGGTAGATGTTTCATGCCTTATTATTTTGAAGAAAATAAGTGGCGTTTGCAGTGGTCATCGATAGACCCATATTATGTGTGTATACACTTCTGCATCTGTGGGTGTGTATACATATTATATATATGCATTTTTATTCATGAGTGTTTATGGACTGGTTTTGAAGGGAAGGCTGACCCTCCCCAGACCCCGCATTGGCGGGAGTCTCATGCACTGGGTATGCTGTTTTTCAGTGTTTATTGACTGGAAAATGAAAGCAAGAAAACTGCATATGATAACTCATCTTGTGATGTCCACTAACTAACTAGTTGCCTTTCTGAGCAACTCTTTCTAATCATCATAAAGCCATTGATATATGGTTCCTAGAGTTCAAAAAGAGAAGCAGTTGCGAATGAAATTCTAATAGAATCAAACTTGATAGGAGCTTTGGGAGTTGTGTGCCACAGCAAGATATATATACATACATACATATATATATATATATATGTGTGTGTGTGTGTGTGTGTGTCTCGCTCTCTCTCTCTCTCTCTATATATATATATATATGTATATATATATATATATAATTTTAGAGATATGTATTAGTTTTTGACGTTGCTTCCATGCCTTCATTTGTTTGTCACTTAGACTTTGCTGTTGTGTTTACTATATAGTTCTTTTTCCTATTCTTTTGTTATTGTCAAATGGTTTTTGCCTTTCATTTTGCTGGATGCCAGGTCCTGTACTTTGATTAATCTATTTGCATATAATCTATTTGCAGAATGTGACATTGGCATTACACTAGTTGTAATTGGTAGCTTTAATTTTAAATGAAACCTAGATTAAGCTGTCTGGTACATACCATAGCGAATTAGTGATACAAAATAGCTAGGCTGTGTTGAATTTTTTTCATTAGTGAAAAAGTAGGTCTGGAAGATTATGATTGTTAGTATGTCAGATCATGTCTTTGATCAACATTGGTCAGTTTTTATTTTCAGTAGCAGTATCTAATGTAATAATAGTACTGTATTATTCTTGATTGCTGCAGACATATTACACTTAGATATGTTTTCTGCTTGTATATCTTTTTTCAGATTCTGATTATCCTGTTAGCAAATATTATTATATCTGACTATCCTGTTAAACAGTCACATGCCTGCTGAGATGGAAAACCTGGGTCCTGTTTTTCATTATTGTGTTGCAGTGTTGGTGTATCTAGTAATGAACTCCCCACACACTGTAAATTAACAAAATCTTCATATGTCATCCCCCAGCTTGTTTGCATCATTATGTCGTTTTATGAATTAAGGTATTTTAAATTGTGAGTTCATTGATTCACAAGAAACTGTCCACTTACCACTTTAAGTGTAAAAGTCCTAGTTGATTTCTGCAACCTCATGGTGCTCTGTGACTTGATCCTTCTGATCTCCTTTCTCATTCTTTTTGCTGCTCTTACGTTTTGTGCCCATCCAGTTAAGAAAACTGAACAATATTACAGTACCATTGTGTTCGTATTGTTTTATAAGATTGTAATAAACTCCATCATATCCAACTCAAAACCTTTTTCCTTTTTTCATGATCATTTCTTTTTAAATTTTGCATGCCAAACACTGGAGTGGTGTAATATATCATCTAAGCTGCTGTTAAGATCATTCTGGATATTTCTTGAGTGTGTTCATACAAAAAGGGAAATAGGATTCCTCAATCCTGCTCTTGTGGGGTTGCGTTCCTGCTAATTAATGTGGGTCGTTGTCTTTTTTACTTTTGTCGATTTTCAATCCTGCTAATTTTTGTGGACAAATTATTCTTTTTGATTTTCACTATTTAGATTTTATACTAATACTGTCCCTTTGGTCATATTCTAAACATGGCATACCAATTTTTCTTTGGGTTGTGTTGATATTACTTGGAGGAAAAAGAAGTGAGAGGAAAGAAATAAAGAGGAGAACAACTAAGGACAACATTTACCTAGTTGATCACTATTGAACTAACCCGTACACAAATCTTTAGTGAATTGGATGTGACGGATGATCTTTAGCAAGGTGAAGGTCTCAGGCACTTTAGAACTTGGGGGGTGATCAGGGATTAACATTTCATGTGCTGTGGCAGATGGGCATTACCAATATCCTTAGGGCATGACTTGTTATAAAGTTGTGCCAGTTGAGATACTCTTATGTTGACCATCATAGGTCAAAGTTGGACTAGTTACATGTTGACACCTCTCACATTGGTCAGGCCGATATTTCCTTGGTGCAATATATTCTGACTCGGGCCATGGTACAGGAATCCTTGGTTGTAACACAGAAATCAAGGAAGCATCTTGATTCTAGTATGGATGACAAAATTTGTCTCATGTCAATGGTGGAAGCATCTTGTACTGGACCTTCCATAAAAAAATGATACTCACTATTGTTTGAGATGGCCTGATTCGAATATTGTTATTTGTTATAGGATGATTCTAGTATGACCTATTAGATCATGGGGAAATTAAATTGTACATCCTCAATCTCGATTATGATCCAAAATTATTCGAGCTAAGAATTGGAGTCAGTAATTTTTATTGTGACCTTTTGGTTGTTAAGTGGCTGAAACTACATGTTTTTGTCAATGTGAGTTGCATTGCACTGACTTGTATTTACTGGTCCGAGCATGGTCCAGTTATAGACCATAATGGTTTGGTAGTTGTTGGTATATTCTTTTATCTTTCTTTTGGGTTATACTGCTTGGTATGTATATCAGGCTTCATATTGATTTAATTTAGATTACCACACTAGTACCAAACCAAGATTTAAATCCTTAATTGAAACGATATAGTTTCTAACCAAATCTCTGTGCCACTATTATGATGGAAATGGCAATCTTTGTCATACATGGAACCAGGGTTTGCAATTTTGACCTATACCGTCCGGTATGGGCGGTATATATCGGTCCGCCAGGTTACCGGTACGCGGACCGCCTGCTACTGGGCGGTACTGCCAAAAATCGACCGTCGACGGCCGATTGAGGGAAAAATCGACCGTCGGCGGTCGATTGAGGAAGAAAAAGGGAAGAAGAAGAGGAAAAGAAGAAAAAAGAAGAGGAGAATAAAGAATACCGCGCCGTCCTCGCCCGCGTGCCGTCACCGCCCGTGGGTCGCCCGCGCGCTGTCGCCGCCCGCGGGAGCTTTTTCTCCTGCGCGGGGAGAAAGATCGAGGTGACGTTGCCGCCTTTTCTTTTTTTTAATATTTTACTATATTAATATTATATTATATAATATTATATTATAAAAAAATTATATTATATTTAATATATCGGATGGTATGTACTGTGTGTACCATTTGGTACCGACAATATATCGGTACACTGGTACGGACCGGTAAGTCAAACCTTGCATAGAACAATCCGTTCCAACTAATGTCAGGTTGTAAGTGTATGTCACATAGAGGATGATACAAATAGTGGGTTAGATCCAAATAATGGATGGTGATATAGACTAATGCTTATATGTGATCGTAATTCCAGTTAAAGGTTCAAAAAGTGGCCGGGAACAATTTATTGACTTAGCTCCAAGTTCATGATAGATGATGGCTTACACCATGAACATTAGAGTGCCTCTTTATAATTGTAGAATATGTTATGAGCATGGTTTAAGAGTGGTATGAGCTTATATTTACTGGTCGAGACATATATCAAGTGTCTTCTCCAATTTGGTTTGTTGTAGGTTGTACCATCCGTAAGTTCACCATACTGGCTTGATGCTGTCAGATTGATAGGTACTGCATGGCAGTCTTACTACTTGGTATTGGTATTTTTTAAAATTTTGACAATTGTCAACAACTCTCAAATATTTTCCTTTTTTTCTTCTCACTTTCTCTCTGTTCCCGTCTCTCTCTGTCGTTCCTCCTCTCTGCATTGTCATCATCGTCTCCTCGTCCCAATTGAGTCACCATTGTCTCCTTCGTCTCATATTGGTGGATGCATCATCAGCTCCTCCTCTGCCGCCTCTTTGTTTGCCTCCTCTTCCTCCCTGTTTCTTTCTCTTTTTCTCTGCCAGACAATTCACCCCTAGCCAAGCCCATACCTGTTGGCATGGGGGCATATTGGTGCACAGTGTGATATTACCGCCGTCTGGTCCCATCCAAGGAGTAGTATCAATACCAAACCGAGATTTGAAACCTTGTTTATTGGATAATACAGATCGCTAGACTTTGTAAGAAAAAACTAAGGTGAAGGTAGGATTTGTTCTTGGGATCTTGCTATCAAGGTCTTTATCAGCTAAGCCAGGCTAGTACATTCAAATATTGTGTCAGTAACTAAATGTAATGGAGCGATTTGTTCCCAAGATCTTGTTACCAATAGTCAAGATATTTACAAGCTAGTTTATTTAGCACCTTGAAATTGATTCCAACTTTTTTGAAAAATTTGATTGAGTGAAGTAATTTAAGATGAAGGCGTAAGTCGATTCCAAGAGCTTGCTACCAAAAGTTTGGATCTTTGTCAGCTATAACTATCTTGAATGTCATTGGGATCATGTATCCAAATCTCAGCCATACTGGTTAGTATGGTCTGATTTTTATTGTTCTGATAATTGAAACAGTATGTGAAGTGAGCAATTTCACTTGGACCAGTTTGAAACAGGGTTTTTTCCCTGTAAGTTTATCACACTTGGTTTTTCGAGCAGTAACCTTGCTAGTTTTTAGCTATACCGGGTGGAAGCTGACAGTCTCACATTGACTCTCTCTTTGCTGCATGGTACCTCTCTGGCTCCTTTTTCTCTTCTCTGCTAGTCTTTGTCAGTATAGACTAGTACCAACCTACACTGACACTTCATACAGGTGTTGGTACTATACTGGTCTGGTTGTCGACTGGTAGTGGTACAGGATTCAAATTTTAATCCATGGTTGATATTAGCACTGTTAAAAGAATACTATCATGAAATAGTTCTTGAAATTGTTGTAAAAGCATAAAATTTTCTTCTAGTTATTTATTGTTCATAGCAAACTACTGTACTTGTAAGCCACCTTTCCTGCATGTTATATCCTCATCCTGAGAATAATATAAAGCTTGTAGTTATGATCAACATGAAGGACAATTAGAGAAGTAGATGGGAATGAAAATATTGAACCGCAATAAACTGATCTTTAGCATAGTCGAGGTTTTTCATCATAATGTAGTCATCCATGACCTATATTTGCACTAAATATATTCTCTACGCGGTTATCCAAATTGAATGATGACAGTATATTTGCACTAAATATATAAAAATAATAAATATCCTTTCAGGCAACTATCAACGTGTACTTCCAGTTATTTTCTGACTATGCTTGACCATTATTATATCCTCTTGCGACCTCAGATTGATGTTACTGTGTATCTGATACTAGCAATTATCCTTCTCATCTAGTGTTTTCTTTTTTTTCAGACTCATCAGACATAAGTACATGCATATTATGCATCCTTTGACATTTTTTTTATCTGATTACTTTCAATTGTTATTTGTTCCTTCTTGTGATAGTAATTTGTGCTTTTGATAATTCTGATTAGTTCTGGACCTTATAACTGAATGATGAAGTTTTTGCATGTATATGTTCTTTTGTAGAAACTAATCATCTATTATCTTTTTATACTCTTCCCTTCATTGGTTGTAGCTTTTTTGGTATGCCTAGAACAAATATTGTTCCACAGCTTGCTTTAAATATGTAAGATGTCGTCAATTGTCATCTTTCATCACAGTCTTTTTAATTCGTTGCTCTTGTTGAAAAATTTCAAGAGAACCCACTCTATGATTCTTTGGTGCCAGTAAATTAGCAGATCTAGTTTTCAAAATATTTGTTCCTTAAAGAGACAGTTTATACATGTGATATAGCTGTTGGATGAATAAGCAAGCTGTTCTCAGCTTGAGGCATAACTCAATAAAAGAAAGATGAGATTTTGACTTTTTCTGTTGAGTTATTGACAACATTAGCCTCATGCACATGTTTATATCAGGTTTAAATCATCAGCAGTCTTTTAAATCAGTAAATCATAAGCAGCTATAGTTTAGCTCAAATTTTCTGGAGTTAAGATTGAATTTGGCTCAGTAGCAAGGTCTGTCGTTTTGAGCGATATCGCCCGGTACGGGCGGTATGTACTAGTCTGCCAGTAGACCGGTACGCGGATCGCCCACTACCGGATGGCACCATCGATTGGGGCTGTTTATGCCCTGTTGCCTCTCGAAATTGGTTGGTAATGATTGATTTCGATTGTCACCGCTTGTTACCAGTCGGTATCAGCTAAGGAAGAAGAGGGACAAGAGGAAGAACCTGGAGATCCGGCGCCGCTCTCCCTCGACGATCCCGATCCGTCACCGCCCTCTTTCGCCAAGATGTCGCCTCCTTCCTGTCTAAGGCGACGAGGCGATGACTTCTCATTCGCGCACGGAGAAGAAGCCTCAGCGACGTCGTTGAGGCTTTGTGGGGAAAGTTTTTTCTCCCTGCGTGGAGAGAAGAAACGAGTCGATGTCGCCATCTTTTTCTTTAATTTTTAATGTGTGTGTGTATATATATATATGTATGTATGTATGTATATATATATATATATATATATTTGTATGTATATATTGAGTGGTACACTTTGGCATAACGTTCGATATACTTGTATCGTATCGTAACGAGCTAAGTATGATACGAGATAACGAACCTTGGTTTAGATAGGCGCTCGTGCACTCGCCTAGGCCTTCAGGTGGTGCGAGGAGAGACCTGAGCGTGTCAACACTGAAGCACCAGTTAGGCGCTCGCCTGAACCTAGGCGTCAGGCGCCTTGGTCAAGCACTTGAAAACCTAGCTCCTACAGTTCGGTTGAACAGTAGCTAGTCGGTTCGATTGAACCAACTAGGCTACGTAAAGTTACTTTACTTGCAAAACCCACCCCCCACACACCCTCGTGCAACCCTAGCGCAACCTCTGCCTCCGTCGCTTCTCTGTTGCTCCCTCCACCGTCGATGCCTAGGACCGACGCTTCCTTTGCCACCGACATACGAATCTGAAGGTGTAGCTTTTGTGTGCACTTCCCTCCACTGTCGCATGCTTCCCATATGCAACTCCCTCCACCATTGAGGGAGAGGACCTCAGCTTCCTCCGCCACCGACAAACACATTTGTCTATGCCCACGACGTCACCGTTTGCAGCTTCCGCCGTTGCTTCTACCACCATCGTCCGAAGCTTTCTCTATCGCTATTGCTATCGCCTACAACGTCCTCCACCATTGCTGTCGTCCGAAGCTTCCTCCGTCGCTACTACTATCATCCGCAACTTCCTTCGCTGTTGCCGCCATCACCACCGCCCTCTCCTTCCCCACTTTCACTATAAGTGACTCTTCTCCCCTCTTAACTATTGTTAACAGTAGATTAAATACTGTTAACAGTAGATTGTTAACTATTGCCATATAATAGTTCCTATGTAGATTTTAGCACTGTTAATCTCTATTTATCAATTGTATTATATTTTTTTATATTTTAATATTTCAGACGTGCTTAGCTTTGCTCGGGCGAGCGCCTAGTGCCTCGTGTGTTTTTGGACTTGGCATCTTTCGGCGCCTAAGCGCTTTTTAAATCACCAGTTTGGCTTGATCATAAAAGAGTGCATGCTCTAGAAATAGGTAACTAGATCTGACTTCCATCTGTTGCCTGTGATGCCATTAATCTACTTTAAAATCCAGATTGTTATCATCCTAGATTCTAGTCTTGGTATTAAGTACATGCCTTGACTGAAACTTGCATCATAGATGAAACATGAAACATACTGGACCTCAGCATGGGTAGTAATGTGGTTGGATTTACCCATTTTAGATGGAATTACGGGGAAAACAAAATTGATAATGACTTTAGCTAATGGAACTAAATAGATAATTGCTTACCAACCTCCAATATACAGTGTGTTGTCAGAATAGTTGCATCCATGTTGCAGTGGTCACATTATGTTGAGGCAGGAGCCACTATTAACCATTTTTAGAGGTTGGATTTTGATCCTTTCCTAAGCCCAAGCTGGTTTGACTATGATTTGTTTAATTTGGCTGATGATGATTTAGCACCTGTTTGCATTAACTATGTATAGGAATTTTACATTCATACACATTGTGTAACTTACACATTTGACATTTCATTCTCTTGGTAGAACATTCTGTACAGCCTGATACTGTCTTGCATCCGCTGAGAGCTTTCATTACATGATTTTCTTAGGAAGAAGTCTTTGTTAGTGCTTGATCTTCCGAGAATCATACAAGAGAAAGCTTTAACTTACGAACTATCTAGGTTGGCTACATCAATTCTTTTCTCTCTGTTAACCTCTGTTGAGGGCTATATGACTATTCAAACAAAGGCCCATCATCCCTTTTTTATCTTTTCTGACAAGTCTTTTTAGGTTTTCCTAACACTCTCCCGGAACCACCCATTTAAATTGATTTCTCTCAGTTAAATAGTGCTCATATTGATCTTCTTTGGCCATTTGAATAACGCTAAACAGTTTTCTCATTTGTTATCCTGTTTCTTTTGATGAAAGTGGCCTTCCAAAAGTAGACTTACACTTGTAGTAGAAGTTACAATGCTTGGTAGACGAAACTGGCAAAAAGGAAGTGCATTTTCAAGAAAAGCCTTGCTTCAAAAGGAATGGCTTCATCTGGTGATGTTCTGAAATCATTTAAAGTGAAACAAACCTAAAGCCCAGTCCTTGATCTTTTTCTTTTTCTATTATCTATACAAACTCTAATAGTAGTCTTTATTACATGTAGTTTAAAGCAATGTTTGTCATTCCGTATGCACTGGCACACTACAGTCGGTATTTGCCAATTTGGTCATAAACTGGGATGCAAACCACCCCTTTTCAAACAACTCAGGTCTAATACTTGCTTGGCTTATCATTTGGAGTGAGTAGGAAGTCCAATTTGTTTATTTTTGTTTTTCTTATTAGGGTTACCCCTTTCCCACCTCTCTATCAAGATTTCTCTTGCCTTTCATGCTTGCCTCCCTCGTGTCACCTGCCACTGCACGCTGTTAGCTCGTCAGCCTGCCATCATCAGCCTGTCAGCTCGCAGCCATTAGTTTGTCAGCCTGGTCGGCACTCATCTCCCCGTCGGCTACGATCTTGGTACCATGGTATGTACTAGTTTAAGGTGTGTTGATATGTCAACACAGACCGGGTCCGATTCTGTTTGACTATGGACTGGCACGGATACGACAAACCCTGGTTCGAAGTTTATGGCTTATTGTGATGTGACATCATCTTGTAATCTCTCGCTGGTATTCAGATAATAAAGTTCATGTCTGCTTTATCTTTATAATTCTTTCATATTTTTTCCTATCTGAACTCTGAAGGTACAACGAAGTTCAATACTGTCATTATATTTAAAGGATTCCAATAAAATCATCCTGGATTATGTGGATTGTCCAATATATTAATGTATTTCTGATTTTCGTAGTTATCATATTCAAGTGCAAAATTTTGAGGAATTATTGCATACTAAGTGAAAAAAGATGTAGCTGTTGCTACCATACAAATGCATTATGGCAGTTCATCTCATAATATGTACTTTGTGGCAAGATTTTTAATCTCGTACCATACCAATGTACCGACCTTTGCTCAGTACGATATGGTATGGCGTATTGAGCGGTACGCTAGGGTTTTTAAATAGAAAAGCCTCCGAGAATACCTTAAAAAAAAGAAAAAAGATTAGGATAGGGTTTTTAAATTAGAAATAAATATACATTTAGTATAGTTTCAGTAAAACTAATACAAATTACGTAAGAATAGTGCTACATCTTTTTCGAGCTTTGAGGAGTAACCTTGTGCAAGGTTTGTAATTTCAGTCCGTCTAGATCGTCCTTCCATTAATATTGAATTATTTATAGAAAAAATATTTGAATTGTTAGATTATTTTATATACAACTTAAACTTTAAGATTCAAATGAATTAAACAATCACATGTGTAGATATACCTGATATGTTTGTCGAACTCATTCCTAAAATTGGTCCCACGATATAGTGTTTTGATACATTTAATCAATGTGGTGATGGTCGTAGGTTGATCGTCGTGAATCATGTATCCGAGGCGGCTCCTGAGGCATGTATTGGTGAATGTCAGAATTTTTACTTTCGCTACTTATCTATTGCTCCATATCATACCTCTTGATAAAAAAGTTTTCCTCTTAATCCTCCCTCCCAAATTAGCCTCCTAAATTTGATCCAATTCATAAATCGTTATTTTATTGAGTTTAGGAGAGTAAAAATGTGAGAATAAGAGAGAGACTATGAGTGGAAATGAGTTTGAGAGAGTTTAATAGAGTATGAGAGTGAAATTGATTGAAAGTGAGCGGAGGAAAGGGTTTAAAAACCCTTTAGGATGCCTCCAACTGTCAAATTGACCATTTGAAAAACTGAAATAAATAGGTAATAGTTGAAATCGATCGGTACCCGACCGATACAAGTTGGTAATGGTCGATATTTCGATCGTTACCACCTGGTATAGCTCCGTATCGCCCGATGTGGGACTAAGTACCTGATACCAACCGGTAGTGGGCGGTCTGCGTGACAGTATGCTGGCTGTCCGATACATATCGTTCGGTACGGTATTCAAATCCTTGCTTTGTAATCATTACCCTCTTAAGCTTGTCACCTATAAAACATATTTGTAATCAAATCCTTACATGTTTCATGAGATCAACAAACTGGGAGAAATAGATTTATTTATTTCTGGGATCAGAACTTCTACACAAAGAAATTCTGTCAGATTATGTTGTATCTTTTTTCTGGCCTGTCCAACAGTAGCAAGTGCACCAAATTCTTCCTTAAGTTTTATATTTTCTAGAATATAAACCCAATTCTATGTGGACATGCTGCTCTCCTTAAAATGCAACAATACTTCAAAAAAATCTGTTTGATGGAAAACAGAAATTGTATGCTCTTTTTTTTTGTTTTCCAGACATATCTATGTCACCTCATGTGATTGACAAAGTATGTTTTCTTTGTGTTTGTCCATATCTGTTATGAACAAGAAATAGCTCTATTGCTTCCAAGTGACTCTATCTACTCATTCTCTTTAAGAATAATTCCACTAGACATTTAGCAAGAAGTTGATGTTCCTTGTTGTATGTCCTTATTCTTATTGATCACCTCAATCCTAGTTTTCCTTACACATTAGTTACTTTTGTTTAGATTTATATTTAATGTCACTTTTTGAGAAAACTAATGAACTAACAGAATTTTATAGTTTTCTTATTTGTGTTAAAGAAAAATCTTGTTAGTAAAAGATGAATGAAAGATCTTGCAGAAGCATGATGGAGAAAACTTGAGCAGCTTGGGCTAATTGACCATTTACAAAATATAGTTGCTGATCTCATACAGCAAAATCTGCAGTTTTTCTTAGGAAATTTAAAAACTGTTTTAATGGAAATTTGTAAACGTGAATGAAAGAATCTGTTTGGTACGGATACCGGTAGGCAATCAGATTGTTGTGGTACTGGCTAATTGTATATTTAATATAGGTTGGATTAGCAGAAAGGAAAAGAGAGGTGCAAAACGAGGAGGTAGAGTAACAGTGATAGGTAGGAGGAACATAGCAGCAGAAGAATAGGAAGAAACAGAGAATAAGAAGAAACAAAAATTAGAAGTAAAAGAAAGTGGGGAGTACAAGTACTAGGCTGTTAGCAGGCTTGCCAGTGGTTTGTGTACAGTTCGACCGTTGGACCTGTAAAAACTGGACTGAACCCATCTCTATGGTCAAGATTTAAATCCAGTATTGTAAGCCTTCTAGATTGTCATGTTGTCTCAAAC
Source organism: Ensete ventricosum (assembly GCA_029747655.1). Classification (NCBI taxonomy): domain Eukaryota; kingdom Viridiplantae; phylum Streptophyta; class Magnoliopsida; order Zingiberales; family Musaceae; genus Ensete; species Ensete ventricosum. The sequence goes on from JAQQAF010000009.1 coordinate 57,273,109, forward strand.
TTATTGTGCTTAGGTGGACATTCCTGGTATTGCAGTTAGAAACTTACTGATGATTCTAGATTAAAGGATGCTACTGAATATATGGTCATATATTGTGGAGTAGATTAGCTAGCTTGTATTAAGATACGTACTCTGATATTGATTGTGTTGCCGAAGTCTATGTCATAGTGTTTTAGATGAAATTGTTTGTCTTGAATGTGCTTCCTATTCTAGGATTTAGAGATTATTAGGTGTATTTCAAAAAATTCTTTTCCATAAGACTTTTTATAGAATTTCTTATGAACATAATTTTGAGTTTTGATCATTAAGAAAGTTCAATATCATAAAAATAAATGTCATTTGCTTAGTTAATCTATCGAAAGCTAGTACCTTAGCTCGGTTAAATCATCTCATTAATAAAGATGTGGTGGCTCCTAAAAGCATCTGTGCAATTTTCTGATGCCTGAGCTCATTTCTTTCTGGATGTTCTCTTTTTTACTCTATTAGACAAATTTTTAGTTCATCCTTAGTATATGTGCATATGTTTTTTTCTTTTGTTTTCTTTTCATATTTTCAATGATGGGGAACATTATAGGAAGTGATCAATTTTTTTACTTCTATTTATGCTCCTGGAAGATGATATTTTTTTGTCTTAAAATATAAGATATTTTCTTGTTTTCAGGTGCGTCATCAGTTCATTTTATTTTATGCATGTGATTGATCATCGATCGTGCTTATTTTACTGGATCTTTGTAACCTGTTTTATTTTATTTTTTTGATATTACAAGCTTAGCCATATCTCAGTAGACTTAGCTTCATGGATACATGGGAAATGAATGATCAATGGAGGCTACTGATACCTCATAGTCAGATATTAGTGTCATTGATCTTGAACTAGAATAGTGCTTCTAGCTCTTACCTCCTTGGACTTGCTTTTCATTGGATATTTATCATCAAATTGTCTGTCTAGACTAAGATTGGAGATAATTAAGAGAATGCTTATGTTTCTCATATGTTCTTTAGCTATTAGATTCGAGTAATGTTACTTTTTGTCATTTTCTGATGGATGTGTTGATCTTTACTGGCTGTAGCACCTTAGACAAGGCAATCTAGATACAAGTAAAACTGGGAGGCAGAGTCATACACAACATCAAGGAGATAAAAAGGCTAGGAGTTCCAGGCCTAGAAAAAGGGCTTGTCAGCGAGGGGTTGCTTCGTGTATCTCAAAACTCGAAAGAAGTCATCAACATGCAGTTAGTTTGGATGCAGCTGGGGACCTTGATAGGGACAACCCAGATGACCACACCATGAAGAAATGCCAGGACAAGAAATCAATCCCACAAGATCATGAAGATGATGAAATCGAGGAAGGGCAGCTCATTGAAGAACCTGATGACCAAGTAGTTGGCTCATCAACAAAGCATCAAATCCCCATGGCAGTTAAACCTAGCTTGTCAGTTCATTTAGACGAGAAAAACAAACAATCCAAAGAATTCACCACAGATAGTGACACTTGTGGGGGATACTACAGCAAGCGCATACTGGAGACACTGGCAAAAATGGAAAAACGTGGAGAGAGGTTCAAAGAGCCAATTGCTCCAAAACAAGTAGAGAGGAGTCTGAAGCTGCAGAATGATGTTGCAGCTGTAACAGATGAAGTTAAGCAGCAAAGACCTGCCAGAAAGCGGCGATGGGGTCAGAGTGGACCCTTATAAAGGCCGGTAAAACCTTATTTTTTCAAAAGTTGTTATAATTCACTGCTTAAATTTTCTGCTGATGACATTACAGGGTGATCGGAGATTGTGAGAACCAAGTGAGAGTGAAAGTTCCCCCACCAAACATCATTGGAAATACCTTGTTCCAACGTTCGTAAGGTTCACTATCTTTCAATAACCATATGAACTGACTCTTTTTTCGGTTTAATTTTGCTCATATTGAATGGAAATTTTGTGTGATGTGCTTATTACGTTGCTGTATAAAGATTTGAAATCTGAGTGACTATGAAAGTTGAGCCATATGAATAAGAGAGCTCATCTGGTTAGTATTTCAGTATGTGCTGCTTCTAAGTTGCATCTGTTTTTTTTCTCTTTTGTATGTAAACAGATCTTTGATGAAAGGGTTTGACCTTTGGTCCATTCTAATGGCCAGAATTGTGAGTTAGTGACTACTTTGGGCCTATTTGTGGTTCCTTTTGTCCCCTCTTCTTCTTCTTCCCCGGATTCTAATGAGGGGTTACTTAACTTGCTTCAGCCTACAGGATTTCTGCGAGTGACGTGTTAATCCTACTTATAATGCAGACTCAGTTTTATCAATGCTTTTGCCAGCCGGAGAATAATCTGAAGAAGGATGGCGTGCGCTTAAATCATTAGGATCGTTTGCCATGGGATAATTTTGTTGTATAGTATTTTCTTCTTCATTTGCTGGAAATCAAATCAGTTGACACCAATTTTCGTCTTTTGACTCTGTTATTTTGCTGTCTTAAGCTTTCATGATAAATTGATCCATGGAATCGATGGAGAAAGACAAAGCACCATGTTGAAAGGCAATTTTTGTCATGAAACTTCACCAGGTAAACAGATGACGTCTATGTACAGTCTATCAAGAGATGAACTATACCCTAGAAATTTGTAGATAATGTTATGCATAAGAAAAATAATAATAAATTTTTATTTAATAAAAAAATCATACATCAATCACATTTAACATATATATACTAATCAGATATCAAAGATGTGCATCACATCCGATGATGCACTCTCCTAACAGCGGATGGAGAGGCATATCCCACAGGATGCATTCCCCGCAATAGCGGATGGAGTGGTATATCTTACCCATCCAAGTGAGGATATATTTCTCCCAATAACAGATGAAGGAACCCTTAGTCATCACATCTGATGACTCACTAATCCCCAAAGGGAATCACCGTAAATGCCCTTAGCAACGAAACGTAAACATCAATGATCATTCGTTTACATTCATCCATTCATTCATGCATGCATCCAAGAAATAGTATGATCAAATATTACAAAAGATCATATTCGATGTATGATATGTTATATTATGTCCATTGATAGCTTCGCATTGTGATAGACCCGTAGCTCCTTTCACAAGTTGCACTTTCATCGTGGACTACTAGCATAGTCACATACACTATATGGTAACAACTATATTAATATCATAAACAAAAAAAAAACTAATAATCCTTTTCATATAATATTTTTAAGTTCATCAAATCATAAAAAGATATGAAATAGCAATCTCTCAATAGTCCTCGATCAATCAAAACTCTAATGATAATAGCTCAATTGACTTAAACCAAGCTTAATTCGATTATAACCTAATAAAATCAACCTCAAATCCTTATAGAACTTGTCTGGAGTCACCCTAAACCGACTTGAACCTCAATCTATCTGATTCAGTCAATTAACAAGCTAAATCAGACTAAGTCATATAGTACTAGTCTTGGACGGGTCACATGTGTTACACGTGTTTGTCTCAAGTAATAGTCTATGCTGAGGTACAATAGGTTAGATAGAGGAGTGACAATGTGTCTTGCGCTAATCGTATAGTTGGCTAGACTTAACTTCACGAACTAAGTTAAGCCTTACTCACAAGTTTTAGACTGAGTCTTACCACCGAATTAGGCCATGCTCGGCTCGCAGATTGGGTCATGCTTAGACACATGAGTTGAGGTGTTTGACCATAAGTACATGACCGCATGAGCTAGACCATGCCTAGCCACATGGGTTGAGTCGTACATTGCCACATGGGCTGGCTACTACCTGACCATATGAGTTGGGTCATACCTTGCAATATAGGCTGGTTGCTATATGGTCACATGAGTTAGGTCGTACCTGGCCACATGGGTTAGGTCATGCCTGACAACATGGGTTGAATCGTACCTTGCCATATGGATTGGGTCGTATATGACCACATGGGTCGGATTATACTTGGCCACATGGGTTGGGTCGTGCTTGACCGCTAGGTCTTGCCTGGCCATATGGGTTAGTGTTAGGATCAATTGATACTGCCTGGTCACATAGGTTAGGTCGTACCTAGCCACATGGGTTACGTCATGCCTGACAACATAAGTTTAATCATACCTTGCCATATGAATTGGGTCAGATTATATTTGGCCACATGGGTTGAGTCATGCTTAACCATATGGGTTGGGTGGTGCTTGGCCGCATGGACTATGTCATGCCTGGCCACATGAGTTAGTGTTAGGATCAATTGGCACTAAAAGGGGGAGTGTGAATTAGTGCAAGTGATGAAAACTCGGTTTAAAGAAAACTTCATTCAAAATAAAGCTGATATCGAAATCATTTCATTTAAGTAGAGTAAGTAAGCAATTTAACTTATTGAACGATGCTAAGATTCTTGCTTAATGAAAGCTCAAATATAAACATGCAAATCCAAATAAGATTCAAGATAAGAGACACATATTTATAGTGGTTTGGCCTCAACCTGACCCATGTCTACTCTCGAGTCCTCTTCTCCGAGGTCCATCAGTGTCCATTATCAATCTTCTTTGGATGAAGATAAAACCTTTATACTTCTCACTCTCCTTTTCACAGGCTTAGGAGAGGAACCTTAAAAACTCACAAGGGAGATTTACAAGTTTTACAATACTTTCTTCTCTCCCTTACCCCTTTTCTTTTTATTACAATTTTTTCACACAATTTATCATAGAATTTCTAGCCCAAAATTATTGTATGAAATGTAAGAAAACTTGGGGTATTTATAGGCCCCAATTGGCTTCAGGATTTGGAGCCAAAAACCAGGTACGAGCAATATAATTGTCGGCGACGATGGTGCCACCGTCGAAAGCACCTTGAAAACAGGGTACATGCGGTACAAGATCATAAGTTAATTCCAGGCTAGCTGATTCCTCCAGGTCCACCTCCATCGACGCCCGGCGGTCGTTTGCTTCGTCGAGCTCGATCAGGAGATGCTCGGCTAGAGATTGGGCCTCAGCGGCTCGGACCTCGGCCGCAGCCACCGCGTTTGGATTCCCCCCCTCCTTCAAGTCTTGGAGTTCTTGGCGCAGAAGGGTCACCTTGCCGTCCAGGGAAGTGATCACCTGACCTGCGTCATGCACTCGGTTGAACAAGGCCGCCTGATAGTGTTGGTTCTGGAAATCGAACGGTCAGTCAGTAAAAAAAAAGAAGAGGAAAAAAGAAGGGAAAACGGGAGAAAAGCCCGAGAAGGCACTTACCAACACCATAGCTTTGGCTGCCCCGTCCATCAACACCTCGGATGGAAGAGTGTACAGGTCCGATGCCAGCCGCGAGAGCAACACGCCTCGGATATATGTTGCTGAGGCCTCCCCGCTCTGTCAGACCGGTGTTCCATGCGTCAGTGGTCTGAGGTCGGGGTCGAGGGGAGCGTTGAAAGCTTATTCGGGAATGTTGCACATCCGGATGGCGTGATAATCTCGGCCATCGACCCCGGCACGGGTGCTGCACAGTTCCCTCACCGACTTGGGTCTTTGCCTTAGGGCAGGAGGCTCGTCCGAGGTGTCGACGGGCCCTTTTCCCCTAGTGGCTCTGTTGGCCTTGTGAGGGGATTTGCATTGATCCTTCTTCTTTTGGCCGACAGAATCACCCCCCCCCCCCCCCCCCCCCCCCCCCTTTGGCCCGGGGATTTCCGCACATCAAGCTCATGCTCACCATTTCTGCAGAACCAACCATCAGTCAGGAAATTAGATAGCGAAGTTCAAACAAAAGGACAAGGCATACCGCGAGAAGCTGGACTGAGGCCCGCCTCGACCAGCCACTCCTCGGTCAAGTTTCTAATGGCCTGAGACGTGGAAAGGTTCGAGGGGACGTTGCTAATAGGGTGGGTCGACCACTCAATACCAAAATCCCATCCCTGACGCCTACTTACAAACAAAAATCGCACCTTCCAACCTTTGTTGTTGGAAGGGGCACCCCCGACCCTGAACCCCGACCGAACAGTTAGATAGTAACCCCCTTGACCCCTACACAAACGAAAGCAAGATAGGAACAAGTCCCGACTCGGGACGATTCCCGATCCCTTACATTCCCCGAGGAAGGTTATGATATAACGCCAAGAATTTGGCGTGATCTGATCGGGCGACACCCGCCACCAGTTGAGACACTCCCCGATGACGGGGTGAAGAGGGAACCTCAGCCCCGCCTCCAAGGCGTCGATAGAGATACCGAACCCCCAGGACAAGGGTGGTACGGTCGCTGCCCTGACCTAGGCGCATGAAGGACATACTCACTCGGAGACGGTTGAATCGAAGTCATGGTGCGACTTCATAGCCTCCAAGGCTTGAAGGGCCTTAGCGTCCGCCCCGGTCATCACACCCGAGGACGAGCTCTCGGGAACCGACTGATTCCCAAAGGAATCATTGGACCTACATCTTTCCTCTCGGGGAGGAGGAACGGGAGAGGAAAGAGGAGAAGAGAAGCTAGAAACTGAGAAGGAAGGAGTGGACACCATTCCGACCTGATCAATAGGGAAGCAGAAAGAGATGGAGCGACCGAGAGATGTGAGGTCCGAAGGCTCAGCGAAGGAAGGAAGAGAATAAGAAGTGATCCTCCGCCACTGTTGACGGGAAGCTTATATGGACCGCGTCATTTCGACTTCCCGAGGAGGCGGTGGGACCACCTAGGGAATATGCGAGCCGCACCTTCAACGGTATGCAGATAAGAGTAAACATCGCCACGTCAGCCCATCCCTCCTCCTCGTGTTACCCCTCGTTATCTCACATCGCGTGCACAGGCACCGCTCACCATAACTGAATGGCGTTTAAATGCCAGTCTGCCAGTCCTTTGCCCGAGTCGCGTGTCTCGACCAGTCCGCCAGTCCTTTGCCCGAGTCACGTGTCTCGGCCAGTCCGTCAGTTCTTTGCCCGAGTCGCGTGTCTCGGCCAGTCCGCTAGTCCTTTGCCTGAGTCGCGTGTCTCGGCCTGTCCGCTAGTCTTTTGCCTGAGTCGCGTGTCTCGGCCAGTCCGTCAGTTCTTTGCCCGAGTCGCGTGTCTCGGCCAGTCCGCCAGTCCTTTGCCCGAGTCGTGTGTCTCGGCCAGTCCGTCAGTTCTTTGCCCGAGTCGCATGTCTCGGCCAGTCCGCCAGCCCTTTACTCGCGCATCTCGATCGATTCTTCGCCCGAACAGTGTACCTCACCCACCTCAATTTTCACTATGGCCCAAGGGTGACTAGTGCTCGGGGTCATCCCCTCGATTCACGAAGTGCCTCGGCGAGACCCCTCTCGGGGGGGAGAATGATAGGGTACCCAATGGGCTGGTCCGACTCGTCCAAGTCCACACTAGATGGACAACCACGACAACACTTCGGAGAAAGCTACGTCAGCCCGAGGGACCAGGTCGGCAGCCGATCTGGTATCCGAGGTGGAGGTGATCGGGTACGACACTACCTAGCTTCACGCCCATTAATGTAGCATGGCACGCCATGCCCTCGCCCCATGCTGCTGCAGCCTCACGTCCTTCGTACATCTCGGCCATATCCCGAGGGACGACAAAGGTAAGGCTGGGTGTACTGACAAGCTCCCCTCCCACATGTATAAAATACTCGTTTCGGCAACAGGTAAAGGAGGGAAGAAAACTCTCTCTCTCTCACTCACTCACTCTCTCTCTCTCTTTCTCCAGAACTCTTAACTTCACCCTCCCGGGAGGGCAATTCTGGATTCTCTCTAACTTTGGCATCAGAGGGGCCTCACGGGGTCAACCCTCCCATTCCCGAAGAGGCTTGTGTGCAGGATCGTCATCCCCGAGACGGTCCGAGGGATCAACCGACCGACGCTCAGGACGAGAACTACTGAGGGAGCGCCAATCCACGCAGGAAGTCTCGATCCCCACCGACGTTGGCGGACTTGCGCACTCGGACGTGAACAGGTCGAGCTGACACCTCAGCTCGACTCCTGAAAGTTTCATAATAGGTGGATACCCCCATGCACACGACGGCTTGTGGCTTCAGGGTTCTTTGTGGCTAGGGTTACGAAGAAGTGGATGATGAAGAAGACCGGCCCCGTAGGATAAAGGTTTAATGGTGTTTGAATCAAAGCCATTCTATCATTTCATTGGTTGTACCTTCAATTGAAGATCATATACCACATCCTGTAGCTAATAAAAATAATTTCTAAATTTAAGTTTGGTATTTATATTCAAGACACTACAATTATTTCATCGTAATCAATCTTCATCATCTGAGTGGTAGCATAATGGCAATGAAACTTCAATTGATAGTAATACCTAAAGACTTACAGATATGCCAATATAGTTAATCTTTGTCACCTGAATGTTAGCATAATTATAATAAAACATCTATTGATAGGGATACTTAAAAGATATTTTTGATTAAGAATACATCAAGTGGGATTTAGATTTCAATAGGAAACCTCTCCAGAAGCTACCAAGAAAAAGTAATGGTGGTTGGAGTAGGGTGGAAAAATGCAGTCTTCTGCAACCATTCTATCAAGTCAAGGAATGCTCAACATCTTTTTCCACCTAATTCCATCTGTCTCATAAACTAGAACTGGGAAACACTTCATCCACCCATATTTTGAAGTCACAGCTACTACTAGCACTTGTCACTAAAGTAATATATCAGCGAGGAGGTTGATCGCCAAAGTAGCCCCATCTCCTTTGAATCTATTTCTTGATCAAACACACACACACTCATCATCTACCAAAAAGCATTAGTTGGATCATCCACCAAAAAGCATGATGAAAAGATCAAACTGATGAAAGAAGGTTTGTCCAGGAAGCTGTTTGATTATAAATTAAATCCACAATGTTGTATTCATCCTCTCCACTCGTAAACCTTACATGCTTGAAGGCGCCACCACCATGTCTTCCATCTCCCCTCTCAAGTGCTGGTGCCTCTTGCTGGCTGTGCTTTGCTTATCTACGTCCTGTTGCAAGTCAGGTGAGCGTTCTCTTGTTACTCTGATCGATTGCACCAAGAAATAATAATAATAATAATAATAATCCCTAATCCTACCCAATGTGTTTTTTTTTTTTTTTTTTTTTGCATGCAGATCAAAATGCTGAAGGCATTGTTGCAAAAGCGTTGGCCTGTTTCAACGATCGCTACGTAAGTGCACAAGCACTGTGTTTCTTCTAATTCTTCATATCTCCTCAATGTTTTCACTGTGGCACGTAAAAAAAAAAAAAAAGGTTTACAGCAGCTGCCAAGAGTCCTATAGGCTGAACGCAGGGGGGACTCTAAATGTCCCTCAAGAGGCAACCGATGGCTACTGCGGTGGGCCGTGTCTCACCGAGACGAAGCTGGTGCTCTCTTGCGTGGACAACATACTCTACAACTTCCGGTTCTACAATGGCGCATCAGTCCGAGACGTGCGTTACACCCTCGACGCAGGCTGTGGCCACACCAGCAGGAGAGGTAGCAAGCGATGAGAGAGTGTCGTCGACGATAGTGATGGATCATGCCATGCGAGAGTACAAAAAAGGCATTGACTTATTTGGTTTGCTGGTTGCAGGGGACTTCAACGTTAATGAACACCTGTATGATGATATCGATGGCTATGGTGGGTACTACGATCATGGAGACAGACTCGTCGTCCCGGTTTACTTGCTGATACTCTTCAGCTGTGTTCTGCTTCTGTGAAGCTACTGATCTTACTGTCTGGGTTCATATATATCAATCACCAAAGACCAGACCTTGCCATTAATGTATTAAGAACCTTCATATGTCAGTGCTTCCTACTCGATCACTCCTCGTCACAGTCACACAGAGTGGAGGAGGATTAAAATTGTAGAAATGGTGAGACTTGTATGGATGAAAGAGTAATTCTAGCTACAAAGTAAAAGGCAGGCATGCGTATGTTGCACTGAATACAAAGCAGAACGCATGCAATGTTTGTTGAGATTAATTCAGTTAGTTATGATTGAGTCGTTATAATAAAATAACTGATAGATCTAAATTAGTTAGATGAGTCTGTTGAGATAAAATAGATTTTTCTGATATTTTAAATATTTATATTTCATCCTTTGATCAATATAAATAGGTACTCTTGGTTCATTCCAAGGTACTGCAGATTGAAAGTACTCCTAATTCTCTCTACTAGTTCTTTTACTTTTTTCTGAAGTTCTACAGAAAAGCCAACAGTGGTATCAGAGCTAAGTTCAAAGAAGATCATCAGGAGTACGTCAGTAAAAGGAAGAGAAAAGCTAGTAGATCCAGAAAAAAATAAACAAGAAGATGATAAGTATTGGAGTAAGTGTTCCTAATCAACTTCTTGTTTTGAGCTATTAAGATGAAAACTCTCCTTATTTCACAAGGATTGTGGAATTTGGTAGAGAATAGTTTTATTGAATATGATCTACAGGATCCTAAAATTACTAAGGATCAAAAAGATCATATGAATGAGAATAGGCAAAAAGATGCAAAATCTCTATATATGCTACAACAAGCAATAGACGATTCTCTATTTCCCCGAATCATGATAGCATCAACATCAACAGAAGCCTGGAAGATATTAAAATGTGTGTTTGGAGGCACAGAGAAGGTAAAAATTTCAAAGCTTCAAATTCTTCGTCGTGAGTTTGAAACTCTCATAATGAAAGATTCAGAATCGATCACTCATTTTTTTTCAAAAGTTTCTTTTATTGTGAATCAAATGAGATCATACGGTGAAAACCTAAAAGATCAAATTGTAGTAGAAAAAATTTTACGAAGTTTGTCTCCGAAATTTGATATGGTTTCTACTGCTATAGAAGAAGCTAAATATACAAGCATATTATCTATTAATGAATTAATGAGTTCTCTTTTAGTTTATGAACAAAAAGTGAACAGATCTTCAGATGAGATTTCAGAATATGTTCTCCAAATTAAGATAGATAAAAAAAAGGAACATAAGAAAATTTTAGAAACCAGATCTCAAGGGAGAGATCAAAATGGCAGAGGATACTAAGGATCAAAAAGATCATATGAATGAGAATAGGCAAAAAGATGCAAAATCTCTCTATATGCTACAACAAGCAATAGACGATTCTCTATTTCCCCGAATCATGATGGCATCAACATCAACAGAAGCCTGGAAGATATTAAAATGTGTGTTTGGAGGCACAGAGAAGGTAAAAATTTCAAAGCTTCAAATTCTTCGTCGTGAGTTTGAAACTCTCATAATGAAAGATTCAGAATCGATCACTGATTTTTTTTCAAAAGTTTCTTTTATTGTGAATCAAATGAGATCGTACGGTGAAAACTTAAAAGATCAAATTGTAGTAGAAAAAGTTTTACGAAGTTTGTCTCCGAAATTTGATATGGTTTCTACTGCTATAGAAGAAGCTAAAGATACAAGCATATTATCTATTGATGAATTAATGAGTTCTCTTTTAGTTTATGAACAAAAAGTGAACAGATCTTCAGATGAGATTTCAGAACATGTTCTCCAAATGAAGATAGATCAAAAAAAGGAACATAAGAAAATTTTAGAAACCAGATCTCAAGGGAGAGATCAAAATGGCAGAGGAATAGGTCGATCAAATGAAGGTAATAAAGAAACCCGACAATGCTTTTGTTGCAAAAAAATAGGACATATTGAAAGAGATTGCTGGTATAAAAATAAAAATCAAAATGTTCCTCTTTGCTCTTACTGTAAAAAATATGGACATCTTGAAAAAGATTGCTGGAACAAAAATTAGACAAATTATCATGAGGAGAATAATAGTGAAGAAATGAATGAAGAAAATATTCTTTTTATAGCATCTAATGAAGAATATTCTAGTTCTGTATGGTTTTTGGATAGTGGATGTAGTAATCATATGACAGGGGATAGAAGCTTATTTCAGAGATTCGATGACTCAGTCAGATCTACAGTGCTGATGGGGAATGACAACAAAATTCAAGTGGAAGAAAAAGGAACAATTGTTGTGAACACCAAATCTGGTAAAAAAATTATTAATGATGTGATGTTTATTCCTGGTTTAAAACAGAATCTCATTAGTGTAGGACAACTGATGAGAAAAGGATATTATATTATTTTTTATGATGAAAAATGTTTGATTCATGAAAAGAAAATTGGTAAATTAGTAGCAACAGTAAGGATACAAAAAATAAAATGTTTCCCTTGGTACTTTCAGATTTCTCCTTATATGCATTCGTTGCTACTAATGCTGATGAATCAACACTGTGGTATAAAAGATATGGTCATCTGAATTATGATGGACTAGAACTATTAAATCAAAAAAATATGGTAGTTGGATTACCTGAAATTAAAAATAAAGATACAGTTTGTGAATCCTGTATTTATGGAAAACAACATAGAAATTCATTTCAAACATGTCATTCTTGGAGAGCAAAAAATCGATTGGAACTTGTGCATGCAGATATTTGTGGGCCTATGAAAACTATCTCAAAAGATGGAAGTAGATATTTTATGTTATTTACAGATGATTGTACAAGAATGATGTGGGTATATTTTCTCAAATAAAAGGCTGAGGTTTTTTAAGTTTTTAAAATTTTTAAAGTATTTGTTGAAAAAAAAAGTGATTATTTTATTAAGACTCTACGTACTGATACAGGGGGTGAATTCAATTCCAAAGATTTTTTTAATTTTTGTAAGAATACAGACATTCACAGGGAACTCACTACAAGCTATACCCCCCAACAAAATGGAGTGGCAGAGCGGAAAAATAGAGTGGTGGTTGAGACTGCCAGATGTATGCTTAAAGAAAAAATAGTACCAAAGGAGTTTTGAGCAGAAGCTGTGAATACATCGGTGTATTTACTAAATCATTTTCCTACCAAGGCAGTACAAGGAAAAACACCTTATGAAGCATGGTCAAACAGAAAGCCAGAAGTAAGTCATTTAAAAGTATTTGGTTGTATTGCTTACTTCCATATTCCGGTTGAAAAAAGAAGTAAACTTGATGAGAAAAGTATTAAATGCATATTTGTTGGGTATAGTAATGAGACAAAAGGTTTTAGACTTTTTGATCCTACAACAAAAAAAATAATTATAAGTCGTGATGTTATTTTTAATGAAGAAGAAGCTTGGAACTCTGAAGCAGTTGAAACAACAATATCTGTAGAAGAAGAAGTAGACAAAACAGGTGATTCATTGCATATTAATACCTCATCTGACTCTTCTCGTATTTTGAATGACTCAAATGAATCCAATGATACTGAATTACCTCCACGAAAATTTCGTAGTATTTCAGAAATATATCAATCTGGTGATTTTGCATGTCTTGCATTCAAACCTACTTGTTTTGAAGTTGCAGCTCAGAAAGAAGAATGGGTACAAGCAATGAATGATGAGTTACAAGCTATAGAAAAAAATAAGACTTGGGAATTGGTAGATTTGCCTCCAGGAAAAAAAGCAATTGGACTTAAATGGGTATACAAGTCAAAATTTAATGCTGATGGCTCGTTCCGCTTGGTTGCCAAAGGATATACTCAAATTTCAGGTATTGATTTCTCAAAAACTTTTTCTCCGGTTGCTAGAATTGAGACAATTAGAATTATATTAGCATTGGCGGCCCAAAAAAAATGGTAGGTTTATCAATTTGATGTTAAATCAGCATTCCTGAATGGAAAATTGTAAAAGAAAGTTTATGTTAAGCAGCCCGAAGGATTTGAAATTAGAGGATCAGAAGATAAAGTATACAAATTAGACAAAGCATTATATGGCTTAAAACAAGCACCAAGAGCATGGTATAGTCGAATTGACAATTATTTTCTTTGGCATAACTTTCAGAAAAGTTTAAGTGAGCCAACTTTATATATAAGAATTCAAGGTATGAAGATTCTTATGGTTTGTTTATATGTGGATGATATGATTTATACTGGAAACTCATCAGATATGCTTATTTAATTTAAGAAAAATATGACATTAGAATTTGAAATGACTGACCTGGGGCTTATACACTATTTCTTGGGAATGAAAATTATTCAAGATGCAGATGGAATTTTTTTGTGTCAAGAAAAATATGCTAAAGATTTGTTAAAAAGATTTCATATGTCAACTTGTAAGCCAGTGAGTACTCCAATGAACACATATGATAAATTTATTTCAGATGATGGAGTGGAAAAAACAAACGAGCAACAATATAGAAGTTTAATTGGAGGGTTGATGTATCTCACACACTCAAGACCAGATATTATGTTTACAGTTAACTTGTTATCCAGATTCATACAGAGTCCTAGCAAGCATCACTTTGGAGCAGCTAAAAGAGTTCTTAGATATATCAGAGGGACTCTCAATTATGGCATTCGTTATGAACAGGTAAAAGATTTTAGGTTATATTCATATACTAATAGTGATTGGGCTGGTTGTGCAGATGATAGAAAAAGTACTTCAGGATTTGTTTTCAACCTTGGCTCAGGTGTAATATCATGGACAACAGAAAAACAAGAGTGTGTTGCTCTCTCAAGCACTGAGGCAGAGTATGTTGCGGCCACAAGTGCAGCATGTCAAACAGTTTGGCTTCGAAGAATTCTAGCAGATCTTCAAGAAAATCAAGATGGACCAACTAAAATCTATTGCGATAACAAGTATGCTATTGCAATGACAAAGAATCCTGTCTTCCATGGGCATACCAAACATATTGAAGTCCGACATCATTTTATTCGTGAATTGGTTGATAAAGAAGAGGTTCAAATGGACTACTGCAATACCGAGGAACAACTTGCTGATATCTTCACAAAAGCTTTGTTGGCAAAAGAAAAATTTTATTTTTTCCGAAAACAACTTAAAGTTATAACTAATTGAATTAAGGGGGTGTGTTGAGATTAATTCAGTTAGTTACGATTGAGTAGTTATAACAAAATAACTGATAGATCTAAATTAGTTAGATGAGTCTGTTGAGATAAAATAGATTTTTTTGGTATTTTAAATATTTGTATTTCATCCTTTGATCAATATAAATAGGTATTCTTGATTCATTCCAAGATACTGCAGATTGAAAGTACTCCTAATTCTCTTACAGATTGAAAGTACTCCTAATTCTCTTTACTAATTCTTTTACTCTTCTATGAAGTTACGTAGAAAAGCCAACAATGTTGCTTTTATGAGCCTCAACCATGAGAACCTACTATCCTGGTTTCAAGACTAAGAAGACTACCTACTGCTTCTACTACTGCTAAAACTCAAGGATAGGGCTCCTCCTCCCACATACAAGTAACCCAGTGAGGCAAACTAGGATGTGGGAACGGCAAACGCTGGTACTGCTCCTAGAGACAGGGACTTGGGATCTGCACGCCCCAGAACTTGACCTTCACGTTGGTGCATGACGAGGTTGTCTTGCAGTCACCACCAGCCGAGCACTCCAACTTGATGTCGTCGAGTTCGATGTTGCTGCAAGGGGCATCACTGCTGCACGACAGGTTCACTGCTACCTTGGTCCGAGACGTTCCCTTTATCCTCTGAAACTTGACATTGTTAATCTGCACCTTTGAAGGCTGCAGAGGAACAAGCTCGGTAAGAAGCTCTCAGCTTCATCTGTGATGTGAGACAAATGGAAGGGAACACTTTACCTCACTTGAACACTCGTCTTCTGGGCAGTACTTCTGATCGATGAGGATGGGATTAGAGACATCAATCATATTTATGTCCTCGAACAGAAAGCCACTTGCCCGACTTGCTGATGAACCTGGCCATGTCTTGATCCTTATGCCATTGGCGGTGTGCATGATCGTGCAGTTCTTCACCACCAAACCAATCACATCCATCTCGTTCTCGTACTTGCCTAAGCTTCCCACACTAGGAGGAGGAGAAAAATCAAACGAATCCATGTATACCTATCGGAAACTATTTGAATTACCTGATCCCGTGGCCCGGGCCGCAGATGATGTTGGATATCGTGACGTTCCTTGAACCTTGACCGACGGAGATGCAGTCGTCGCCGGTGCCGATGATGGAGCTTCTGATGGTTATGCCGTTGGTGACGGCGATATGAATGCCATCGGTGTTGCGGCTGTTCTGGGGGGCGGAGATCTTGAGACCGGAAACGTTGATGTTATCGCACCTATGAAACTTGACATGGAACGCTTTGCTGTTCAGCAGACTGAGACGGGCGACCTTCGAGTTGCGTACTCCATCAAACTTCAGCGTCTGTATTAGTGCCACTGTCAACAAAGAGATCATGCAGGAACGCACGACGATCGATGAACGAGGAAATCTTACGGTGCTGGATAGCTTGCAATCCTTATCGCATTTGTTGCCGGACCAGGAGTCAGCGCCCTGACCGTCGATCTCGCCACCGCCGCCCATCGATAACCTGTTCAGGTCACTGAACTTGATCCAATAGTTGTCGTCGGAAAAACCAGCGAGTGCTTGCAAGACTCCTCTGATCCTGACAGATGGAGATCTCCCATCGTAGCAAGGGCCTTCGAAGTGCACAGGGCTTAACTTAAAGGTTCCCTGTGGAACCACAAACGCCGCCTTCCCCTTGAAACGACATGCAGCGCTCCAAGCAGCCAAGAAAGCCTGGCAAACATACATATAACATGTATCCGTCAGCCATATGAGGAGGAGGAGGAGAAGAAGGAGGAGGACACATGCAACACACGTACCTGACTGTTGTCTTGAGATCCACGAACGGCTCCAAACCGAGTCACATCGAAGACTTGACACTTGGATTTGCCGGGATTGCAGGCATCGTTGGAACTCCAGAGGAAGACAACCAAGACCGTGAAGAATGCTGACCGATATCTCGAGGGCATGGTGAATCTTGCAGTGGATGGAACCAAGGAAACATCTGCCGTTTCCTTTGCTCTTCTTTAAATTTATACGCTGCTCGGTGTAATGCGCTTCTGGTTTTAATTATCGCATGAAGAGAACAGTAACCCCCTCTTTTCCTCCGCATTTATGGTTCTCCTCTCTCTACGTTAAGAGAGCCTTGCTAACTCGCTCCTTTCTTCCTCATTTATGACTCATTTCTCTCTCCACAAACGCTTACAAGTCATTGATCGACTGGTAACCTATGAAACAATCGATAAAGAGATGTTTTAGACTTATGCGTTGAATGATCAGTGATAGGGCAAATGTCGACCTGGCTGCCAAGTCATCACACCCTAGGACAGCTAGGTCGTTGACGTGGCCAAACCAATGTAACTGGTCGACCGGATGTACGAAGGACACCAGGTGCCGTACAGCCGACCTGGCATAGGTAAGGTCGGCAACCCCTACCTGCAGGCGCACGCCTCACCACCAGTACGGAGGCATGGCGAGAGGCGCGGCAGCATGGTGAGTCATGAATGCGGTAAGGTCGTCAGGTACGAACAACCCACAACACCCACTATAAAAGCTCCTGCACCTCCATAGGGCAGGGGGATCGAAAAAAGACCATTAAACTGACTTGATCGTCGGAGGGGTCACGTCGGGAACCTACCCGACCCGACCTCCGTGCAGGAACCAGCGGCCGACCCCAGCAGGACGACCCCTTCTTCACCAGGGCTCCGCCACTCCAGCATCAGAACTCCCGAGCCGACCACTGAATCACCGCTCATCCGGACCAACTCCGCTCTGTGCCGAAGAGATTGTGAAGCGGACGGCCTAGCGCACACGGGCCTGGACCAGCAAAGGCTTGCTTGGCATATTTAAAGGCGGAACACACCCACCAGGCAAGCTCCATAAAAAGCACTATCATTTTTGGCGCTAGAAGGAGGGCCCATGTCGCCAGAACGCCCACTTGCTGACTTGGGCACAGAGCACCGGACGGAGCCCGATCGGCCGAGGAAGCCCCGGCTGCCATGCCGACTCCCAACCGTTTCTGGAAAATGATGACCGACCCCGGGTTCCCATCGCCCGCGTCGAATCCTGCGCCCCCCATGGTCACTGCCGTGGCCTTCCTCGGCCTCACCAGCCAAGTCCAAGCACTTGCGGGCATGGTGCAGACTATAATCCCGTACCTGCCACAACTGATGCATACGGCGGCGCATCAATCAGCGCCTCCGCAAGCGGAGTCGCCAACGGCCCCAGGTCGGGGAATCCCGTCAGTCACTGAGGCGCCACCACCCCGGGTGACCGAGGCCCCACCACCTCGGGTCCCGGTTTCGCCGACATCGACACCAACCCGATCCCAAAGCCGATCTCACAACCCAGCACCGACTGAACCTGATCCTGATATTCTGTCAACCGACTCCACCGACTCTCTGAGGAAGCAGGTCCACCGAGTCCATCAGCGACTTGACGAGGTTCAGAAAGAAGTCTTCAGATCGAAAGACGAGGTCGGGGAAAGCTCTAAAGGAGGCTCCCCATTCACCCCTGAGATACACTCAAAGCCCCTGCCGGCAGCCTTCAGGCTACCAGCCCTCGAGCCCTACGACGGCAGCGGAGACCCGGTAGAGCATGTCGCTACATTCCGTGCCCAGATGACCCTTTACGACACTTCGGAGGCACTGATGTGTCGAGCCTTCCCGACCACCCTCAGAGGATCGGCCAGAAACTAGTATGCTCGGCTAAAACCCGCTTCCATACCGTCATTTGATGTATTGGCAAGGGAATTCGAGTCGAGTTTCCTGGCAAGCGCGTGCCCGAGGCCCACCACAGCCTCGCTCCTCGGGATGGCCCAAGGAAGCGACGAGCCCCTCTCCCAGTTCGTAAGAAGGTTCACCTCACAAGTACAGGGCATCCCGAACCTCCATCCATCCCTGGCCATCTAGGTATTTCTGACGGGGCTAAAGCCGTCAAGGTTCTTTTGGTCGCTGATCGAGCGGCCACCGACGACTCTGCCCGAGATGTTGCAACGGGCACACCAGTATGTGGCAGCGGAGACCCTAATAGCCGGCAAACGGGACGAGGCGAAGCGCCCTCGGGGCGAACAGTCTCGGGGGCATCCCGCCCCGCCTCCCAAGAAAAGGGAGGACAGGTCGGGCCTGCTGCCAGCCAGACCTCCTCCAATTCCCCTCAACTCAACCCGGACGGAGATCTTTTTCCAAATACGGGAGAAGGGACTCTTGAAGGCACCAAGCCTGATGAAGTCGCATCCTGAGCGGCGCGACAAGAGGAGGTACTGTCGGTTCCATCGAGAGTATGGTCACGACACCGAGGAATGTCGCGACCTCCAGTACCAGATTGAGGACCTCATTCGGCGCGGTCATCTGCGGCGATACGTCCGCGAGCAGCCCCCTCTCTCGGACGGTCGACCACCCCGAGACCTGTCCCCCCGACCGCAGGGCCCGGTCGAAAAACAGATCGATGTCATCTTCGGCGGCCCAGCCTCAGGCGGCAACAGCTCGTCGGCACGCAAAGCATATGCGCGATCTGAGGTCGGGAAGAGGCCGCTACATCACGAAGAGCTCGACGTCACGTTCAGGTCGCAAGACGAGGAGCATGCATCTCACGATGACGCGCTAGTAGTCTCAATCCGCATGGCAAATGCCTACGTCAAGCGGGTTATGATCGACACGGGAAGTTCGGCAGACATTTTATATTTCGATGCATTCCAACGGTTGGGACTGACCGACCTAGACCTCACCCCCCTAACATCTACCTTGACAGGGTTCACTGGGGATTCCATTTCCCCCATGGGGACGACTACGATCCCTGTCACGATCGGGGGAGAGCCGAGGTCAAAGACCCTGATGGTACCATTCATGGTGGTCATGCTCCCATCCGCATACAACGCCATCATCGGGCGCCCAACCCTAAATCGGCTCAGGGCGGTCGTCTCAACGTACCACCGGGTCTTGAAGTTTCCAACTCGAGCCGGGGTTGGCGAGGTCAGGAGCGACCCGAAGGAGTCCAGACAATGCTATCTGGCGGCGACAACGCTGTGCAAGAAGCCAAGAACCGGACCAATCAACGCCACGCCTCCAGACCCAGTGGAAGACGCCCGGGATCCCCACTCCGCGGAGAAAGTTCTCGAGCTACCACTGGACCCGAGTCGTAAGGGCAAGCTGGTAAAGGTCGGGTCGGAGTTAACGGGGAATCAACAAATTCAGTTGATAGATTTCCTGAGGAGGAACGACGACATCTTCGCATGGACCCCGAACGACATGCCAGGGGTCGACCCGGAGATTGCCCAACACTACTTAAACATCTCCCCCGACGCCCGGCCAGTAAAGCAGCGCCCGCGGAAATTTGCCCCGGATCGCCAGAAGGCCATAGAGGACGAGGTCACCCGCCTGTTGGACGCACAGCTCGTCGAGGAAGTAAAGTACCCGACCTGGCTGTCCAATGTTGTACTCGTTAAAAAGGCAAATGGAAATTGGCGGATGTGTGTTGATTACACTGATCTCAATCGGGCTTGCCCGAAGGACTGCTACCCGCTTCCCCGCATCGACCAACTTGTGGACGCCATGTCCGGGCATCAGCTGTTCTCTTTTATGGATGCCTTCTCGGGATACAACCAGATCCAAATGGCCCCGAGAGACAAAAGAAACATGACATTTATCACGCACAATGGCACATACTGCTACAAGGTGATGTCGTTCGGATTGAAGAACGCCGGTGCGACTTATCAGCGCCTCGTCAATCGAATGTTCAAGGACCAGGTCGGCAGGAACATGGAAATATATGTCGACGACATGATAGTCAAAAGCCGACATGCCGAGACCCATCTCTCCGACCTGGAGGAAACATTTCGCACGTTGAGAAAATACAGGATGCGCCTCAACCCAACGAAGTGCACTTTCGGCATCACTGCCGGGAAGTTTCTCGGCTTCATAGTGCATCAACGAGGAATCGATGCCAACCCCGACAAAATAAAAGCCATACAGGAGATGCAGTCACCTAAGACCGCAAAGGAGGTACAACGACTTGCGGGAAAAATAGCGGCCCTGAGCCGCTTCATCTCCCGAGCCGGTGACAAGAGTTCAGCCTTTTTTCGCGCATTAAAGTCGGCAAAAGACTTCAAATGGACCCCCGAATGCGAGGAGGCCTTCCACCAACTCAAAAGTCACCTCGAGAACCTGTCGCAGTTGGCCTCGGTGAAAGATGGCGAGCCCCTCGGCCTATACCTCGCTGCGACCGATCTGGCAGTTAGCTCGGTCCTGGTAACACTAGACAAAACCGGGGAAAGGCCGGTCTACTACACCAGCCACGTTTTGGCAGGGCCTGAGCTTCGATACGCCCCTATAGAAAGGATAGCCTTGGCGCTTATTCTGGCCTCCAGAAAACTGAGGCCATATTTCCAGACACACCCCATTAAAGTAATAACCGACCAACCCCTGCGCCAGATCCTTTCCAAATTTGATGTTGCAGGTCGGATGCTGAAGTGGTCGGTAGAGTTGGGGGAATTTGATATCGAATATGAGCCGAGAAAGGCAATCAAAGGCCAAGTGCTCGCGGATTTCCTATTGGAGCTCATGCCACCACCAGTTCTTCAAAATCCGACCCCCGGATGGACCTTACACATCGATGGGTCAGCCAACTCGGAAAGAGGAGGAGTCGGCTTGGTGCTCAAGGACCCCTCTGGCCACGTTTACGAACATGCCTTGCGACTGGGGTTCAGAGCGACAAACAATGAAGCCGAATACGAAGCGCTCCTGTTCGGCCTCAAGGTCGCAGCCGATCTGGGGGCAGAAGACATAGAGGTGTTCACCGACTCCCAACTCGTCGCCGGCCAAGTCAATGGCACGTTCGAGACCTGGGAGGCAGCAATGATCAAATACCTTGCCGAGGTGCGGCTGGCGGCGGCGCGGTTTCAGAGGTGTACCATCACCAAGGTGCCCCGCAACGAGAACACACAGGCAGATGCCTTGGCCAAATTGGCTTCCTCCCGTGCGACCGACACACCAACCGGAGCATTGGTAAAGACCGTCGGGCCGTCCATCGGCCCGACCATCATGACTGTCGGTCAAGATGACGGAGGCTGGACCAACGAGATCCTCCGCTTCAAACAAGCGGGAGTCCTCCCGGAGGACAAGGCAGCCGCCCGAAGAATCAGAAGGGCGGAATCGTGGTACTGCATCATCGACGGTCACCTCTACCGGCGAGGCTTCAGCCGACCCCTACTGCGCTGTTTGAACCCGACCGAGGCACAGACCACCTTAGCCAAGATCCATGAGGGAATATGTGGAGATCATGTCGGCGCTCGCACCTTGGCACACATGGTCCTCAGGCAAGGTTATTATTGGCCTACACTACGAAAGGATGCCCAAGCATACGTTCGGAATTACGAGCCATGCCAAAAGCACGCCCGATTCCAACATAGACCGATGGTGCCACTCTCGACTGCCGACTGCGCCTAGCCCTTCGCCCAATGGGGAATGGACCTCCTCGGCCCCTTCCCCCCAGCCTCGGGACAAAGAAGGTTCCTGATAGTCGGCGTCGATTATTTCACCAAGTGGCTCGAAGCCGAGCCGCTGGCCTCCATCACCGAGAAGCAAGTCGAAGGGTTCGTATGGAAGAACATCATAACCAGGTTCGGCCTCCCAAGGGCGATCATCACCGACAACGACACGCAATTCAATAACGCAAAGTTCAAAGCATTCTGCCAGAGCTATCGCATCCAACTAAAGTTCAGCTCGGTTGCCCATCCTCAGGCTAACGGCCTGGCCGAGGTAACAAACCGAGCCATCCTTGAAGGATTGAAAAAGAGGGTCTCCAACGCCACGACTTCTTGGGTGGAGGAGCTTCCGAGTGTCCTATGGGCGTTGAGAACGACCCCTAAAACCCCGACGGGCGAATCGCCTTACAGCTTGGCATTCGAGACTGAGGCCGTGCTGCCCCCCGAGGTGGTCTTCCCAACCCTTCGAATTCAAATCCAACATCAGGAGGAGTCCGATCAGCAACTCCGTAGAAATCTCGACCTATTGGAGGAAAAGCAGGTCGATGCTCATCTCCGAGCACTGGCCTACAGGAGGGCTGTCGCGAAAATCTACAACCGACGAGTACGCCCGAAGCGCGTCGGGCCGGGCGACTTGGTGCTCCGCAAGACTGAGGTCAGTGATCCGACTCGGTCCCGTGGCAAGCTGGCCCCGAATTGGGAGGGTCCTTACCGGGTCATAGATACTATCCGAGAGGGGACTTATACTCTGGCAACCATGGAAGGTCGGGTGTTACCGAGAACCTGGCATATCACGAACTTACGAAAGTTTTACGTGTGACCATGTATTACGACTCATACCGAATCAAAATGCAACAATGGCACCAAAACGCCTGGGCTTGTATTGACTTGTGAAAAATACAGAACGGGTCAGGGCCGATCTGAGGGCTACCTGACCCGAGTTACAAGCTTCAAAAGGGAAAAAAGCAAAACAGGTCAGGGCCGATCTAAGGGCTACCTGACCCGAGTTACAAGCTTCAAAAGGGAAAAAAGCAAAACAGGTCAGGGCCGATCTAAGGGCTACCTGACCCGAGTTACAAGTTCAAAAAGGAATAAAAACTAAGTGGAGAACAAAATTAAGACTCGGGAGGCACCGAGTCGTCAAAATCCTGCCGACGCTCCATTGGTACCGAGTCATCCTCGGGGTAAATGGTGAACGGGTCCTCTTCGACGTCGGCATCGGGGTGACGGGCACGAAAGCGAGCCCGCGCCACCCGATACCCGTACTCGTAGGTGACCCGCCCCATCCGCTTTAAACCCTCTTTGAAGCCGATGGACTCCTTGTATTAGCGGGACTTCCAACCCTTATTACTAGAAGGAGCCCCGCTCACCCTAAAACCGACTCGGGCGGTGAGGTAGTAACCGCCCTGACTCTTACACAGGCGAAAGCACGCCATGAACAAGTCCCGAGTCGGGACAATTCCCGCTCCTCGGCACTCACCTAAAAAAACCACTAGGTAACGCCACGAGTTGGGCGCTACCTGGCTCGGAGAAATTCTCCACCGCTTCAGGCACTCCTCGATCAGATGGTGCAAAGGAAACCGAAGGCCGGCTTCCAGGGCATCCACCGAGATGCACATGCCAGGGACGTCCAAGCTATAAGGACGTTGCCCCGGCTCTGGAACATACAACCCGTATTCAGCCGGGATGTTGTACCGTGCCCTGATCGCGGCAAGTGACCCCTCGGTCACCGCCGAGTCGAGGTCATGATGTGACATCATGACCTCCAAGTCCCTCTGAACCCGCGCGTCGACAGGCGACGGGGGCCCGGAAGACGCTCCCGAGGAACTAACCCCGGGACCGCTATGACTCGACTCCCCCGACTCCGAGGGAGAAGCGACCCTGACACTAGTCGAGGAGTCCGACGAGGTCATCGCGACCTGTTAAAAGGGGGGCTGCCGAGCTGAAAGGGTGAAGGGTACTAAGGTGGTCCGAGGCAGAGGCAGGAAGAAAGCGAAATGAGCAAGTGAGGTCTCTGCACAACCCCCCCAACCAATTTATAGCACCCAGGCGTGCCGTTTCAGCTTCCCGAGGTGAGAGAAAACGCCGCCACACCGAAGAAACACTCAGCGCATTGAATGCGCCATGATTGTGACCGAAACCCTAGGCAGGAGACCGAAACCCTAGGAAATATATATATATATATATATCTTTTATATATATGCGTGCATAAAAAACATTATCGTGGCGGCGCAAATCTCCAGATTTGCGCCCGAGTTCACCCTCTCGGCCAAATCTCCGGATTTGCACCCGAGTTCACCCTCTCGGCCAAATCTCTGGATTTGCGCCCGAGTTCGCCCTCTCGGCCAAATCTCCGGAATTGCGCCCGAGTTCGCCCTCTCGGCCAGATCCCTGGATTTGCGCCCGAGTTCACCCTCTCGGCCAAATCTCCGAATTTGCGCCCGAGTTCGCCCTCTCGGCCATATCCCCGGATTTGCGCCCGAGTTCACCCTCTCGGCCAAATCTCCGGATTTGCGCCCGAATTCGCCCTCTCGGCCAGATCCCCGGATTTGCGCCCGAGTTCACCCTCTCGGCCAAATCTCCGGATTTGCGCCTGAGTTCACCCTCTCGGCCAAATCTCCGGATTTGCGCCCGAGTTCGCCCTCTCGGCCAAATCTCCGGATTTGCGCCCGAGTTCGCCCTCTTGGCCAGATCCCCGGATTTGCACCCGAGTTCACCCTCTCGGACAGATCCCCGAATTTGCGCCCGAGTTCGCCCTCTCGGCCAAATCTCCGGATTTGCGCCCGAGTTCGCCCTCTCGTCCAGATCTCCAGATTTGTGCCCGAGGTCACTCTCTCGACCAAATCTCCGGATTTGCGCCCGAGTTCATATTCCCGAGTTCACGCTCGGTAGGATCTAGCCTCCTGCGCCATACTCCCGAGTTCACGCTTGGTCGGATCTACTCGTGCTGCGCCTTATTCCCGAGTTCACACTCGGTCGGATCTACTCGTGCTGCGCCTTATTCCCGAGTTCACACTCGGTCGGATTTACTCGTGCTGCGCCTTATTCCCGAGTTCACGCTCTGTCAGATCTACTCGTGCTGTGCCTTATTCCCGAGTTCACACTCGGTCGGATCTACTCGTGCTGCGCCATATTCCCGAGTTCACGCTCGGTCGGATCTAGCCTCCTGCGCCACATTCCCGAGTTCACGCTCAGTCGGATCTACTCGTGCTGCGCCTTAGTCCCGAGTTCACGCTCGGTCGGATCTACCCCCCTGCGCCATATTCACGAGCTCACGCTCGATCGGATCTACTCGGGCTGCCCCACGTTCCACATCATTCGAAATCCTTAGAAGTCCGCGCTCAGGACTAGTTTAAGGCAACCCCAAACAGCGATCAAGCGCAAGACCTCATCTTCGGCACCCCCATCAGGCGCCTCGAGAGGGTCTGCCTGGGGGGGAAGAATGATAGGGCAAATGCCGACCTGGCTGCCAAGTCATCACACCCTAGGACAGCTAGGCCGCTGACGTGGCCAAACCAACGTAACTGGTCGACCGGATGTACGAAGGACACCAGGTGCCGTACAGTCGACCTGGCACAGGTAAGGTCGGCAACCCCTACCTGCAGGCGCACGCCTCACCACCAGTACGGAGGCATGGCGAGAGGCGCGGCAGCATGGTGAGTCATGAATGTGGTAAGGTCGTCAGGTACGAACAACCCACAGCACCTACTATAAAAGCTCCTGCACCTCCACAGGGCAGGGGGATCGAAAAAAGACCATTAAACTGACTTGATCGTCGGAGGGGTCACGTCGGGAACCTACCCGACCCGACCTCCGTGCAGGAACCAGCGGCCGACCCCAGCAGGATGACCCCTTCTTCACCAGGGCTCCGTCACTCCAGCATCAGAACTCCCGAGCCGACCACTGAATCATCGCTCATCCGGACCAGCTCCGCTCTGTGCCGAAGAGATTGTGAAGCGGGCGGCCTAGCGCACACGGGCCTGGACCAGCAAAGACTTACTTGGCATATTTAAAGACGGAACACACCCACCAGACAAGCTCCATAAAAAGCACTATCAATCAGAAAAGACAAATCCAAGAAGTGTCTCACATCCAGTAGTTACCGGATCTGTTGTCGTGGTCTATTGGGAAAAGTTGTGCAAAGAAACTAAGTGACAGAGAAGAAATTTTTCTTTTTCTGTTTTTTTTTGTGTGGGGGGCATATTGATGCTTCATGCAGCTTTCTTTTAATGTGGTAGTGACGAGGAATAATTACAGGTGCAGGAGGTGATACGTTTGTTTGTCCTTTGTGAGTGTGTGCACCAAAGGATCCGTAGGAAGCATTCCAACGATTGCAACCTCCTTTGGAAGAACCATGAAGATTCTGTGTACAAACGATGTATAATAATAATTTCCATTGATGTGGATAAGGTCGAAGCAACAATAAAACCTCAATTGTCCAAATCATATTCGATTGGGTCGAGTTATGAATGGGTTGGTTCGGCGAATTGAGTCGATGAGGGTTTTTTTGTTGACGTGAGTTCCCAATCAAAGAGGTTACATTGGCCGATCTAAAACCTTCGGTGGTATCTCCCAGTGACTCTATTCCCTAATGATGTGGATCCTCGTAAAAATCTAAATGACACGTAAGTAGATTTGTCTGTTCCTACAGCATCGTAGCTTTCCATGGACATCCGAATCTAAAGCCGAATCTTACAAAAATCTAGGACGGCCAATCCCGACGGCGGACATCGAAGCTTCGATCAACGAGCCTTGTCCGTTCTCCTACGGCATCTTCGCTTTACCAGAAAGAATCATGTGAGTTATTTGCTGTTGAAAACACTTCGATCGACCTCTGCAACACTCGACGAGTTCGATCTCTGAACAAGATGACTGCTGTAATCATATCATTCGTTCTCTTCCTTGCCCTGCTTCCGTTCTTTCGACTGCTGCGCACAGCACGTAGGTCATCCAAGAAGCTGCCTCCCGGCTCACTCGGCCTCCCTTTCATCGGCCAGAGCTTCGGCCTTCTCCGAGCGATGAGGGCCAACACCGGCGAGCGGTGGCTCGCTCGAAGGGTGAGCAAGTATGGACCCATCTCGAAGCTCTCCCTTTTCGGCAGCCGGGCGGTCCTCCTGACCGGTCCGGCGGCCAACAAGTTCATCTTCTTCAGCGAAGCGCTCGTCCCGCAGCAGCCCAAGTCGATCACCGGAATCATAGGAAGAAGGAACATACTGGAATTAGTGGGAGATGACCACAGGCGTGTTAGAGGTGCACTCGCACACTTCCTGAAGCCAGAAGTGCTGAAGCGGTACGTGGGCATGATCGACCGGGAGGTCAGGCATCATCTGGAGACGAACTGGGTCGGAAGAAGGAGCGTGACGGTGCGTTCCGATTTTGTTTCTTCCTCGTTAGCATGGTGGATTTACCTCGAGCTTTGTTCGACGTGAGCAGGTGATGCCACTGATGAAGACTCTCACGTTTGACATCATCTGCTCGCTCATTATTGGGCTGGAGAAAGGATCCCTCCGGGAGGCGCTGGAGGAGGACTTCACCGACATGTTGCCCGGGTTGTGGGCGGTGCCGGTGAATCTACCATTCACCAAATTCCACAGGAGCCTGAGGGCAAGCCAAAGAGCTCGGAAAGTGCTCGCCAGTGTCATCGAGAAGAAGAAGGCCATGTTGAAGCAAGGCAGGTGCTCCCGGGACGAGGACCTCATCAGCTACATGCTTAGCTTGGGTGGCGAAGACGACGCCAGAGAATTGACCGAGGAGGAGATTCTGGACAACCTAATGCTCGTCATGTTTGCCGGGTATGATACTTCTGCCGCTCTGATCACCTTCATGATCCGCCACCTCGCCGGCGATCCTGTCAACCACGCGATTGTTATCAATGGTAAGCAACAAATAAACCTCAACGATGACGATGTGATGCATGCTATGTATATATGATATGATAACAACTGCTGGTTTTGCCTTGTATCAATGAATCATAGAGCAACAAGAGATCGCAAAGGGGAAGGCCTCAGGAGAAGCCCTGACGTGGAGTGATCTCAACAAGATGAAGCACACATGGTGTGCAGCGATGGAGGTTCTGAGGATGATTCCTCCAATCTTTGGAAACTTTAGAAGGGCTCTGCAAGACATCGAGTATGAAGGTTACCTCATACCGAAGGGGTGGCTGGTGAGTAGAGCTACTACTGCTTCACATAAGATCCACATTGCCGTCTTCTGTTGCTGCTACGACTTGTGGGTGATGAATTAGGTGTTCTGGGCATCAAGCATCACACAGATGGACGAGCATATCTTTGAGGATCCAAATAAGTTCGATCCAACGCGGTTCGAGAAGCAGGCATCAGTGCCTCCCTGCTCTTTTGTGGCATTCGGTGGAGGGCCAAGGACGTGCCCCGGCAATGAGTTTGCAAGGATGGAGACACTGGTGATGATGCACTATGTGGCCACAAGATTCAACTGGAGATTGTGCTGCGAGGAGAATGGCATTTCCAGGGATCCCATGCCGTCTCCCTCGCAGGGACTTCCAGTTGAACTGGAGCTCAAGTACTAATCAACCTTAAAAGAACTACTACAAAGTTTGCACTTTGGCTACTAGAAAATAATGATGTAAAGTGTTTGTGAATGGGTTTGATCATGTCGACACTGGCTTGGTTAAAACTCGAAATTTGAAGGAACAGCACAAATTGAAATCAAAGTTTTAACTAACACACTGGAAATTTGGTACTATGATTGAATCAATAAAAGTAGGTTGGCTCAAATTCAACCTCTCCCTTGCTAAACCATATAATTCAATTACTTCAATGCTACACGAAAGTTTCGTAGGGAACTATTATGTTAATGCGTTTCCTCAACAAATTAGCAGACTAAGAAATCGGCAGGAAAGTTTGGTGTTAAGCCGGAAAATAGATATTGTGGCAGAGAAGGGGAAAGCGGTCAAGCAGGGCACCACCATGGAATCGCAGGGGACGGCGACCGCAACACCGGCGGCCCGCTCGACTGTGGAGAAAGGAGGCAGCAGATAATAGAAGGAGAGGAGGAGAGGGCGTTGCAGGCGACGAGAGAGGAAGGCGTAAGCAATTGGGAACGAAGGGAAGAGGCGGCGGCGAAACGCTGGAGAAGAGGAAGCAGAGGTTGCCTTAAATCTACCTTATGCCCCTGTTGAACGGGCAATGGGTGTCGGAGCATTAAAACCCATACCCGATTACTGCTATCGTTCCAAGCCCGATCCGAACCAGTTTAATTAAAACTAAATCAGAATTTATTTGAACTCGTAGATCTTCATAGGGTAAGTATAAGGCCCCTTGGCTCGGCCCGGCCCGACCACATCAACTCGAGGACATGTTGGCTCAACGCATCAGTCAGTCATGTCAACCCGAGGACCACGTCGGTTCACCCGGGAACTCGAGCCATGTCGACAACCACTCGGCAAGTGCATACGATCCTTTACGCAACGCCGCTTGCTCAAAATGTCGGTCGACGGTATCATCGAACAAAGACCTCAGAAATCAACGAAAATAGCATTCCGCGCGGAGCCATACCTATAGGTCAGCCAAAGGCACCGCTCCCATTAAACACCTCGGTACTACCTCCTCCTGCCCCGCAGGTATATATTCCCTCGCTGTAGCATACAGCGAGGGGACGGAACCTCTAAAACCCTTCCTCGAAATTCTTCGACTACCTTATCTCCTCAACTTCTCATTTCCTTACACCGAAGAACTAACTTAGCCATTGGAGGGGCCATGTTGGGCACACACCACCTCGATGAAGGTCTTCCTACAGGTTTGGCCACAACCCAAAGTTGTCCCGGCCGACTTTATGACCTGAGGAGCTATGGTAGACCGAAGTCTGGCGTCTTGATCGAGCCTCCTGATCTAGCTCGGACAATCCTACACACGGGGGTTGAAACATGTCGTGCTAACTCCTCATCCAAGACACTAAATCCAGCAATATTTTGGTGTTAGAAGGAGGGCTCGATGTTGCAGGAACACTCGACGCTCAACAATCTCGAGGAAGAAGCCTCAATCGCCCAATAAGGCCCCAAAACAGGAGGGCAGCTCCCTTTCCCACTCCTCGGGGAAGGGAACCCGCCAACACGGGAACCTGGGCGTTACTAGTGTTTATTTAATAATCTCGAGCTTACCCCGCCAACGTCCAACACCGGGTATCCCATCGTCACTCCAGAGGCCTTCTTCGGGCTGACCCACTAAGTACAAGCCCTAACCGAGATGATCCAGATGATTATCCCCTACATCCCTCAGATGATGCAGCAATCGATGCCACAACAGTGGACTACTCCGGCAGTATTGCACGAGGCATATCCCTCAAAAGGGCGACCCCTGATCCTGCAACAACTTGACAACGAGGTTCCATGACCTCCCCCCCAAGCATCTATTTGGATCCCTCGGGAATGCGATGAAGCGATAAACACCTACCACTAGCACCTCCATTCGCAGCACACTTGACCCGAACAACCTCTCCTTCGACTCAATAAACTCTTTGCAGATGCAGCTGCGACTGATGAACCAATGAATAGACGAGTTCTAGAAGGAGTTCGTCAAATCAAAGGAAGAGCTTGGAGAAAGCTCTTCGGGTGGGTCTCCCTTCATCTCGGAGATTCAAGATAAGTCGATCCCACAGAACTTTAAGCTCCAAACCCTAGAAGCGTATGATGGCAACCCCGACTCGATAGAGCATATAGTGACTTTCAGAACACAAATGGTGTTGTACAAGACGTCGGACGCCTTGATGTGCCAAGCGTTTCCAACGACTCTACGAGGACCAACCGAATGTGGTATACTTGACTGAAACCCTCCTTGATTTTGGCCACCGCTTAGTCAAGACCGACCACTGCTTCCCTCCTCAGGATGAGTCAAAGGGACAACGAACCGCTAGCCCAGTTCGTTGCACGTTTTGTGGCTGAAATAAGAGGAATGCCCGACGCACACCCGTCGCTCGTGATCCAAGCCTTTTTTATTGGACTGCAATTGTCTCGCTTTTTCTGGTCATTAGTAGAGCGTCCACTTGTGACGGTCTCCGAGATGCTGCAGAGAGCCAACCATTATCTTACAGTCGAAGTGCTAGTGACTGACAAGCACGAGGACCAGAAGCAACCTTGTGCCAAGTCGTCCCGAGCCCTGCTCCTAGGGGCCTCGAGAAGAAGAACGGAGAGGCTTAAGCCGGTCATCCCGAGGCCGCCTCTCATTCCCTTGAACCCCACCCGATCTCATCCGCCGAGAACACCTCAATCAATACATGAGAAGGTCGCATGAACCCTCACTCCACACAAAGTACCCGGTGGAGAAATAATTGATGTCATTATCGGTGGACACGACTCAGGAGGTGATAGCTCCTCGGTCTGCAAAGCATACGCCCGAACTACGATAGAAAAAAGCCCCAGATAATAGCGCGACCCTGAATTATCTTTAGGTTGGGGGGAGAAGAATACCTGGATCACAACGACGCCTTAGTGATCTCGACACGAATTACGAACACCCGAGTCAAGCGGATTATGGTTGACACAAGAAGCTCAGTCGACATCTTATATTTTGATGCTTTTCAAAAGCTTGGTTTGACTAACGGAGACCTCGTCCTCATGATCTCCACTCTGATAGGATTCACCGAAGATGTAATCACTCCCCTCGACATCACCACTCTCCTAGTAACCATCAGGGAGGAACCAAGGACTAAGACGATGATAGTCCCATTTATGGGGGTCAAGCTCCCCTCACCATATAACGCGATCATCAGTCGCCCGACTCTCAACATACTGAGGGTCGCTGTCTCGATGTATCACCACACCATGAAGTTTTTGACCAATGTCGGAGTAGGTGAAGCCAGGAGCGACCCTCGAGAATCCAAACAATGCTACTTGGCAGCGATGACCCTCCCCAAAAAGACTAGGTATGAAGCACCGACCCCTGATCCTCGAGAGTCCAACAAATCAGCCCTGCACCCCGAGCCCACAGAACAAGTGTTGGAGGTCCCCATAGACCAAAGTCATCTAGAGAAGATCATCAAGATCGGTCAGCACTTCCTGAAGACCAACAAATTCAGCTTGTCAAGTTCCTTGGGCATAACACCGACGTCTTTGCCTGGACACCAAACAACATGTCGGGCATCCACCCAGAAGTAGCTCAGCATCAATTCAACATACTACTAGGGGCTCGACCGATCTAGCAAAGATCCTTTAGGTTCGCTTCTGACTGACATAGGGCTATTGAAGAAGAAGTAGTTGGTTGTTAAACACAAGCTTCATCACCGAGGTCAAGTATCTGACTTGGCTATCTAATGTAGTTCTCATTTAAAAAGCTAATAGAAGTTAGCGTATGTGTATTGATTACATCGATCTCAATCGGGCCTACCCGAAAGATTGCTACCTACTTCCGAGGATTGATTAATTGGTGGATGCCACCTCAGACTACGAATTACTTTCATTTATTGATGCATTCTCGGGTTACAATCAGATTCAGATGACACCGCGAGATCGACCACAAAGTCGGGCGACCAGAAATTTGTATTGCTCCAAAGCAAGTTTTATATCAAAGTTGGGTGACCGACCATAATTCGACAGACAGACCCTGACAGAAGAAACATAACTTGTGTTAGTTCAAAATGTTTTACATAGACGGTCGGGCAATTGATGACATTCAAAATTGTCACCCGACAAACAAAACAAAAATGAACCTAGTCCTCATCGTCGAAAGGTTGGCTCACCTCCAATTGCATTTTGGCATCCTCAGGCAGTTTGACAAAGGGGTCCTCCTCGACAGACAAGTCTGGGTATTTTGTGTGAAAATGTTCCAACGCTACACGATACCCGAACTCATAAGTTACCTGCCCTATCTTCTCCAACCTGGACTAAAAACCTCGAGATCCTTTGTACGATGTGATAGCTTTGTCACCTCCTGTCTTCAGCTCAAACCACAACTCCTCAACATCCCGAGCTAATGTCAGCATCTCATCCTTGAGGCGACGTCGCGACTCCAAAAGATTCTTTAGTTCACCACGGGCGGAGTCAGTTGCTAGTTCATGATCCTTGCAACGTTGCTCGGACTCCTCGAGTGCAGCCTTGAACTGTTCCACCTTAGCGTTTAACTCAATAGCTCGCTTCTCGACGGCTACCACAACTTCTAGGCCTGTGCCTGACTTAAGTTCTTTGTTCTTGGCTCGAAACATCGAGTTCCTCTCAGTCAATAGGCGCACCACCCGCCCCGCGTCATGAACACGATTGATCAGGGCGTTGACAAAGTGAAGGCCCTATCGATGAAGCTCAAAATTTTGCGTGATGAAGTACCTGTCCATCCCTGTTCGACCATCCACCTCGCATAGCTCCCTCATAGTGGGGGGGACGGTCGGGGGACTCTGTGGCTTCCTTCACTAGCTCTTTCTCCTTATTGCGAGGAGCTCGCTCCCCAGGGGTAACCTTTTTTGGGCACTTGGAGACAGTTACTTTCGTCTTATTCCTTGACAACTTGCCCCTTCCCTGGTTGGGACGCTTCCTAACCCCTTCAGTGGGTACCTCGATGGGAGGCGACGGTGAAGGTCGGCTCGAGGTCCGATCCATCGACTTGCCCTTCACCTTTATAAGATTGTACATGTCTGCAGTACAACAGCATAAGGTCAACCCACCTACTAAGATGAAGCAAATTGATAAACCAACAAATTAAGACATACTCCATGGGACAAGACTGAGTCTCGCTTCAACCAGCCACGCCTCGATCATGTCCTTAATGGCCCGAGAAGAAGCAAGGATCCCCCAGAGTATCCCGACCAGTTCAGACTCCTCATTCGAGAGACAGAGGGTAGCATGGCTTACTGGCCGAGCAGTCCACTCGGGTCGAAAACCCCACCCCCGACCACGGAAAATAAAAAAATCGGGCCTTCCAGCCCTTGTTGCTGGAAGGAGCCTCACTCACTCCAAAATTTGCTTCAAGTGGTCAAGTAATACTTGGCCTGCCCTCGACATAAGTGAAAGCAAGCCATAAATAAATCCTGAGTCGTGCATTGCATTCTATGGGGAACTCCACCATATAGCATCATAAGTTTGGCGCCATTTCTGAGGGCGAGATCCACCACCCGTCGAGGCAAGCCTCGAACATGGGATGAAGGGGAAATCGGAGCCCCACCTCGAGGGCGTCTATTGCAACCTGAAACCGTCCGAGGAAACGTCATAAGGGCATTGCCCATGCAAAGGAACATGAAGCTCATATTCCTTGGGAAAGTAGAAACGGTTCCGCACCTCGGCTAACCGTCGAACCATTATGGTCGAGTCACTATTGTAATACGACTGCATGACCATCAAGGCCTTCAAGACTTTAGAATCCATCGGGGTAGCTCCCCTTGAAGACGAACTCAGAACTTCCACCCCTGGACTACTCGAGTGGCAATCAACTATTGGGTGCCTCGGACCCACCACCTCGACAGCACTCGAGGGCCCCTTCACAGATTGGACAAACGAACTCGAGGAAACAAAAAACGAAGGGGAAGAGCTACGAGAAGACATCTCAACATACTTTGGAAGTGACCGAGGGGCAAACAAGCAAGGGACCCGAGGACGATGACCAAGTATAAGAGCATAAAGTAGAAGACCGAAGAAGGAGATGCAGAAAACAAGAACCCATGCGGGCCTCGGGAGGTATTTATAGGGAAACCCCACCCCCTAGGCGATGCTTCGACTACCCGAAGTGTATGACAGTCCACTGCCAACGCCTCAAGCACCATACCCCATTAATGGTGGCCAAAACAAAAATCTCGAAGAATGGCAAGGCACATGTCGCACACTCACCATGTGCCATGTGACCATAAAATCCCGACATTGAATGACCATTCATAACATACGCTAAAGCAATCACGGTGTCAGACAAAAGATCTTGCCTGACGCCCATGACTGACCGATGCGATGGTTTGGCACGTCATACACGATAAACACAACATGACAAAACTTTGTGTGCCAACGATGTAGAAAGCTCAAGGCACCTCTCAGTCCTGAGTTGTTCCGAAAGGGCTTCCAATCCTGACTAGCATCTGACAGGCTTTTAATCCCGACCAATCCCAGTGGGCTTTTAATCCCGAGCAGCCTTTGAATGGGTTTTCAGTCCTAACCAAGAGCTTTCAGTCCCCGCCAAGGGCTTTCAGTCTCGACCAGCATCTGATGAGCTTTCAATCCTGACCAATCCCGATGGGCTCTCAGTCCCGAGTAGCCTCCAAATGGGCTTTCAGTCTCGACCAATCCCATCCGGGCTTTCCGTCTCGAGCAACCTCCAGACGAGCTTTTAATCCTGACCAATCCCAATGAGCTTTCAGTCTCGAGCAGCCTCCGGATGAGTTTTAAGTCCCAACCAAGGGCTTTCGATCCCCTCCAGCATCTGGTGGGCTTTAAGTCCCGACCATCATTTGATGAAATTTCAGTCCCGATTAATCCCAACAAGCATTCAGTCCCGACCAATTCCAAATGGACTCTCAGTCCCGACCAGTTCTAGATAGGCTTTCAGTCACAACCCATCATGTCAATTTCATATCAGCCAATTCATATCGACTTCAACTTGGTTCACTCATGCCAACTTCAAATTGGCCCACAACAACCTCATCACAAGTGAGGCTACGCCGGCTACGGTCCAACCAATGTGTGTAAGCCTTGACCTCGACTTGCTCCTCCACCTGTGCTCCCAACCGAAGGCAGGAGGGACACTCAAAGTCGACTCAGTAGTCATACAGACCTCAGCAAAGGATGTGATGACCCCGACAATGGGACCATTGATTCACAGTGGTGAAGCCCTCCCCAGAACTCCTCCTTGGGAAACTTCGTGGAGCACTTTATTGAGGAGGAGGGGGGGTATTAGAGGCGGCCAACAGTATGCTGTCGCCACCGTCGTCACTGGACCGTTGAGGCAATAGAGAGATGCGATTGGTGGATGGATGGTTGTCGTCGATAAGAGGCCAGGATGCGATGGAGCGTAGGATTTGAAGGAATTTTATTTTCTTTAATTATTGTGAAGATTTTTTGTACATAGAAAAGTTATATATATATATATATATATATATATATATATATATATATATATATATATATATATATATATATATAATATAGCGCGATTGGAATGAAGAGACGTATAAAAAAGTTGGGTCCGTTGGAATGAAGAGACGTATAATATAGCACAGTTGGAATGAAGATTTTTTGTACATAAAAAAATTATATATATATATATATATAATATTATATAATATAGCGTGGGGAGAGAGAGAATGATAGGGTAAATATTAGATCCGTTGGCTCGGCTCGATCATATCGGCTCTCTAGGGAACTTGGGTCATGTTAGTAGCCACCTCGGCAAACGCAAGCGTCCCTTTATATAATGTCACTTGCTTAGAGCGATGGTTGACAGTCTCGTCGAATAAGACATTGAAAATGGACAAAAATAACATCCTGAGCGAAGCCATACCTATAGGTCAGCTAAATACGTTGCACCTAACCTACAGGTCAACCAAACACGTTGCACCTATTAAATACCTCAGTACGACCTTCTCCTACCCTGAGGTATATATACTCGCTGTAGCCTAAACCCTGAAAATCCTTTCTTAAAATTTTTTGATTACCTCTATCTCCTAAACTTATCATTTCTTTACCCGAAGAGATAACTTACCCCATCGAAAAAACAGCATTGGCGACACTACCCGACCAACTTTCCAACCTGAGGAGCTGATAGACAAAAAGCCTAGCATTTGATCGTGCTTAAACATTCTTATCTATGCGTATGGGCTTAAA
The DNA here is from genome assembly GCA_029747655.1 of Ensete ventricosum. NCBI lineage: Eukaryota > Viridiplantae > Streptophyta > Magnoliopsida > Zingiberales > Musaceae > Ensete > Ensete ventricosum. Next base: position 57,310,035 of record JAQQAF010000009.1, read on the forward strand.
ACCTTGCCGACACTTAATCATGAAAACTAATTCTAAATTTAAATATTAAAAAATATTGTTAAATTTTCATACCGAAGGTGATCAGAGAAAAGTAACATTTATACACAAGAAACTAAAAACGGTTGGCATTTTTGAAGTGGCGAGGGGCCCCCCGTTGAGAGAGTAGCCCTTCCAAAAATTGGCGAACGAGGACCCACCGAGAGTAGGGTGGGAGAAGCCTCACTCGCCCATAGAGAATGTGTTCGCTTTCATGGGTGTCGGCACGACCGACCGTCTCTATACGATCATTAGTCAGTCGCCTTTCATCCCCTGACAAGACGGGTTAAAGAGGTGGAAGAGGCAGGGCTCTACTATATAACAACAGCTTCCACCTGCCCGCTAAGAAACATCTTCGATGTGGGACTAAACGCTGCGCTCACTTCTTCCTGCATCCTGCTTTCTTAGAGCCCACATAAGAACAGATCTTTTATGTAAGTTATTTCATTTATATCATTCTTATAGCAAACAGAATGCATGCAAATTGATTGTGAGAGAGATGGTATTGGATTGGGTCTTAGTTCCGATCGGATCCATCAATGATCCGGATCTCAACGCGAAATTGAGAGTCTGTGTCCCACAATTTGATTGACAAATATTATTGTTTGTTGGATCTAGGATCCTCATTCAATCCGATAACCTTAATGAATCTATAATGAAGACCACCTGCACCTAAAATTCCGGATGGATCGATTTTGAATTATTGGACCCAATTATCATCCCCAGAGAAGATCCCCTAAATCACGCGGGTTTGGATCTGGATAGACACTCCACCCTCTTCGTGGAACCTTCTTCTTCACCGAGTCCAATGGCCGCCCACAGTAGACACGCCTCCACCCGCCCCACGAAGCTTCACACGAAACCCCAACTGACCGCGTGACCTTACTTGGTCGACCCAAATCACCCCCTGTGGCCTCGGTCTTAACCCACTCGCGGTGAGGGCTATTTCCGTCCACATATCCACCCACACCATACGTGCTACTATTAAGTTACGCGTTGCCGTTATAAGAAACGGCAGAAGCGGTGGGTTTGTTAGACGCAACTCCATTTCGTCGAGGCGGGCGGTGAAGCAGCGTCATGGATGCGAAACCAGATGATGGTGATCTGAACCCGGGTCCTCGTGGCTACGCCCTCAGCGGCAAGGTTATGCTCACATGTACCGTCGTCCTCTTCGCCGCCGTCCTGCTCCTACTGTTCCTCCACCTCTACTTTCGCTCGCGATTTTTTCTCCTCCGACGTCGCCATCGCCGCCTCAGGCGACGCCTGGTCTTCTTCGTCGACGGCTCCGGCGGCACCCTTCCCTCCTCCTCTTCCTCCGTCGCCCACCGCGGTCTCAACCCCTCTGTCCTCAAATCCCTCCCGGTTTTCGTTTTCGCCGCCGTAGCGGCCGGCGAGGATGGGGCCGACGACGTGGTGGAGTGCCCGGTGTGCCTGAACGAGTTCGAGGAGGGGGAGAAGATGCGGGCCCTCCCGCGGTGCGGCCACCGCTTCCACATCGAGTGCATCGACATGTGGTTCCACTCCCACGCCACCTGTCCCCTTTGCCGCTCCGCCGTGGAGGCGTCGGCGCGGCTGTCGCTCCCCACGCCAGCCAATCAGGTGCTCCTGCCGGTACCGGCGCCACCGGAACCGGGACGGCCTTATCCGGCGGATCTGTTGGAGGAGTGCCGGAGGGAGGACGGAATCGGGTCGTCGGCGTCGAGCTCCGCCACGCGGGAGCTTAGGATCGAGGTTCCGACGAGGGGAGTGGAGGGCGAGCAAGGGTTAGGGTTGAAGTCGCCCGGTAGCAGGATGCTTCTGCTGACGAGGTTTCTTAGCAGGGATTCGAGGGTTTGCCGCGGCGGAGGCACGGCGGCGGAGCCCGATCAGGAGCGGGGATTAGAGGCGGCCAACAGTACGCCGCCGCCACCGCCGTCACTGGACCGTTGAGTCAACAGAGAGATGCGATTGGTGGATGGATGGTTGCCGTCGATAAGAGGCCCGGATGCGATGGAGCGTAGGATTTGAAGGAATTTTATTTTCTTTAATTATTGTGAAGATTTTTTGTACATAAAAAAGTTAATATAATATATATATATATATATATATATATATATATATATAAAATATAATATAATATAGCGCGGTTGGAATGAAGAGACGTAATAGGAGTGGTCACGGGTGTGGTCGGATTCCGTTGCTTGTAAGGACAAGCGAGGATGTATCCTGTGAAGTATCTAACGCTACATTGACTCGTTAGTGATGAGTCAGCTGAAGTCGCCACTGGTTGATGGAAAGTAGTGTGACACGGACGCAAGTTTCATTTTGAAGAAAACAAGTTAAAAAAATTTTATTTAGATTAAATGAATGATTAGGAGATACAGAGTTTTCGATTGACAAAAAGGAAAAAAAAATATCATTAATTACTGAAAGTAGACAAAAGTACCATGGTCATCCAAAAGATAAAAATATTATAAAATTTGATATAATCAATAGTAATTCAAAATTATTGTGAAATTTAATAGGATTATTAAAATGTTTAATTTTTATGTAACTTACAATGGTTGATGATGTGAACCCGGAGTTCTACAGGTATGCTTTGAGGTGAAATTTTTGGGATTCATTTTGAACTCTTGAACGTTTTTTATTTTTATTTAATAAACAAGTGAGTGTATCTTTTTTGATTGGGTGATGTAGAACCACTAACAGCTGGATTCATAATAAAGGAAAAAAATTGTAAATTCAAAAATTTAATTTATATTCTGACTGATGATGCATCATATAGTAAGTATTCTGAATCATTTTTATGAGTACAGATACAAAAATAATAATTTGACTTGATTTAAATAAAATAAAATAATATTTCACTGTTGATGATATTTTTGGTTGATAAGCTTATATCTTTATAAAGATGAATCATCTGTAATCTTCAATCAAAAAATTTAGATATTGACATATGAGAACTTATTACATTTGTGAAATACTCTTAAATTGATCAAATTTATTTAAGTAAAAGATAAAATAAATTGGTTTCGCATCATTAGGCTATCTAAATAAAAAAAAAACTTTTTAAATTTTATTTCACACCAAATATGATTTAAAATTTATCGTCTTGATCGAACTTTGTATTCTCAAGTTGATAATTAAAATTAACACAATAGATTGACGCTAAAAGAAATATTCTAAAAAAAAATCGAAACCAAGATACCGTATGACATAAAACCATCAATAACTCTTTAATGATCATAGCAAGTAACATTTAGGTTGATTCTTGAAAAATAGCACCATCAATCACTCTTTAATGATCATAGAGTTAATATCAATAACCAATCTAACATTACATTCTTTTTTTTTTTTTTGTGTAAAGGAAGAGCAATGATCTCCTTCGGCCCCAGTTAATTCAATCTCAATTTGAGATGTACTCGATAAATTAAATGAGTTCGACCTTTCATAAACAACCATTAATAAATGGATAAATGTTATGAGATGCATGCATGGCCAGACTTAACAAAAAAAAAAAAAAAATCAATCAATCAATCCCCTTTTATTCAACCTATATAAGCATAACTCATTCCTAACATCTTTTAGTGTGCAATGCATCTGCTCATTAAAAACATTAAATAGTTTGATGATCCCTAATTGGGTATTATGGATGATGATGCAGTATATCATGACATAAATTTATTCTATCTATATTACCAAATTCGATGCATTTATTTATAGGATATAAGTATTCGAAGGGTCAAACGCACTCTATTTTTCTTAAAAAAAGAAATAAAAAGTATTTTGATTATATTATATGATGTTACATGTTGCTCAAACATGGACTCATAATGTAAAATCTATCATTCGTGTAAAAAAAGTGCACTAATTAATCACTAAATGTCTCAACAAAGATGGATGAACCTTAATGGAGTGAAGCATAAGCCCACATCCAATGCATCAATCTTGGACAAACACATTGAATGTGTCAAAATAGGTCAACATACGACAGTTCTCTATCCGGGACGTAAGCATAAAAGCTTTTGATGCATCCGAATCGAGTAAAACCAACCTTACAAAGCCTGGTTATTATTATATTTCTCTCATAATTTTGTGTATATATATATATATATATAATTTCAAACAAAATAATAATAATAATAATAATAAAGAGTTGAAGTAGCAGAAGATAAAGAAGAAATTTTTTATATATATATTTTTTGTTAGTCTTTTCTCTCCCAAGAAGGAACGGAACGCCTGGTCCTGCACCACACAGACCACGATGGGTCCCGAAGCATCTTACCATAAATAGACTTGGCAGAGACCGAGTCAAATCTGACATAGCTCGAGTCAACGAATCCAAATGGGCATTTCCGTCACCGTAACATTTAAGAAATATATTACACGACCATAAATAGGTAACGACGTTTTCTATTTTATAATTGATGGAAAGGCGAGCGTCACACGTACGCGTGGGCGGCTTCTCAGAATCACACATGCCAGATGAGCAGGTGGTCGTCGTTGCATGCAACGCACAGTTTATGAGGCGCCTCTCCCTCTCCTCCTCACCCTCCTCCTCCTCCCCGGCTTCGCCACCGACCACGGAGAATTAAGGACGGAAGCAAAGAGTGGCCTCCCTTCCGGTCGGCTGGCGGCCATTCCAGGTGCCGCAGTGTGGAGGCGCGACTCTTCCTCTAAGTAATAGTTCTTCACCCTTCTTTTCCTCCTCCTTCTTCCTTCCTTCTCGTATCATTGATTTCGCCGTCCCCCGGTCCCCGTCTCCACGTTTTGGCAGGTAACTCCAGAAAGAGAAGGTCCCTTCTCCTCCTCCTCTTCCATACCGCCACCACGCCGTAATAGGAATCCAGGGGTACCGCAAAAGAAAAGGGAAAGCAAAAGGAAGATAGAAATTGAGTGAAGCAAAAGGAAAGAACTTGGAGACGGGAACCGTGGACACGATGAGGGTGATGATGGAAAGGAGGAGCCTCCTTGAGACCTGACTTGCCTCCGCTCTTCGACCGGGACACTAGCATCTTAAATATTTTTTTTTTTTGGCCTTTTCCGTGGTTTCCTGGCATAAATGTGAGAGAGTTCGCAGCTTTTTGCTCTTCTTGGATCGGTCCGTGAGGTCTCCTTTTGCTGGTCTTGATTGCATCCGATCGTGCAGGTGGTGCTCTTGATTAGGATACGGGGAATTCGACTCCAGCTTCCTCAGGGAATCGAGTAGGTCAAGATGTCGAGCTTCGTCGGCGTCCTTGTTTCCGATCCATGGCTGCAGAGCCAATTCACCCAGGTCGAGCTGCGAGGCCTCAAATCCAATGTAAGCAGCCGAAACCCCCCTTTGTTCTTGTTCTTCTTCTTCTTCTTCTTCTTCTTCTTCTTTGTTCTACGATGCCGCTTCTTAGCGATGAGTTCGCCTGATCATGGGTGTGTGGCCTTGGCTTAGTACCTCTCCGCCAAGGGGGATTCGGGACATGTGACGGTCGGGAATCTGCCGCCGGTCATGGTCAAACTGAAGGGTCTCCATGAGGTGCTCACGGAGGAAGAGATCTCTGCAATCTTGAACGCATCTTATCCTGATGACAACCATGAGATGGACTTCGAGGCTTACTTACGGGTACTCCTCCTCATCGTCTGCAGCTGTCATTGCATCTCGCTCCGATGTATGTTTGATCGACTGTAGAATTCCTGAATTGGGTGGGCAGGCGTGTTTGGAGTTGCAAGCACAGGCGGGAAACAAGCGTGGGAGCGTGAAGAATTCCTCCTCGTTCTTGAAAGCCACCACGACCACTCTTCTTCACACCATCGGCGAATCCGAGCAAGGTTTCTTCGTGGCGCACATAAATGGGTACCTCGGAGACGACCCATTCTTGAAGAACTACCTCCCACTGGATCCGGCTTCAGACGACCTGTTCAACTTGGCCAAGGATGGAGTCCTTCTTTGGTGATCTTTCTGTATCTGATATGTGATCCTTCATCATAGATCGCCCACTCCATCGTTTTGATACTAAGGTTTCATCGTTTGGTGCATTTGCTTTGACACCCATCAGTAAAATGATCAATGTTGCGGTGCCGGGAACGATAGATGAGAGGGCGATCAACACCAAGCGGGTGCTGAACCCATGGGAGAGAAATGAGAACCACACTCTGTGCCTCAACTCTGCAAAAGCGATCGGATGCACGGTCGTTAACATCGGAACGCAGGATCTCGTCGAAGGGAGGGTATGTCTCTGCTCCACCATATAAGCAATTTATGCAGTTTGAGTTTTGTCCGAAATGGATGCAGAGTGTTTGGTTTATTGAAGCAGAGCAGTCACAGAAAACTGTGTTTATTCCCAGGCTTTGAATTCTTGGGAAACCAATCTACTGCTTTGCTCATTTTTTTTTTTATAAACACTTCGGGGAAAGAAACTTCCTTGGATGCTTCGATCGATAGCTTGTTTAATTCTTTCATCTGGTCTTCGGAGTGAGTTGACGTGTGTGTCTGACATGCTCGTGTTCTTCTGGTGCAGCCTCACCTAGTGCTCGGTTTGATATCTCAGATCATAAAGGTATTTTTTGAAACTTCTCCTTTGCTTTGCATAGATATATAGATATATATATATATATATATATATATATATATATATATATATATATATATATATATATATATATATATATATTGGTCCATCCAACACCTTATTTTGTTACTACATCCTGTATGGGCTGTTCTCTTGTCAGATACAACTGTTAGCAGATCTCAACCTGAAGAAGACACCTCAACTTGTGGAGTTGATAGATGACAGCCAGGTTCGAGATCGCTCATCTCTTTGTGTGCTAGCATAATACATCAACAGCACAGTATATATGTATGTATGTATGTATTATGCGTATGCCTTGTTCGTCCGATACAGGATGCGGAGGAACTTTTGGGTTTATCACCAGAAAAAATGTTACTAAAATGGCTGAATTTTCACCTCAAGAGAGCAGGCTACAAGAAGACCGTCACAAACTTCTCTTCTGATCTGAAGGTACTATAAAATGGTAAAAAGTAATTCTGAAGTCACTGGTAACACCACTTGGTAACCGATAATTGCACAGCATAAGCTAAAAATAATTTCTTAGATTATTGTTTACGCCTTCACATCTATCTTTTTCTTGATGCTGATGTTTGCATCTTACGTATATTATGTTCAGAAGCTAATGCATATGTTTTCATCTAATAATTTTGTGGAAAGTTTTTTATTTATATATTCTTTCTCAAGGAAGAATGACGGAACATGTTAAAAGTGTGAGTAGTATGAACTAAGTTGCTCTTGAATCTTACCAGCAGCTGCGATTTACTATAGCAGATAGACGATGCGACTTTTCTTTTTTTTTTCTAACGACCAGACAATCATATTTGTGTAGTATGAATGCCTTTCTTTGTTCATGAAAATTCCAGTCTGTTTGTGCTAGTTGATGGAATTTGCAATCATGTTTCTGACCTTGAGAAACAATCATACAGGATGGAGAGGCTTATGCACATCTGCTTAATGTTCTTGCACCTGAGCACTGTAACCCTGCAGCACTAGATGCCAAGGATCCAACCGAAAGGGCTAAAATGGTCCTTGATCATGCGGAGAAAATAAATTGCAAAAGATTTGTAACGTCAAAAGACATTGTAGAAGGCTCTGCAAATCTCAATCTTGGATTTATCGCACAGATTTTTCATGAGAGGTACAAAATTTATAATATTTTTTCCTCAATTTCCAGCATGCCTTCATTACTGACGAATATCTTTCAACTTATATTTGCTCCCTGTAATACGATTTTGAAAAGTCTGCTATATTTCTTAAGTTTTAAAGAAAATATCACCATCTGCTTCTGTCCAAGTCTGTATCTGGACATGCTATGTTTTCCTCCTTTTCAGATCTCTGATTTTTTTTTTTTTTTTTTTTTTTTTTGGTGCTATCATTTCATAGTCGAAAATAAGACAATGTCGTTGAAGATGTTTTCTTATATGCATCAAATTATAAGACTAGATTGCTGAATTTTACTTGTTAACAACCTGTAAGACCCATTTGTCTCCATGATTTGGTGTTGTACAATTACAGGTGTGTGTGTTTCTCTTAAAAAGAATGTACTGGTATGAAGTCTTTTCTTGAGATATTACTGGTTTGTAAAATGGCCCTTCATCGAGTTTTTTTGCTTATATTCTGGGCATCGTGCCATTTTAAGAAAGAAAAGCTAATATGTGGCATATTGTTAAGATTTCATTCCTTAGCTATGCAATTAGTGTAGTTGATAGCTCAAGTTGCAAACTTGGGCATTAAGAAGGAGGGTGCAAATTTCAGCTGTTTCAGAAATAATGAATCATTATTTTTGGATTTAATTTTATAATTTCATTTCCTGAAACTAAATAAATTAGAAGCACATATAAACCTCATGCCTTAGAGAAACACAACTCTGTTACAGTACAGTTATTGGTGATTCAAATCAATTAATGGTGAAGCTGCTTAATTTTTCCTCTATGCGTTTATCATTGTTCACAATGAATTTCAAGATGTCTGATCAAAGAAAGCATTGTCAGATGCACGTCGTTGGTCCTCTTTTCCAGAGAGAACTTTGTATCATGCAATACAAATTTCAATCGACTTTTGAGTGATTATTCTTTATCAGCGTGCCGGAGTCTTTTGCCATTTTTTTTTGCTTTACCACTGAGCTACCGGAACATACTTAATCCTGTGGTAGTGCTTTGTAGGAATGGTCTGTCCACAGACTGCAGAAAAATCTCATTTGCCGAGATGATGCCTGATGATGTGCTAGTGTCTAGGGAAGAAAGAGCTTTCCGGCTGTGGATTAATAGTCTTGGAATTACTACATATGTTAACAATGTTTTTGAAGATGTTAGAAACGGGTAAGCAACTAGTCTTTTCTCAGATGTCATTTCTCTCGAGCGATGTCAACTCAACTATATTTTGATTCTGCAGGTGGGTTCTTTTGGAGGTTCTTGATAAGTTGTCTCCAGGCTCAGTTAATTGGAGGCAGGCGACAAAGCCTCCCATCAAGATGCCGTTTAGAAAAGTGGAAAATTGCAATCAAATAATAGAGATTGGACAACACTTGAAGTTTTCTCTTGTTAATGTTGCAGGCAATGATTTTGTTCAAGGAAATAAAAAGCTAATTCTTGGTAAGGTTTACTTAATTCTCGCTTAGATACTCGATTCCCATCTCAATCCTTTTCAGCAGTAGAGGATGTTATGGCCTTTTTCTTTTCAAAGAGTTTTTTACATGCTTAACACAGGTCTAAGAAATATATATATATATATATATATGTATGTATCTAATTTGATGTTCTTTCTGGTGGAATCATGATATGCAGAAACCAGTGATGCGAGTTTTATGTGGAAATGCATGTCTTGTAGTCTGACCACATGGAGTTCACCAGCCCTCATGGTTTTCTGATTGTGCTTTTGTCTCATCAGTGGTCAATTATTTCGTTTGTGCTCTTTGTGATTCTTTGCTCGTTGAGAAATTGTTAGATTCTTGATAGAGTTCATTGCTGCCAACCATAGACAATAACAGGAATTAGTTGAAATCATTAATAGGAAATGGAAGTTCAAACAGAAGTCAAAGACCTGCGCATTGCTGGTGAGCTCAGCCTCATTTTTTAGCTTTTTCGATATTTAGGATGCAAAATGGGTTTCATTAGCTTAATTTGTTCTTTCTACATTCGTAGGAAGAAGTTGCACGTGTGAAGTGCAAGAATTTGTCAGCATACCTTATTGTCTCTAAATAAAATTAATTGCGTGATGTTATAATTAGGGTGGCAATGGATTGGTGGGGCGGGGTTTTATCGATTGGATCGGTCTCATTCATGTCAGCATCCTTCTCAGAATTCTGCTTCCACCAATTGGAAACCGTTATTAATCTTCTTTCCTGATTTTGTGTGATTCGACAATTTCATGTGTCTGCTTTTCGGTCTCTTAGTCATCACTTTTTCACTCATTTCTGCTAGATATGAAATAACCACAAATACGGATGATTCCTGTTGGTATTGTTTGATTGATATTTTTATCGGAGGAAATGTCATTCGAAGTAGAGTAGTTTGTTCCCAAGCTTTCTCGACACAAAAATTTGTTCCTGCACAGAGTTGTTAAAAAGTGCTATGATTTGTTTTCGAGCTGCCGAGAGTTTAGATAGTCATGCCTAATGCTTACAAGCAAACAAAGTAGTTATCAATTAGAAGAATCCTACCTGATGGTCCTGCAATTGTGTTCTTTTGCATCACAGCTTATTTGTGGCAATTGATGAGGTTTAATCTATTGCAACTTCTAAAGAACCTGAGATACCATCACTCTCAAGGAAAAGAAGTCACAGATGCTGATATCCTGAAATGGGCTAATAACAAAGTGAAGAGCGCAGGAAGAGTTTCTCGGATCGAGAGTTTCAGGGTAAAGATAGTTTTCTAATCCTGAAATCAGAATTAATGTATCCTTGTAATCTTTTTTTTTTTTATAACTATGATCTGCCTTGAACTGATTTTATTTTTAACCTCTCAGGATAAGAACCTCTCAAACGGCATATTTTTCCTGGAACTTCTATCTTCTGTGGAGCCAAGGGTCGTCAATTGGAACCTTGTCACCAAGGGCGAAAGCGGTATGTTCAAATGCGAGTTGATATTTGAATCAACTACTTACTTGCTTGATATAATCGTTAATAGTAGGTTGAAAATAGTGTTTGTCTTTACTTTGAGCTCATAATCAAAGGGAAAGACGGCAGACTGAAATGTAGATAAGAAGTTACTCTTTTGTTCATTTGGCTTTCAATTAAATTCTGTCGAATGCAGATGATGAGAAGCGGTTGAATGCTATATATATTATAAGTGTGGCAAGAAAGCTTGGCTGCTCCATCTTTCTACTGCCTGAGGATATCATGGAGGTAAGCTCATTATAACCATCACACTTCGCCAAGAATTATGTATAGCGGCATCTCAGCTATTTCGGATCGGCTACATGGATTTTGGTTTATCATTTGGATTTCGTAGAAAGCAAATATTCCTAATTAAATTAAGTGAATTCAGATCTTTATTTATAGTTTCTAGTATAATCTTGTATCCCTCATCAACACTAATACTAATTGCCTGATTTTTTTTATTTTTTTTTACAATGAATCAATTATATGCGGAGTATAAATGCTTATAACGCTGCATGATATTATTTTTGATCGGCACCATATTTATGTCTTTAAACCAACCTCATGTTCCTACTGCTGCTTTTTTTTTTTTCTTTTTGAGAAAATCAAGTTAATTTATGAAAACTTGTTGCGTTTCCGTAGGTGAATCAAAAGATGATCCTCATTCTCACAGCTAGTATCATGTATTGGAGCCTGCAACAGCCATCAGAGGAACCGGATCAATGTGAATCATGTGTAGATGATTCTTCCATACATAGAGCTGCGTCCGAGATATCAATAGACGATATCACCTCGGAGAAAGCTCCATCCGATTGGGAAGATGGAAGCTTGACTGCAAGCTTCATATCAAACATCGCATCCGATGATGCTATCTCGGAGACTTCAGAGATAGAAAATGGTAGTAGTACCACTACAACCATAGGTGGATGACCAAAGTAGAATGCAACCGACAGCAGCCACAAAGAGAAGGATTAAAAAAAAAAAAAAACATCGGTCAATCGTCGACACGAATACTTCCTTCTAATGTAGCTTTAAATGTGTAAAGATGAGAACAACAAGTCTTCCACCACTCTCTTCCCCTTTTTTTTTTTTTTGTGTCTGTCTTACACAGCTCTTACTGTTCCCAACGAAAAAAAAAAAAATTCTTGAGGAATTCATCTCCATTAACCATCTGAATAAGAAGGCTATGCCCATTCCTCATCATAATTCACCCAAGTAGCACGTATGAGCTGCTGAGGGAAGGGGTATATATATATATATATATATATATATATATATATATATATATATATATATATATATATTAAGTAGGGTCATGTTTATTCGTATCAACCAATATTTCACACAGGTTTGGTGTTCCTTTGTGCTGTTCATATGTTGCAGTTGGTTGGGTAATGTTACAAGTTTAGAAAAATTAAAATGAAATGCAAAAAAGTTTATAAAAAGAAGAAATATTTTCTTTCAAGTAATTGACACAAATATAATGTTTAATTAACATTGCACAACAATTTCTCAAACTTCATTTAGACAAAAAAAAAAAAAAGCCAACACAATCTCTCGGTATTCCAATTCATTTAGAGTACCAGTTTTGTCGAAAGGCATCATCAATATATAACATCACCGATATGGGTCTTGAACCCGAATCAAAATTCAAGGTTATATAAAAGATTCATATAATCAACCTCAAATACTCCAATATTATTATAGCTTTATTGTTATTGTGAAGGACACCGATAGGTCAAACATCAAGTGAGAACGGTATTAAAACACAAACACAGGTTGATAAAACAGTAAGGAAAACATAAGCCAGCTATAAACCAATCTTCTTATAAAGTGGTAGACATCTCATGAACAATAAAATTATTCATTCATTCATAAAGTGTTACTGTCCAAGACACCCCAAAAAAAAAAAAGTAAAAGAAGAAAACGAAAAACAGTTTCAACATAGGCTCATTTCTACCGGAGCACTTTGTGATTCCAAATCTGAATGACAATCTATTCACATCACCCATCTTTTGGGTACAACAAAGCGGATCTCCGGTCCAGCTGCTTTCACCCTAGCAGTTCTTCATGAACAGTAGTCCATGGGGGCTTCACCCCCCTTTCACCCGAGCAGTTCTTCATGAACTGTCCATGGGGGCTTCACCCCCCGTAGGAGGCACCACCACAAAAGCATTGTTTTCCATCACTCTTTGCTCTATGTTTCTGACTGCACCAAATACAAACTCACTTCCCGTGCTCGGAACCGAACGATCGAAGATGGATGCCGTAGTTGGTTGATTGAACACAGGGGCTGGAGATGTATTGACAGGCAATCCAAACCCAAATGATGGAAGCGATTCGGGCAGAAGTACTGGTTGCATGGTCATGGCTTCACCAGACCCAAAAATCTTCTGTTCATAATCCAGCAACTGCTGATGGACAGCTGAAAGATACAATAAATGAGGAAAAAATAAACCAAAAGCATGCCAAAAAAAAAATATAAGGAAAAAATAACTTATGAATACAATATGGATCCTTAAGATTTTTTATTTCCGTTTATCTAGCTTAAACCACAGCGTGCCCCAAAAAAAAGGAAAAAGAACTTATGAATACAGTATGGATTCTCAAGATTTTTGCCTTCCATTTATCTAGCACAAACCACAGCATGCCCCAAAGAAAAGAAATAAGTAAAAAAATAACTTATGCACAGTTTCGTGCTTCTAAGTGCTCCAATTCTTAAATGATTCACGGAGAAGACGAAAAACCTTGGGATAACTCCACCGTTGGTCGACAATCTCTAACCCATTGAAAACTTTGTGCAAATCTCCATCCTTTGCATTTCATCAAATAGGCCATTACGATTGCTGGTGACCTGCCATAAGAAAACAATAGAACAGATGCTGTGCATATAATACCCATGTCAATGGAATAAAAATGTGTAAATGAACTAAACCAACCTATTTTTGCCCAACATACAGTGGACAAGAACACGTGCCTTCTCCTTGTCGCATTGCTCTGTATTTAGAGAATAATATTAATATGAAAGAACAAGAACTACATGAAAGAAAAGGCCTAACCAATTAACATCCTAGATCAGCTGATAGTACACATCTTTATTTATGCAAGGTACTGCAACAAGCATGGAAGCAGTTTCAAATTCAGATTGGAGAAAGGTCACCGAAATCCCATACTATTAGTAGTTTACTACTACTATATTGTACTTTTAGTACTAAGAATACTTTTAGAGTTGCATTTTGCATAATCTTCTATATATCAAATTCTCTATGCTGCTATGCTTATCAGGATAGCCTAATTATGGTTTTCTTCTTCATTACTTCTATTATCACATCCTGGGACAAATTAACTCACATACCAAGAGAATTATTTTGTGCAAGAACCTCCCTTCGAAAAACCTTTACGCAATCATGACAAACGATATCAAAGTTGACTTAATATTGGGTATGGTGAGGGTTTCAGGTGGAAAAGGCCACTCGTGGACAGGGTTAGAGAACACATCACAACGTAGAGCGACCGATAGGTTTGGGCCTAATGCACCATGATAAGGTTTGATTCTAAGTTATGTTGGTCCTTCACCATACTATCCTTCATTTCTTAATTATTTATGATACCTATAATTTTTTATAATATTTTGATTATTTTAATATGAGAATTTATTTAATAATTTCTTGAATTATATAATTTTATATTGAAAGTTTAGTTCTAGAGGTCTAATTGTGAATTATAGAACCTGATAGCGATTTGTAAAATTTTCCATGATAAGTTAGTGGAAAAAAAATATTATAAGTGGGCAGTAGAAAACAAATGATGGTGCTACCTCATACTAGATCTATGCTTGACACCTAATATTATTTTGTTGCATGCTTGACACTTCGCAACATTTAGATTTAACTAAGCATTAAAGATTAGAAACCAAAGTTAGACCTAATTAGTGCCTTTGTTGCCTTCGATAGCACACTTGAGAAAGAAAGTGAAGTGAAGGAGAAGAAGAAGAAGAAGAGAATGTGCTTGTTCTTAACATGAAAATTTGGTCTAATTCAAGATCTTTGGGAAATTAGCTCTCTAAGGAAAGTGTTCTATCTGGTCTTAACAGTAATTTGATCTCAGATTTTTTTCTATTTATGAGTAATTAGTAGAGATTTATATTTTTCTAATAGTATAAACATCAATTGAATTGTTAACTTAACATCTAGGAATTTTGAGAATCTTGACCTTATTTCAACTATACGTTCTGTACAAAACTCTAATGTTGATCAAACACAATTTTATTTGAAACTAGATTTATAGATCTTTCTATCAACACCTTCTTTGAATGATTTGAAGCACCAATACCCATCTAAACACTTATTCTAAGTGATCCATTGGATTTTACTAAGTAGAGACAAAATGATGTAACCTGTCGGTCTTGAATTCTTTCTAATATTCTGTGGATAACTCGAATTTATACAGAACTTGTTTTTAGTTGAAAGGAGACGCCTATATCGTTCTATCAACATCTTATTTAAATGATTTGGATCAACAATGCTCATTCAAATGCCTGTTTCAATTAATCATTCAAATTCTTCTAAGCATAGACAAAGTGATCTGACCTTATGCATTTCATTACTTATAAGTTTATGTGGACAGTTCTAATTTACACACAACTGTTTTCTTGGCAGTAAACTCACATACCTTGCTAAAAATTCTTATTTGAATAATTTAGAGCATAATTGTCAATCCAGATGTCTATTATAACCGATCTTACAATTCTGCCCATATGAGTTGTTTCCAAACTTACACAATTCTTTCTTTTACCTTCTGGAATTTGATTAAAGCCAAAATCCTCACTCAAATGAATCTCATGTTGTTGCTTTAAATTCTCTTATCTCTTAGTTATTGATTGTTATTATAATTGAATGAGTTGTACATATGTCCACTATAGCTTTGGTTTTGCTTCACACATGCACATGTATGTTTTTCTTGTGTCACACATGCTTCCAATACATTTCTATTTTCTTGATTTATACATAAGAATATCTTTATATGTACTCTGATATTTGTAAAATACTTTAATCCCTTTGCCAGAAATGAAACGGGAATTATGCTATGTTTATGGTGCTATGACGAGCTCATGCCGACCAATGACTTCATTTAGACATCGGAGACATGTTATGATCATCTAGAAACAAGTAAATTTATAGGACCATCCAGAAATGGGTAAATTTATATTATGTTATCATCACACTATACCATCTATATTCCTTTGACACAATTCTTAAAAACATGCTTATATATTAAATGTCGTTATTTGCGCTCCTATTATGTACGATTCAGATTAGATAATAAATATGACTCTTGAACTCATACCTTGTATCTTGATCCTTATGTCATACGATTTATCATTTCTTATGCCATGGATATAATAGTCATTTACTAAATTTTTGTAGCTCACTTTTCTGTTATATAAAATTTTCAAGTTAGCTTGTCTGTACCATCACACTCTAGCTAGGTTTGGGCTGAGGCAGTGGAATCCTAGAAGAATATGACATGTTTTATGGTTTTACAAGATATCATTGTAAAGAAAATTTTGGTTGTGAGGTTGTCCATACATTGAGCTGGTGTTTTTGTAAATGTTAAACAACATCTCATGTATTGGATGTTTAATAATATTAAATTTGATATTATCATATGTCCTGATGTGAACTTATAGTAAATTGTTAGCTTATGGATATGGTATTTGATTGATCTTGTCAGTTCATAAATGATGTTAAGAATCATTGAGTTGACATTAAGATTTATAAATTTATCCAGTGACAATTGAATAAACCAGATATTGTCTAGATTTTATAGTATGTGAATGAGAATTGAATTTTTTTGTGCTCTCAATCTTATGGTCCTATTGTTGATTGTGGATGGTTGAAAATATTTCATGTTATTTTGGGGTGTGACATTGATAAGAAAAATGGTCAAAGATATACTACCACTGATTTGGGGTTCAGCATTTTGAGCTAATTTAGGCTTAACAAATTAATGGGTCAATTATTATATCAGACTAGGTAAGAATCCACATCTGCCTACCATTCTCGATTATTTTATTAGTCTCACATAAAACCTCAAAATTCAAACTATGCAGTTTCACAATTCATACTATACTGGCATATTGAGCTCAGCTCAGTACGGTACGGACGTATTGAGCGGTACACTTGGCCATACCGAATGAATGATACACTTATATATATATATAGAAAAATTTTAAAAAGGAGGCGACGTCGTCGAAGCCGCCTCCTCTTCTCCTTATTGCCTCAGACGAGGAGAAGACCGTATCAAAGAAGTCGTCGCCTCGCCGTTAGAGGGCAACAGCGTCCCGAGGCTCTCGTCATCTACAGCGTCGGGCAAAGACGAAGGCTGGAGAGGTCTCTGACCTTTGGCGAAGAACGTGGCAAAGAAGAAGCCGAGCTGTCGCCTCGCCGTTAGAGGGCAGCATCGTCCCAAGGTTCTCCCTCTTTCTCTTTCTCTTTCTTCTTCCTTCTCCCTTGCCGCAGTCAGGTTGATACCGCCTGGTAGCGGGCAGCGATGATAGAAATCGACCATTACCGATCTGTTTCAAGCGATAACGGGGCGAAAACAATCCCATATTGTTCGATACGGGGTTAGGTCAAGGGTTTCGCCCAGTAGCAAGCGATCCGCGTACCGGTCTACTGACGGACCGATACATACCGCTCGGTATGGGCGGTACGATTCGGATTTGCAATCGTTGCTATGCACCAAGTATCCATAATTCTCGGAGTCCTTATAATCAACTCTTGGTTAGATTAACTAGTTCTATACCTCCTTGTTGATAGCCATCACAAAATAAGACAAAACACAAAAGGATTTATCGGGTTCTAATTAATATCAAATTATGACCTTAAAGCAGAATAGCTAGCTTGGAAAATGCAAGAACGCCTCCTTGTTATGAATCATCTATTGCTTAGACCTCAAAAATAAAACATCAAATTATAATACAATTTCCTCAACCTTGGGTACATTCCAGGTTCATCTAAACGAGGAAACCTTCTTTCCCCTTTGTTCTTATTTCTCATCTTGTCTAAAATATTTCTATTTTTTGTTTGTGACTAGTATCAAGGTTCATAATCTCACACCATACCGACGTATCGATCAACTATCGGTATGGTACATACTGAGCTGTACCGAGTGTCAACACATAGTACACTAAGATACCGAACTGTACCAAGCGTACCAATCTTCTATCAGGCCGGTACATACCGAGCGGTATGATACGATATTGCAAACCTTGATTAGTATAACAATGTGGTTATGAGATCACAAATGCAGAAGGAATGCTCATCTCTAATCTTTCACACTGCTGAGATTCAGTTTGAAATCAATGAATAGCAAATTGTACCAGCCATGTTTTGGAAAAGTAGCCAATCAGGCAGCTGATTGTCTCACCAACTGTTCTAGAATTAATGTTATCTGTTGATTTTGCAAGTCCCATTTCTTTGGGACTTTCATACCTGTGAGCTCTGCTGGCTCTGGAACTTTTCAAGTAGTAGCTTAATAATTTTCCAAAATGATGTATATTGTGTCTAACTCATCGATAACAACAAGCAGTTTGTTTGAGAAAAGAGGTCAATGCAGAACACAGAATATACTTTAATCATTTAATGTCTACTTAAAACTGCTAAAATTCACTACCTATTTCTGGTGTATCACAAGTTTACCACATTTCAAACTATTTTTTTCTTTTCCTTGTTTGCCGAGGAATGCAAGCCATTGTTGATTTACTGAGGCATCTCATGAAATTCTAGGGGACTAATCACACAAAGACAAACTTTTTCCCCAACAGTAATTGTTACTAGTATTTAAATAGTTGCATGGAAGTAAATTTAGAATGTAATGGTAGTTAAATCAATATATGATATAAGCTAAAAGGTATTGCAACAAAATTTCTATCTTAAAAGTTGTATAGCGGAGTATATCATGACCCTGTTCGTATGATATTTCATGAAGCAGGATTTTGGAGTTGTAGATCAACGTGCATTAGCAAGAAGTACATAAGAAATTGATCAGCAAGAGAATCTGTGAAGTATGCATACTAAATCACACATAATACTGACTAATGTCTGTTGTACTACCCAGTACAATACGGGAAGTACATACTGGTCCACTAAACAATCAGTAAGTGAATCCACCCGTTTCATGCAGTATGCATCATGCAGGGTTGTGCCACCTAGTACAGCCCCTATATCGGGGGATATGTTCGAATGGCGATTGTTACCGACTTATTGATTGGTAAATTCTCACCATATCGTTCAATCACTCACATCAATGAAGTCCAATGGTCATAGTCACCTTTCGACCATATTGGTTCAATCACTCACATCAATGTGGTCCAATGGTCAAATTGGCCACTGGACACCTTATTGAGGTTGGTTCCACTCTTTAAAACCCCCTTCCTCTCCTCTTTCACTCTTTCTCACTCACTCTTTCTAACTCTCTCAATTAAACATCCAAATCGATGATTGAGCTCATTAGAACTTCAAAAGGAAAATAGGGATTGGTGGAAGATCTCTAGGAGCAGTTTTAAGATTGCGTTTGATGGAGTGATGGAGTACCATACTGATATGTAAATTAACAGGATTGAGGACCCAATCCAATGGCTATGAAATGCTGACATTCATTTAGGTGGTAGGAGTGTTGCTTATGTTTATTACTTAATTTGCTGAAATCATAGGCCTTTGACACATAATCTAACATCTCAACTCGTATCATTATTATATTCAAAGTCAACAGAATTAATGGAAAAGTATACGAGAAAGTTGCCCCTCAAAGATCCATTTTAAATAGATAAATCTGCTATCTCATCCTAAAATCCTACAATTACTAGTCTTTCATAACTTATTTGCACTCTACTCTTATTGAAATTGAACTAAATTAGGATAAAAAGGTATTACAAAGAATTTCTTATTTTTTAGGTATTTTTGGCCATTTTTTAACCATTTTTGGAAAATCAATACGTAACAACATACGCATGATACACTGATGCCAACCCGTATATACCGTGATAGAGGATAAAATAACACATTTCAAAGCTAACACATGGACATCTCCACTTCAACAATGAAGGCTGCCACCTTAGCTGAAAAAATACAACATGAATCCACAAAGGGGGCAATTGAGCCACCTTGATCTATAGTTGTGCCATCTTGGCACGTGGCTGAACCACATCAATGAAGGTTATGCCACCTGGCATGTGGTTTAGCCACGCCAGTGGAAGTTACGACACCTTGGCAGGTGGTTGAGCCACATCAGTGATGGTTACACCACCTCAGCTACCATCTCAGCAGGCAGCTGTGCCACCCTACAACTGCCTTTAACCCTTTAAACCATCGACAACCATGACAACCTAGTTATAAATAAATTCTCTCTCATTCTTTTCTTTCTTCTTCCGCACCCTTACTTCCTTGCCACATCGAACACAACTGACTTAGGCATTGGAGGAACCGAGTCGAGCTACATCTGACCTTGATATTCTATAGAGCCTCGAGTAGCACGTCGAAAGATCAAGCAACATCCAGATTCAGCAGAAGATTCCACTCCGATCATCGTCGACATCTAGGGACGATTCACGTTGCCCATCATCAGGTTGGGCCATTCTTCTCTCTATTCCTCGGACGACCAATCTCTGAGTTAACATACTAGTCTGGGTCAAGCCTAGTACCATCAGTCGGCACAAGACAATGAACCTTGACAGTTGACAATGACAATAATTTCCACTTTAAAGTCTAAACATTGTAGAAATAAACATATACTCTAAGATAAGATCAAAGAGTGACTCAACAATTGATAAGATTAAAAAAAATGCAAACTATAGTAGATTGATGAGTGGCCCAACAATTGAGATGTCGATTCTATATCGATGTAACTTCTCTAGGAAAGAAATTCAGGTTGCTACTTGTAACGTAAGAATGAAAGTAATCCAAGAGTATCACAGTTTTACATCAAGGAGGAATAATACCTAAAAACTGGATTGCATCATCAAATTGTAGAACTTTGTCATCTTGGAGGCAGTGATAAGTAAAGGAATTCTTGTACAGATTTTGGCAAGCAGGTACAGTCTGCATTCATATCCAACAATGAATTATGGCAACAGGTAAAAGAACAATTTCAAAAGCAAGATTGCTCGTTTAAGTTAAGAAGTATCATTAAAGTGGAAATGCAAAATTAAGGAGCAAAAGTTGAAGATTACAAGATTAGCAATATGTCTTTCAATCCACCATATGGTCAAACTCGATATATGAAAAATAAAGGGAAACCATAATGTAAAGGCTAAAACAAATAAAGCATTCTTTATAAGAATTGACTTGAAACTCAAAAAGTACAAGGATATTCCTGAAGCGATCTAAAGAATGGCTATTCTGCTTAGTGCAGAACAGCGGTCATGGAGGCATCAATTGCTGTTTTGCTACAGCAGAAACCATAATATAGTTGTAACAACAGTATATTGTTCTCTTGTAAACATAGCAGTTGCTGAAACAGGTTAACAGCCACCATAGGAAAGTTATATATAATTAGCCAAAGCAAATGCTTTAAGCCTTTTATTTCTTTCGATGACCCACTGTATGACTATAGGTGAATTAGTTAAAAATGACCCTGATAAGATAATTCAAGTTAAACTGATCTACTATGTGAAAATTTGTGTTAATTTGTCCACATATACATGTCTTTATACCTGATTTTTCGAACTGGGGACAGTATCCCATTGATTTCTCCAATACTTCTTGGAGAAAAAAGAGAACAGAATCTCACAGCATGTTATATGGATAACTGTATCATATATGATGAAAGAAAAGATACAATACTGAAATAGAATGATAAATCGAACGCAATGTTATTTCATCCATTATCCATCTCTAAGAAGCAATATGCCAACAGAATAT
The DNA here is from genome assembly GCA_029747655.1 of Ensete ventricosum. NCBI lineage: Eukaryota > Viridiplantae > Streptophyta > Magnoliopsida > Zingiberales > Musaceae > Ensete > Ensete ventricosum. The sequence goes on from JAQQAF010000009.1 coordinate 57,331,613, forward strand.
ATTTTAGATTCTAGTGTATTATGTTGGGGAGGAAGAGAAGAATTCCAAAACTAAAAGAGAACACCCAGAGCTTAACAATCAAAAGCATACTAAAAGGCCGACGCAAGATTAACGTGGTTTGGCAAATCCCGTCTACATACACGGAAAGAACCATATTCTTAACCATTGAGATCAATTACAAGACCTTGAGTTATCCTTACTCAAGCATAGATTTCCTTGTAGACCCTCTCACATAAACCCCCCCTTTTCTCGCCCTCTCTAAAAGCCCTAGAGAGTACCCTCTCTAAATACCCTATAGAGAAATCAAGGACCACCAAAAATATTCCTCACGTCTTGCTCTCCCCTCACCATATAACATAGAGATAAATGTGATCTTTATAAAAAAAAACGAAACTCTATTACCAGGATTTCTTTCCTTCATGAGAACTCCTTGTACTAGGATTCCTTATCGCACTAGGACACTGGCTCCATGAATACCAAAGTACTTGTCAATCCCAACAATCTCTCCTTTGGTGAGTATATTGTCCACTTTTGTGTCTCTTGAAGATATAATACCTTTACCTCAAGCTCGTTCCCGTTTTTGTCACTCATCGTTGTTGAATCTCTGACCACCGAATCTTTTGAGCTCTGATTTTACTTGTTGGGGAGGGAGAGAAGAATTCCAAAACCAAAAAGAAAAATCCTAGAGATCAACAATCAAAAGCATACCTGAAAGCCGACACAAGATAAACCTAGTTTGATAAATCCTACATACATCCATGGAGAATTAAAAAATTTCACCATGTGAGATAAATAATAAGATCTTAAATTATCCCCACTCACACAGAGATTATCTTACCTTTTCTCACACTTCTCTCACCCTCTCTAAACACCCTAGAGAGAAACCCAAGAACACAAAAAATATCCCTCACATCTTGTTCTCGTCCCACCAAAACCTAGAGATACATGAGGTTTTTACAGAATAACCAAACCTTATTTACTACATTTTCCTTCTTTCACGAGAACTCCTTGTACTTGGATTCCTTGTCCCACTGCAACACGAGTTTCAAGAATTCCAAAATACTTGCTAATCCCAACATATTATCAGCAAGAAGAACTGTTCTAATCATACTCCAGAAATATATCAGATTTTCTTGAGTATTGCATGCCCATGTTGTTATATTCTTCAGAATGTTTATTGATTTGGACCAAAGTGCAACTCTCTTCTCTATAAGCCGAACATCTTATTCACCATGTTGCCTGCACGGGAAATGCCTTTATCGACATGTTGACTCATCACCATATCCATCTTCAGGAGGAAGAGGTTGCACAGGGACTGCACAGTTTCCGAGTACAGGGTTGACGAATAGGGGAGAAGCAAAAAGAAGCTCATTTTTGCCTGCGAACTACTCAATATCCCAACCTTATTACGCTATGCATCATCCCTAGTCCTCGATCACAAAGATAATACACCAGAGGCTAAGATTTCACACACATGACTTCGCTCTAGTCCATCAATTACTACAACGGAGTACCAGATTTTGCGAATCTTTATACAACCAGCTGCGCCACCATAGCTACCAGTAAACACCACAGGCAATCAAGATGATCCAAGAAAGAGCAACAAGCGGGGGCCTTACGTTGAGGATGTGTGTGATGCGGAGGGTCTTGAGGATCTCCCCTAGGGAGGCGTTGTCGTAGCTGCCGAGGTAGAGGAAATCCGTGAGGATCTCGGAGGGGAAGGCGCTGGCCGGCTGGATCGGCCGTTCGAAGGCGGCGGGGACGCGGTGGCCGCAGACTCCACAGACCTCACCCTCCTCGTACTTGTGGTAGTGGCCACAGACATCGCAGGGGTTCTCCCTCTCCCTCTTCCTCATCGCGCGTCGGGCCCCAGCGATTCGAGCGAGAAGGACACCCTCCCTTTTAAGAATCACACGGACTCGGAGGTCGAGAGGGTCGGGAATCGGCGGTCCTCGATCGAAAAGGCGCGACCTTGCTTGCGATGAAGAAAGATCTTGCGACCGCGCTCACTCCGTGTAAACAAAGGGAAGCAGCGAGGCGATCTCTTTCATCGATCTAATAATATTAAATTAATGTTAATGCTGTCAAAACGTTAATAATATTATTATTACCAGAGGATTAATTAACGCACTCTTTGTTGGCTTAACCCCCCCCTTCCACCCACCCCTTTTAACAGAGGTGGAATCTGTCGCTACTCTGAAACGAGACCCAAAACCATCGCCTACAAAGACCATCCGTGGACCCCACTCCACATCCGGCGGTGCTGAGTTTGGGGATGCGAAACAGCGGTTTGGAGTTAATCAATCCGCCCACAAAAAAAATAAAAAAAAGGATAAAAAAAAAAGACTACAGAATAGAATAATGATGGTCTCCCATAAAAAAAATAAAAAAAAAGGATAAATAAATAAATAGGTAACAGCATCTACCGAACGCTCTCTCTTAAAACAAATGGTTGCCTGAATTCTTTTCTTTCCCTAAATAAGTGACGTTGGGAAAGTTTTTAGTTTTAGGATTTAGATTTATTTTTATTTTTATTTTAATTTATCCTATATATATATATATACTATAAAAACCTCATCATTGGAAAAAGACGCAACGCAGGCAAGTCGATGGAACTTATCGTCGTGTTGTTTTGCGGCTCGGAGGAAGATGATAAGTTGGGAGTCGGTTCTCTCTCTTTCTCGCTCTCGTCTTTTCCTGCTGTTACTGCAAGCTACTTACTGCTCTCGAAAGCAAGAGAGAGAGCGAGAGAGAGAGAGAGAGAGAGAGAGAGGCAGAGAGCAGCACACTGAGAGCGGTTTAAAACATATGGGTCCGTCGACGATGGAACAAGAAGTGGGTCCCGCTCTCCAATGTGGACCACCGCCGCTGCCCCAACGGCGACGGCGGGGGGCAACCACCGCGACGCCGTCAATCGTCATCCCGAGGAGCCGCCCTGTAGGAAGAAGTTCCGAGACGTTCCGGTAACCCTCATCTCCTCTTCCCCTGCTGCACGTTCTTTCGACTTGAGCGGATTTTGGGAAGGAGGGTTTGAATTTTTCTGATGATTTCTTGTTGACTCCCTCGAAATTCCTGATGGGTTTCTTCTTAAGCACATTGTTAAGATTGAAAAAGATCTCTTCTTGGAAGATAAATATGCAATCTTTGCTTATGGAACGTGCAATTTCGACATGTAATTTTCTTGATCAAGCTATGGGTCGGGTAATGTACAGTGACTTCTTTCTTCCCCTCCTTGTAGGATCAGTTGAGGTATCAGCGTTTGGGGCTTCTTTCTTTGGAAGACGCAAGAAGATGGTGGTATTGTGTCTTTCCCGTAGCGTAGTACTAAAGATGCAAGAAAGATGGCCAGTGGAAAATTGGTAGATGATCTAAAATAGGTAATTATGGAGGCCATGATGACTGGTGTGATATATGCAACTCTCGGGGTCAGATGGAAGATCAAATGGAATCACTTTGCCCGCATTTAGCTGCTAAATTTATTTATTTATTGGTGAATTCAAGGACTCGCAAATGCTGGAAAAACCTGGTTTATGCAATAGATTAGTCATGCAAATTGCTTTTCCATACTCTTTCCCTGGGAAATCTTGTTCAAGTGACTTCTTAAGTTTTTTTAGATATATGGTTATGGGCTTACAGAAATCTTGCTTAGTATACTCAAAGCTTCTCACTTCGATTGTTGCATAGTTCTCCAGAAACTACAAGGACATACTTTTTAGTTGGAGTTATACCCAATCATTGAGTATTTCTATGTTAAACTTTTTTGGTTGACTCAGTGCAGAACCTTAGTGTCGATATGGCATGATGCTTGGGAGTTTGAATTTAGATTCTTTTAGCAATTTACCATCGAAGTTGGCCAGAAATTATATGGATATGGGATATAGGAAGCTTTACCTTCAGCATTCCATGAAGGTACTAGAGGAAAACAGATTTACTTGATAGTTATTTTTACAAAAAATGCATGCAAAAGAGTTTAGTTTTGTCTGTCACATATTCAACCAGTAGTTATGTATGGAGTACATTTGTTGTCATATCATTCTTCCTTATATATTGCTATTTTTATGTTGGCAATCAAGTAGGAGTCAGATGTAGGTGAGGTGGAGTGATAAGGCTTGAGCAAATTCTTGTAATGTGAGAAAAGGGTAGAAACTCATGTGAAGGACATTTTTCTTGTAAGAAGATACATTTAGCAAATCGATTAGATTCACTGGTTTTCTTGATACTTCATACTTTTCACCAAATCAGAAGATACAAACATCTTATTTGGATCAAACTTGGTGCCCTCTCAGCATTTGTGACACATTCCACAGCTTGTTAGATAAAGATGCATCCAGGATGGGAGTCGATAGGAAGATGTACATTTCAGTTGAGGTCATGTATCAGTTGTTTCTCCTTATCGACAGATAATGGTATTTTAGCTTGTAGATATTTGCTCACCATAATTGCACGTGTATGTACCACAATCGTCTATATAATGAAACCGATCTCTGTTATAGTTATTTTAGATAAACATAAGCCTTTTACAGACATGTTAGTGGATAAGTATAATTTTATGATCAAAATGCAGATTTCCTATATGAAGTAACAGAAACAAGATGCTTCAGCAAAATCTAATGAGGACACTAAACCAAATGAAACAGATCAAATCCGGCACAGAGGTGACGTTGATCCCTCTGGCACAAAACCTGACACCATACATGTCTCAGTGGAAGAAGATGAGGTAACAATTGAAGCAATACTTTCTTGTTTGCTGCATCTTTCTAGACAGGATGATTTTGTTTGCTACCTTGAATCTCTAGTATCTATCATGAATTATTTGTGGACACCAATGTTCCGTTCTTGACCGTACCAGTTGGTAGTGTGATATTCTAGTTATTTTACAGGACTAAATGAATCTATTATCGTAAACTTGGGGGCTGGGTGAGAATTATTTCGTCGGATTAAGTTTGGCATGGCTGTAACAACTGGTTCGATGGTTCTTCTTGAGTGTGGCACCATTGAAACAACTGGAAATTTAGTTGGTTTGAATTTGGATGTTTAAAAGTGATGGGTTAATGTATCAACCACATTAAGAGGATGGAAAATTGGAGCTTTGTGCCTATCCAAGGTAGACTTAAAACAGAATGCTAGCCTGGAATTTGCTGATCCACTGAATTGAAGTCATGAATCCTACTTAGATCTGGAAAGATTTATATGCTGTAAAGAATCATTCTGCTCTGCTACTTTCCAAACCAATACTCATTGAATAGTTATATCATGTTTGTTGACTTGCTAGCAATTGTATCAATCTTTTTTTTTTTTTTTTGCCCCCTCATAGTATATATTTCGGATATATTGGATCCATTTTTACCTAGGATGAGAATAAGCCCTTAAATTTGACATCATATTCCAGGCTTTTCAAGCTCTTTTCTGAAGTGGGCAATGGAACTTATTTGGACTTGAGTCTGCATTTGAGAGCTCCCAAGAGTGATCATAAGAATGAGATTAAAAAAAACGAAATTAAGCCCCAAAGATCACACTCAGGTGGAAGCTCCCAAGAGTGATCATTTTCTTGTATTCGTTTTGCACATTAGATGATCTGCTTTGTAATATGGTGTTTCTATTTCTTGTGACTTGATGATGATATGATGAAGTAAAAAAAAAAACTCATGACCATGATTTGGAGTTTTCCAAGAGGACATCTTTCGCTGACCAATCCAAAATACGAATTCATTCTTTTATGCCAACTTTGATACATTTATGTATCATCTAACAGCCGGCGGGGCCGAACCCAATGACATGCTTTGAGACATCATAAACCACGGCCAATCCCCTCTGTTGAACATTCCCTATTATGCCCAGATCGGTGTCAGCTCTATTTGCAGCGAAGGCAAGGCAAGCTTGCGACAAGCTCGCAATGTACAGTATTCCCGTGATTTCCAAATCGATAGTAGCTCCGCCACCCAAGTGCAACGCCACCGATGGGACCGTCACCTTGTCGAGTCCACTAAGGTCGTAGCATGTGTCTAGGATCGACAGCGTCGGTGCTGACTTGTATGCTGTCATCTCCTGCCGGAAAGCCGACCGGAGGGCAGAGTATGCCGTGGGCGGTAGCCTTGTGATCACGGTACCGGAGTCGATGATGGTCCCGGCGATGGAGAACACGGTGGGTGGTACCATCAGTTGCTGATCGCCGACGCTTATAGCCGTCAGAGTAAGGTAGTAGAACGTCGGCAAGCTTGCTCTCGACAGCATCGGGGTGAATCGGAAGCCGGAGCTGGGGTAACCACCACCGAATCTCAAGTAGCCCGTCGCGCTCGAGGTCGGTGGCAAGCAGTAGGTAAAGACTCCACCGTACCTTTGATACGTCTGAGAGACAAAGGACGGCTTGTCGCGGCCGAGACCGATCAGGCCGGCGGCCTTGCCGAAGAGGCCCTCGTTCCGCTCGCCGCACCCAAATCGGAAGTTGGGGATGACGTCGTAGGGCGTCAGACAGAGCGTGTCTTCCGCGTAGAACCCCACCGTGTAGGAGTTATCCCCGTACTGGACCCCGTAAACGCAAGTGGACGAGCTGCAAGCGGAGGCGCCGACGTCGGCGCAGTAGGCGGAGCTGCAGGAGATGTTGAGGTACGTGGAGGACTTGGATGGGTCGAAGATAGGGTCTTGTTGCTGGTAGCAGGTGACGACGCAGGGCTGGCACTGGATCCAAGTGACGTCGCTCCCGGTGTCGAAGATGACGGTCTGCTCCCTCTTCGGGGTGCCAAAGCCGACCGTGACCACGTAGTTTCCGGTGCCGAGAGAAATCCCGTTGCGGGCGGGGATGGACGACGCTGCCGGTGCATCCAGCAGCTGTTGGTCCGGCTTGGCGGCTGTCGAGACTCGGCGGTGGAGGCTGTCGACTCGGGATCGATCCTGGTCGAGGATCTGCTTGTGAGAGAGCCGATGACGGAGGTCGAACGGTGAGCATGGGCCGTGCCGGTGGACGACCCTCAGGCTTGTTTCGTTGTGGCTTACTCCATCTATATATGACGTGTGTAGTATATATGATTTATTTAAGGAAGAACAAGTAGATGCAAGCTTAAACAAAAAGAAAGATGATGCGGAGGAGAAAGCCTTCGGGTTTGTGTTCGCGAGACCTACGTAAGATTCGTTGTTTCTGGGTTTTGACCAATAGGTAGATGTTAAATTACTAGTTGTGAATCCCCAGAAAGAAGAGCAGAGAAGGAAATAATTCCTCAATCATTCGAGGAGGAAGAATCTTGGCCTTAGCTGACGAGACCTACGTGAGCTTTGTTGTTTCTGCATGGTATTGACTTTAGCGACTACTTGGGAACTGTTTCGAGATTAGTACTTTATGTTTCTTCACCGTCCTTGTTGATCTCTATTTACATGCAATTGGGCGTAGGGATACGGAAGAATTGAGTGCATACTGTTTCGAAGCAAACCATCATCACCGCAAAGAAACCTGATGCTGGTTTGAGTTGGATGTTCCTTGCAGAGTCTTTAATTAGTTTGACTTGGTAGAAAAAGATCAAGAGCGGGGCAGTGGGGATGGGGATGCGGCGGAACATGAACATGAACCTGATAAAAGTCAGCAGTCACACCTTTGTACGATGAACAAGCATCGCTCGGCAGCAAAGAAGGGATTGTGACCTCTCGACGGGCTGTTCCTCCTCCTCCTCCTCCTCCATGAACTTGCCAGCAGATACCAAGACATGCAACAAGGAAGGGGAGATAGCAATTGAGACAAGGAAGGGAAGCCATGAGGAAGAGAGAAAGTGAGAGAGATAGACGACGCCTCCTTGCCGCTGCTGCTGCTGCTGCTGCTGCTGCTGGATAAATAGCATCTTTGCAAGAAGAGCACGGCGACTTGTCCGATGGAAAGACTCGAGGAAGCTTTGGCCACCGTAGGGGCCTACGACTGCTCCCAGTTGCGGAAGCTTTCACGCCTTGGATAGTATCAAACAAGCAAGCTATAGCTGGCTCGACGGTGACGGGATAACGCCCAGCCTATTGTTATCAGTCTGTACTATCCCTTCCCCCTCCTACGCCAAATGTTCAAGATAAGGTAGGAGGTGCCTTCCTCATGCACCCGTTCTTTCGTTCTAGGTCACACAGATATGATCGTGTACTTTGAGGTTTCTTTCTTCCCCATACATAGTTAGTTTAACGTGGGAATAATTTAATTTTTGGACCTCATCATTCTACTGGTGCATTCATTGTTCTTGGGAACCTTGTGCATTTGATACCATCTCCATTATGACTAACCACATGAAACATCCTTATAAAAAAACAAAAGACTTGCTACTGCTGCATTGACTATGAATCGTCACATCTGTGTATGAGATTTATCGAATATAAGAAGAATCGTGTAGTGAAAGGTTGCTGCAGCGAAGCAGTGGGGAACGAAGTTGATGTGATAAACTAAAGAAGTGAGCAACTTGGAATCAAAAATTGGAGGTTCAAGTCCTCAAGAAACCCACTGTAGGTCGAGAAATTAGATTAATATAATTTGGACAACAAGACGTGAAGAGATATTATATTTGGATACACATCCAGAGGTCATCCGTTGCTTTTGTCTGATGTACGGGAAGCACATCTCACATGTACAGGTTGATGCACCAATTTAAACAAAGAGAAGACAGAGTGGTCTATATAGATAGATAGTAGTACTATTTATTATTACTACTACTTATCTTCATAATTATTTTATTTGGGAACAGAAACATGCACATTTATGGGCTGCAGGTATAATAGGGTGGTTTTAGCTATATGGGCTGTGGAGAGAAGACGATCTCCTCATCATCATCGTAAGAATAACGATCGCGATAGTGTCTTTTTTTTTTTTGCACCGAAGTCTTCATATCTTTTTATTTTTTTTCTGGTGACTTCGGTCATTGTAAGCTCGAGTATTCGTCTCTTCCTTTCTTCTCAGCAGGGAGGGAGAGAGAGCTATATATATATATATATATATATATATATATATATATATATATATATATATATATATACAGAGAGAGAGAGAGAGAGAGAGAGGGTGCATTGTAGCGTTATGTGATCGTAATCTCTATCATCTCTTCTTCTTCTACGAGCGTTGGTTCTCCGTTTCTACTTTTCGGCTACGTGCATGCATGCATGCATGCTATCATCTCTGTTGCTGCTGCTGCTGCTTATAAGATCCGTCAAGCATAATAGATGTTGGCAAGCCCTATTTCTTAAATATGTCCCCAATAAAAGTTTGTATATGAATTTTATTGCTATTATATGCTTGCTCTTTGACATTTCCAATGCAAATTTATACATCCTTTCACGAAAAGTAGGTTCTCAGGATGTGATAGCATCCATCCGTCACAGTGACTTTACTGCTTTCTACGATTCTGACTTTTTACAGGAAGATGTTGTTCAAGAATGGAATTGAATTTTCAAGCTTCCCATCAATTTTACATGCAAGTGTACATCGATCGACGAGGATGTGTTATGAACTATACGCCACAAAGTCTGTCAACCAGGATTTTGTTTGGCATATGACATAGAATCAGTCCATAATAAATTTTAGTAAAATTTATAATCCAAAATTTTATTTATATTAATTTACATCCTAAATTAGGTGGCTAGGATTGAGATTAAGAGAACATCGACGGTTGAAAATATGGATGAGAGAAAGAAGACTACATATTAACAATAGAGGCCAGAGAGATCCAAGAAAGGAAAAAATACAAGGACAAGAAAAGATTATTCTCAATCATTCTTATCTATCAGTTTGCACTGGATTATTACTGTAATCTCTTGAAAAGATTTTGGATATTGTGCTTAATATTATAATCCTTGTATCTCTGTGATTCTCTTCTGGCTATTGCTTTGGGCTTGGGCAAGAATCTTTGAAATATGTATATTCATTATTTCGATAGTAAATTTTTTTTGGCTTGTCCCGTGGTTTTTACCCTTCGAGTTGAAGGGGTTTTCCACGTAAATCTTGATGTTAATCTGATTGTGATTTCTGTTTGATTCCGCTGTGTGCGTGACAGTCTGCTATTATTTGTTCGTATACAAAGTTTATTCCTATTTTATTCCCATCAACTGATATCATAGCAGGATTTTGATGGCATTTAATCTTTTGTATTTGAACATGGAGGCCGGTAATATTTCTCGCATGATTAGTTTAAACGGAAACAATTGGATGATATGGAAACCAAGAATTAAATATCTGTGTATCGTAAATATTTGTATGTACCTTTGTAAGGGGATAGTGCAAAGCCCCCAACTATGACAGATGATGAGTGAAAGAGGTTAGATCAAAAAACTATTGGCTTTATTCGTCAGTGGCTAGATGATAGTGTCTTTCACCATGTTTCTACTGAAATTTCTACTTACTCTCTTCGGAAAAAATTAGAAGGTATTTATGAAAGAAAAACGGCTGACAATAAAGCTTTTCTGATCAGAAAACTTGTGAACTTGAAATATAAATAGGGTACTTCTATTCCTGAGCATTTGAATGAAATGCAGACTATTACTAACCAGTTATCCTCTATGAAAATATCTCTTGATGATGAGTTGCAGGCATTGTTACTTCTCAGTTTTTTGCCAGAAAGTTGGGAGACACTGGTTCCCTCAGTAATTATGCACCAAATGGTGTTGTCACCATGAGTCAAGTAACAAGCAGTTTGTTGAATAAGGAGTTGAGAAGAAATAATTCAGCTACTTCTCAGATTGATTCACAAGCACTTGTCTTAGATAACAGAGGAAGGTCAAAGTCAAAGGATAGAAGTGGTTCACGCGTGGGTAGAAGCAAGTCAAGATCAAGGAAAGATATTGTTTGATACAATTATGGTGAGAAAGGATATTACAAGAATCAGTGTAAGCAACCTAAGAAGAACAAGAAAAATGGGAAAGAAGTGGAGCATACGGAGTCAAAAGATAATATCACAGCTACGGTGCAAGGTAGTGATTATTTGATTTTGTCTACTTCTGATGATATTTTTTCTTGTGTGTGCCATGATCTCGAGTGGATAATGACACAGGTGCTTCTTATCATGCTACACCACGAAGGGAGTTCTTTGCTACTTACAGATCTGAAAATTTTGGTGTTGTCAAGATGGGCAACTATGACACAACAGACATAATTAGTATGAGAGATATCCATATAAAGATCAACCTTGGCTGCAAGTTAATGCTTAAGGATGTGAGGCATGTGGTTGACTTGAGACTGAATTTAATTTCAATTGGAAAGCTAGACGATGAAGACTTTGATGTCAGATTTCACAAAGGGCAGTGGAAGCTCAGTAAGGGTTCTCTTATTATAGCTAACGGAAAGAAATATCATACATTGTACAGATTGTATGCTAAAGCTTATGATGAGCAGTTGAATGCTATAGAGAAATACTTCAACATGGAGTTGTGGCATAGGCGACTGGGACACATGAGCGAGAAGGGGCTGCAAGAACTTTCTAAGAGAGATGTATTACCAGACCTCAGAGGTACATGTTTGAACCCTTGTATTAATTGTTTGGCTGGTAAACAACATAGAGTTTCCTTTATTAGTCATGTTTTATCTAGAAAAATGTATGTCTTGGACCGTGTCTATACAAATGTGTGTGATCCTTTGAGGACAAAAACTCCTAGTGAATCTATTAATGTTCCTAATATCAGTGGTGCACTTTATTTTGTTACTTTTATAGATGACTTTTTCAGAAAAGTTTTGGCCTATGCTTTGAAGACTAAAGATCAGGTTATTAATGTCTTCAAGGAGTTTCATGCTAGAGTTGAAAGGGAAACAAAAAGACAATTGAAATGCATAAGATCAAATAATATTGGTGAGTATACAATATTATTTAATGATATTGCAAGTCACATGACATCCAGCATGAGTTGACCGTTCTTGGTACGCCTCAGTATAATGCAATTGCAGAGAGGATGAACCGCACCATCATGGAAAAGATCATATGTATGCTTTCACAGACCAAGCTACCCAAAAGGTTTTGGGATGAGGCTTTGAGGACTGCAGTTGATGTAATCAACTTATCACCATGTACAACTCTAGATGGTGATGTTGCAGAGCATGTATGGTAAGGGAAAGATGTCTCTTATAGGTATTTAAGAGTGTTTGGTTGTCGTGTATTTGCACATGTTCCAGACAATGAGAGGTCCAAGTTGGATGGTAAGACAAAAGAGTGTATTTTTCTTGGTTACTCACATGATCAGTTTGGTTACAGGCTTTGGGATCCAGAAAAGTAGAAGGTATTCAGAAGCAGAGATGTTATTTTCTTTGAGGATCAAACCATTGAGGATTTGAAGAAGGAGGCACCATTTAAGACTTCTACAGAGAGATTTGTAGACTGTGACCCAGTTATTCCTCTAGTATATCAGGGTGATGGGGGAGATGTGCAGGAAGATGGTGCAGAGCCAGATGTTGATCTACCTGCAGGACATGTTGAGCAGGAAGAAGAAAGAAAAGTTCTCACAGAACCTTAGTTAAGAAGATCTTCTAGACCACGTCAACCTTCCAGAAGATACTCTACAGATGAGTATGTGATGCTTACTGATGCAGGTGAACCAGAGAGTTACCAGAAAGCAGTTGAAAGTGAGCAGAAAAAGAAGTGATTTATTGCTATACAGAAAGAGATGGATTCTTTGCAGAATAACCACATATATGATTTGGTGCAACTACCAGAGGGAAGTAAAGCCTTGAAGAACAAGTAGGTTTTCAGGTTAAAGACTCAAGAATGTTGTTCTCAACCAAAGTACAAAGCTAGATTGGTTGTGAAAGGCTTTGGTCAAAAGAAATGTATTTACTTTGAAAAAAAAATTTCTCATGTTGTTAAAATGTCTTCTATCTGTGTTGCTCCTGGTAGACTTGGAGATTGAGCAGTTAGATGTGAAAATAACATTCCTTCATGATGATTTGGAGGACGAAATTTATATGAAGCAACCAGAAGGCTTTAAAGTCAAAGGTAAAAAAAATCTTGTCTGCAAGTTGAGGAAGAGCTTGTATGGGCTGAAGCAAGCTCCAAGACAGTGGTATAAAAAGTTTGATTCATTTATGATTGAAAATGAATACAAAAGAACAGCTTAAGATCATTGTATGTACATCAAACGGTTTTGTGATGATTTTATTATTCTCTTACTTTATGTTGATGATATGTTTATCATTGGGAATGATATGTCTATAATTGACAGGTTGAAGAAGGAACTGAGTGAGTCTTTTACAATGAAGGACATGGGGCCAGCAAAGCAAATACTGGGCATGCAAATTTCTCGTGACAAAAGAAAGATGAGGATTTGGTTGTCATAGGAGAAATACATTGAGAATGTATTGGACAGATTCAGTATGAGCAATGCAAAGCCAGTTGGTTCTCCTCTTGTAGGTCACTTCAAGTTGTGCTCAGATCAGAGTCCATCAAGTGATGAGGAGAATGAAAAAATGCAAAATGTTCCTAATGCTTCAGCAATTGGAAGTTTAATGTACGCGATGATATGTACGAGGTCAAACATCGCATATACAGTGGGTGTTGCTAGCAGATTTCTTACAAATCCAGGTAAAAAGCATTGGGCAGTAGTGAATTGGATTTTTAAATATCTCAGAGGAAGTTCTAAAGTTTGTTTAAGCTTTGGAGGTGGACCACCTTTGTTGACAGGTTACACAAATGTAGATATAGTAAGAGATATTAACACAAGGAAGTCCACATCAGGTTTTATACTTACTTTTGCACGGGGAGCTGTATCATGACAGTCCAAATTACAAATGTGTATTGCTCTCTCTACCACAGAGGTAGAATATATTACTGCTACAGAGGTTTGAAAAGAAATATTATGGATGAAATGATTCTTACAAGAATTGGGACTGAAACAAGAAAACTATGTGGTGTATTGTGACAGTCAAAGTGTCATCCATTTATGCAAAAACCCAATATTTCATTCCAAGTCAGAGCATATAGATGTCAGATATCACTAGATCAGAAATGTGTTTGAAGAGAAGCAGTTACACCTTCAGAAAATTCACACATATGATAATGGGGCAGACATGTTGACAAAGGCTTTACCGAAAGAGAGACATGAGATGTGTCGACGGTTGGTCGGCATGGCTTCACATTGACGAGTCATGAGACAGCCTCATATATGGGATGAAGGGGAGGTTGTTAGGCAGATGGCCCAAATTCAGCCCATAATGGGCTTTAGTGAAGCCCATAGTCCAAAACATCACTTATATTAACCTAAACCCTAGATTAGGTGGCTAGGATTGAGATTAAGAGATCAGCGACAACTGAAAACGTGGGTGAGAGAAAGAAGACTGCAGATTAATAGTAGAGGCCAAAGAGATCCAGGAAAGGAAAGAAGACAAGGACAAGAAAATATTATTCTCAATCATTCATATCTCAGGTTAGATCAGTTTGCAGTGGATTTTTACTGTGATCTCTTGAGAAGGTTTTGGTTATTGTGCTTAATATTATAGTTCTTGTATAACTGTGATTCTCTTGTGGCTATTGCTTTGGACTTGGGCAAGAAGTCTTGAAATCTGTATATTTATTATTTTGATAGTGAATTTTCTTTGGTTTGTCCCATGGTTTTTACCCTTCGAGTTGAAAGGGTTTTCCATGTAAATTTTGGTGTTCATCTGATTATGATTTTTGTTTAATTCCGCTGTGTGTGTGACGGTCTACTAGTATTTATTCATATACAAAGTTTATTTATATTTTATTCTAATGAGACTTTTAAGTCGATTTAATTTATCTCAAGTAATCTATATATTACCAAAATCAAAAGTCTTTGAGAAGAATTTATTTAGGATTTAAGTATAATTATCACTATACATGATCATAGCAAAAAGATCTATTTTAGGCAAGAATCTTTTTATAAAATTTTCATTCATTATCGAATTGTTTAAGGTTCTAAACATCTGGGTCACTCCTAGGTTTTTTTTTTTATCATGATGATATGATACCAGGGATGGATCAAAGAAAAAAAAAATTAAAAACTAAAGGAATTATGAACTTGGTTTGCTCGGTCTGTTGTGGGCTGCAAAGCGAGGAAAAGAAACGAAACAAAGAGGAGAAAAGAAAAGGAATTGGCGTTTGGTGCGTGAGAGGAGAGAGGGACTTAATCAGAGAAAATAAATAAGATTAAAAAAAAAAAGAGTAAAATAAGAAAAATGAAATCTTAAATGTCTCGGTTTTTAACCAAAAGAGTTAATTTAAAATTTTGAATTCCTATCTTTTTCTACTAATCAAAACATAGGTATGATTAATTGATTTTAATACCTCAAATGTAATATGATCTTAAAGGAAAAAATGTATTACGCTCAGGAAAGAAGAAATAGATAAATTAAGGATTCATATTAATTTATATCAATTTGAATGATTTAGAAAGAGAGGAAGGAGGATATCGATCATTGTATCAATAAATTATATGATACATCGGTCCAAGAATAAGATAAGTATTTGATGACTTTATTTGGCTTGGTTTCAAGATAAAAACATATATGCTTTTAACGAATAAAATTATATAATTTTCAAGTATTGAATGAATTATTGGTTCTTTTTTTAGATATCTATTTCGAAATTGTGTTCGTTTAAAATGATAAAAAGAATTTTTTGATTATTATAGTTTAGAATGATGCTCCCCGTACGACTTTTAATTATTTAGTTAATTGGCTAATATTTTTCTATTTTTAAATATATAAATTAATTATTCGTCTTCAAATATGTAAAGTAATATATCGGAACAAAATTTAATAAGATGATCACACCGTCATATTTGGAAGATGTTTCTCTAATGCAAGTCTGAGACAGCACACTCCCACAAAAAATATATATATATAAATAAATAAATGTCATCAATCAATTCGATCCAAAGCATCCTAAACATAATAATATTTTTCTTATATAGCTCAAAAGAGAAAATTAAGAACCACTCAGGCCAATGGATAAGAGAATTTTCTTTCGCTGTGTAGATCTACTATTCCTTTTTGTTTGTTTGTTTGTTTTTTTTTTTTTTTTTTGGCTACATCTTATTTCGTTTAGTCCCATCTACGTCTAGTTTAATGCTGCCCAAAAAGAATAAAAATGCTCTCGAGATGGATCTAAGGCCAACACATGTTTCTAGTATCGAGAATTATTGGCTTCTTTAACGTTCAAATCAATTTTTTTCATAAATAAATTTAAGAGAAAAAAAATAATATCTAACCTCGATAATTATACCTGTATAAAATCAGATTATTTTTATAATAAAAAAATATTCGATTTTTTTGTTTGTTTGTTATTTTCTAGTGATATGATGGTGTCGGCACATAAATAAAAGAGAAACATCTCTCATACCTCTTTCTTTTCTACCGGAGGAAAGAGATGTATCATCGTCCATCTCAACGCGTCACCCTCTTGTATTAATTAACCTTCTCCTGTTTTGTTGTGTGCATTTGTGCTACTTCTTCTCCTGCTTTCTCTTCTTCCGTCTGTGACCGAGCCTTGTTATATCATCCTATTTGATCAGCTGCAGTGAATCTTTTAAAAATAATTAAGTTTCATTGATGTTTTGACGTTAGAAAAATATTTATATGTAGTAAAAAAGAGAATATATGAATTGATGTCTGACATAATACATGTTAATTATAATTGATTTGATTCATTCTTCATCAAAGAATTTATAGGAGGAGATAGATAGTTTCGGATGAAGTTTTCTGTTTAGGTATCGTCTCCCTCCCCTCCCTCATCTGTGTTCTTCTTCTTCTTTCATCCCGTCGTGTTATATGGGTTGCTGCTTGTTTTCTCATCGACTACTGACTGCTCTTTCCTCTCCCTGCTGATGGCACAGCGAGCGGAGAACGGAGAAGTAGATTCTCCTGCACTTTAATATCCCACACGGATTTGAGCTTTGTGGCACGAAGGATTGGCCTACATCTCCACTGATGTTGCCAAGACAAACCTCCTTGTTTGCCATCTTCTACTGAGAGGAGGGGAAACAAAAGGAAGAAGAGAACAGCTTGGTTGTTTGGTATAGAGCGCCGCATCAATGGCGATCCGAGGCCGTGGGCCTGAAAGCATTCCGTCAGTTTGGCAGATGTGCTTTCCCATGGTCCTCTAATATTCCATTTGTTTGCTACTTAGTTTCAGGGTTCAATGAGAGGGTAAGCAGCAATGATGGAGGGTGGACTATTTGGATCTGCTTCTTCTTCTTCTTCTCTTTGTTGTTGCTATTGGATCTGTGGGTGATCGCTTGTTCTAAGGTGTTGTTGCTTGTTGTGATAGTAGGAGGGATCTACAAGAAAGCTATGAAAAAAGACATCAGTGAAGACCCCACAATTTAGGTAATACAACTGAAGAGGGTGTGCAGCCTCAGTAAAAGAGACACAATAAAAGAGAAGGAAGGATTAGGAGACACAGAAATCTACAGACTCTTTGCACAAGATTGATACCTCCTTCATCTCTCCCTTTCGGGTATGGGTCAGTCCTTTAGGTGATCTCCTTGCAGATACCTTGTGTCCTAATCTATTGCACCCCAACTGTGTTAGAATTCTCCACCCTGGGCAAATTACTAGAAAGAGAGAGAGAGAGAGAGAAGAGTGGATCCCGGATAGAAGTTGCCAAGCTCTGCGACTGCAACAACTAGAACTACTTGTACATCAATCACTCCCCACAACAGTGGATGTCCTGTGAAGGGGGAGCTGCTACATCTCGACATGTTCTATTAAAACTTCGGGAAGCAAGCCCCAAAACTCTCCGTTTCCCGTTCTTCTCCTCCACCTTCATCCCACGCCCACTTCAGAGACATGCTTAGCTCCCTCAAGACCGATGGAGGAGGAGCTCAAGATACCCGCCTTCATCCCGATCCTCACCATCCGAATCCTCAACCGGGGCTCATCTCCTCGACTGTCAATGCACGGCAATTACTGATCAGCTGTGCGGAGCTCGTCCACTGCGGCGATCTCCCCGCTGCTGAACGTGCGATCTCCATCCTCGCCGCAGCAGCATCCCCCTACGGCGACTCCATCGACCGCCTCATCCGCCAGTTCTGCCGTGCCCTCTCTGTACGCATTGGCCGGGTTTCTCCCTCCGCCGCCTCCTCGGGGTCCCTCCAATCATCCTACTTGTTGTTCAATCAGATGACCCCGTTCCTCCGCTTCTCGCACCTTACCGCAAACCAGGCCATCCTCGAGGCTGTGGATGGCCACCGCCACATCCACATCCTCGACTTCGACACCTACTACGGCCTGCAGTGGCCGCCCCTCCTCCAGGCCATCGCCGACCGCTCTGACCCTGGCGATCCTCCCTTCATCCGTATCTCTGGCACCGGAAACAGCCTCGAAGCCCTCCAACGCACCGGTGACCGGCTTCGAAATTTCGCTCACTCTTTGGGCCTGGAATTCCAGTTCCACCCTCTTCTCCTCCCTCCTTCCGTTCACTCCACTAACACCAGTTACAATTTCACCCCATCTTGTTTACAATTCCATCCCAGCGAGACCCTCGTGGTGAACTGTGTGCTCTTCTTGCACAAGCTACAGAGAGAGGACGGCAATGACGACGGATCTCGGAAGCTGCAGGGATTTCTTCGAACTATACGAGCGATGAATCCATCAGTGGTCACGGTGGCAGAGAGAGAAACAGTTCACAGCTCCCGGAGCTTCATGCAGAGGTTCGTGGAGGCGCTGGACTACTACATGGCGGTGTTCGAGGCATTGGAGACGACGCTTCCCCCGACAAGCGAGGAGAGAATGGCGGTGGAGCAGGTGTGGCTGGGGCGGGAGATCGAAGGCATCGTGGGTGGGGAGGGCGACGGGCGGAGGGAGCGGCACGAGCGGTGGGATAGTCTAATGCGGGATGCCGGATTCTCGAGCCTCGCTCCGAGCACCTTCGCCGTGTCGCAGGCGCGGCTGCTGCTCCGCTTGCATTATCCTTCAGAAGGGTATCAGCTCCAACTGGTGAGGGATTCCTTTCTCTTAGGTTGGCACGACAGGCACCTCTTCTCTGTGTCTTCTTGGCACTAAAAGGCTTCTTTCATTTGAAGCGGATTCTGGGATTATTGGAGAAGCGATCAAACGAGGACGATGGATAGAAGTTATAAAATACATCCATACATATATGTATGTATGTATGTATGTATATATATATATATATATATGTATGTATATGATCTTGGCTAGAAACCCTAACCCTAGCTTGTTCAAAATTCTAACGGATGGAGGGAGGCAACGAGGGGATAACGTACGCAGGTTGCATGGGAAACCTTGGAATTTGTGAAGGCAATCGAGAAGTGCCTTCCTGCCCTCTGGTAGGGTTTTCTCCCTTGCTTTTTTGATCTTTGAACTGTAGCGAGATCACGTATTCCATGTAGATTGGTCTGAGCTTTTTGGCTTGAATTATTTCATGCAGCGTATCATTGCAGTGTGCTGCTGTTATCTCTCTCTCTCTCTCTCTCTTTCTTCAGTTTATGCTGCAATTTTAATTGGCACTCACCAGAGTCCTCTCTTTGCTAATTGGATCTCTTTCTCATCGATGCTCATGCTTGATCACCATTACATATTAATCTATCACATAGATTTCGCAAGCTTTCTTCCTAGAAAAGAGTTGTCTGTTGTCTGTTGTTCCTTCGTGCGCCTTAATCTATCACATAGATTTCGCAAGCTTTCTTCCTCGAAAAGAGTTGTCTGTTGTCTAAGAAGATGTTGTCTGTTGTTCCTTCGTGCGCCTGTCTGAAATATATGCCTCTTAGTGTCCAGTGAGTGAGAGTGCATCATTTCTCCATGCCAACCTGCTTAAATCCTGCTTGCTGTTCCCTTTAAGCAAAACCATGGTTCCTCGCAAGACCAAACTTTTGCCAACCTCCTTTAACTTACTCCACCTTTTGGCATTCCATTCCAGTTGGAGGACCTTTTCCTTGGGAGCTTCCATGTCCCATGACCTTTCAAGATTGGCCTACCTGCAAAGCTAGGTCTTGTCGAATAAAATGGAACCTTTAATGAAGGGAGAAATAAGAAAACCGGACTCAAAATTGCTAGAAACATTGGATTATATGTATTCTCGAAAGATGGGGAAAAAAAAAAAAGAGAGAGAGAGAGAGAGAGAGAGGGACAGACTACATTTTCTACTACGGCTGATCTACATTTCCTTTTCTGTCTTCCTTGCTGCTGTAAAGGACTTTTGGGTTTAATAGTATAGACAGATGAAGTCCCCCCTATCCAGTTTTCGTTGTTATATCTGAGATAGATACGAAGACCATTGCAGATATATTATTTTTATGGTTAATATGGTTATTTGTTCTGTGCTCCTCACTCTACTCCTCAATTACGGTAGACACATGCAGATTGATTTGTGTCAAACGCAGATACCTCCTTATACAACGCCATGGAACAGGAAGGAAGAAAAAGTAGAACATGGTGGTGTCAGCTGAAACTGGATGAACTGCTGATTCAAGTATAACTATCATCTCTTACGATGTGAATCGAGAAAACAATGCCATGTGGAGATGGTTCTTCTTGGAGAAACCACAAAGGGTTGGGAAAAAGATACGATTCCAACGTTTGTTTGTGTAGAGATTGAAATGGGGGGTGGGGGAGAGGATGATGATGAGGTGACTCCTGCTAAGAACTGGGCTTCTTATCTCCCTCTCTTGGTAGAAAGAGTGAAGAGGCGGACACCCTAAGCTTTCTTGTTCCCGTCCAAATGCAAATGCCAAGACTGATAAGGAGACATCACGCCCATGGGTGTGGTGGGTACGTACCGAGGGGGGGGACAAAGGCTTAGAAGCTAAACATGTCCATAGTACAACTTCGAGTAGCAATCCTTTCTGTGCCACGTACAATGAATGATTCATTGATTTCGTTGGCTACCAGAGGGATCTGATTGATATCAATGCAGAATCCAACATTCCCACAATTATTGTACTCGATGCAGCCACTCCCTCTTCTTCTTCTTTTCCTTGCTCTCATGCATGTCATGGGCACTTCACCATTTACAGGTTAGAACATGCAGCTCATGTTTCTAAGAATGATTTGTTCCATCCATCACTGGGCGGGGGAGAGATAAAAGCGGATGCGCGTTCGTGACTAAGCATGCTAATGGTGGATTTGGTTGCGGTGAATTAGTAGCCCAGCAGTAGTGTTTCTAAGGTGAAGAATGAGAGAGACATGGGAGCAGCAAAGAAAGCGCCGGTTGCCGGTTGGCGTTTTAGTGTGTCTGACACAGAAAGATCCTCCGGCGATTCTAAAGCCGCTCGTCCCAGCAGCTGCTGTGGGAAGCGTGAAAGCGTTGTTTGCTCCTCTTTTGCGGAGCAGCAATCGGAAAGCATGGGAGTTCGTGGTCCACCAAGCACCAGCAGCACAGGGGAGGACAAGCTCAGCTTCCAGTAGTGCGTGATCCTATCTGGGCATCTTGTGCATTCCTCTCACAGGTTAATCACATGAGAAAATTAACTCTGGCTTCTTAGATCTCTGAGAGGAAACCACCGGAAGCCAGCGTTAAATGGATTCCTCCCTAGCTGGTGACAGGGATGGAACGAAGCCACTCTCGGTGCATGCTTCCAAGCGATCAGAGTGTTGGTATATGGGCAGACCTGTGAAAAGTGGTACGTGTGGAAGTCACACACGATGGAGGAGCTCTGATGCTCCAAGAGGCAGGTTTCTGGTCGACTAGGACAGATCTACATGAAGATTAGTGTTCTTGGAAGACAGCGAGTTAGATTGCTGTTTCCTCGATCAGTGGTGGTGTTCTTGGAAAGGAGAGGAGAGGAGATGAGGGATTGATTGGGATATGACCGACGAGATGAAGCGCGACGGTGTCACCAAAAATGGCTTTATTACTGACAGAGATACAAAAAGAGCCCCCCGCGAAATCTGACTGTGTTTGCCTAATAATAATTGGCATGCGTTGCAGCACCGACTTCGACAGCCGACACACGTGTGTTGGGTGGCAGCGAAACTATGCCAGGAACGTGTTAGATCTATCTATCTATCTATCTATCTATCGTAGATTATGTTATGGACGGGGCTCTCTCTCTCTCTCTCTCTCTCTCTCTCTCTCTCTCTCTCTCTCTCTCTCATGTCGTCTGCCGCCTTGATGAGAACTTTTTGAGCTAGCAACAGTTGCAATCTTTCTTCATCTATTTCTCTCTCTCTCTCTCTCTCTCTCTCTCTCTCTCTCTCTCTCTCTCTCTCTCTCTCTCTATCTATCTATCTGGATCGTATTGTCAGAGTCGCGCATAATACACTAGCAGTAGCATCAGCTCTTCTAAAGAGCTATTTAGATTCTGTAGCTATCGATAATTGCATCATCAAAACATAGAGCTAACAGTTCTAACATGTGGACCACGCAGGAATCAGCTGTGAACTCTTTCTGTGGTCACCTATCTCCTGTAAGAACGAACAAGTCTGTCAAAGGTATTTGTTGATGGAGATCTCAAACAACTCCAATCTACTTGAGCTAAACAGCTACTTAGAAAGAGAAAACAATGGGAGGTTTCTGCATTACCTGAGAAGTAGGATGGCGACGGACTGGTACAAGGAGCTCAGGATTACTGCTGAACTGGTGGTGGGGAGGTTCCTGGTCTGCGTTCAGTATTCCCCATCTGTTCCATGCACGGATCTCTCAGTAAGAATCTTTTGGGCTGGCATTTGGATTCTTTCCTCTTTGGTGCATGCTTGATGCCTCTTTGTGTGGGACGGCCTCACGTCTCTTCCTCCATCAGAGATTTAGGTTCAATACACATACCATCTAATACCATTGTTTAGTTTAGTTGACGCAGGCATTGTCGATTGAGAGCAGCGAATGAAGAATTGGTTTCATAACATTTGATGATATTTTGTTGTCACAAAGTGGTAAACAACTTAGTCTCTCTTTTTTTTCTTTTTTTTGGATCTGTATAAAAGAAAAAAATTATGCTTGAATGTGTTTGATACTATATTTTCTCTACAATTGTGACATCACGATGCTTGTGAAAACACTACCTTCTCTTCAGGCATGATGTATCTTATCATTCATTACGTGTAGCTCTACAATGTAATATATATATATATATATATATATTAACTATTATTTATTACTATTGTTATGTAGCTGTAGCAATAGCTCAATCGTTGCTTACGATTGGAGAACAGTGGTTTTAAATTTGAACTTTTTTTTTTTAATAACCCTTAAGCCTAAACTTTTTATAAATTAGTACAAAGTCTACTTCTTCACATTCACAGTCCAACTTTAATATGATTTCAATGTGTCCTCTAGTCCTGTTCATGAATAATCTTCCTTAAGTTTCTTATTGAAACTTTAACTTCATCTTAAATCCAAAAATACTTAAGCCCATGTTAATGGTAGCGATGGAAGTATAAGTATTAACCCACTTTTGATACGAGATGGAATCAGGATAAACTTATTTATTTGTAAAAAATAAGTGATGAAAGTAAAATTTGATCCCAAGATTTTATAATGAATAGTCAATATCTTTACCAATTAGGATAATGCAAAAAAATTTGATGCTATGAACTCGACCTTTTTGTTTTTGTTTGTGAGTCGGATACACTACTGCGATAGTAATGATTAGGAATAATAATGACATCCATTGGTGTTCTATCAAATCCTTGAGTTACGAGGAAACAACCCCGAAATATATTTATGATGTAGCGTTTAAGGATCAATTGGAATAGAGCTTCGGAACCAAAAAAAAAAAAAAATAGTTTGGTTTGGTTAAAGCAATATAGTTCCAACCTACCTATTGAATCCATTAATTCGATTCGATTAACTGATTAATCAATTTTTAATTTATAATAATTTTAAAAAATATTTTTTCTAAAATATTTTTTAATAAAATTATGTCTAGGACATAACCAAATACAAAAAAAAAAAAAAAAATTATATGGTATCAATAAGGATTAAGGTGGGGAAAAGATGCCTCCTTTCTAGAAATGCAAAAGATTTAGTTTCCATGATGCATTGATTCCTAATGTAAGAATGAGTTTTGTTAAATTGTGGCCAAGTCTGTTGCTTTTTTATTAGTAATGTTAATGGTTACGTCAAATCTTTCTGATAGGGATGAATTTGGTGCTGGCCTAGTGGACACGTCCTGTCTTCAAATATGCTGAGCAAGCCTTTGCTGGTCCAGGCCCGTGTGCGCTAGGCCGCCCGCTTCACAATCTCTTCGGCGCAGAGCGGAGCTGGTCCGGATGAGCGGTGATTCAGGGGTCGGCTCGAGAGTTCTGATGTTGGAGTGGCGAAGCCCGGGTGAAGAGGGGATCGTTCTGTTGGGGTCGGCCGCTGGTTCCTGCAAGGAGGTCGGGTCGGGTAGGTTCCCGACGTGACCCCTCCGACGATCAAGTTAGTTTTGTAGTCTGTTTTTCGATCCCCCTGCTCCGTGGAGGTGCATGAGCTTTTATAGTGGGTGCTATAGGTTGTTCGTACCTGATGACCTTACCGCGTTCATGACTCACCACGCTGCCGCACCCCTTACCATGTCGTCGTGCCTCTCGCCATGCCTGGCGTACGGGTGGTGAGGCGTGCGCTTGCAGGTGGGGAGAGGCCGACCTTACCTTTGCCAGGTCGGTTGTACGACTCCTGGCGTTCTTTGTACAACCGAGCGTGAACTCGGGAGTGTAGCGCCGCGTGAGTAGATCCGACTGAGCGTGAGCTCGGGAATATGGTACAGGGGGCTAGATCCGACCGAGCGTGAACTCGGGAGTGTAGCGCCGCGTGAGTAGATCCGACCGAGCGTGAGCTCGGGAGTATGGTATAGGGGGCTAGATCCGACCGAGCGTGAACTCGGGAGTGTAGCGCCGCGTGAGTAGATCCGACCGAGCGTGAGCTCGGGAGTATGGTACAGGGGGCTAGATCCGACCGAGCGTGAACTCGGGGGTGAATCCGGATTTTTGGCTAAGAGAGTGAACTCAGGCGCAAATCCGGAGATCTGGCTGAGAGGGCGAACTCGGGTGTAAATCCAGAGATTTGGCCGAGAGGGCGAACTCGGGCGCAAATCCGGAGATTTGGCCGAGAGGGCGAACTCGGGCGCAAATCCAGAGATTTGGCCGAGGGGGTGAACTCGGGCGCAAATCCGGAGATTTGGCCGAGGGGGTGAACTCGGGCGCAAATCCGAAGATTTGGCCGAGAGAGTGAACTCGGGCGCAAATCCGGGGATATGGCCGAGAAGGTGAACTCGGGCGCAAATCCGGAGATTTGGCCGAGGGGGTGAACTCGGGCGCAAATCCGGAGATTTGGCCGAGGGGGTGACCTCGGGCGCAAATCCGGAGATTTGGCCGAGGGGGTGAACTCGGGCGTAAATCCGGAGATTTGGCCGAGAGGGTGAACTCGGGTGCAAATCCGGAGATTTGGCCGAGGGGGTGAACTCGGGCGCAAATCCAGAGATTTGGCCGAGAGAGTGAACTCGGGTGCAAATCCGGGGATATGGCCGAGAAGGTGAACTCGGGCGCAAATCCGGAGATTTGGCCGAGGGGGTGAACTCGGGCGCAAATCCGGAGATTTGGCCGAGGGGGTGAACTCGGGCGCAAATCCGGAGATTTGGCCGAGGGGGTGAACTCGGGCGCAAATCCGGAGATTTGACCGAGGGGGTGAACTCGGGCGCAAATCCGGAGATTTGGCCGAGGGGGTGAACTCGGGCGCAAATCCGGAGATTTGGCCGAGAGAGTGAACTCGGGCGCAAATCCGGACTCGGGCGCAAATCCGGAGATTTGCGCCCCCACGATAATGTTTTTTATGTACGCATATAAAAATATATATATATATATAAATATATATATATATATTTCCTAGGATTTCGGTCTTCTGCCTAGGGTTTCGGTCATAATCATGGCGCATTCAATGCGCTGAGTGTTTCTTCGGTGCGGCGGACTTTTCTCTCACCTCGGGAAGCTGAAACGGCTCGCCTGGGTGCTATAAATTGGTTGGGGGGTTGCGCAGAGACCTTACTTGCTCCTTTCGCTTCCTTCTTGCCTCTGCCTCGGACCACCTTAGTACCCTTCGCCTTTTCAGCTCGGCAGCCCCCCTTTTAACAGGTCACGATGACCTCGTCGGACTCCTCGACTAGTGTTAGGGTCGTTTCTCCCTCGGAGTCGGGGGAGTCGAGTCATAGCGGTCCCGGGGTTAGTTCCTCGGGAGCGTCTTCCGGGCCCCCGTCGCCTGTCGACGCGCGGGTTCAGAGGGACTTGGAGGTCATGATGTCACATCATGACCTCGACTCGGCGGTGACCGTGGGGTCACTTGCCGCGATCAGGGCACGGTACAGCATCCCGGCTGAATACGGGTTGTATGTTCCAGAGCCGGGGCAACGTCCTTACAGCTTGGACGTCCCTGGCATGTGCATCTTGGTGGATGCCCTGGAAGCCGGCCTTCGGTTTCCTTTGCACCCTCTGATCGAGGAGTGCCTGAAGCGGTGGAGAATTTCTCCGAGCCAGGTAGCGCCCAACTCGTGGCGTTACTTAGTGGTTTTTTTAGGTGAGTGCCGAGGAGCGGGAATTATCCCGACTCGGGATTTGTTCATGGCGTGCTTTCGCCTGTGTAAGAGTCGGGACGGTTACTACCTCACCGCCCGAGTCGGTTTTAGGGTGAGCGGGGCTCCTTCCAGTAATAAGGGTTGGAAGTCCCGCTACCTTTATGTCAGTGGTCTAGGTTGGGGATTTGGGTTCAGCTGGTCGGCTCATCCGATTGGCAACGCCCCCCCTTATCTGTCCGAGGAGGAGGCCGTCCTGGTCGGTCGACTGAAGGGGATCCTCTCCTCTTCTTGTGCGATCAAGGAAATGACCGAGCTTTGGCTCATTGAGGCGGGTTTGAGTCCGGCCTCCAAGGGTACTAGCATTTTATTTTGCTCAAACCTTACTAATCTTTTACTGACCTGTGAGTTGTGATGCAGACCGGATGAATCTCGGGGATCTTCGTGGGATGCCGAGAGTAGCTGGGGGACGGGCCCCGCCGAGCCGCCCCTCCGCCCGTGAGGCCAGTGCATCCCCAGCTCGAGAGGCTCCGAGGGCGTCGGCGAAGAGACCAGCTCCCCCTCCGACTGAACGGGTTGACGCGACGGGGAAATCCGTCAAGAAGGTAAAGGTGCTGTCGAGGAAGCACAAGTCCCCAGTCGGCGAAGGTGGTTCCCGACCCTGCTCCAAGGGTAAGGAGCCAGCCGCGTCGCCCGCGAGGCCGGAAGCGCCCGCCGAATCTGAGGAGGGGGCCGCTTCTCCGGTTCATGAGCGTCCGAGGTCCATGAAGGACCTCTTCAGGACAAAAGTTTACAAAGGGGACCAGGGTTACTATGCCCTGATGATGTCTGACCTGGGGCACCAAGACCCCGAGAAGGAGCTGCAGGCTCGGTGGGCGGGACTAAGGAACTCGACGAAGGTATGACATACTTCGTCGGCCACCGAGGAGTATGAAAGGGGGATCCTCCACCCCCAATTGGCGCGGGAGCTGTACACGCTCCCATCGGAGGTTTTGATGGCCCGAGCCACCAAAGAGCTCGTCCTGGTAAGTCTGTCGACCTGCGAGTTCATTTCCCTTTTTCCCTCTCTTTTTTCTTTTTTCTTTTTCTTTCTAACGGAGTCCTTCCATGCAGAGCCAACACCTTCAGATGGCGTTGATCGACCGGGTCCATGATGCTGGTCGGTTGATCACCTTCATGGACCATCGAGTCAAGCAGCAGCAAGAGGAGCTTGACGTCCTGAAGTCGAAAGGCGGGCCCGAGGCAGTTGCCGAGGTCGAGGAGCGGGCGTCGAGGCTGAAGGAGGAGCTCGAGAAAGTTAAGTCTGAAAGAGCAGAGGAGCTCCTCAGGCATGAGGCCTCGGAGAGGGAGCTGAGGGGCCATCTGGGTGATGCCCAACATCTACTGAAAGAGGCCCGAGGCAGGGCCAGGAGGATGGACGACGAGCTGCTTCAATCCGTGAAGGACTTGGAGCATGCCCGAGCTGAGCTGCCCATAACTGCCGTCGCGGAATACAAGGAGTCCCTCGGCTTCAAAGAGGGTTTAAAGCGGATGGGGCGGGTCACCTACGAGTACGGGTATCGGGTGGCGCGGGCTCGCTTTCGTGCCCGCCATCCCGATGCTGACGTCGAAGAGGATCCGTTCACCATTTACCCCGAGGATGACTCAGTACCAATGGAGCGTCGGCAGGATTTTGACGACTCGGTGCCTCCCGAGTCTTAATTTGTTCTCCACTTAGTTTTTATTCCTTTTGGAACTTGTAACTCGGGTCAGGTAGCCCTTAGATCGGCCCTGACCTATTTTGTTCTTTTCCTTTTCCTTTTTGAAGCTTGTAACTCGGGTCAGGTAGCCCTTAGATCGGCCCTGACCCGTTTTGTATTTTCCACAAGTCAATACAAGCCCTGGCGTTTTGGTGCCATTGTTGCATTTTGATTCGGTACGAGTCGTAATACATGGTCACACGTAAAACTTTCGCAAGTTCGTGATGTGCCAGGTTCTCGGTAATACCCGACCTTCCATGGTTGCCAGAGTATAAGTCCCCTCTCGGACAGTATCTATGACCCGGTAAGGACCCTCCCAATTCGGGGCCAGCTTGCCACGGGACCGAGTCGGATCGCTGACCTCAGTTTTCCGGAGGACCAGGTCGCCCGTCCCGACGTGCTGTGGGCGTACGCGTCGGTTGTAGATTCTTGCGACAGCCCTCCTGTAGGCCAGCGCTCTGAGATGAGCATCGGCCCGTCTTTCCTCTAATAGGTCGAGGTTCCTGCGGAGGTTCTGATCGGACCCCTCCTGACTTTGGGTCTGGATTCGGAGAGTCGGGGAAAACCACCTCGGGGGGCAGTACGGCTTCCGTGCCGAACGCCAAGCTGTAAGGCGACCACCCGTCGGGGTTTTAGGGGTTGTTCTCAACGCCCATAGGACACTCGGGAGCTCCTCTACCCAAGAAGTTTTGGCGTTGGAGACCCTCTTTTTCAATCCTTCAAGGATGACCCGGTTTGTTACCTTGGGTCAGGCCGTTAGCTTGGGGATGGGCAACCGAGCTAAACTTTAGTTGGATGCGATAGCTCTGGCAGAACGCTTTGAACTTTACGTTGTTGAACTGCGTGTCGTTGTCGGTGATGATCGCCCTTGGGAGGCCGAACCTGGTTATGATGCTCTTCCATACGAACCCTTCGACTTGCTTTTCGGTGATGGAAGCCAGCGGCTCGGCTTCGAGCCACTTGGTGAAATAGTCGACGCCTACTATCAAGAACCTTCTCTGTCCCGAAGCTGGGAGGAAGGGGCCGAGGAGGTCCATTCCCCATTGGGCGAAGGGCCATGCGCAGTCGGCAGTCGAGAGTGGTACCATCGGTCTATGTTGGAGTCAGGCGTCCTTTTGGCATGGCTCACAGCCCCGAACATAAGCTTGGGCATCCTTTCGTAGTGTGGGCCAATAATAACCTTGCCTGAGAACCATGTGTGCCACGGTGCGCGCGCCGACATGGTCTCCACATATTCCCTCGTGGATCTCGGCTAACGTGGTCTGTGCCTCGGTCGGATTCAAACAGCGAAGCAAGGGTCGGCTGAAGCCTCGCCGGTAGAGGTGGCCATCGATGATGCAATACCATGACTCCGCCCTTCTGACTCTTCGGGCGACCGCCTTATCCTCAGGGAGAACTCCCGCTTGTTTGAAGCGGAGGATCTCGTTGGTCCAGCCTCCGTCTTCTTGACCGACAGTCATGAGGGTCGGGCCAATGGATGGCCCGACGGTCCTTACCATTGCTCCGGTTGGTGTGTCGGTCGCGCGGGAGGAAGCCAATTTGGCCAAGGCATCTGCCTGCGTGTTCTTGTTGCGGGGCACCTTGGTGATGGTAAATCTTTGAAACCGCGTCGCCGCCAGCCGCACCTCGGCAAGGTATTTGATCATCGCCGCTTCCCGGGTTTCAAACTTACCATTGACCTGGCCGGCGACGAGTTGGGAGTCGGTGAACACCTCTATGTCTTCTGCCCCTAGATCGGCCGCGATCTTGAGGCCGAACAGGAGCGCTTCGTACTCGGCCTCGTTGTTTGTGGCTCTGAACCCTAGTCGCAAGGCATGTTCGTACACGTGGCCGGAAGGGTCTTTGAGCACCAAGCCGACTCCTCCTCTTTCCGAGTTGGCTGACCCATCGATATGTAAGGTCCATCCAGGGGTCGGATTTTGAAGAGCCGGTGGCGGCATGAGCTCCGATAGGAAATCCGCGAGCACTTGGCCTTTGATTGCCTTTCTCGGCTCATATTCGATATCGAATTCCCCCAGCTCTACCGACCACTTCAGCATCCGACCTGCCACATTAAACTTGGAGAGGATCTGGCGCAGGGGTTGGTCGGTTATTACTTTAATGGGGTGTGTCTGGAAATATGGCCTCAGTTTTCTGGAGGCCAGAATAAGCGCCAAGGCTATCCTTTCTATAGGGGCGTATCGAAGCTCAAGCCCTGCCAAAACGTGGCTGGTGTAGTAGACCGGCATTTCCCCAGCTTTGTCAAGCGTTACCAGGACCGAGCTAACTGCCAGATCGGTCGCAGCAAGGTATAGGCCGAGGGGCTCGCCATCTTTCACCGAGGCCAGCTGCGGCAGGTTCTCGAGGTGACTTTTGAGTTGGTGGAAGGCCTCCTCGCATTCGGGGGTCCATTTAAAGTCTTTTGCCGACTTTAATGCGCGAAAAAAGGCTGAACTCTTGTCACCGGCCCGGGAAATGAAGCGGCTCAGGGCTGCTATCCTTCCCGCAAGTCGTTGTACCTCCTTTGCGGTCTTAGGGGACTGCATCTCCTGTATGGCTTTTATTTTATCGGGGTTGGCATCGATTCCTCGTTGATGCACTATGAAGCCGAGAAACTTCCCGGCCGTGATGCCGAAAGTGCACTTCGCTGGGTTGAGGCGCATCCTGTATTTCTTCAACGTGCGAAATGTTTCCTCCAGGTCGGCGAGATGGGTCTCGGCATGTCGGCTTTTGACTATCATGTCGTCGACATATATTTCCATGTTCCTTCCGACCTGGTCTTTGAACATTCGATTGACAAGGCGCTGATAGGTCGCACCGGCATTCTTCAATCCGAACGGCATCACCTTGTAGCAGTATGTCCCATTGTGCGTGATAAATGTCGTGTTTCTTTTGTCTCTCGGGGCCATTTGGATCTGGTTGTATCCCGAGAAGGCATCCATAAAAGAGAGCAGCTGATGCCCGGACGTGGCGTCCACAAGTTGGTCGATGCGGGGAAGCGGGTAGCAGTCCTTCGGGCATGCCCGATTGAGATCAGTATAATCAACACACATCCGCCAATTTTCATTTGCCTTTTTAACGAGTACAACATTGGACAACCAAGTCGGGTACTTTACTTCTTCGACGAGCTGTGCGTCCAACAGGCGTGTGACCTCGTCTTCTATGGCCCTCTAGCGATCCGGAGCAAATTTTCGAGGGCGCTGCTTCACCGGCCGGGTGTCGGGGGAGATGTTTAAGTAGTGTTGGACAATCTCCGGGTCGATCCCTGGCATGTCGTTCGAGGTCCACGCGAAAACGTCATCGTTCCTCCTCAGGAAGTCTATCAGCTGAACTTGTTGACTCTCCGTAAGCTCCGACTCGACCTTTACCCGCTTGCTCATGTGGCTCGGGTCCAACGGTAGCTTGAGAACTTTCTCTGCAAAGTGGGCGTCCGGGGTAGCTTCCACTGGGTCAGGATGCGTGGCGTCGATCGGTTCGGCTCTTGGTTTCTTGCACAGCGCTGTCGCCGTCAGGTAGCACTGTCTGGACTCCTTCGGGTCACTCCTGACCTCGCCGACCCCGACTCGAGTTGGAAACTTTAAGATCTGATGGTACGTTGAGACGACCGCCCTAAGCTGGTTTAGGGTCGGGCGCCCGATGATGGCGTTGTATGCGGATGGGAGTCTGACCACCATGAATGATACAATCAGTGTCTTTGACCTCGGCTCTCCCCCGAATGTGACAGGGATCGTAGTCGTCCCCATGGGAGAAATGGAATCCCCAGTGAACCCTGTCAAGGTAGATGTTAGGGGGGTGAGGTCTAGGTCGGTCAGTCCCAATCGTTGGAATGCATCGAAATATAAAATGTCGGCCGAACTTCCCATGTCGATCATAACCCGCTTGACGTAGGCGTTTGCCATGCGGATTGAGATCACTAGCGCGTCATCGTGAGATGCATGCTCTTCGTCTTGTGACCTGAATGTGACATCGAGCTCTTCGTGATGTAGCGACCTCTTCCCGACCTCAGATCGCGCATATGCTTTGTGTGTCGACGAGCTGTTGCCGCCTGAGGCTGGGTCGCCGAAGATGACGTCGATCTATTTTTCAACCGAACCCTGCGGTTGGGGGGACAGGTCTTGGGGTGGTCGACCGTCCGCGAGAGGGGGCTGCTCGCGGACGTATCGCCGCAGATGACCGCGCCGAATGAGGTCCTCAATCTGGTACTGGAGGTCGCGACATTCCTCGGTGTCGTGACCATACTCACGATGGAACCGACAGTACCTCCTCTTGTCACGCCGCTCAGGATGCGACTTCATCGGGCTTGGTGCCTTCAAGAGTCCCTTCTCCCGTATTTGGAAGAAGATCTCCGTTCGGGTTGAGTTGAGGGGAATTGGAGGAGGTCTGACTGGCAACAGGCCCAACCTGTCCTCCCTTTTCTTGGGAGGCGGGGCTGGATGCCCCCGAGACTGTTCGCCCCGAGGGCGTTTCGCCTCGTCCCGCTTGCCGGCTATTAGGGTCTCGGCAGGCACATACTGATGTCCCCGTTGCAACATCTCGGGCAAAGTCGTCGGTGGCCGCTCGATTAGCGACCAAAAGAACCTTGACGGCTTTAGCCCCGTCAGAAATACCTGGATGGCCAGGGACGGATGGAGGTCCGGAATGCCCTGTACTTGTGAGGTGAACCTTCTTACGAACTGGGAGAGGGGCTCGTCGCTTCCTTGGGCCATCCCGAGGAGCGAGGCTGTGGTGGGCCTCGGGCACGCGCTTGCCAGGAAACTCGACTCGAATTCCCTCGCCAATACATCAAATGACGGTATGGAAGCGGGTTTTAGCCGAGCATACCAGTTTCTGGCCGATCCTCTGAGGGTGGTCGGGAAGGCTTGACACATCAGTGCCTCCGAAGTGTCGTAAAGGGCTATCTGGGCACGGAATGTAGCGACATGCTCTACCGGGTCTCCGCTGTCGTCGTAGGGCTCGAGGGCTGGTAGCCTGAAGGCTGCCGGCAGGGGCTTTGAGCGTATCTCAGGGGTGAATGGGGAGCCTCCTTTAGAGCTTTCCCCGACCTCATCTTTCGAACTGAAGACTTCTTTCTGAACCTCGTCAAGTCGCTGATGGAGTCGGTTGAGTCGGTGGA
Organism: Ensete ventricosum; assembly: GCA_029747655.1. Lineage (NCBI taxonomy): Eukaryota > Viridiplantae > Streptophyta > Magnoliopsida > Zingiberales > Musaceae > Ensete > Ensete ventricosum. Next base: position 57,364,826 of record JAQQAF010000009.1, read on the forward strand.
GTCGGTTGACAAAATATCAGGGTCAGGTTCAGTCGGTACTGGGTTGTGGGATCGACTTTGGGATCGGGTTGGTGTCGATGTCGGCGAAACCGGGACCCGAGGTGGTGGGGCCTCGGTCACCCGGGGTGGTGGCACCTCGGTGACTGGCGGGATTCCCCGACCTGGGGCCGTTGGCGACTCCGCTCGCGGAGGCGCTGATTGATGCGCCGCCGTATGCATCAGTTGTGGCAGGTACGGGATTATAGTCTGCACCATGCCTGCAAGTGCTTGGACTTGGCTGGTGAGGCCGAGGAAGGCCTCGGTAGTGACCATGGGGGGCGCAGGATTCGACGCGGGCGATGGGAACCCGGTGGTCGGTCATCATTCTCCAAAAATGGTTGGTAGTCGGCATGGCAGCCGGGGCTTCCTCGGCCGATCGAGGGTGATCGGGCTCCGTCCGGTGCTCTGTGCCCGAGTCAGCGAGTGGGCGTTCTGGCGACATGGACCCTCCTTCTAGCGCCAAAAAATGATAGGGACGAATTTGGTGCTGGCCTAGTGGACGCGTCCCGTCTTCAAATATGCTGAGCAAGCCTTTGCTGGTCCAGGCCCGTGTGCGCTAGGCCGCCCGCTTCACAATCTCTTCGGCGCAGAGCGGAGCTGGTCCGGATGAGCGGTGATTCAGGGGTCAGCTCGAGAGTTCTGATGCTGGAGTGGCGAAGCCCGGGTGAAGAGGGGATCGTCCTGTTGGGGTCGGTCGCTGGTTCCTGCAAGGAGGTCGGGTCGGGTAGGTTCCCGACGTGACCCCTCCGACGATCAAGTTAGTTTTGTAGTCTGTTTTTCGATCCCCCTGCCCCGTGGAGGTGCAGGAGCTTTTATAGTGGGTGCTATAGGTTGTTCGTACCTGATGATCTTACCGCGTTCATGACTCACCATGCTGCCGCACCCCTTACCATGTCGTCGTGCCTCTCGCCATGCCTGGCGTACGGGTGGTGAGGCATGCGCTTGCAGGTGGGGAGAGGCCGACCTTACCTTTGCCAGGTCGGTTGTACGACTCCTGGCGTTCTTTGTACAACCGGTCGATCAGTCACGTCGAGTTGGCCACGTCAGCAGCCCAGGTGTCCGAGGGCGTGATGACCTGGCAGCCAGGTCGGCATCTGTCATATCACTTTCTAAGTGTGGTTTTGATGCCACATTCCATTGACAAAACGCTTAGCAGTCATGTCCATATTGATATGTACGGTTTTGAGAATATTAATTAATTTTATTGAGATTTGTTAGAATAAGTTACAACTAGAGAGGGGTGAATTAGTGCAAGCGTAATTTTTTAGTTTTAAACAAAATCTTTTCGCTTAAAGTAAGATAAAAATTCTTAACCTTCTCGGTTAAGTAAAACAAGTGATAACTAGTGAATTCAATCACAAGCGTTTATACAAAATTCATAAATAATCAAAACAAGGAAAGAACTCGTAAGTTTTACAGTGGTTCGACACCGATGACCTACGTCCACTACTGATATTCTTTAGATGAAGATCAAACCCTTACACTTTGATCACTCTTTTATCCCTTTCATTTTTCTTAAGATCCACACAAGTTTTTCTTAAAAAAATTTCCCCCCAAATTTGTTGTATGGAATGTAAGAAAACTTGGGGTATTTATAAGCCCAAATGGTTTCAAATTTTTTAAGCCAAAAATCAACTTATCTGAAAAAATCGAGTACGAGCAGTTTATTCACTGACTTAGGCGGTTTACCCATCGTCTACCGCCAAGAAATCAGGTATTAGCGGTTTACCTGTTTATCCTGGGCGGTTCAATTGCCCAGTTTCCAAGGTACGGGCAGTTTACCCGTCGACAACTAATGGTCGTCGCCCTATTTCCATGGTACAAGCGGTCCAACTATCGCTTACCGGCGATTTACCCGTCGGAATCTCTAGAAAAGTCGTTCCCTCTACTTTTCTAATTTCGGCTTGAACTTGATGTTGACCAACTCTTTAGTCAACTAATTGGGCTCAACCTGAGCTCAATCAAACCTCATAGTAGACCCGATTGACTCATTGAATTAATTTGGATTCTTTCAAAATCTAATTCAATTATGACTCAAACCCTAACTACGACTAAATGATTACAACACTTAATGACCAATAAGCTTAAACAAGATCTAACTCCCGCCTAATCCGGCAACCTCTGACATTCTTGCGACGAGTCTTATGGTCTTCTTCCGATGATCTCCCGGCGTGTTTCCAGTGAACTTTCTGATCCCTTTGACGAATCTCCTAGCAAACTTCCGGTGAGGTTCTACTTCATCGTCCGAACCCGATTTGATGTCCAAGCTTGATCTTGTCTCATCATCTGATTATAATTCCATTGTTCCTGTCATAGTTAGACCTATAATTTTTTATCTAACACACATTTTAGATAAACACTCATTGGTGAATCCATTCCGACTGAATCAATTTTATTAGTTTGATTTTGATTCAATTTTTCAGTTCAAATTGAATAATAATAATAATAAATACTAGCCCGACCAAAGCTCTATAAAATCCTTATCCAAACTCGACGAGTTCACCTGTCTTCTTTTGGCTCGATGACGACTCCTCCTCCTCCGTCCCCTTTTGACCTCGTTCTATCGTTTCAAGTATAAATTATTATTTTTTCTTTGTTAATGATTTCTTTATTGATCTATACGGATCCGCTTATCAATTTATATGCATCACTCACTATGTATCATCATGAACAAGAAAAAAATTGATTATACGTAAATTTGTTATCCCTTTACGATATCTTTTAATATAATTCATGAAGGGAAGGTACCAATCATAATTGATAATTGCTGATAATAGATTATAATGGAGTAAAAAAAAAAAAAATCTACTGCAGTGGAAGACCCTCAGCTGTTGTGTTCTTCTATCTTTCTTAGAGGTTTGTTGTTGGGAGGGAAGTTTCACCCTTGTGTTATTATTGATTCCTTTCATCTTTTGTACCTAACATTTTTTTTTTTTCCAGAATACTTCGAATGGTATCTATAATATAACTTTTTTATAAAAAAAAAAAAAACCAATACAATTGCATCAAAAATTTTAGTTTGGTTCTTCAATTAAACAAAAACTAGTTAAAATTTATATTTTTTTTATTTACTTAAATCGATTCTGAATCAATTATGACCAAAATTATTCCAATTCGTAATACCTCCTTTAACCCAATAAAATATCGATTTGAACACCTCAAAACACCCAATAAATGCGATTGATTATAAACAGAGAAAGGCCGATACAAAAACTTCAAACTCATTATTATCCCGATAAATGTTTTGAATTGAGTGACCAACAATTCCAAAAGCCGCAACTGCTAGGAAAGAATCCGAACTCTGAGCAAGAAATGTGTTAAATGTATGAAGGCTACATTAATCCTTCAAGCAAAGCAAATACATCATCACAAGTGCACTGCAGTAAGCCATCGTAGCTACTATTCTCGACGACTGCAGATAAGAGTGGCAAAAGCCTTTGGTTATTTGCATCACTCGTTCAGCAAAAGAAAGTGCAAGAGATAACAGTAACGACAAGCCTACCTAAAATTCAAATGTCATATGCACAACAACTCAATCCGGTAGAACAATAGAGACTAGGATTGCAAAGCCTACGTCAACAATCTCCCACACAAGATCATGCTACCCGACTCTATTCGTTGCCTCTGTTTCAGCCTTTCGAAAAGAACATCTTCGTATTGCTTTAAGTTCACGTACTCATCCATATAAAACGAAGACCGAGTAGTTCTGCCATCGGAAGACAAGCTTAGTTGGTTTCCTACTCCAAACTTGCTTGCTCTTCTGTCACTAGAAGCTACGGACGACCTTTCATTGCCTTCAGGGCTCCAACTCCCATAACTGCTTGCAATTTGATTGCAGCTACCGAAATCGGCACTTGCTTCCTGAAAAAGGATCAAGTCGAATATATTTGTTAACTGACAGCTCAAATGACTATTAACCAACAGATTTTGTTCTATGTCGACTTATTAGTCAAATATGGTACCCAAGAATGTTGATCAGGGGGGGGGGGGGGGGGTATAAATGGAACAGATAAACAAAGTAAAGACTGATAATAGCAAAAGAAAACATGATATAATTGGTTTTGATGGATCTAAAGATGATTGGATGAATTAATAAAAGAGAATAAGAAGTTTCTTTTATCTTAAGATGTGCTTTTCAGTTTCATCAGTAATGATTTACAGAGTTATGGCTAAAAAACAATAAACCAAGCAGACCGGTGTACACTAATTGATGAAAAATACCAGTAATCTCAAATTCGGATCATCATGCTGTTCGTGGCTCATGTAAGTAAAGAAATATATCCACAACATTCAGAGGTCCATTTCAGATCCGAAATGAAATGAATGATTGACCAAACAATGCTACAGACTGTATCATTTTTAAGTAGCTCCTAAATGCAAAAAGAGAGAAAAAACCATGACCACAAATAGTAACCTGTTTTGGCAGTGGCGCAGCCGATAAGTTATTTCCCGAAGACACAGGGTCTCCTGCCTTACTCTTGAATGGTGAAGGACCAGAACTAGTTTCCCATTTCAACCAAGGAAGCAGAACACCATCTGCGTCAACAGGTCTGGCAGCAGCTCCGGGCACACTTTCATGAGTTTCTGCTGCAGAATTATGTAATAATCCAGGATCTCTTATATTTGAGCTAGTATCACTTCTTTCTCCATCGAAAGAAGATATATCTGTATCTTCAACATTGAAAAGGAAATCTTCAAAGTACTTCTCTGCCTCTTCTGTCAAATGTCTACACATTCTTGTTCTATCATGGTTCCTCTGTGGAACACACATATCCATTAGTTGTAATGCCATAGAAATTATCATGTACTCAAGCCATTCTATAGAACAGGATTCTTACTCTTCTAGATCTTGATTGCCTTTCTGGAACAGCTGAAACTTTTGGAGAAGGCAGCAACTCTTTGACAATTTTGCTAAGTTCCTGGCCGCGTTCCTCCTCCATTGCTAACTCAGCCAACAAGTCCTGCTTGCGCTTCTCTGACTGAACTGCATACTAGTGTCAGTGAAGGTAGAACTAATAGAAATCAGGAATCACACATTTAAAACAAACTTGATGAGGATCCTTCCACATTTCATTACCAAAACCATAACTGCAATTAACAAAATAGGCATCTCAAATTAACAGCAATAAAGGACCCCACCATGCCATAGACTCTTTGGTGAAGGAACACAAGTTTCAACCCATGGGATCAAGAGATTTGTGGTGTGTTACAAGTTCCAAATATCTCAAAGTATACGCGAGAGAGAGAACACAGAAGACGAGTATACATTCATCTTAATCATTGAACCAAACTTATTAAAACTAAACTGAGGCAAGACCACAAAACCCTTAGGGGAATCAGCACAGCAGCTTATATTCTGATTTGTTGATATTATTTTTTGTCTCGAAAGCTCTTAGAGACGCAAAGCAATCCTATCCGTCTTACAATTTCGAGAATGGGTCTCAATGAACCTTTCATAAGCACTGCATAGTTCATAGCAACACACACAAAATTGGAAAACATACCACCATGACAGTTTAGATAGACCATTGAAAAAAGCTGTACAATCACAATCATTTCAAAAATATAGTCATAACATGCCTGTTCCAGTTCGGTTGTGTAGTTTCTTCTGATCTCAGCAATAGCTTGCAGAACTTCTGAACTCTTTGGTTGAACACCATCACCACTGACAATGGTTGAGGGTTCATTTTTCACCATGACCTGTATCAAGTATGAGATAACAATATTGTTGGCAAGTTGTCTGAAATTCCTCGGTTCCATGATGATGCAAGGAAGAGAATAAGGACAAGATAAATATGATAAAAAGAATAAAAGAGAAAAATAAATTTGAATAATCAAATATAAAGTTCAAAATTGACAAATGAGCTGAATAAAGGCACACACCTTTTCAAGTTCTGTCCTGATTTCTTTGACTGCGTGTCTTACTTCTTTGCGCATGACTTCGTATAACCCAAAATCCTCCTCATCGCCTACAGGATTTTCTCCCTGTGAATTGCAAATGATACCACAAAGGTTACAGTTTATTTGAGTTGCATAACAATAAGTATGACAAGACATTAGCATTCATATTGTTTCAAATAATAGCCATGATCTATAAGATCAACCTTTTCCAGCGTATAAACTGCCTGATTTGTCTTCTCAACCCCACACCTCCTTGAACAAAAATCCCGAGCTTCATCATCGGTTAATGAAGAAGAATGGCTCTATAGAAAAAACCAAAGAATAAAACAAAAACATTTTGAAGATTGATTAGTTGTTGAAAGTAGATTCACTAAGACAAGCCTAAACCATAGGGTCTGATGATCAGCAAAAAGCACAGATGACATGAAGACAAGAATGCTCAAGCTAACTATCTCTTTCATCTTCTCGTATCACCTCTTTCTGATATTACTTATATCTAGCATCATAGTGTCTCCACTGAAAGAAAGAAATATCAATTCATGGTCAATAAAAATATGAGACAAATTACCGAGTAGCTATCATGAGAGTGGAAGAAATCCTTTTGGCTCCCAGACCTTTTCAACGAGTCACCATTCTTCACTGACCTATGTGATGAAGGCTGCTGCAGTTTACCATTGCCAGAGATCCTTGATTTAACTTGCGTGCTGGCACTGTGAGAATCGACATCATTCTGTAGTCGATTATAAAAAAACTAATATCAGGTTCTTTTTGGCATAACAAACTACCAGATAAGGTAACCTGCCAGCTTCTAAAGTTTCATGTACTTGATACAAAAGCAATCATGTACGGTGCATAATTCAGAAGTTCAAGCAGGATAATATGTTGAAAGTGCAAGGACGATGAATGAAAATTTAATAATCTTGACATTCAATGTTATAGTACAAGCTAAAGACTACCATTCTTCTTTAATTCAGATGGTAAAATACTTTCAAAGGTGCATGTTGAATATTTGACACCAAATCGCTTGGTTCAAATATAGAACGAGTCGGAGCACATGCACTAATAGGATAGGTGTCCCAACCATATCTTTTCTTTTTCCAGATTGAAAACTTGCTACAGAAATTAATGGCATGCTGGTTGGTTCTGACTAATGCTTGCCCAAAAAACCCATGTTATGGAAAACTTCACCATGTTGATGTTATGTAAGCCATCAAGAGAGTAGAAAAACTAGCTTTGCAGCAAGATCAATGCTTACCAAAGAAAGCTTAGTATTATTGATGTTAATAAAGCATCATGAAAGTAGCAAAAAGAGAAACGGGCCTTCAGCATTTCCTCCTCTCATGATTATTATATACCTCACACTTCTCTAACTACTCAGATTTTTGGTGTCAATGCAGTTTCTTTTCAGTTTTGGAGCAGTCCGATCGCAAGAGCATCGAAAGCGAACGAAAGATCGTTCATGCCACATCGGTCATTGGACGCTAAAAATAGCAACTTTAGTCAACGTAGACTGAAACACAGGGAGAGCGGGTACCTCCGGGTTGCTACACCGATGCCGAGCAACGGAGACAGATCGCCGCCGCCTTAATACGCTATCCGGGACGCCCTTCGTCGGTGCAGCCTGGCGATCGGGAGGCCTCGACACGGACCTCCCGCGGAGGCGAGACGACTCCGTCTCCATCCGATAGCTCGAGACGGAACTCAGGGGCCTGGACCTGGCGGCAGACGGCTCGCTGTCCTCATCCGACTCGGCCCTCGCCCGGAAGAACTCATCGGCGATGTCATCGAGGCTGATCTCCGGGAACCCGGCCCCGCGCAACTTATTGACGAACCTGCCACGGGGCGTCGGGAAGTCGTCGGGCTCCGGCGGAGGCGGGGGAAACCGGCCGGAATAGCGGCTGAGACTCCTCGATCGGCGGTGGTGTTCGCCGCCGCGGCGGGTGGAGGAGCCGGCATCCCTTCCTGCGCCGCCTCCACCGCGACTGCCGATGGAGGAGCGCCCGGAGGTGGACCGGAAGGCCGCCGACGCCATCCCGGCCGTGGAGCGGAGAACGATTAGGGATCTGGAAACGGCCGGCACGCCGGGTGGGAAAGGGGGTTGGGTTTTGGGGGGAGGAGGACTCCGTCGTTTTCAACCCTTTTACTTTCTCCTCATCGCGGTGACGTACGTCGGTCAGAATCACGAGATTCCCACCGGATCACGCAATAAGCGAGGATCGTCGGGTCCGAGCTGCAACGGCGTCGGAATCGAACCGAATCGGGCGGAGGGGATGTACGAGAGAGAGAGAGAGACAGAGAGAGAGAAGGCGTTTGTGGTGGAGGGGGTGAACTATGGTACGGCTTTTAATTGGTAGGACTTCATTAGCGGCAAGCCGTGTGTGTCGAGGTGGAATTGTGAGTCATAATAAAACGAGGTTAGAAATGGCGCCAAATTTAAAAAAAAAAAAAAAAATCCCCCACCCGACAACGGGTTAGGTTAGATGGAGAATACTACGTGGGGTGGGGGCCACCAAAGGGTCCCCCGCTGTGTTAAATAGCAGGACAAGTGGGTGAGTCAAGAGGTATGTGTACTCGTATCCTCGAACGAATGGAGTTTTTCTAGCTTATAAAAGCCCTTCTACGACCCGCTTTGTCTACCCATCGCTCGTATCGGTGAGGACCATTCCAGAGCTACGAGTGGCTCCCGCCCCTCGTCCAATAATAAGACAGGTGGGAAAAGAGGTACGTGACGAACAAGTAGGTGTACTCGTCTTTCCGACTAATATATTTCCTACCGCTGAGAACACCCCCCGACTCGGATACCTGTCGAGTACGTCGGAGGGAACACTGTGGGAGCCACAGAAGGGTCACTGGCTGTGTCTAATAGCAGGGCGGGTGAATGATAGGAAAACGCCAATATTGGTGACGGTATTAGCTCGCACGCCCAGATGTGTTGGTTTATAACACTCTCCTTCCCCAACTTTAGCCCCTTGTGACACCCAACCAGAGGATTCCGTCCACTTCTCCCATCCTATCCTCCGCGAATCAATCGTCAAAGCTCCTCGTCGTCGGTCGAATCGGAGAGCCCAAACGAAACCCTCTCCTCCGATCCAATAACCTCGCGTTGCGTCCTCCTATCGGCTTCATTCGTTGGCATTCTTTGATGAAGCGCTGAGGGATCGGCGAAGGAACTAGCAAGTCCCCGCCTTTTGTCTGCCTTTTCTTCTTATGGGTTTCGATTCGTCTAATCCTTCGCTGTTTTTTGCATGTCCTTGATGTCTCTCATGGTGTCTTTCCCCGACTCGCTTTGGTTTTGTGTGGATTTATTTGTGGAGATTGGGATGGTTCAGCTAAGCCTTCACCGGATTTCAGTTAGCTAACGTTTTCTGAATTCTACGCTTATCGGTCTTCGTGGATTTCAAACTTTGGTATGAAATCTGTGATCTTTTTACTCTTTTTGATGCCAGTGGTGTGTCGTTTTGTCCAGACTTGCCTTCCGAAAGCGATTTACCATGAATTATCGAGGAAATAAATGATTTTTTTTTTTTTTTTGCGCAACATCATATTCTTCTTCTCAGATTTTGATGTATTGTATCTTAAGACATATCTGCCTCAGCTGTTAGCAAGCATGTTTTCTTCTGCTCGTTATCTTGGATCTCTGATTCTTGTGTTTTTTGAGCCAAAGTATTAGAATTTCATGGTTCATGATCTTCTCCATGTGAGATATTATTTTGCATTATGATAGACTGGTGAAACTCCAACGACTCATATCTCATGGCTATTTCTTTCTTCACATTTTCCAGGTAAACAGTTGGCCCTCATCCCGTATTGCTCTAAAATGGGTGGTGTAGTTGGGAGGAGCAACTCGATAAGGCGAAGTTCTCCAGAATCAAAACTTGAGGCAAAGATGGTTGAGGCTATGCAGCGAAGGGCATCTGAAGGAACTTCTGTGAAGTCATTCAACAGCATTATTATGAAATTTCCAAAAATTGATGAGAGCTTACAAAAGTGCAAGTCCATTTTTGAGCAGTTTGGTGAGTTATATGTTCATTACAATCAAACAAGCAAACATAGTGTTTACCATAGATAACCTTGAACCTTTAAGTTCTTGGTATTGATCTTGCTTTAAAACCGTGATTAATAAAAGTTTAGATGCTAGTAATTGACACTAGAAGCATTAAAAAGGAAACAGTTCAATTTTTTACATAATAAGTATATTCACCAGATTACTTATGGCTGCCCATATTGTATATAGTGTTTCTTAGAATTTTGGAGAATTTAGTGGAACTTGGAATCGACTGACATGACTTCTTTACCAAAGAAAGAAAGAAAATTTATTAAAGAATAACTGCCGGTATAATACACAACATCAAAAGGTAAAATGTATCAAAAGCTCCATTGGAGGTGGATGTCCATGTACAGTCAATCTTTTTTATTTTCATGGATAATTTTATGTATTTGACTCACAGATTCGTTCTTAATTGATTTTTTTTTAACCTTTTGTCTCTGCATTTGTATTAATGGCATCATGTATTAGTATGTTATCATGTTAGGATATGATAGTGCAGTTGTATAGGTCTGACACCAACCGGACATGGCCTGCCAGAAGGTTAGTCAAGCTTTCTTTATATGGACAAGATCAAGTTGTGTCGAAAGGGTCAGGTCGACTCATCGGGATGAGACATGACTTGTCTTATAAGGGTGCATTGAATTTCACTATCAAGGAAACACAATCTTGACCCAAATCTAAACCTAAGAAGCCCAGAAACATGCTTATGGTGGATGTGTCCGTGTCCGGCATGTGTCGTACACACGAACACACGTGTCAGACACTCACGTGTGGTGCTGCGCTTGAGTGGCCCTCACATGATGGCCAAATGCTGCACAAGAAAAGAAATCTGGAAATCGTCACAAGGAAACATATATCACTCTATCTAGATCTTGTTAGATATTATTTGATGACTTTAATCTTTTCAACCTATATGATGATATTCATTTGTTCACATTGTCAAGTTTAAAAAAAAAAAAAGTATAAATACCATAAAACTTATGTTAATCGAATATTATATATACATATATTAAAAAATACATGTGTCCTTGCCGTATCTGTATCCTATTTTTTTAAAAAATAACATGTCACAATGTCCACGTCGTGTCATGTGCATGTCTCGTGTCCGTGCTTCTTAGATCTAAACCAGCGTAAAAATGATCCAGGAGTTGTTAAACCAAATATATTACATGAATCAAGACAGATCATCTTAGATGAGTTGGGTTCGGTTGAACCTGACTATCATGTGCATGAGGACTCCTTTCTAATATGGAGTACTGTTTATGTGTAACAAGGTAAGTACAAAGAACTGAACTCCAAGTAACTCGGAGACAATGATGGAGATTCCTGATATTTTTAATTTTCTTATGGATAGATGAAGATTCAAATGGTGCGATAGATCAAGAAGAATTGAAGCATTGTTTCCAGAAGCTAGAAATCTCCTTTACTGAGCAGGAGACAAGTGATCTCTTTTTGGCATGTGACATTGATGAGAACATGGGTATGAAGTTTAATGAGTTTATTGTTCTTCTCTGCCTTGTTTATCTTCTCAAGGAACCGGCAGCTGTACAAGCAGTATCCTTATAGAAGTCAACAAATCAGTTATCTTCTTTTAATTTATTACTATGAGGCTGTCTCCCTGATATGAGAATGACAAATGAACTAATTCTGTGTTACAAGTATTATTCATTTTTTAGAGTTATTTCCTGTACTTCTTATATGTGATTTACTGTATCAGAAAATTACTTAAATTAAGTTGCTTAGATCAATTCCCTGAACATTTTCAATTTCTATAGGATCAACTTTACAATAAGAAATTGGATGATTATTATCTGTAAAGTATAAGAAGTTGCATCACCTACAAGCACATGGATCTGATAATTTTGATCTTCACAAAACATTAAACAATAATAGAGCAAAAGGAAAATTTGTTTTTGGAACAATTGAAATGTTAGATTGCTTGTTTGAACGAACAGGGGAGTGAAGGTTCATGTAATATAGAGATTCTGCTTTCAATATATAGCATTGAATTAATCTTCATTATCTGGCATGGTTCTTCCGCATAATAAATTGTTCTTTCACTTAAATTACTAACACAGTGGAGGTTCTGTTTTTCCACACAGGTTGGTATCTACGAGCATGTTGGCTCCATTATTATTTTTTGTTCTCAATTTGTTGGTACAATGTATTGGCATGTTTGAAGGCATTTCTTGTAGCAATTGTCTTAGTGGATGAATAAGGCCAAACCCATACGGAAACAATTATTATCTAAATGATTTCTTCATGGTACCAGTTGTTTATGTCAATCTCAGTGGTCAAAGTAATAAAAACTTCTACTATTAATTGTAAGGATGACTGACCTAACATCTAGAAAAAGACTGAATGTTATCCAAGAGAGGTTGTTCTATGTCTTGTCAACATAAGGGATTCAAAGCCCCATTTATTATACTTAAAATTTATTAAATTTTATGTTTCTATAGTTGGTAAAGAGAGTATCTTTTCTAACAGCAAACAATGGTATGTTAGTAATGGACTTATGCCAAGGCTAACAGCTGTTACAACTACGGACATCAGTGTGCACAGAAGACTTGGACATCTTGTCATTAATATGTCTGATAGTATCACTTTTGTCTTCAGCTCAGTTGTAAATTTCCTGTTAGAACTATGTTAGCATGCACAGAAGATTTTAGTGCTCATGTCATCGGTGTTGAATAAGAGCAGCTCAGTGGTAACATTTCACAGAGACCTCGGGAGTAACAAAAGTTCTGAAGAAATAGAAAAGCCTAATAATAACTGGACATAAGCAGGTGACATGTAGTTTGAGGCGTTCTTTTCTTCATGATGGACCTTATATGCATACAGACCACACACCAACACATATATGCACATGAGATTCTACTGTTTTTCAAAAACATTATATTGAGAATTGTTGTATATGGAGTTAAGAATCCATTTGCAAGGGGACCATTCAACATAATTGCTTAGAATAGTACATCACAGGACTCCAGAGCAGGTGTGGTAGTTTCAAATCTTACAGAGCAGGATTGTCCAAAATATTTGGAGCAGGTTCCTTAATATTATGGATCTCCTGTGTTAGTCAATTTGTCAGCTATGAATACTTGCTTTCTCTTTTTTTCTTCACATATTTTATACAGAGCAACCATGAACATTAATTTATATTAGGAACATTTTATCTTTTCTAGTAAGTGAAGTGTGCTGTTATTGCCTCAACTTCTGTTTCTTAGCTGTTGTGTGTTTTCCTGGATCTGTTGAACTTTCTTTTTCCAACTGTAGTCTGCTCTTGTTGGAAATATGCTCCGGTACTAAACTCAAGCATGAAAATCGAAATTTTGTTCCCCATGACTTGATTGCCAGAAATCGCGTATGGGGTTGCCAGACCTTGAGACAACTTTTGAGACTCTGGTTGATGCTTTTGTGTTTTTGGACAAGAACAAGGATGGATATGTTAGCAAGAATGAGATGGTACATGCCATAAACGAGACAATTGGGGGTGAACGCTCTTCTGGACGCATTGCCATGAAAAGATTTGGTCAGTTCTTTCCTCTTACTTGCAGTTCTTGCTTGCACTACCATGCAAAAAACTTGAAAAACAAATTATTTGCATCAATTACCATATTAATATCCCTTTTCAGCTTAATTTGAAAAGAAATGTTCATAAGGTTTTACTATATCTTGATATGTCTATCAGGCTTTTATTTTTTTTCTTGAAAATAGTTGTTGATTTGCCTGATGAATTGGTATCTATCTGAGCATATAAATGGAAAAGTAGAAAAAAGAAGAAAAAAAACATGCACTGATTGTGGCTACCACTTAGAATTTAGTTTCCATTTACTTGTAATTTGAATCTGCGGATTCACCTAACAGTAATTTGACTTCCCATCCAACAGAGCACAAGATCAATATTGTTTTTTCTTCTGGTTTGCTGCAGAGGAGATGGACTGGGATAAAAATGGCATGGTGACATTCAAGGAGTTCCTTTTTGCTTTTACCCGTTGGGTGGGGATCGATGACGTTGAAGATGAGGAGTGATCGTTGCATATGTATCCATGTTGATCGGTTGCCTACAAGAAGGCCTTGCAGTACAGCAATGAACAGCATAATTCCGAAGAGGCTCTGTGTATACATATATGTGTTCCCCTTTTTCTTTTGCAATAAGGACAACTGCTTTCGTACTATGCGAGTGATTGAAAGCCCTCTGATATCTGCTAAATATATTCTAGTAAACTTGCAAAATTTTAACGGCACGATTAGTATTTGACAAGCAAAATTACTGTTGAAGCCCAATTCTATGTAATTTGTCTCAGGCTGTGGCTCCATGCCTGTAGATGTTGGCTATGATTCTTCTAAGCTTTTCTAAACCATACAAGCAAGTTCATAAATCCTTAATTATGTGTGTATCGGCTATGATGTGCATAATATTATTAATCATTGTAAGCAATTATCCAGAGCATTATGTTGCAGCAATATAACAAGTGATCCGTTGTTATATGAATTTTTTTTTTTTTTTATTTGTCATCGATGAATTTGTACAATACAATATCTTTAATTAAACTAAGAATTTAAAATTTTATTTTATTGTTCTTGTCGAGACTCTTTACCACTTATTGATGTGTTACAGGTCTCTACAGAAACTGTGTATGTCAAGGGAAGAGATTTAGATGATTAATTTTGTCTCTTTTTTTTTTTCTGAAGCTCGATATGTGTTACAGGTCGTTACACATGTCGCAGTTTAACCTTCAAAGAAGATGGTTTTGTTGAGTTGCCTTTGGCTATTCTCATATATTTGGGGAAGAAAAAAACAGAGGTAGATTTTTAGAAGGTAAAATAGATTGAACTCTGAAGTAAGAAAAGAGCTGTTTACACGTTTTAAGTTTGTAGAAAGTGCAATTCCATTGCAAACAAATCCATGAATCAATCATGAGATCATTGTTCATGTTTTCCTTTGTCAAACACAGTGATCAGAGAGTGTCCTATCCATGTCACTACAATCCCAACACACACGCACAAATGAAACAAGACCATCATCTCCATGAAACCACTCTCTCTCTCTCTCTCTCTGCAATTTTTTTATTTCAAAGGATGGCAGCAGTACAGTCATAGATTCACCTCTTCTACAACATGCAGAAAAACACATGGTGGACAACAATCCAGCCTCCAAGAAACATCACATTGGAAACCATTCACATCTCCTCATTGCAAATGGAGTTGCTCCATGAATGCAAATGCCCCTCGGCAACCGAGAACTGGAAGTCTGAGCCTGTACCGGACTTCCCCCGCCCGCTAGAGTCTGGTGTCGGTGGCTCACGGGTGGCAGACGAAGAATCATCGTGCAAAAGGCCTTTGAGTGACCCACCGCCGGTGCCACCGCTAGGTGCCATGTCCTGTTCCGGTGACTCAGAGGTCGGAGCAGGCGTGGAGGGGTCGGGGCAGAGGTCACTTGGGACGGTAGCAGCAGCAACTCCAGATCCAGATGTTTCGGCCAGCACTCCGCTGAGCAGCTGCTGCTCCTCGATCATCTTCTTTAGATACCTGCCTTGGGCCTCAATTCTCACTTGTAGCTGCTGCTGTATCTGCATCAACTTATGGAAGGTCAACTCCATGTTATGACATTAACAAAGAGAGTTGGCCAGTGTAAGTAAAGTCAAAATGATTCTATCGAGCACAATGATATCCATATAGGGTCATTAAACAACTACATATCCATTGAATGGAGACACTAAGCTTTCAGAACGAATACCGGCACCCCGTAGAAAGTAAGCTAAAGTCAAAGTAAGCTAACTAACTAATGCACCCCTGAAATAGAATAATCGTCCCCTTGACACTATGGTTGCAAATTCACATCACAATTATTTAAATCAAAACAACTATTCGCTAATAATAAGTTCAGTATAGATTGAGTCATTAATTGTTGCTCAATCAAAATATTTACTATGGTATCAAAGCATATTATGAGTTTGAATCGCAAGTCTATCATTGTGTTAATTTAGTTCTGCATCATGTACTTGGGTTCAGACTCCACACCATGGCATCTCGTAACTTATTGTGCAATCTCATAATCTACGAGAAGTTCAAAAAGAAACAAAAAAAAAACATCAGATACTGCAATTTACATATTTAACTTGCCTCTAGTTGTTCGTGAAGTCGTTTTTTCACCTCCATCTGCAATTTGAGTGCTTCAGTTATTTGAATCCCACTGACACAACAAACATATAGTTTTAGCTTAATAATAGTCTGACATTGTGCACGTCATAGCTGGAAACAACAATAATTCAAACAAAAAAGAAAAACATCCAAAAGTCAGAAAAACAACTGAAATCAATTTTCCACATCAAAAAAGAAAAGAACACATTAAAAAAATTAAAAGTTACAATAAAGAAAACACATATAGGTTTGCACCAATCTTCTCATTTTGCCACCGCATACCTCAGTATGTTCATCGGGACAACATATAGGCAAGTCTGTAATTGCATGGTAATGCTGGCGAGCAGCAAAAAATAACTTTATATTAAAGACTAAAAGAATGGCAATCTACTGTTGCACCAACTTTCCACTGTGATTCTTACTAATATCTCTAGGTAGGCCACACTCCTCCCAGTTCTATCAGTGGAAGCTCCTACACCCAAACTCCCTTTGGCACGCTGAAATTATAAGCCCAATAAATTGATACATGTTTGTTTTAGTTCGTTTTGACCATCAAATCACATTCATAATATGTTATGATGTACTATATTTTAGATGCTATTCATAGTTTTCTTTACCGAATTGCATGATATTTGACCATAAAGGCAAGAAGAATGTGCACACATCCATTAATTGACCCTGAAAGCCTAGGAAATGCACATTTTAGAGTTTCCCTTGTCGACCACAGTTTTGAGTACCCCACTTGATCTTTTTTAGTATTATCAGATAATAAAGAAATTGCCTTCATGCATAATCACATATGTTATCTAATTTATAGAAAAATCCCCATATACATCAAATTAACTATGATTGTGCGCTATTACCAAAATTTGATAGTTGAGACCATCCAAAACCTATTCACAGCATTTGAGACACAACAGGATGAGATGATTCATGTTTTTGATAACAATGCAAATAAATCCATAGCAATCGTCAAAAGTTCTTAGGACGGCAGGGCTGTCGTTGTCATTCCTTTACAGTTGTTGAAACCTGACAATTGCTAGCTTGCATTTAAAAGAGATAACCCCAAAGATGAAAATTCGATACACATGATTCTTTTATAGAAATTATATGTAAAAGATTCTATCAATAGTCAATAGAAAGCACACAATACAGAGTTATAGCACTTGTGCAATTCGGATTTAGTATGTACAACAGACATAAGGAGGTATGGTAATGGGTGAAGAATTACAACAAAAATTTATCTCTAAGAAATCCACTAGTTCTATAACAAGGCCAATTGTGAAATGTGATCTTATCAAAAAAATAACAAACAGGTGGCTTATGTTCATTCTTGTAGGAAAATTAGCAATGGAGAAGTCATATTTATACTCACGAAGTGCTTTCAAGTCCTGAAATCAGGTCCCCGACATCTTTCATTTCAACCTTTGTGCCTGAGAGAATGAAAACCAGCAGATTTGACTCGCCATGGCGACTGATTTATTTTGTAGAACTTTAACTCATTATTCATGCAAAAAAAATGTGAAAAGATAATAGAGGATTAAATATCTCAGTCAAATTTTATTTAAAGATTTCATAAGATACTTGCCATCAGCTGAAGAGTCAGGTACATATTTTGCAAGCCGATATTTCTGAGTACACGGAAAGAAAAAATTAGGGAAATCACAGATAAAGTAAAAGGAAATTTTCAGGAAACAGAGCAGGTGTACCTGTAAATGACTCTTAACGTGAAATATAGTTAATCCAGGCACACCCATTCTTTGAAGAACTCCTTTTGGAGTTGCTCCTGTCAACATGCAGAAATACTGACCATACGAATCTTGGAATGGAGAAAAGACTAACAGATAGTCACTTAGTTCAGTTTAGCATCGGAAAGTATTGAAGTGAAAGCAACTGTTGTTTGAATGTTCAAGAACATCATCAAATTCAAAGTTCTTTTAATGATAAATCATGTTCAGCATTTATTGAATTAAATTGGTATATAAGATTCATACCAAGATTGCTTAGTCTATGAGTAAAACAATTCTGCCTACCCAAGCAATGCACATCAAGTAGGAATATTAGAAGGATCAGGGACTTCAAACTAGCTTGTGCAAAATTCATGAAAAGCTGAATCTGTATCATAATTGATCTTGCTGCTCACCATAATAATAACAAATAATTTGTTGTCCCCACAAACTGGGATATGGATAATTCATGTGTGGTAAAAAGATTATCTTATAATGCCTTCACCCTATAACCAATATAGTCGGTGTATTGCAAGCTTTTCTTATAGAAAACAATAATACAAAAATGGTTGAACTAACCATAAAGAGCTAATCGCTGAATGGATGGAAAATTCTTAGTGAGACTTTGTTGACAAATGAATTTGCTACATCCTCCGACTCAGCATCATGTCCTCACAGAACTAAACAATCAGAGTTTATGAAAGTTGAACAGGGATAACTACGAATCAGCTTACAAACTATGCACGTAACATCTTGGGAGAAATTTTAGTTGTGCAACACTGTGAAATATGTTCACATAAATGGAGTTGAAGAGATCAAAACAGCAAGCACTTACTGTCAGATCCACCAAGCTGCGTCACAGCATCAACAAAACGTTCATGGAGCTCATTTGTCCAGCGTAAACGCTGTCTTGAGAGCAAATTAGGATTCGTGGAGCTGTTCCCTCCATTCTTCAGATTCATTGGGTTGATACTTGATTCTAATAGCTGATCATTACTTAAAGAATTGCTTTGATTTGGATCAACACCGAAATTCGACTTTGGATCATACATTTAACCAGATCTTCAAAACACAAAATAAAATATATAAATAAAGATACTAGTTATGCATCAAATCATTTATTCTATCCAAACATCAATTTAATAGGTTCATCTTCAGTAAGTTCACAAATTTTAATATAAATAAAATTGCAATAAAGGCAGTTAAAAATAGAATAGCTGTCCAGAGATAAAATGGACAAACAAAAATTTATCTGACAAAATTATCCTAATTTATTGCAATAGAAGCAAAGTTGTAAGTGTCATAATTGCTTGCAATACTTGAACAATCAACTTCTCTATACATATAAAAACAACAGTTTAGGTAGATGCTAATACGAATTAGTTTTAAAATAACTATAGATTAGCTGACTACTGATAGGAATTAGATATAGTTGGCATATTAGAATAATAATTTAAGATATTTTGGTGAGATGCATGCGTATAAATAGATTAAGAAAAAGACAAGCAAGCGTTTATATCAAAAGAAAACAGTGATAGATGAGTTTAACTTGAAAATGTTAAATAAAATTTAAATAATGACCAAATTGAATAGTCTAGGTATCAACCTTGCCTAATAGATGGAATTACGCCAAAGGGTACCTAGTTGGCTGTCTGAATCCAATCCAAGTCTGAAACCTGAATGTCATTGGGATGTCCAAGTCCTATACACATCCATACCATATATGAATCCAGAAAAAATAATCTGAGTCAGGCACAACTCAGGTTCAGGAGAATTTATTATCAGGATCGTTTTAATTCACACCTAATTATAAGTGATCACTTATAACGACACTAATTATCAGGAACTCTGTGAAGTTTTCTTCAGGGAGCCAGTAAGCAACCAAATACTGGATTTTGATTCAAGAGTAGAGAAGAAAATATGAAGAGAGGAAACATCTAAGAAACATACCCATGGACTAACAACAATGGTGAAATATCTCTTCTTATCTAGTTTAATATGGTTAGGAATCTGCCTCAATGACTCATGCCTATCAAGGGCCTTGTTCTTTCTACTTATTCTACTTAAAATCCTTCCTCCTAACTCAATCACAAGATTTTGATTTTATTCTCCACTGCTCTCACATCACACACAGAAAAATGCAGGAACCTCTCTGAAGAAGCCTCATGTTAAAACAGAGTGACCGCCATCTGAATTAGCCTCAGTTGATATCCTAAATGTCTGCTGCTATAGAACATCAGTATGAACTTCATATTTCACCATCAACCACCTCAATAGTGTCATTTTTCAATGTATACCACAGGCGGTAATTTTTTGGGTAAAATAGTTTCTGATCCCAGAAATTGACAAATAAACTATAAATATAAATTTCTGAAGTAGACTAACAAAAGCTGTCAGAAGATAGTTATAAAGCAATCTTTTTTCCTTTCCACCCATTCTATGACAGAAATACAAGCAATTTACTCTGCATTTGCAAATGCACGCATCACTAATGCTAATGCACTGACATCAAAAAATTTGGGGATCCAGATGCCCGAGTTCGTTCAATGCATCTACGAGACTCTATGCTAAATAGTGCATCCATCACAAGTCAAACAATTGCAACTTTATACTAGATAGATACTTATTTTCATTACAATTCCAGAAACTTTATTGGATGTTCAACCTTCTCACCCTATTAGAACTGCAGGTGATGATGATTAGACTTAAGCTTGCCCAACCAAATTCAAAAACTTCGGTGAACCTAAGCTCGTGGGAGGGAAACTCCTACATATTTCATTAATTGTCAGATCAAAAAACAAAGCCCAATCAACGAAAAAAGAACTTTCATTACAGCAGCCGCATCCAATTTGCTCCAATCTTGGGTTTTTCTTGAAGCCCGTGGTCAGGCAAGTAATAAATATATAGATAAACAAACCTGAAAACCTTGTTCTGAGAAAGCCATTAACTCAAAGACGGTCTAGGGTTTCTATTTCCTTGAAGAAAATGTGATAAAGGCTCAGCAGCACAACCCTCCATGCTTACCCTTCTCACCAAAAAAATGATATCTTCCGGTCCTTCTCGTCATCAGAATAGCCTAAAAGCTACTACAACTCTTGCAAGCCAGCAATATGCCCCAGCGACATCAAGAATCGAAGTTCCGAAAGAAGAAAAAAAAAAATCCAAAAAAGATCAAATAAATGCGGTAAATTAGCAGTACGTACTGTAAATGGAAAACCAAGTACATGAGTAATAACCCTTCGCGGGGCAACCAAGTCATCAAAATGAGCGAAGGAACCCATCAAAGCCAACCAAAAGCATGAAGGAGTAAGCAAAAGCAGTACCCTGACAGCCAAGTCCCTGAGGCAGCTTGAGTTGCAAGATCCGGAGGAATCGAAGAGAAGAAAGAACAGCAGAAATTAGCGAATGACACCGAGCTCAAGCGACCAATGACACCAAAAAATCCAAGCTTTTTGCTGGAAACCGATAGAGCAATCTGAGGTTTTTAAGCAGTCCCTACCCGCCCAGAGATTCGTCCGGCTTCACCCAATCAACTCTCTCTCTCTCTCTCTCTCTCTCTCTCTCTCTCTCTCCCTCTACCTCTCCCCCCGCCCAACCAACCAAAGAGGAAGGGGCCATGACGATCTCATACAATTGCTTGGTGTATAGGCGGGACTTACAAGAGCGTACGTGGCACCGCTCCACTCTTCCTAGCTCGAACCGATTCGTGCGTGTATGGAAACAAGAAAACATATATTTACGTCTTTTCATACCCGCCCCGCGTACCTGCCCTATAACAATAGGAAGCGATGCCAAGTGGATTACACGTGTCTCCACTGCGACCTCCGTGCAATCCATGGTAGACACGAAAGACGGGTATATGGGGAAGAGT